>JAXCHB010000050.1:0-650000 GCA_036926305.1 Uropetala carovei
GAGAGGGGAGAGGGGGAGAGAGGGGAGAGGGAGAGAGAGTGGAGAGAGGGGGAGAGGGAGAGAGAGTGGAGAGAGGGGGGGAGAGAGATGGGGGAGATAGAGGGGAGAGAGAAGAGAGAGAGTCCTCGATCTCTCTCTCCTTGCTCTCTCTTTCTCTCCTCAGTCTCTCTGTCTCCCTCATAATCTTCTTCTCTCTTCCCCCCTCTTCCTATCCTCTCCCCCCTCTTCTCACCCTTTTCTTGTCTCTCCCTATCTTCTCTCCCTCTCATCCCATCCCTCTCTCCTCTTCCTACCGTCTCCTAACTTCTCCCCCCTCTCCTCACTGCCCCCCACCCTTCTCCCTTCCCCCTCCTCTCCTCTACTTTCCCCCTCTGCTCTCCCGCTTCTCTCTCCTTTCCTCTCTCTCCCCTCTCCTCTACCTCTTCCTTACCCTCCCACTCCTCTCTCCCCCTCTCCTCCACCATGGATTTTCTCTATCAGAATTTGACTGTGCAAAATGGCGCACCTAAAAAACTAATTATACTACTCTTCTCCATCCTTGTCTACTCTCCCTCTCCTCTTCTCCTCCCACTCCTCTCCCCCTCCCTCCCCTCCCCTCTCGTTTCCCTTTCACCCCTGCTCCTCTCCTTCCCTCTGCTCCTCCTCTCCCTCCCTCTAATTCCCCTCTCCCTTCTCTCTCTCCTCCTCCTCCCTCTTCTCTTCTCCACTCCCCCTCCCCCTTTACTGTTACTCTCCTCCTCTCGCTCCCTTCACTCCACTCTTTTTTCTCGCTTACTATCCTCTCCTATCACTGCTGTTCCTCTCCTGCACTCCTCCTTTCTCCCTCCTCTACTTCCCCTTTCCCCTCTACTTCTGCTTCTTCTCTACCCCCTCCTTCATCCACTCTTCTCACCCTCTTCTACACCCTCCCTCTCCTCTCCCCCTATCTTCCTCTCCTCTCTTCCCTTATCTTCTCCTCTCTTCCACTCCTCTCCCTCTCCTGAACTCCCTTTCCTCTCTACTCCACTTCCCCTCCCTTAGTCCCTCTCCCCTCCCCTAGTCCTCTTCCCCTTCTCTACTCTCCCTCCTCCTACTCCACTCTCACCTCTCCCTCTCTACTCCCTCCATATCTACTTCCCTCCTCCTCTCTCCACTCCTATTCATTCTCACCTCTCCCTACTCCTTTTCCCCTCTACTCCCTCTCATCTATCTATTCCATTGCTCCCCTCTCCTCCCATACCCTGTTACTCCTCTCTACTCCCTCTCTTTACTCCCCTATCTCCTACTCCCTCTCCTCTTTACTCCCTCTATTCCTCCTCTCCTACTCTTACTCCGCACTCCTACTCTCCCTCCCTGCTACTCATCCTTCCCCTCTCCTGCTGTCTCACATTTCTCTCCTTTCACTTCCTTTTTTCCTATTCCCTCTCCTTTTACTACCTTTTCTCCTGTTCCTCTCCCTCTACTTCTCCTCCCTCTATTACTCCCCCTCTTTTTTTACTGCCCTATTGTTATTATTAGATAAATAAATGGCTTTCTCACCATCAATGTCCTGGGCTTCACAGCGCCACACCTGTCCAAAGCATCCTTCTCCTAAGATGTTGAACACCCGCAGGCGATGACGCGGGAACTCCCAAGGGTCTCCCCTGCCTTGAAGTAACTCGCCTCCTCCCTGGTTCCCCATCACTCCGCCGCCCACCCTTCCGTTCATGTGTGGGGCAGTTGGTCCAGTCTGCGTGAAAAGGTTAACTTTCTATGTTATCTAGTATGGAGTTATGAGAATTCTCTCACAGCACCATCAGAATGATCAAGTGGGACATTTATTGGTTCGTGTTCCGGCATTTTTCTTTTGCAAAGTTGTAAGGATTGGTGAAGCAGCGATGGTGACATCTTTAGAGATTTTCAGTGAATTAAGTGCAAAAACGTGTAAAATAACAATGGTCAGTAGGCATGCTTTGTATGTCGAACCCCAGGAACTTTAATAAGATGTTGACGTTTATATTTAGCCACAGATACATCAATATATTTTCTGTGAGAAAATTTTAAAAATTTAAATCTATCGTTATTAAGGCTAATAGGAGCATTACTAAATGAAACAGGATATATTGCCACTTTAGCTTTTATGACCAAGTCAAATTAAGATAATGTATAATAAATTTAATGCAATGAAATTATTGCCATTGAATAATGATCAGATTAAATATAGCCATACTGCACAAAACAATTATGATTATAATGGTGAAGAAAGTTTACAACCTGCAATTGCAGTTTCATTTCTCATTTTTATGGTGATATTGTCGTTTTAATTTCTTCTCCTGTTATTTTGTTTCAATTTTTTTTATTTCATTACATATCTCAGTGATAAAATAATGCATATCCACTTTGATGCAGAAACCTCTCAAATTACGTTATCCATCAACTTTAGGGAATCTCACACCACAAAATTTACTTTCTGCTGAGGGTTCTAAAGGCTAATTTTTTCCCGCTGCATTTTTACATCTAAGGGTTTCAGAAAAAATTACTCCACCCACCTCGGCATCCCAAGACTCGTATCGGTTGCTGAGGGCCCTGGCGGCTCTCCAGTGCTGCATCGAGTGGGTTGGCTGGGAGTCCGTGCTGGAAAGGGGCACTGAGGTTGCTGCCGAGGATGAGGCGCTCGTTCTCAGTCCCACAGACAAGGCACCTATCGATCCGGATAACCCTGGCACCTTTCGCTGCAAGGAATAGTACACAGGCAGATTATTACGCGAATTCGGTTTTGTAAAAACCAACTACAATATTTGATTATCTGGAAATCATTTTGAAATTTGGATACCCAGAAATTTCCTTGTAAATGGAATAAAACGAGGTGAATGACTGATACTTCTTTGCCTTTAATGAACTGAAGAATGAACTGATACTTCCTTTCCTTTAATGAACTGAACCTACAGTAAATCCTATCACCATATAAGTAATAAATGTTCTGAGTAAAGGGTAAAAGCCTAAGGGATATTTTTAATGAGCTGAAATATTATTCACAAATATAAATGTAAAAGAAACTTGGCAATTACTTAGATAATGTACATTGAACCGAGATATACATTCATTTAAAATTAAACTAGAAAGTTTCATTACCTTCTTTGTAAATTTTTAGTCGGCCATATGGTAAATCTTGATACCAATACAAAGCAAGAATATGGTTGGAAAAGTGATAAAAACGAAAAAATATACTACTACCCTAAAAAAATTGCCTACCAAAACATCTCAAGTTTTAATATCTCCATTACCAAGGCAAACACCTAACAAAAAAAAAGTTTCTATTCACTTGTGATATTTAAAAAATTGAACGATTTAGTCATGTCATCAGTATATTTTTACTTTTTTGGTTAGTTAGAAATGTAAATGTGGGAACATGGTACATAAACAAGTAGCAAGATTTTGACCTTTTCTGAACTCACCTCATTTACAATCAAGGCGGAAACAAGCTGCTCGTTAATGGTTTCATTCATAAGGGGAAAGAATCCAGCTGTAGTTTGCAATAATGACAACCTTCGCATTTAATTTCCGAGGGATGTTTTCATTGTCTATTCTATAGTGTTGACACACTCACCATATCTTTGTCCTTGTGGGCGGCATCTCTACAACGTAGTTTCCTTCGGAAGAAGATGGCGAACACCCCTGCGAACAGTATTAGGAGTGTGCATCCTATAACAACAGGAACCACGGCATCTCCTAGGACGGTCGTCTCCCCTCCGCCCCCTCCTCCTGTTCCCACTTCCACCCCTCCTGTACCGCCTCCTCCACCCTCGTCTTCTGTCCGATTTTTTGCTGAAAAAAAGTTGAAAGCCTCATTAATCAAGGACATAATGAATGGAAAAGGATAATTAAGAGGCGATCTTTAAAATTCAGTCGCATATTGCAATATCATATTATTATAATCTTTAATGTAACTATTTGTATATGCACACAATTCTCAATTGTATGTTTGTCACATTATTTCTGGCATCCCCAATTAAACCCTTGCAGTAATGAATTGGTTGGAAGAAGGAAATATTTTTTGCAACTGGTACTCAATTCTTTAAACCAACTCCATTATCTAAAATTTAGATAAGATATTTCCCAATATTATCTTCATATTATGTTACAGAAGGTATTGATAGATCGTGACTGTTTTATGTAAGATGAAATAAAACTGTCCATAAAAGTGGATGTGAAAATTTTGACGTAACCCAGTAAAATCGAAAATCTAAGAAAACATGCCCAGGTTCTTTTCTAATACAATTGCTTTTCTTCTTCTGGTTAACGTGGGACTAAAAAGAATATAGGTATTTAATTTTTGTGTAACAAATAATTAAAATGGGGATAAGGACACGATATTTGGAGGTTTTTAAGCTGTACGGCTGAGTGAATATCATCCCGTTCCATCACACTGGAGGTGTTTTTGAATGCTGAAATTAATACACGAGATACTCAAATTGGTTGTAAAAGCTTTGCATGACTCTCTTTGACATGTTTGTACTAGAAATGTTCAATGAGAAGTTATATGCTGCAAGATCATCTCAAAATGCTGCTGGCGTCTGATACAAGGATCCAAACTGTCTCAACCATTCCCAAGGATATCACTTACTCTGTTGTTTAAGAGGCTATTCTCCCGATTTAACTTAGAAAAGTGGGTCATGACCCACTTCATCCACCATCCAAAATATGAATTTTGGTCAATGCATGTCAAATTAATATAATACTAACAACGTAGGAATAAATAACGAAAATTACATAAAAATTACTTTTATCTTATTAAGAAAAGATTACAAAAATATTTTTACTTAAACTCTTGTAAGGTACGATGTGGAACATAAGATATACGTCTGTTATGAATTTAACCTTTAACTATATGTCCCTTTAACAACGAAATTAAAGAAAATTATAAGATGTTTTAATAATTTTTCACTAAATAATGTTTTAGAATAAGGCACGTTAAAATGGCATCATCTCTCTTACTGCCGGAATGACATAAATCAATCCATTCCTCTCCGATCTCTTTTAGAAATATATCGACCTCTTTTTAGAAAAATATAGCCACAGAAGAATTCCAAAAGTTTAAAGTTTTTTAAAGGCATTAATTTGTATTCCCCTCACTAACCTTCAGGAGGCCTTCCAATGCTACTTGACGGCGACGTGGAAGGCGTGTGCATCGGCTGGTAAACTTTCTGCACGTCTCTCGTCGTTTCCGGCGGTGGTGGCGGAGGGGGTGGCGGGCGAGGAGGCAGGCGGACGTGAGGATCGACGTTTCCGAGGACAGGGGCCGGCCTGAGCTGCGACGGCAGGGGTCTGCCTCCGGGCATGAGGTTGAAGAATGGACTGCCGGCCGGAGGGCGAGGAGGGTTCACTTTTCCCGCCCCGCCCTTTTCCGCTGTAGTGTTTACTATGTTCACCAACACCTCGGCTTTTGCGGTCAGTCTCCGGTCGGAAACAGTCACGTAGAGGAAGAGCTGTTTTCCCCCCTGCAGGAAATATGGGATATTTATCATCCTAAATGATAATGTTTTGAAGGGGGTGTTTTTTACAAGGTGTCGTTTAAAATGTTTGCTTCTGAAGTACAGAACGTTTACACTCAAAATCAGGAGTGACGTTCTCTCAATATTAGTAATAATTTATTGAATAAACATAATAAAGTTCTGAAAAATTGTTTTATTTTACTTATTACAAAAATTTCGAGCCAAAATACGTTATTTAAAACATACTAAAATCTTACAGAACGGCCAATGTTAATAAATAATCAATAAATAGGAAAATTAAACCAGACAATATAATACTTGAAATAAAATTGTTTTACAATCAAATAAATCAACAGGAAACATTCTATTAAATGGTTAAATCTTCCACATTTCCAAAATTTATCCCAATGATACATACAAACAGGTCGCGAGAATAAAATATTTCATCAACAGTCAAATGACGTGCAGAAATTTGAATACACATAAAAAAGTGTACGGCGAAATAAATTACGACTTTAACGGAGATACACTCAGTATTATGAATTTAAGGTCTCCATTAGAAAAGGTTATGATAAAAATGAAAATTTTAATAGGTGTTGATAATGCATGACGAGAACTCGGAAGCTATGAATGACATAATGAACTCCTGAATCTCAATTATATGCGTTTCAAAATATATTTATTCGGCGTAATTAAAACCGACAATTTTAATTGAAATGGCCGAGTTTTTGCTTTTTAGCTCGATTAAAAATGAGCCAATTTCCTAGATAAAAATGGATCCCCTAAAACGGCTACTTATTTATTTATTAACACTTACTTAGACGACAGACTGAATTTTCAACTATGAAGATTAACTGCAATTATGCCTATCTTTGAATTAATGAAATTGGCTAACTAAAAACGTTTAGAAATGAACATTAACAACCTATTGAAATCGCTCAATCCAATACAACAAACAGCATACATTCTTGATCATTTTATCGACTCCTAACGTATTTTCAAAATTCTCCCAATAAAATAATTACATTTCAAAGATTATGAACCTTATGATTTTAAAGAAATCAAATTAACTGAGGATCGATAATTTAGTTCGGAAGATCTAACAGAAGAAGAATAATTGAAGCACCAACGTACGTAATTTGAAGCGATCGTAACGATTATAGGAAAGAGCTCTCGAGGCTCTTTTTTTTACGAAGACATAACGGGAGAGTCAAACCTGCAAGACAAAATCGTCAAGTAGGTTTTGGTGCATTATACTCGCTGCCACACACCAATTTGTTATATTTTAGAGTAACATTTACACGCTAAAAGCTAATGCACCTAATACCACATTCATTTAGAGAATAATGTAAAAAATTGTAGTCATTCATCTCCTCAGACCTAAAAATGTCTTCCCTGGATGCCTTTTCTCATTCTGCGTTTTCTCCTGCTCCTACTCTCTCGCTTCCCAATAATGCCTTCAATTTGTCCTCATAAATGTTCCTGCGGAGAGGGCTTTCCTTCGTGTATTTATACGCTGAGGTTTCTCATCGTCCCTCTTCTTCCCAGCCTGTTTTTTATCTTTCCACGAAGTCTACACGCCACTGGATTTATTTTCCGGTTACGGCATTACGATCCTCTTAAGCCTCTCCTCGAATCCTGTCCACTCGACCATTCGTCGGGTTTTCCCACGTTTTCTTTTTTTAAAAAGGCGCTTTTGTGGATAAACCTTTTCCTCTGATATATCCGTAAATGTGACCATAGCAGAGGAAGAGTTGATATTCTTTTCTATACATATAATATAGACTCTAAAGCCAACACTACCGACAATTTTGTACTTTTCCTTCACTCTGTGGTAAATCCACAAGGCGACAATTGTATAATGTTTTTCAAACAAAATAGGCGAATTTATTTAAATTTCTTTACTCTGAGCAGAATTTAACCCGCATTCCATCGTTATACAGTATACCAACTACTTAACCTACGCCAGAAGAATGAGAGTTAATGTGAATCTATATATATAAAACGCTTAGGTATGTATGCTTTGTTGATTACCGTTACCAAGTAACCATTTATTATCCCATAAGAAAAGCACAAATCGGTGCAAGTCATTTTTAATTGCATTTTAAAATTACTTAAAATTACGATACAAAGTCCGGACTTGAAGCATTAAACGGAAAAAAGAGTGAAAATAATTATTTTTGAAAACAGAATACCAATTCATGCCTAATTAGCTTAAATGTTTGATTTTATCTGCATAAAACCGAGAAATTTTAAAATTTATAATGGGAAATTCTATCTACAATGGAAACGCTGCAATGCATTTATATGGGATTCTTGCCTTTTAATAGTATGAACATCTATGTATATAGCTTTCGAGCGTAAAAATAACGTGTTTTATAAGCCGTTTAAATGAAGAGAGGGTAAGGGGAAAAGGAGAGAGGGAGGGGAAAAGAGGTGAAAGGGAGATAGGGGAAAGGGGGGAGGAGGAAGCAGGAGAGAGGGGGATAGGGAGAGAGGGAAGGGAGAGAGAGGGAGGAGGGAAATAGGGGAGAAGAAGGGTTATGCAGGAATGTAGTAATAGAGAGGGTAATGGGAAAAGGAGATAGGGTGAGGGAAAGGAGAGAGAGGGAAAGAGAGGTGGAAAGGAGAGAGGGGAAAGGAGAGAGACAAAAAGAGGAGAGGGAGATGTATCAATAATGCAAGAATATAGTAAAATACGCCTTTAGTAGAATAGTTTTCTATGGGGATGTAATTTGCACCTTTAATTGATTCACATTATTATTAATAAATTAATTGAAAGAAATCCGTGTAAACATTACGTGGGTACAGCCTGAATGACTCCTCATGAACTGAAGCCGTTATCATGCTCCTTAGAAACCTAATACCATTGAGAGGACTATGTAATGGTACAAGACTTACTGTTACTCGAATACAAACACATAATCAGAGCAAAAGTGATCGGTACAGCAAACTCAGACACGGTACTTATTCCAAGAATTTCACTCATTCCATCAGACACAAATTTACCATTCAGTTTCAAACAAAAACAATTCCCCATACTATTGACTTTTTCAATGACAATCAATAAGTCATAAGGCCAAACATTTGATAAAATGCCTTTACCTACCTAAACCTGCTTTTAGTCATGGACAATTATATGTTGCTCTATCAAGAGTCAGATCGTTTGATTCACTTACTGTAGTGTCAGGAAAGAACCCAAAAATTGACAATTGTGTCTTCAGAGAAATCTTTGATTAAAAAATATAAGTTAAAAAAATAAATGCCTGAATGTTTAATGAAGAACATTTAAGATCTGCTATATCAGCGTATGTTACGCGGGGTACCGCTAGTTTTATGTAAATCAGTTATTTGAGATTAGCAGACATCTCCCATAACTTATATTAGCATAGGTTTTCTCGATTGATTTCAATAAAATTATATTTTGCACTCTGCAGTGCCCCCTATTATATTAATAAATTCATTTTTTTAAAGTCGTATAATTTTATACATATCTCAACACCACATTTTCCAATATAATTCAACTCAATTCAATTCAACTCAATTTCCGATATACCACTGAGACCTTTAAAATTCGACCTACATATATGAAAACCTCCAAATGCCTCAATTTATTGAGAATACGTGCGTGCACCGTTGCACATAGCTATATTTTCCATTACGTAGACAAGGAGGCACAATGACTCAGCTATCACATCCAGAAGCACTCGCAGACGAGACGTGGACGCACCTTCTCAGCGCAGCGCCTCAATTCGAAGGTTTCGCCACAACAAAAGAGAAAGGTGAAGAGCCACCGCTTCGTGAGATGCTTCGTGAGATTCTTCGTCACCGACTCCTTCGCCTAATGAATGACTCCCTTTTGTAGAAGAAGAGGAATCAAAGAACCAGGAAAATGTATAGCGAGGTGTAGTAGTGGGTTTGACGGTAGAATGAATCTAGCCGAGTCACTTCATTAATTTCCATTTTTAAAGGCCTCGAAAATGGAACAGGTTTAAATCTAAAGGAATGATATTAATTTTAATTAAACCAAAATTTCAAACACCAAATTTAAAAAAATCCGTTTGACTAAAGAAACCGCAACTTTCAGGCTTATGATCACGTTGAGCCTTGGAACTGTAATCCAGCATATTATTAATAATGTAGCGTGCGTGTCACATTAAAAAAATAACGGGAGGGAAGCGTGCAAGCGTGCGTACACGTTCACGGCATCCACTGTATTAGGCCAAAGATAGGTATTTGTCTTTCGTCTTTTTTAAATGAACGGCAACGAGGCATTCCTTATTCTCAAAACTTCCTGGTTTTAAAGTTTATTTACTTCCGTGCCATGTCTGCATCACACACTAATGCCAGCAAGAGAAAGTACGAGCATTATATAATATTAATTAATTAAAAGACAGTGATAAAAATGAACTCTTTGCGTGCTGTAAGGTACCGTGAAGTTCCACATTTTGCCTCCCGTTCACAATAGACATTTCAACGTACTGTATTAGCCGCACAGCATTCTGGCATTTGACTCATTCGAATCTAAAAAATAAACAGCACGAAGAAGGTAGCGGCAGGTAGCCTAGCTGAAAAAAAGAAAATCCTTCGCGTGCCGAGTACCTTATCATCGGGTGCAAAATCCGCCACAGAGGGCGACCACGGCAGCGTAGTGGGCTTAGTTACCGCCCAACCAATACAGAAGCGGGCTCGAACGCACCGCCAAATTCGATAGGCTGAAAAAAACTTCCGTCCTCTGCGCGGCTGCAAACACACTGTTCTCGGCGGGTCTTTTTTTCATCCTAGCTCTTTTGAGCGCACGAATTTACCGTTGGTTTCGAACCCGCTTCCTCCGTACTGGCGGGCGTGTAACTAAACCCACTCCGCCACCGAGCCGGCGTAGAATAATAGGAAATAAGTTAGGAAATAAGTTCGAGTCACTCTTCTCTTCTAGTAGCAACCAAGATGTGGGTATTAAGGAGGGAAGTTCTCCGCTGAGAAGGATGAACCTGAATTTCAAAGATCTATGAAAATTGAAAACTATCGACCTCTTCCTATGTACAGATTTATTAAAAGAGTAAAAACCAAAGGCAAATCTAAATTACAGATCATCAGGCCATCAACTTTAGTTTCCGACCATTCACTCTAATCTGCCAGTGGCTTTAGTAGTTAGAAAATAGCCACAAATTAAAACCGTCACCTATGTGACATTATTTTGCATTTTCCGGTTAAGTTTTTGTCTTGCTTAATTCTTTTACTTGTGCATTACTTCTACACTGATTTTAGTCAGAAAATTATTCGCTTTTCAGAGCCTTTTTTCTAAAAAAATCTCTTATGCATTCTGTTTTTCTGTCCGTCTGTACGAGCAATATCCGTGGAATCCTGCAACTTTAAGGTGCCAAAATGGATATAGGATTAGCTGCTCATTAGTAATCGGAAAAAATCTCTAGAACATAGCAGTCGGTAAAAAAGCTCCTGCGATTCTTCCCTCGCTTGTTATAACTTATTTTTATTTTTAATCATTTCCTTGTCATCTAAGTTATATTATAATTTACAACGAAAAATTGTTTCAAATAAAACCTGGAAGAAATATTATTCTCTACAACTATGGTCCTTACGAAGATTACCAATAACGACGTTTTTAAGATATTTGACGGAAACCGAAAAAACCGATTATTTATAAATAATTCCTAAACAATAACTGCTATGGAAAATTGTTTCAAATGAAAGCTGTAGGAAATGACATTCTCTATAACATTTTTATCAGATTGTATATAAAATAATGATGTTTTAACGGAGATATTTCTCCAAAACCGAATCGGGTTTCGAATAAACCTCGACTTATTGTGCAAAAGTTAATCGGTTCCTTGTGTTCATGCTAAAGTGTTATATATGAAATTTGGTATTAATAGGACAAGTACTTTTTGAGTTAGAGCGCCCACAAGCACATATACACAAACGCACGCACGCACACACACACACAGACATCATCCCGAAAATAGTCTAAACGTGTTCTAGGGACATCAAAACGTGTATTTCCGTTGAAATCTCGAACTCGATTTTTTTCGTGATTACAATACTTTCCCCATACTATGTATGGAGAAAGTAAAAACGGGATAAAGGGGGTGGAGCAATTCATTCTACTCGGGATATCTGTGCTAAGGGGTTGGAATACGAATTGGGATGAAAATGGGGTCGACGTCAGAGTGCCGGAGATGAAAGAAAAAGGTTGGGCGTCTGCTGAAGACAAATGGCGCGGAATTAAATACCCCCTCCGGCGAGGACATTCCTAATCTTCGAGTCTCCGTTTTCCGGAAATTACACAGCCATCTGGTGACGCGCACTATGATCCGTTAGCCGTTGAGGATGAAGATGGGGCATTTTAAGGGCTTCGACAGCGAATTCGGAATTAATTAACTTAAGATGGATCGTAATCGCTCTCATTTGTTCTGATTTATTGAGACGGAAAGGACGAGACCGCCAAAACACTTGCGTTTCTTGTATGCCTGGAGTAAAGCAATGGTATAATTTTGTGTGCGATTTCCTCTAACATATTTGCTGTAATTAAAAGAATTTAAGATTTTTTTACGTAACTGTCAATTAAATAAACTATTGTACTAGTTTATACGTCAAAAAAGTAATTTAACAGAACTAATGTGGGCTGAAGCAAACGATTAAACCTTATTTTCAATAATTCTTATAGAAAAATTTAGGACAGACTAAGAGCGAATGTCTATATATGTATATATTATTTATTTATTTTGTTAATATTGTCTTTTCTCTGCAGATTTAATATAAATGGTCCAACGACTCGACGCATTTCAGCGTCCATTTTTCCTCTCTCTACAAAGCGCCAGTTAATCCCGCTGATTGGCCGAGAACTTTCCTACAGCGTCACTTTCGTCACAAAAGCAATCCCCGAAGAGTTTTCTCATAAGCTGCCTCGCCAATCGCCTCCATTTCGCTGATATCGTTCCTCGCAACAAGCAAACAGAGGCTCATTCGGAGAAGCGCTTTCTCTTTGCTGCGTATACGGAGTTGGATGGAATGGAAGAAAGCGTGGACCGAATCTATACACTCCATTTATGAAAGTGATGAAGAGTGTGCATTCAAAAAGCAAACCAATAAAGTGCCAATTCCCATGAATGGGTGGATCTACAAGGAAAAGGAATTCGTTTCAATTTACGTAAGATTTCCTTAAAAAATTCCTAGGATGATCAAAATTCTTCAGAGACTTACTCGGGAGAAATCGTATGTCGGAAATATATTTTTCTCTGTATTCTTTATTTCGCAGCCGCTGGATTTGACGCGATTTGGTTAAAATGCGCGAATATCCGCACTGACTGGGATGGAAAATAGGAAAACACGCATAACCCGAAGGATGAAATTCTAACGAAAATAAAAAATACATTTCGTACACTTTTATTGATGTGAAAAATGTCACGTCCGCATAAATCTGAATGAAGATAAATTCTATTTAGAAAAAAATTTAACACGCATTGATATTCGTGTACCATACAAAAAGCAAATGTTTAACAATTGAGCTCGTTTTTTGTGTTTAAGTTCTGTTTTAGCCAACGACTCATAAATGAACTTATAGAACGCTTAGAAAATCGTGCACAAAATAGAGCTCTGAATAGACGTAATCAGGAAAATTTCTAATTTACTTCAAAAAACCCGTTTCCCATGTTAAATCCTCATACGGAATAATGCACACGCGGGTAATGGGTTTTACTGCGTCTATGATATTCCATTTTAAGGAGGATCGTACCTAGAAAATTTGCTTTTCCTAACTTAATTAGTTCTCTATATATCGTAGGCTCAAATCGGTGGACATCCAAATAAAATTTATTTTGAGGAAGCCTTTTAGAAACTAATGAGTTTTAGTCTCATGCTTCTTGATTTTGTACACCCGCTGAGACTTCTTTTTAACAAATACTGCTTCCGTTTCATATTTTGTGGCAGCTAGGACGATATCTTAACGCTTAAAATTACACTAACCAGCATTTTAACTTCCCCCATTTAATTATATAATTAACCTAAGAATTAATAATTTAATTTAGAATTGTGAACTAAGGTTACATATTTTAATAAAAACGAAAACAATAACCCAAAATCCGTGCTGAGATAAATTACTATAATAGAATTTTATTTCTTCGTGTAGTATCAAACAGTTTCGTCTAGATGATTGTTATATCAAAATCTTAATTAAACTCGCACACTCAGAGATATTCCATTTTGTACAAAAAATAACTATGTCCACTAGTTACCTCAAGACAATGATTTCATGTTTTAATTGATCAGAAGTAAGAGCGAGGAGGTGTGGATTTAGTCAACCTTTACAGAGACTAAAAAAAAAGGTCAGAGTGTGGCGACAAACTGCGCAGTCCGATAGTTATCTCCCCTTGTTTGGCGACATACACTTTTTTCCTGGAGAAAATACGACGACGTTAAGCGCAGAAAGTTACGCGTACCGTCGCGAAAAAATACGGAGAAGTTTGGCGGGTCCTTTCTACATTTAAAAGTTGATAAAAAAACTTTGACCATTACCGTGTCTCCGAGACTCTTATCAAGAAGTACATATAAGTCATGCACGGAAGGTAAAAATGTTTCTAGAACTTGGATGAAAAATGTTTAGTATGAGCAACAACTACTATATAATGTGTACTTTTCGTAATTTATACAAGGTGCCAAGGAGAGATGGCAAAATTACTCGCGAGAACTTAACCACATCAACATACGTATAAACGCAGCAGTTTAATCCCTCGTGGTCGAAGAAATTTTTAACACGAACTTTTAAACGTATGTCCAAAATGGCTTGTGGACAATATATATTTTACTTTTACAGCCACTGGTCGAAAAAGTGAAAATCTCCATCTTGGTCCCGAATTTCGAGAAAGCGAAATAAATGTACACGCATATGAATAAGTATAAATGTGCTTTCACGTGAAATAATTTAGGATTTTGAATACTTTAATATTTAGAATCACAGACATAATGTATGTACCTCGTGGTAATTAATCTTTGTAAACATCTCTATCATTAGCACACGAGTTAGGTTAGTCATACGCTAGATCAGTGCTTCTCCACCTATTTTGCTCCACGGCACACCTTCATGTATGCTTAAGAACGTCGTGGAACACCAACCGATCCCTAATTAATTTCACTGCGTAAATACTCATTTTTAAAGATAAAAACTATCGTAACAAGTAATAGTCCCAGTTATATTAGATTATTACGATTCGTAAATCAATAATTGTATATATTTTATTGTACATTATATATATATATATATAATTTAAAAATTAAATATCTTCAGAGTGTGCTGCACACTAATCCCTTCCTCGCGGCACACTAATGTGCCGCGGCACACCGGTTGAGAACCACTGCGCTAGATTAACGATGGATTTCTCTTCGTGGAAATGGCCTCAAATAGGCCCCTCAAAGAAGAGATGAAAATGTTGTTCGCATTTTGTTGATGCGACTCACGTTCGATATACGTACGCTCGGCATTCGAAATGGAAATAATTCCGAGGGAAATGACTGCATTTTTTTACCCTCGCCTACCACTGTTAATGCTGCTTTGTGTCTCCGCGAAATTTGCGCAAATGTTCAGCCGCTTTTTATTACATTACAAGCACGTTTAAATAAAAGTATTTAATGCTAATTTAGGATCTTTACTTTACAATTATAAAAACAAAATTTTGATCAATTTCTAGAATTAAACAATAACTCACATACAATTTTATTTTCTTCGACCCCAACTTTATTTCTTATTCCAATACATTTTGACGTATTTTCATTCAATTATTGCTCTTTTGGCTTGATCGCTAATAAAAATTAAATCTATGTAATGCATATAACCGTAGCTTTAGGCATCGAGGAAATTCGTATAAAATAATTTACGTTTACCTACTGATCATATGTTTGCTTTTAATCAAATTAATTTTTAAGCTTTAAAGGGCTCTTCTCCATTTCAACTTAAGGAAACATCATAATCATTCGAACCACCAGTTTGCTTTTAATTGGAAGTCTTAGTTTCCAACACTCCCGGAACTTCGGCCCGAGTTTCGCTTTCTTTATATTTGTGGATATAAACCGAGAAAAATAAAAAATCATGAGTCAAGTTTCTAAATATTACTATAGCAATGCTTCCTCCTACAATTAAGCACTTATGATGCCTTTAGTAGCTTGTTTAAAAATAACAAGACTTTTTCTTCCTAACGAATCCATCCTTACTATTTAAGTTATATTTAGTAGATGAGTTCCGAGATTCGCTCCACCAATATACTTATAACTTTTAATTACACCCAAGAATGAAAGCTGGATGTCTCTTCCCTAAGGTAAACCCATGGTTGAAACTAAGAAAACATTATAAAATTATTAAATACTAGCTGGAGTGCCCGTTGAATTTCAACGGATTTAATGAATCTAAAACTTCGACCGTGTAACATGTAAGCATCGCAAGAATAAGTTAGTACAGGGTTATAACCGTCGAATAAAGCAAAAATGAAGAAAACCGCTCCACATTTTCCTAATTAAATGAATGAAAGAAGAAAATCTTGCACAGTGAAAAATCGAAAATAACGTATAAACTCCCTCCCCCTCTCCTTCCCTTCCTCCCATCCCCCTCACTCCCTCTCCCTCCCTCTCTTAAATGTAAGAAGGGACTATATAGTCTCAAAGGGGAAGGCACTACTGACCCCCAACCGATTTGGCTGAAACTTCGTAGAGATAATGTCCATGACGTCCGATTAAGGAAAATATATACATATCAGGGCCAATACCCAGCCGTTTTTATTTTAATAATAAAAATAAGTTAACATTTCCCGAGTCAAAGCTTAAGTACCATACACGGCAACTAACATTGCAAGAATAGGGCTGACGTAGCGGTTGGGACGCTTGGCTGTAAATCTCAAGATCTGTTGTTCGAGTCCTCGTTTCGAATTTTTTTTCATTTTTTCCCACATTTTTACTTGCATCATTTAAAGTATTTATTACCTAATTTCCTAATAATGCTTTAAGTTTAAATATCCATTTATTTCTAAATAAAATTTCTAATCACAATGGTAGTCGATTTCCTCATATCCGTGCATTTCGTCGACTTCTTCGGGCCCCACCAGATCGTAATCTTCATGGAAGTTCATCTCACCAAGCATATCCGCAACACTAAATTTCTTGGGCCATTACAACACTACGGCCACATTCACTCTCGGGAACTTCTTTGTCCGACATCAATCAATTTTTTCGGAGGAGCTTCATGCAGTATTGCATGGCGGTGTTCAACACATCTTTCGCTGTTTCGTCGTCCAAAGGAGAAGACGTAAAAGATGTAACATTTCTGCTCGTTACAGGATTCCCCGCTGAAGATGTTGAAGCAGAGTATTCCATTTTTGAAACAGCAAAAACTGCAGTATGTTAAAAATACACTTACAATGCTCTGATGAAAGAAGCAAATCTGATCTTGTAGCACTTGAAATCGCTCCTCTCCGATCCTTTTCCAAATGCTTTCAAAGTACTTTTCGACAATATCATGATTGTGACACAATACGTGCAAGACAATAAGTTTCTTTTCATTGTTTATTCGTGGGGAGGAGAAACTAATAAATCGCTTTACAATGAAAAATTTATTGACGAGGAAAACCAACCGCTATGTACGCTACAAATAATTCTTCAAAACTGCACATCACTATATTAAAAATATTAACTATTAAAAAATAAAATTATATAGCGGTATTAAGAAATAAGCATTTAAAATGTGTGAAAAAATGAAATAAAGTTTCGGAACGAGGACTCGAACAACAGGTCTTGAGAATTACAGCCTAGCATCCTAACCGCTACGCCAGCGCCTCTTCTTTGTTGCCATGTATGGTACTTAAGCTTTGACTCGGGAAATGTTAACTTATTTTTATTATTAAAATAAAAACGGCTGGGTATTGGCCCTGATATGTATATATTTTCCTTAATCGGACGTCATGGACATTATCTCTACGAAGTTTCAGCCAAATCGGTTGGGGGCCAGTAGTGCCTTCCCCTTCAATATAAATGCATTGAACCCTCAATTTCGGGAACAATGGGAGTTGTCATGGTAGCTTATAATTGGTAATAAAATTGATAAAATCACGTATTTTATTGATTCTAACCTCATTTCTACGCGAATTCGACAAGAATTCGGAATCTGTCTTCAATAAAAATAAACTTTGTTCTTTCCCGCAAAGAAGTATCCAAGTCTCAAGTTCGTACCGTGATTTTAAGTAATTTTAAAGTGCAAATAAAAAGTAGTCTACACTCATCCCTGTGTTTCAGTTGCAGGACGCGGCAAAATACGTGACATTAGTTAATTAAATCGTTAGCCATTTCGAATCAAAATGATGGACAGAAACAAAACCTTGACAATTCACTAAGTTAGTATGTAAGGAAGAATCGTACCAAATTTGGTTATTCTAGCTTCAATCGTTTAGGAGGAGTTCCATGAACAAACCAACAAACACACCCTTCAAAATATATTATAGGAGATAATTTCGTGTTCAAAACATTCTTCATACACTCAAAGTGATGGATGATTTGGTTAGTTTCCCTTAAATTCTTTATCACTTCATATAATACTTCGATTAAAAGATATATTATATACAATTAATTTCTTTAAAGCTACTGAGCAAAAATTAACCAGATCAATAAACCATCAAACTTCGCGGAAATAATTTTAAGAATAAGTCACTTCATTTTTTAAAAATTAACCCATAATTAACAGAATGAACCTTATTATTATTGTATTAATTAATTCAGCAAATTATCTCATAAAAATTACTAATGCGAGCGGCGACGCAGTATTTCAGTGGCAAGGCTCGAATTCTTTTATAATTTGCGTCGCAGAAGTGAAATTTTAATTTCTCCTTTTTTAAGATCACAAAAATGAACACTTTCGTGGCTTTAGCAAATTTTGAGGCTTAAAATTTGAATAAGATTCATGACCAAATGATAACGTGTACTTTTACCTTTGCGTATTTCCAATAAAAATTTGTATCATTTTTCAGAGGACTAAATGAGTGTAACAGAGAACGAAGGAAGCTATGAAAGAATATACATCTACATCTACAATTCACCCTGCAAGCCACCGCAATGGTGTGTGGCAGGGAGTGCAATAGCACCAAGGGAAAGCGCTTAATAATGAGGATGTATATCACCCTACGTCGGCTGATTTTTTATTGTAACTTCTGTTCTGCTCAGCTGTCGTTCTAGGGAAAAACGGCCTTTGTACCTTTCTGTCCTATAGTTAATCTCTCTTATTTTACGAGGATGGTCCATTCTACCAATATAAGTTGGCGCTTTTATTATTTCTTCGACGTCGCTGGAGAATATATGCGTTCTAAATCATTCAAGAAGTTTTAACCTAGAACGTGATCGGCGCTCAGGAAGAGATAGAATATTGCCGATAAAAAGTAAAAGAGCAGGTACATAAGGTCTCTATTACTGCTATAATAAATGGAATATACTAAAACTAGAGCGTAAATTGAATACAGTGGGAATTCAGGAAAAAGAGAACGAAAAACTGAGTTAAAGAAAAATAAAAGAAATTCGGAATAAATACATTTTTCATTAAAGTAATGAATAGATACTGAATTCATCTTAAGAACTGAACATATTTCTAACACAATATCAGGGCTTAAGAAGTTGTTGCATGGACACTGCAGTTTGTAAATATAACCCTTTCAAAGCTCTTTGTCTTTGCTAATTATGCAAACATATAATATCCTGCACTGAAATTATTCGGGCCTCCGTCATACAAGCTTGTGTGTGTGCATTAATTTAACATTTAATTGCTATATTACGCTCAATGTCCCCAGCAATAAAAAGTTTATTAAATTAGATGTCAGAATCTGTAGATTGATCTGATGAAGAAACTTAAATAAACGTGCTAAAATGCAAAAGGTACTTATTTGTTTTGACGACAGCGAATTGTAATTCTTGCTCAAGAAGTCATCTTGCAGCAATATATATCTGTGATATGTGGAAGAATTTGAATGACTTTCTTTTTGTCTTTTCAATCATAATGTATATGAGTACATTCGGAAAAGGTTTCATATAAGAAGTTGATTGCCACTCTAGTTCCGCAGAGCGGGAAATATTCCGCCAATTTCCGTACCCAGCGAGGAAAAAAAATAAGTATTCCAATTCCCGGGCTTGTCAACGAGGATTATCCTCCGAAAATTGCACATCAAACGTAATATCTCCTTGCGCTATCTATGATCTGAAACGAAGAATTAATTGCGAAATATTCGAAAATCCCAAGATTTTTGGATCGTTTTGTGTGACATGTATACGAAGATACAAAATTTTTATAATAAATTCTACATGGAAATGTAATTAGTATATTACTTACTTGAATAGCAGGTCACAATCACCAAACCCGATCAAAATAATTCCTGCGACGTTATCAGTAATTTTCCGTTGAGGAAATATCTACCCGAATTTCAATTAAAATTTCATAAAAGTTTTCAAACCAAGGTGAAATATCTATCTAAATCTTTAAGAAGAACTAGGGAGCTCCGCATCCTGGCCGCTTCGCGGCTCTGCCCCCGGCCGGAACGAGGCCGAGGGCCCGACTCTCTGCTCTCCCCCTCCCGCCTGGCGCTGTGAGGAGGTCGCGGTTACAACACATCATTCGTGTAGTGTAACGAGGAAAAAATCTTAATTACGTATTTCTAAAATTACTAAATCTATATATATTAAATTGGCTGGATGAATGACAAAACGTGACGCAGTGTTGAAAAACTTCCCCTTTCACTGTTTCTTTCCATAATCTACTTTAAGATCAACTAATTTGAAATTTTGTATTTGTTGGCAAATCTAAAAAAATAAAGGATTAAAATGGGCTTTGTTTGATGAAAATCGGTTGAACGCAAGGATTAAGAGACCTACTCACAGCGCATTTAAGGCCCCACCGAAATCGTCAATTTTTTTAAAAGTAACATTATGCAAGATTTTTTATCTGAGCGGCAACACTTGGAAAGGGTTCCGGCAAGACGGGGTAGGGTCAGCCCACTTTGGTCCCCCTTGTCCTCGCGTGTTTTGCATACCGTCTAATCCGGCCCTGTAAACAAGTAAGCTAGAAGAAATCCTATTCTCAGGGATATCTACTTCGGCAACGGCCATACCACGATGAAAACACCGGTTCTCGTCCGAACACCGAAGTTAACCATAGTAGGGCCCGGATAGTACTTGGATGGGTGACCGCCTGGGAACACCGGGTGCCGTTGTCATTTTTGCAAAATTTTCCCTCGTGTTTTGCGGATTCTGTCGGAACGATTTCTATTTTTCCGACTTACGTCATTTCCATTTTCTTTCCTCGAGTGCATTTTGTCGAGCTTGATCCGAAAAGCGTGTATTCTATTTATAAATCGACCTAATTTAGCGCTGGCTAATTTTATATTCTTTTAAATAAAAATTATGGTTATCAAACCTTTCTGGAGACGTTTAAACGTTAAAAAAAATTTGTAATAAGCTCCGTTGAAACCCGTTATTCGGCCGACCGTGAACCGAAATTTGTAATGTGTAAATAAAGGTTGCACATTCATTTAATATAATATTTCAAAGAAGCTTATGCTTTGCAGTATTTCAACAATTTGAGGAAAATAGAAGAAAGGACAGCTCGATGAACAGGAAAAATTATGGTATGGGAGTCAGGAGCGTAATTTAACAATGCTATCCACGATTAAGAGAACTATGGGCCCCAAGCACAACACATTTAAGGTTCCACTCAAATCGTAAATTTGTAACAAGTAACAGTTATTGTAAGGCACTGGTCTTCAAGGTGGGCAATAGCGCCCACCAGTGGGCGTTTTTGGATTTTTAGTGGGCGTTAAAAAACTCATCAAATGCTATTCTAATTTTTACACTGAAAAATAACATTCTATAAAAAAGCTTAATGATACGCACACATTCTGTACAACTATTTTATGTACAACTATTACAATTCGTTTGTCGTTAACTATAGTATAATATCTTACTATATTAGCGACAAAGTATCCGTGCTGCGGTAAAATCGTAAGGCCCTTGAGGGTGGTCGGAGTCTCTCGCAGAAGCAGCGAAGCGTTTAAGTTTAATTTTATCAATATATAAAATCATAAATTTTTAAACACTGTTATTACCACTGAGACCGTATTCGGTAATCTCATCTAACGTCAATCCCACTAGTATTAGGGTTACCATACCTCCGTAAATCGCTTTGCTACTGGGGGCGCAAAATTCTTCTTTGCCCCGGGCGCCAGAAACCCTCACTACGCCACTGGGTGGGCATTGAACTTATTTCAAAGGACAACATATGGTAAAAGTGGGCGGTGACTCAAAAAAGGTTGAAGACCACTGTTGTAAGGTTTGTGATCTGTGTGGCAGCACTTTGAAAGGGCGAGATGAGACACGTTCGGGGCCCTCTTGTCCTCTGGGCCCCACGCACTTGCGAGTTTTGCGTACCGCTTAATCCGGCCCTGGTCATGGATGAGTATTGTATACACAAAAGATTGCAATTTCAAAAGACACAGCTACGAATGGAGGAATTAAATGTCAGTTTGTGAAAACTGACGGCCTTATGCTACAGAGTGATAAAGTATTAGTTTAGGTCAATCAAACCGAGAGTAACGGCTATATTTCGCTAAATGGTGGCTTAATTTTCCAAACATAAATTTAGCTCATTCAGAAAAAAATTGAAAAAAAACTAAATTTGTGTATCAAATAATTATATGGATAAATTAAACTGATGATCACCATGGGAAAAACTTAAACTTAAATATATAAGAGAAAATATTCCACGAATTACCTGAAAATATTATATATTTATAACATAAATTTCTTAAATGTAGCGACGTAAAACACGCGAAACTCAAACTAAAGGAAATCAGCATTTTAAAACGTCAACGTTTTGCGCATGTGCAATATCAGCGACCGATTCTCGTTAGAAGAATAATAACGCAATTTAATAATTCTCTGTTCAATATAGTCTTTGCGTGGTATCCTTCCTGAGATTTTATTACCTTTAGTCACTTTTCATGTCGGGAAGATTTCGGGGAAAGTAGGAAGGACAAAAACGGTCCTTTCACGAACGCCTTTATTTCCGCTTTCTCTTCATCTTCTCTCTTCCCATTGAAGGGATTTCTTTTCCCCGAACGCTTTTCCTTGTTTTCGTCCCCGTCCCAATTAATACATGATCTCCTCGTTCCTCCTCTATCATCCACCCTCACCGGGGAAATTACAAACGCAATCATCTCTTCGGCCACGGAATAAGATGGGATTTAATGACATAATGGAACTGCGTACGCTATACAGAACCGGGCGAAATTGGAACGATGGAAAAAAAACAAGAGAAGTATCGCATATCGTGGAGTAATTGAAGAAATAAATCTCCATACCAGGAAATTGAACCGTGCGAAACGATGACAGAATTTTGAATCACACGGCTTGCTTGATGAGGATAAGAGCAAATAAGTCGTCGCTAGATAAGGATGACTAATTGTAAGATCAATTGTAAAATTATATCCTCATCCCTCTGACTTCATCCACGTGCCGTATTTGAATCGGGTGTAATTGGAACTCGCAGCCTATGGCTATTGGGCGGTTGCACGGATGCAAATTACACGCTTTTGGTGGTATGATTTAAATTTTTTAATAGCTGATTCCATAAGATGTTATATTTATTGCGTTATTCCTAATAATTGATGACAGGCGTATCTTAATAACGTTAAATATAGCCATATTTTCGGCGTCGAAAGAAATTCTATAATGCATCTCACACTGAACTCTAAATTAAACTTTAGCATATATAATAAATTTATCGGCAGTTTTTATCTCCAAATATATATCTCGTATACAAATAACTACGAATACACACAGATATTTTATATATATAGAGAATGATAATCTTTAATAAGTCAACCGTCTTGACACCGATCAGAAATAAATTTCCCTCATTTTCTGAAATGATTCTTAATAAGGTTGAGAACCATTGCATATGCCGCGTTAATAGCTAATTTTTACCTATGATATACATTACTTATAATCCCGTAAAATGTGCTCATTATGCCACACTAACATTCCAGATATAAAAACCGTTCTGAGAACTAGCTCACCTATCGTTGATCACATTGCAATCATATAAAAAACAAAAACAATGAATAAAAAACCACAGTGGAAGGATGTGTCTTAGTGGAACTAGTAGTTAACCGATTCGTTTAATGTTCGCAACGAGTTATCTATATAATTTATACGATAAAACCCAGAGCGCGAGCATCATAACTTTATTTTTTTTTCAACTTACCGTACATTTGCTGACAGTTTAAAATGTCACAGACATTTGGAAGCGTCTACTCTTAAGAACCCTTACCAATGCCTGGTGGATGGACGGAAGTTTAGCGGAGACCTACTTTTCCCGCATGTTTCATTAAGCGTATCGACAGGAATAAATAGAACGAATGGCGAGATTATCCTCGTCTCTGCAATCGAAACCGATTTTTAATAATTTCCCATCCGCGTGCAAAATGTATTTTCTTCGCAATATTCATTTCGATGGCCTAAGAATCCATCAAGCGTTGGATTCCGGATTTTTTGCATTACCCTAAGTTAACTAAATAACGCCTTCTATAATGCATCTCACACTGAACTCTAAAACTCTTAAAACATTTCCTATATGTGCTAAAATGGTAATATTTACTCTTAACAATAGGTTATGCTTGAGTAACCTGCCACCTGCCAACTGGAAGGGTCTCCATTATCGATGTCGAGCTGCTGCTGAAAACTAGTCAAGATAAAATTAGTCTGAGAAATCAAATAAACAAACGCACATCGACTCTTCAGATTAACACTTCAAAAACGTAACAGCCATAAAAGTTCGCGCGTGATTCTCTTCATCCTTAAATTGCAAATAAAAAACCCAGTTCACATAAAGCGTCACAACAATTCTTTCGTTTCGAGGAAGTTAAAAATTTCGAAAATTTTCTCATCGCTGTTTAATCCCGAAACGCCAATATTTTTAACATCGCCGTACGGGAAGGTGAGCGGGTTGAGGAAGTCGGGGAGCAAAATATGAAGATAACATCGGAGATTGAGCCAACGTAATATTTCCCGCCTATCGCTCCTACGGCTTACCTTTCCCATAACGCAGGCATTTCCCCGATACCCGATCTCTTTATTACATCGTGTTTGCGGCCCAACCGTGCCTCAGACTCCACTTTGATAACCTACGCCAAGAGATCAGAAGCACCCCAGCCTCACCGCCCATTCACAGGGTAATAGTAAAAAAAAATGCAAAACCCACGCCATAAGGAACGATATATCTATTTTATCTATTTTCGGTCCATAAGAAAATACGTACCTAAATCGGTGTAGAGGTTTTTATTTATGCATCTTAAAATTATTTCCTTTCAAGATTCGAACTCGAGACGAACTATCGGATAGGATAGAAATTGTAGTTTCTTATTTTTGAAGACAGAATTCAAATCCGAGTAGAATTAGCGTAAATTTATAGTTTCTCTCTCTTTCTCCCCCTCCACCCCTCTTTCCCTCTCCTCCTCTCTCCTTCCCCCTCTCCACCTCTCCCTCTCTCCATCTCCCTCTCCGGTTTTCATTTATGAAACGCAAAAAAATGGAAGGAAAAAAAGAAGATCGCGCAGCGAAATTTCGCATTCTTCCGCGCGCGTTTTCCATTTTCGTTCCGCGACTTAATGGCGAATGATTATCATTTCTACGGATATATTTTTGGAACCCCTCCATCGACTCCATTTCGCAGCGGAATTTTTAAGAAAAAACGAATGAGGTCGTTCGTACAGCGAAAGTTAAATCGTATTTTTGTTAAGCTGAAACCGAAATAAAATAAAAATCAAAACAATGCCGTCTATATTTACATTAATTCGCAAACGAAGAGCTGGCTAGAGATAAAAGAATCTAACTTGTTTCCAAGCGTTAGGAATTTTTTTTATTCCAACAGAGCTTCAGTTCAAAAGCAGAATTGGAGTATTTCATAAAAGCATTCACTTTTTGCCGCAACACGAGATAAATTATCATCTTTGCTGAAATTATTCGATTTTTTTAATGAACAAACTAAAAATAAACCATCTCAACATTATCAACTATAATATTTACTGCCAAATGTCTTGGTTAAATTACAAACTACGTTAATCTATGTAAATCTTTGTGGCAAGATTAACAGCATAAATTCTCCCAATCAAAGCAAATTTATTACTAAGTCATCTTAGAATCAATTCTCTATTTTTTTTGCAGAGCGAAGAATATGCTAGTATATCCTGAGATAGTTCGAATGGAATTACATTATTAATATATATTCACAAATATAATATTAATGCATAATTTATTTAAACATAGGTCGGATCATAATGTATTACTATATTACGCTTGGAATTGTGATTAAAAAGCAAATTAACTTAACTTGAAATAAATATATTAAAAAATATATATAAAAATATCTTCATTGTAAACCACAAAGGAAGTGAAACATATACGTTTGGGGTAGCTTCGAAATTTTATGACTTCCGTCTTATTCCAAATTGGCTTTATGTATGTACGTACATTCCTTAGAGTATTAACTTTCATTTTTGGTCCCATTATTTAATAATTTAGATTTATTTTTTTATTGAAAATCCTTCTTTGTCCGGAGTATTTTTATTATCAGTATAAAACCCCTATTTAAAAGAAATTTTAACTCTATCGTATCCTTTTTTCTCATTTCCATGTAGATGAGAACAGTTTTACCTCATATGCCCGAAAATTATGCAACCATACTAGAGGCACACACCGAATATAGGGAAACCCCGATAACTTCATCTCCGACTAGGGGCTCCGGCCCCCAATCCCGTGCCACGCTCCGTGCAGCTACTTCTCTTTAGTTAAATAATTGCTTCTCTCCTCCTCCCTTTCTCACCCTCTCTCTCCCCTCCCTCCCCCTCTCCTCCTCCCCTCCTCCTCCTCTCCCTCTCTCACCCTCCCTCTCCTTCTCTCCTTCCTACCTTATGGGAAATAGAAATGCCTAATTTGTAGCAGAACCGAGTACTTTTTCCGAGATTTTTTTGGTCGCCACCTTACAATATATGAGTCGAGCATTATTGCTAAGTTTTGAGTTTATATCTCGATTCTTTATCGAGTTATTCGCATTTTTAACACGGCTTCACGAATATCAAATTAATATAGTTGAAAGAAGGTAATCTGCGTGGTAACAGATTTTTTTTATTAAAGATCCGCCGATTCTATTAGAATTGTAGAAAGAACCGGCAAAGGAAACTGAAAATCTTTTATAAATTGTCCATAATTAAAAAAAAAGAAAAAATTGATAAATAAAATATCTAGAGGTAGGTGGAGCTTGTTGAGATTAGTGTAGAATAAAATTTTTGCTAAGTCATTCAGAAATCTGCATTTTAAAAGTCATATTAGAGAGGTGATTAATACTACACAGTAACTGATCACTAACTTTAATGTTTACAATTTACTTTGTATCTTATTATTGAAATATGTCCTTTCTTTTTAGGAGCGTTTCACTTCCAGCGTGAGCGCCTATTGTCGTCGGTCTGTCCGTCCGTCCGTCCGCATGTTCATTCTCGGCTTCTAAGGAACGGATTTTCATGAAATTTGATTTTAAGGACTTACTATCAAAGATAATAAGAAAATCGTAAAAATGAATCACGTAATCCAATCAGGGGTACCACTTTACTGGTGACAAAAAATGAACTTTCCGTCATATCTCACAAAATATTTTTCAAATAAAAGTTGTAAAACTAGTAGAGTATTTCTTCTCCTAGACATTTTTATCGTCGGAATAGCCGTTATCAAGAAAATCTAACAAGAATGTCTTAATTCGAGTTGAACTTATTGTTAGAAAATTTCTTGCATGGTTGCTAACATAAACAATCTCACACGTTTAATTTTCTTACGTGTGCATGCAATATTTTTAAATAGGGAGAAAATGGATTATTTATGAAGAAGAAAAGAACTTTAAAACGCTATTTCCCTTACATACAGGTAGGTACATATATCATTTCTTTCTAATACTCCATTGCACGAAACGCGCCCATTATTTTGTGATACGCTGTACACTTTCGTAACTTGTTATAAATAACATTCAGTGCAATCGTTTATTTAGATTGGTTACGATGAGAAGATAACCATGTAACTTTCAATATGTTTAAAAAGTTAACATATGTCCCTATTCTCCTTTAATTTTAAATTCATGCGTGAACCTATTTGTGCTACTAAGCATTATAGATTAATAATATAATGGTTCTATTTACGAAACGGTAAGATTCCTGCATTAAAATGATGAAATGAAGATTCGATTGCTTTGTTAAGTCTTCCGTCTCTTTCACACATCCATGTGGCGCGAGGGAGAATAACCCATAAGTCAATCAGAAATCTGCATTTTAAAAGTCATGTTACAGAGGAAATTAAGGGGAAAATGCAGTACAGTAGACCACTTACCTATCGCCGTCTCTTGGCCAATAACAGAATTACAATTTGTTTATTTAACTTAGAAACGTATTCAAAATAATCTATAACGGAAATTTCGGAATCATATTGGCGAGATTTCGGCTCGCTTTGCTTTTAAATGAGTTGTAGTCTCCGGACGCTACCGCGCCCTTCACCTCGCCGGAACGAAACTAACCCTCCCCGTTGTCCGGCGATCGGGTTGGTAAATGTCGCGACAGGCCTGATCAGTTTTTCGTGAAAGTTATTAAATTCAAATAAGTGATAATATTGCACTAAACTAATACGTTTCTAAGGTAAATAAACAAATTGTAATTCTGTTATTGGCCAAGAGACGGCGATAGCTAAGTGGTCTACTATACTGCATTTTAGCCGAAATTAATGCTACACTGTAATTGATCACGAACATTTATGTTTATAATTTTATTTGTTTCATTTATTGTAATATATGTCCTTTCTTTTTTTATATAACGAACAATGCAACCGTTTATTTAGATTATCTACGAAGAGAGGATAACCATGTAACTCTCACTATGATTTTTTTAAATAGCATACGTCCCTTTCCTCTTCTAATTTAAAATTTATGCGTGAGCCTATTTGCGCTACTAGGCATTATAGATTCATAATATAATGGTTTTATTTACGAAACGGTAAGATTCCAGCATTCAAACGATGAAATGCCTTGGTTAAATCGTTATAAACGCTTCTCATATGCAGTCAACAGAATTATCCTTAAATATGTAAGTTGCTATGCATCATTAATTTCGATGCTTAAACAAAAGTTCGAAGGTTTAATTGGCATTAATTGAATCGGAGGCAACAATGATGGTTGCCTTGGCAACTTCCGGAAAGAGTACTGAAAATCCACAATATTTCGAAAACAATTGCGTATTTCTGAAAACTTCGACCATGTAACATGTACACATCGCAAGAATATGGTAGTATAGAGTTGTAGCCGTCGAATAAAGCAAAAACAGAAAATCGGTCCATGTTTACGTATTTTTTTATGAATTAAGGAAAAAAACCCTGCACTCTGAAAAATTGAAAATCCCGTGTAAACTTACGGGAAAGTATAATTATCTCCTGGATTCGAACCCGGGATACTTCAGCAAAGGAAAATATTTTTCCAGGGACCTCATAGCTATTAGAAACAAAACGCCGTTTACCGCATATCTTTACGACGAACGGTTCTCGAGAAATACGTCGCTGTAATGCTTCACGTACGTACGTACGATTAGAATTTTAATATTATAAGATGATAGTTTGAATCCGGTTCATTCGCAGATATGAATTACTGACCTATTCATTTTCTAATTAACGAGACTTTCTTGTACTTTGACAAAACTTTAAAATCTCCGGAGGGATAGGCGTTTATTGGAAGTTTAAAGATAAGGCTCGTTCGCTTTTGCCAGAGCCAACGGATTCGTGGATTCCAACATAAAAAGCGTCTTTTTTGGGGTTATACTCCTTTTGTCTTTGATCCCCATGGGAGACGAAGAGGTCTCATGATTGATAACGGTTGGGAGACATTGATGGAGACGCCACTGCCATCTTCTCGTCTCCCATCATTACTTTCCAAGTGCCTCGCGCGGAATACGCATAAAAAAACTCCCACATTCATGAACGATATTCCTTCGCTTCCTTCAGACGCTTTTTTGACACACTTGTGGAATCAAATCGGTGAGTCAGGGTTTCTCGTCTCTTATGCGACTTCCCCTGAGAAGAAACGTTGAGACATTTGCGATTGGTAATCCCATCCATACTTAATATCCGTTGGCGCAATGCATCAAGGGGTGACCTACTTTCGACGCATACTGGCCGTACGCGAACATACGGCGGGTAAGGAGAAAACCTGTTAATATATCATTCGTTGAGATAAGCTGAAACCTTCTCTTTCTAGAATGATAAGATTGACCAAAAAGAAGGCTGTATCGGCATAAAATTGAGGATTTTCTGAAAAATATGCACCTTCCGTTGCATATACTTCAGGAGTTATATCAATTTATAGTCAAGTTTAGGGAAATATATAACGTATCTAATTTCCTGTACACAGTTTGTATTCGTGCACAAGCTTGATCAGATTATATTGAAGCGAGGAGAACTTTTACATCGAAGAGGCGCAAGAATGAGGAGTAAAATTGCTATTTATTATTTTTTCAAAAATTACTTTGAGTCTTATGCTAACAGGTAAAATTTTTCCACAAACAATATGTTGAGCCATTTTGCATCAAATAATGATTTCCCTATACGGAATAGTTAATTCCGGTTTCATCGTCTAAGCGTTACTCGATTTCTCAATAGAAAATGTACATATCTGAATTTTTTACCGGCGCTTCAGTGATAAATCAAAAATATTCTTATGTAACCTCATTTCTATATTATTTTTTTCATATACAGTAACAAAAGAATTAAGGGAGAAAAGACAACTTTGGGAATAAATTGCATATATTACATATATTATAAATATATTACTCTGCTTTTAAACACGGGTTAAATATTTAGGATATCAACGTGCGCGAACAGCATGTAAATTCGATTTAATAATAATCATTCTAGAAATCAAATTTAAATGACTCCTATTGTTAATTAATTAAAGTCTGTTTGATATCAGTAAATGCAGGCTTTAATTTCTTTCTTCTTGGTGTAAAGTGAGAACTTTTTAAAAACATCACTTGATTAAAAGACAAAGATTACTGCATAAAATTTATGCTGTATTAATTATTAAATTAAAGACAATAAAATCTAATTTCATCAGACCGCATACTTAAGTACTGTAAATGAGATTTGAATTACAGAATTTAGCAGAAACATACAACCAAGGAATGGAATGAGGCAGCCTTTTCAAAATATGAAGAAATACGTCTTAAGTATAAAAATAATAAATTTTAAATCGTTGAATATTGCTGCAGCCATAAAAAGGCAAATATTTATTTGCTTCCAAAATGATTGGCAATATGAATTCCAGAAGCCTTATAAACAAATCACTGCTTTGGTATGCGCCTTTGAAATAATTCAAATTTCCATTTCCCAGCCTCGTCTTCTATGGAAGCATCCGCCTCCATTGTTCCTCCCTCAGTCTTGGAGATCAAAAGAGAACTTTATGAATGAAACCGTTCGAACTGTTAGGAAACACTCAGTTATTACCGAAAGAGTGAATTTAATCGACAGAATTTGAGTCCGTAGCTTTCCAGTTAGGCGTCGCTGTCATGGATACCAATTCGCCATTGTGATATTCCCTCCCTTATTCCAACGCTTTATTTCTCTTGAGTTTGCCGTCAACGCTTTCTAATTCCGCCGAATTCGAAGGGTATATTTCAAGGTTTCACTGCACCGAACCCGAAACCATTCCAGCAATTTATTTGGTGCCATCATTCTCTGCACCGTAGAAAGGAGAGCCATTACTCTCCACCACGTGTGGAAATATTGGGAAAAAAGCCAGATATCTTCAATATCTTCAGCTTACGTCGCAACTCCCCTTTCACTTCAAAGTATTGGATTGGTTTTAGATGAATGAAACCAGTACATAGTGTGTTTTAAAGAATGTTTCCCAAACGAATAATGATGATGATACTATTTGTACGTACGTACAACTAAAAATTTTAAAATACTATAATAAAAACAGTTAAAATTCAAATTTTAATCCGCGACTCGATTTAATTTCATTGAGTGTATTAAAGAGTAATATCCATGCCAATATTACCCGCAAACTATCCATGATATAAAATAATGGTTTCAATAATTGTTAATAGCATAATGTATAACTTATGTTTTATACGCAATGATAGTTGAAGAATTTTAAAGCGCAACTAATTTATATATTTTAGGCAATGTGAAAATCGATCATATGGTAATATTACAGTAATTATATTAGCACGATTGATGCATCTCATGCATGTAATTCTGTTCAGCTATCTGAAGAAAAATTTTCGAACAAATTATAGATACAAAAACGGTTCGATTTTTCTAAGATACAAAATAGACCATTAAAATGGAGCAGACATGCCCTACGCGTACGACTTGTTATATTAATGAGTAATTCGACTGTGAAAATCCAGTGTGATTCCTCCATCAAATTTACAAAACAAGCAAAAATAAAATATCTTTCGCTTCCCGTAATGATTCGAAAACCTTGCTCGATTCAATTCGATGCGTTAACTCAACAGCAAAGCATGACCTTCGGTGTAATTCGAAAAAAGCAATTTTTGTCAAACTTAGAAATTATTAATGAACTCTCTGGTGGGATAAAGAGCGATAGTTCCCAGACATCAATCGAAATGGAGAACACTTCTCTTTTCCAACGCTATAGAAACCTCACAACACAAATTACTTTGCCACCATCAAATATGAACAAGTTACCACAATAAGCAGTTTGAGCACCAGTTGATACGAAAAGGAAACTTTTTGGTATATATCCTATTGATTTCTAGCATTTTTTTATCTGTGCCGACTTTGTGATGAGCAGGTACCCGTGAACCAAAAAAAAAAAAACATCCGAGTTTCCCCCGTCCCTGGTTTCTACCGCAAAACGTTTCCTCGAGTGTGATTTCGGCAAAATTTTGTTTGAGTGTGCGTGAACGAGTCTCTCGCTGCATTTTCCGCCGCAGCAAACTCGAGGCCTTCTCTGGGTTGAGGATGCGAAGCAAATACCATAGAAAGGGTTATTTTTTTTGCAATCCGCTCTGGAGAATGACGCAGTGCGTCAAGACTTTTTTTAGACACGCCCTCCTAACTTTGACGAAAATTCGAGCGAATGATGATCAAGAGAGAATAGCGTGAGAGAATGTAGGCATTGAGCGAAACAAAAGACGATTCCCTAGACAATTATCCTGAACCCTTAGCATTTTGCATAAGAATGGATGAGAGGAATAGAAGGCCCAAAAGGCTTTTTTTAAACAACTCATTTATGAATTATATTATAATAAAAATTTTTGTATTCGACAAACAATCTAAAAATGCGAAAATTATTTATATTAAGAAAAAATATCCCACCTTTACTATTAAGAAGCAAATGCTAAAATAATTCTACTTAGAATATAAAAACCATTTTAATGAAATAAAACAGGTGAAACGCTGCTTATGAAATTATAAATTTCACGAACAACAAAACAAGAATTTTAATTTGGTATAAGGACTATAAGGAATAGAAGGAAACGTATTACTTTAAACAGAAAAACTGTTTGAAATACACATCCTGTTACCAATGAAAGATAAAAGGGTCTCTTTTCTTTCCAGCACACTTGAACAAAATTCCCGCCAAATGCTATATACAATGCGGTCCACTCAAAACTCCAGTATTTACCACTTTATCCATACTCACTTTCTAGAAAAGGCAGACATCCTCCGTAAACTCCGGATATATGTATGTCAACTCTAATAACTTCGGCCCGAGTTTAAAAGAGAACAGAAAAACCGAAAACCGTATGTTACGAACGTTGTCGTATCGTGCCATTCCTATATATAATACACCACTATATCGGCTTCCCGTTACAAAGTTCCGGGTTTCGATCCCCACGAATGGTTTTTTTCACAAAAAAATAATAATATATAAATTATTTTTTTAAAAATATCATCGGTGACTGGCAGTGGGCAGCAGTACTGTCAGTATGGTATAGAGCTGAAAACGAATTATGTTGGCTGGGTCTATATCCAATAGAGCTGTAGGCGTGATCGGGACGATTTGAACGGCTGTGGAAATTGCAGATACTCGAGGCAAGTACTTTTTTTAATATTTTGATTTTAAAGCGCTTCTTCATGATTTTTTTTTCAGCCAAAGACGTGCTTGATGATTCCCTTTTGAATAAATTGTGGCCCTCAAGTCAAATAAACTCATCAAATTTAAAATCGCTTTTAAATTAATACTTTCGTAACAAACTTTCGGTTTCGCTGGAAAACCTTGCGTTTACGTTTTCACAAAATTGGATATTCACTTAAAATTCAATAATCTAAACAATTTCTCGGTGCCGCTAATTATTCCCGGAATAAAATAACCACTTCGCGAGATATAAAGTTCAATTTCATTTCACCATTTTAACAATTCCGCCATGAACTTTTTTAATAAGCAAATGATTGAAAGTATAAAAAATTTAGGATCATTTACGTTATAAATAAAATTTTCCCTAAAAAAAGGACTTTAAGAAATGTCTAAAAAATAATTTTAGTGAATACTTTAATAATTAATAATCCGTAGATAAAGCTTAAATACACCCAAAGTTTTTATATTATATATTTCTTTATTTACCGAATTTCAAGACCGATGCGAATATTTTTATACTTTTAGGATATAAGCAAAGCATTTCAGTCTCTTTAAAAGCCGCCAATATACGAACTAGCACCCCCGTGACCACCTTTTCAAAAAGTTTTTTTACACGACCATTAGCTTTTTTCATCTTCAGATATGATATTTTTCATCTTTCTACTGCACTTGACACTTGACTGCCTCAGACGGATCCTTTTCCTTTTCAGATGGAACGATGAGATTCACCAAAAGAACCATCTATTTCCGCTAAACTGCTTGTGAACCGAGGGGTTAATCTCGCTTTCCGAAAATATAAATAAAAAAAATAATCGAAGAAAAATAAGAGGAAATGTGAGCATTCATTGGCTAACTTAAATGTAGAACAAGACAAGCAAGAATTTTAAAAAATTAAAAATTAAATCCTTTTGTTTTATAAACAAGTTAGGAAAGTGTACAGCGTATCACAAACGGGCGCGTTTCGTGTAATGGAGAATTAGAAAGAAATGATATACCTGTACGTAAGCGAAATAGCATTTTAAAGTTCTTATCTTCATCATAAATAATCCATTTTCTTCCTATTTAATAATATTAGATGCCCACAAAAGGAAATTAAACGTTTGTTTGTGAGATTGTTTATATTAGTAACAATGAAGAAGTAACCATGCTATAAATTTTCTGTTCAACTCGATTTAAGACTTTCTTGTTCGATTTTATTGATAACGGCTACTCCTACGATAAAAATATATAGGAAAATAAATACCCTTCTTTACTAGTTCTACAACTTTTATTTGAAAAATATTTTGATATGAGCAATACTTTACGAGATATGACGGAGTTCATTTTTTATCACCAGTAACGTGGTACCCCTGATTGGCTTACGTGATTCATTTTTGCGATTTTATTATTATCTTTTATAGTAATCCTTAATATCAAATTTTATAAAAATCCGTTATGTAGAAACCGAGAACCAACATTCGGACGGACAGACCGACGACAATAGGCGCTCACGCTGGAGGCGAAACGCGAATAAAAAGGCGGCAATAAAAAGGATAATGCAATTTTCATATAAAATTAAAATTTCGCAGTTGCTTTTCTACCCAGAAGCCATCTACCCAAGCGTGATGAATGAAAATACTTTCCCAAAGGAACAATTGCCCTATCTTCTAATGGTTACGTGCTATCAGTGATTGTATGAAAAAGTTCAAATTTTTTAACTAATAGTGAACATTGTAGAGGTATAAAATGAAATAAGTTAAATAAGCAAAAGTTTTCACGCGTTTAAGCGTTATCACTTCACTCGCTATCTATTGGTCAAAATGACAGCTCAGGTGGAAATTCGTATTTCTCGCTATCGTTTCTATCAACGATATGACTATGAAGTAGTTCAGTTCCTTGCTGCTAAAGGCAGAGCTGTCGACTCTGGATAACCAATCAAAACGCTCCCAGACCCCACAGGCAGAGCCACTGACACCAAATAGATTTTTGGAAAATATAAACTTTCACAGTTTAACTTCTAGATAAGATACGAAATTGATTATCGTCCAAGAACCATCTACGAGCCATAAGCTATCAATCAATGCAACATTCATTTATAATTTATATATTTATAATAAAAACATAACTCCGGAGCCAGTAAGTATTTTTCTTTCATTTTGTTACCAGGTATGTGTATTTTAGGTAGTTGTTTTTTTGTCAAGTGTTATTTTACATTGTTTGATGATGTCTTTTACTTGTGTGATGAATTCGTTAATAGGATCTTTAGGAATAGGATTGTAAGGACCTGTTTCAATTGTATTTAAGGTTCTGTTACTACAGTCTTCTTTATTAAGAATTAAGATGCAGTTCTCTGTGTCTGATTTAATAGAGACGCAAACTTTTTTCTTTGATTCTTGAAACGTACTTTCTGTTTTTCTACGAGTAAAAATATTACGATTTTTTTCGTGTCGATAACTCTTTCGACTCGAAAGTCGACGATGAAGCGAGTCGTCATCATCATGCCGTTGATTCCTCGAGTGATCACACTTTCCAAACAGACTCTGGTTATATACGGAACGTTGCGTGAAGCGATAATTTAGAAATCCCTCGATTCGAAGCGTACGCCCGTGCACTAAAACCCTCCAGTTATTTCATTAGCGAACTTTAGAAATCTGTCGGATTCTCGTCGTCCCATTTGTTCCTTGCGGATTTGAAAGCGTGTCGAGATCCAGCGGATGTATCATTTCTGTAACTGTTTTACTTTACTCGCTGGCGTTAAAATTAAAAACAGCGCATGCACCTAGGGATTGGATGTTCGTCACGAAATACTATAAATACAATAAAATTGCCCGGTGTTACAAATAACAGCACAAAATAAACAGGCATTATTATAGGTATTATCTATATGACGTCATCTGTAAAAAAATTACATTTTATATTGTCACTTGTTTAAACCACATAACCAGCGTCCAATTGCGACGTTTCATCCGCATGTACCGTAAAAATCTCACGAACCGGTGAAAGGCGCAAAAGGCAGATTTTTCTAAAAAATTCCACGATATTCATCCCGTAAACCTCCTTACACAACCGCCAGGACGCGTTCTTTTTTAAAGCGAGAATTTCCGCACATTTTCCAGGTTTTAGAGAAATATTTAGGAAATATTTAGTCCTATACGAGAAAACCCAAGTCATGAATGACACGGACAGAACAAGAAATTCCCCTGAATTCTTCCTCCATAAACCTCAAAGATAATCGGCCTACGCACTAGGAAAAAGAAGGATTTATTAACTTACTTGTTCCTTCAGCGACTGGTTGAGGTACACCACTCCTCTGTCCTTATCGATGCGGAAGGGATTGAAATTACCCGAAGGTGAGCTGGGCGCCGGCTCTATGCCGAACTCCAGTGGATCCTTCTCGTTGTCCTCGGCCTTGACTCGGGTCACCACCGCGCCAGCTGACTCCGTGTCCAGAATTATCCAATTACGGTCGAGTACCATCACAGGCGGTGTGTTGTCGCTCAGTTGGCCGGAACCTAGGATTAAATCGGGAAATAATGCGGTCAAACTTACAACCAGGGAATGTAGGACAAAAGAAAAATAGGATTTTGACCAACGGATTCCGGGATACCACGGACGTATCCGCTGACGACACAACTGCTTAGAAGGCGTTTAAAATACGTGCATATATATCGGCAGGTAGACCGCGTGATGCGCACGCGGATCGTAACTTGAGCGATTAATTGATTTGCAAAATTTTTCGTAGACATGTTTTTCATTCCGTTTGATATGACGTTTTTAATTCTCTTGTTTTCCATAGACTGCTTTGAACAAAAAAATATCGCGCAATTCTCTCTGGACTAGTTAGACCGAAATACTAGGACCGTTGTAAAAACTAACTGGTGATTTTAAAATGTGCACTCTTGTCTAATATAAACGAAACATAGAAGCCGTAAGCGAAAAATTGAAATACTATTTTTTTAGGTTGATGTTAGAGTCATTTAATACCGGAAGCTATTAAAAATTAATATCCTACCTTAAATATTTTCTGAATGCAAAATTGTATTTACCTAGTAGAACTTTAACCAATGAATCACATTCAATATGCACATAATAATCCTTACATTAACATACAAAAGTTTGCTATAAAAGTTTAATTATCGAAAAATTAAAAAGAATACCATCAGTTTAAAATTTTACTTTTAATTTATAAAGAAATATTTATTAAACTCTTAAAAAGCTGTATATTTTACAGCTTCCTTTATTTTATTAATAACACCACATGAATTTTACTTCCCGCATTCCATAGAGAACTTGATGAAAATTATACAGACGACTCAACAGTAAAAATGGCAAAAAAGTAACATAAGTAACATGTTTTTAATTTATCAGAATGAGCTAGCGAATAAGCCATAAAGAGCAATTCCATTAACAAAGTACACAGTATAGAATTATAAGGGAAAAAAATAAGGGCAAATGCACTTTTTTTATTTGCAGGCATAATCCCGGTTGACACAATTCTTTATGCAAGTGCACAAAAGCGAATCATTTGAATGTTTTTCAAGTCGTAAAAGTGTTTCCCTACGGATAATGAAAAACAGTGGGCACTACATCTAGACGTCATTCTGATAGTAAAAACAAATGAGTTAATTCACACCTTGAACTCGTGGATGACAGAAGGATACAGCGCGAATTGGCTGTCCCCTTTTTAAACAAGCACGCATCGGGGTATTACAATGGAATTAGGAGCTTGGAATTGCGTAGTTTTAGAGGATTCTACCGTGAGAATAAATTTTAAACAATAATCCTATAGTTTATTTAAACGACACCACCGGCTAGTAAAACTGAATTAATTTTGCGAGTGGAGTACAAATTACCAATTTCCAATGTCCTTCTATTATCAGCATTGCATTTGTTCAAATTCTTCCGAAAAATTCGAGTGTATGTGAAAAGCTACAGGAACATAAAATTTAAATTAGTTCATAAATTTTATGCGGTTCCATAAATATTAAAACTTGAGCTAGTCGGAAAGAAAACTAGTTTTAAAATAATAAATGGTATTTTTTTTATTCGCTTCCTAAGCTAAACTTTAACTCCTAAAGAAAAAAGCTGATTCGGTTGGATCAGAGAACGGCAAATTGAGATTCCGGAGCCACATGCGGCTGTTTCAGAATCTATATAGTCTCTCTCTCTCGAAAGTAAATCTTAAACGTATTTATATTTTTTAACAAACGAAGTTTTTGCGCGACTTCTTCTCAATTTCTACATATTTGCCTATACTTCCTTCCCAATAATTAAACATAGGTGAGAGATTTTATTAATCTTCGCAGAAACCTATTCAGAACTGAATTACCTATATCTTGCGCTAGCAACTACGTTTTTACAAATACTTAAAATTTTTAAGCATTAAATGTCTATAAAAGTTCCTTAGGTACACACACAAAATGTATATATTCATGAATAATGATTTTAAAATATCGTTTAGTAAATTTTTCATAGAATAATGGAAACAATATCATGTACGCTAAATCTGAAAGGATTAAATTCGGTTAACTCAATTAAGAGGAGGAAATTTTAGCACAATAAAAATACCAGCATATATTGTACCCCTAGCAATAACTACAACTTGCGAAGTTACTATCATCTTCAAGTGTATAATACTGAGGCTTAAAACGACCACGGACTGTAGAGGGATGGGTAAAGAATCATTTCATGTTTAAAATAATAGGCATTCATTCTTGCGCTTTCACATTTGAGCCGAATCGTAACCATGACGGCTAAAATTCCAGCTCCATTATAAACTGAATCCCTATAATAGGACGAAGCCGCTTACGCTCAACATTACCCTTTATATGCAAATCAGAGGTCTGCAAAGGTGAGATTTCCAACGCCCAATCCCCACTTTCCCTCTCCATAACAAATCCCACCACTCTAATTCCATTTCAAAGCGTTATCAGCAACCTCTTCTGTTTCCGATATTCTCCCACGAGCAACTCGATACTTGAAAAGAGCTTTCAAGCAATCCCGAGAGATGTGAGCGCGCATGAACATTAACTCCTACACGTCTGACGTTTAAGTTTGAGATGGCGCCCTTAACACAGCGAACGATAACATCTAAACTGAGAGCTCCGATATCCGTTATTGCTGAGTGTTTTACAGAACTTGCGACTTTGCCTAAATATAACACGTATGAGAACATCTCCGAGAAAATTTTCCCAAGTTTAAACAATATTTCTGTTTAAAAAAACAAGCATGAAGCGTGGTTCTTTCGATTTTTGATGTTGTGATACTACGGAAGCAAATCGCTAAATAAGATTATGAAATAATATGATAATTAAACTGTTTAAATCGTAATGCCAAACGTGGTTTTGTTATTTGGTATCAATAATATGATTATATTTTTCCCATTTAATGAAAAAATAATCAGGTTGATAACGCTTTTACGTACAATCGATAGCGAGGTGTTTAGCGTCTGGCTCCCAAAGTTAGGATTGCGGATACGAATCCTGTCCTTGTTGTATATGCTTTTCTTTGTTACGTTATTAAGATCATCGTAATATCGTCTACGGCTGTTCATGTGACAGCCAAAGTAAATAAGTAACGCACTGATAACGACGGAATTTGGGGAGCATCGACGTTTCAGAGCTCCAACGAGCAATAAGTTCAAAAGGGCTTATATGTTCAACGCAACGATACTTTGGCCCCACGTAAGACTTTTGCAGAAAACCACTAGATGTTTCGTTCAACATCACCGTTTTCCTACGTATAGAAAAATGTAATCGAGGGATAGTTGTAGAAGTTGTAGATTGGGAAATTGTTGCTGCAAAAACACCTATCGTACCTTTCAATTTCTTTTAACGGCGCTCATGTGCATTCTGAACCTTTTCTTCTTGTGTACCAGAGAGTTTTCACAAATAAAATAATCTCGAAATATAAAAGTTATCTCATTTTTTTCGGAGACAATATCTTGTTACTTATTTGTAAAATGTAATGCTATCGATTTCGCCGTGGGAGGGCGTTGACGCGTAAAGTTCAGCGATCCCGTACTTCCGCCTCTTTTTTTTTTTTTTTTACTTTTCGGCTGAGAGAAAGAGAAGCCTTATCGTTACTTCAAATGGCAGAATAAACAGAAGACCGAAAACTAACAGAGAGACAACGGAATCGCTCATTCCAGGAAAGGAATCATTCTTTTCGAGATGGCCGAAGGAAGTTTTGGTGAGAATATGAGGGATTTTCAGTCAATAGATATTATGGATTCTTTAAGTTTTTCTCCTTTTTTTTAATACATTTAATTCATTCATTAAAGGAATTTAATGTACTTTAATAATCCTCTACTTTTCCTCTACCAAATTTCGCATCTTTATATTTAAAAAAAAAGGTAGAGATTAAAAGAAAAGATATTGCAATGGCGCATGAAAAAGTAACAAAGTATCATACGTTAAAATGCATAAAAAGAGAAAAATTTAATTTAAATATCATTGGTAGACTACTTTTGATAAAACCAGTTATTTCATGGTCGAACATAAAAAATCAATAGTCGGTATAATAATTTCGATACGATCGAGATATTTTCAATTAAAAGAGAAAATATGAAACATTCGCGTTTTGGATAAAATTCAGGAAAAATTCGTTGTGCATCAAGTGAAAAATCTTTACAATACCTAGGTATGACTCTCGATTATTATTAAAAATTTTCTACTTTGGAACTAAAACATATTCCACGAACATAGTCACAGAGTCATTCCAATTCTAAAAATGACAAAATATAAAATTATTACAATTTTCCCTATTCTAAATATAAAATATTCACAATATAACATAGGCTGGTAATTAAATAATTAATTACTTTGTCTATATTTTACGGGTTGTTTTTAATATTTAAACTGAATTTTATCGAAGTAGATAACAAAAATACTAGGTCGTGCATTATAACTAAATTACAACCTTGGGTTCACGTACCTCTTTACAGAAACTGTCTTTTTCACATTTTGCTGGAATAAACGATCGTGCAACTTTTTAAATGAACACCAAAGCAAATTCCACCGTCGCCAGTCAATTTAATCTCAATATTTGACACCTGTAATTAAGAATCGATGCTTTATTGTTCGAACAATTCGTGGGGATGAAACCTGAATCCCCAAGAGAATTTTTCCAGGTTTTTACGCCACACAAGTCGATTCGATAAATAATTTTACACACGAAATAAATTATCGAAAATAAAAATAATTAAATCGATTCATTCAGCATATTTGACTCGCCGAGATTTTCAATTCCTCGTACCTCAAGATTCTAATAAATTGTTTACCTTCTCTTCCATCCACCTTGACCAGATGTTCTCAATCTTTTTTGTCTGCGTCATTCATTTATGCGTCGCCCCGTTTACATTTCCATTGCCTTCAAGCCACATTTAACCCTGGAGTGCTACTCATATTTTTGTTACGTTAACTCTACTCTGGATGAAAATTCACCCACCACTTATTTTATTGACATTTTTTCACTTTAAATACACTATAAAGGCTGCAAGGTATTGCAATAAGTAAATTAACACCTTCTAGATACAAAATGACTAATTTTATTCTTAACAAATCTTTTAAAAAACATCTTCTGAATCTTGGAAACAATTGTACAAAAAAGTTACTGTAGCGACAAGAAAGTTATTGTTGCTGCTAGAAGTTAACAAACTGGTAACATATGAAATTATATAGATTTTCCGGTCAAAAAACTAAAAAAATCTGATGTGGCCAACACATGACTTTCTCCATATTTGGGGTATAGATATTTAAATTATTATGAATAATATTACGTGGCAAATTTATTATTTCGTATCGTAAAAGAAGACACGTCCTTGTTGCCGTAAATTACGTATATTTTGAATGTTTACAGAATTCACCGCTACATGGTGTTGGCGCTGTATACTGGTATTAAGATAAAGCGAAATATATCCGAAATGGATGGTTCTACGAAAATTAGTTTCAAACAAAACTTGGAAGAAATATTATTCTCTACAACTTTGGTCCTTACGAAGATTACCAATAACGATGTTTTTAAGGAGATATTTAACGGAAACCGAAAAACCGGTTATTTATAAATAACTCCTAAACAATAACTCCTATAGAAAATTGTTTCAAATGAAAGCTGTAGGAAATAACATTCTCTATAACCATTCTATACAATTGTATATAAAATAATGATGTTTTAACGGAGAAATATCGCAAAAACAGAATCGGGTTTCGAATAAACCTCGACTTCCGGTTATCCGTTATTGTCCAAAAACTAATCAGTTCTTTGTGCTCATGTTAAAGTGTTATATATGAAGTTTGGTAACGATATGGCATGTACTTTTTGAGTTACAGCGCCCACAATAACATACACACACACACAGACATCATTCCGAAAATAGTCTAAACGTGTTCTAGGGACCTCAAAACATGTATTTCCGTTGAAATCTCGAAGTCGATTTTTTTCATGAATACAATACCTTCCCATTACTACGTATGGAGAAAGTAAAAAAGTCTTTCAAGTGTTCTTCATTTCACTGTTATTTACAACAAGAAGCACAATTAATACTGCGATGGTGATTGCACACGAAGTTTCCACATTTTTGGCAGAACACTGAATATTTCTTGTCAAGCTATGCTGGGCAGAGTTTACATCTTTCCTGCTTGGCCGATGGATGAGTTTTGCTTGTTGTGGCCATGTTGGTGTGGGTTGATGCTTTCGGGAGGCACTGCGTGGACAGCATTACTGCTCTCGACGTTTCGCCTTCGCTGCGGAAGGCTTCTTCAGGAGTGAAGTGCAGGGGCAGTCCCGCGTCGTCTTATATATACTGGAGGCGCCTATCTCTATTGACGGTTGGAGTCGTCGCGGCCAATGGCCGTCTGTCTGAGAGTTTCCTTTCTCTTTTTAGCCGTTGTTATAGAAAGGCGAGTGACTTTTTATGTCAGAAATAACCGAAGTCTTCATTTGAGGTATAGAAATACGGTTCTGCATGAAAGGTGTAGCTAATGCCATACCCAAATCCATCAAAAACTCAAATCGGTCACTTTTTTCAGTCCTTTTGATGCCTTGTTAATTGTAGAAATAATATAAGAGTTAATTCCGCTAGCATCATGAATTCCATAAAACACTCGAAGTGGCCAACGATCTCGAGAGGTGATGTTAGTTGCTTAGCTTTCCCCTTAGAACCTGGTAAAGCTGGTACAGTATTTCTCTCCCTAGTTTTACCTTTATTTGTAGGAATAGTCTCTGACCGTATGTAGCCGTTTTTACCTTTGAAAATACTTCTTTTAGGTATACACACCAATTCACTACAAGAAGTCGAAGTTGAAGCAGCATCTATATCTACTCGCTTCTTTTTTGCTGTGAGATTATGCTGGTCTGTTTCAGAATCAGAGCTTGATGCACTATCTTCTTCTTCACTTTCCACTTGCTGTTCATCATCATCCACAACATCTTCCTCCAGCACATCAATGTCACATTCGCCACTATTTTCCTTTTCATTGTCATAGTCAGAAAAATTATAACGTGGTTCATTTAAAATAGCTGATATCTTCTTCTTTAAGTTTTTGTCCATATGTATTAAATTCTTCAATATACTGAAGAAAACAAATAACCTTATAAATAAAATAGATTGCATATGAAAAAATACATCAGTGCAAAAAAGTTACATTAAAGCTACTGTGGGTGAATATTCACCCAGACATACCACTGAACACAAGACTGAATGATCACAGGGTATGTCTGACTGGACCTATGGCTATAGGCATAGTAAAGAGGAGAATAGCTAAAACCACAAGCTCCCAGTGAGTGCTGCTCTCTGGTAGCCTACTGCTTGGGTGAAAATTCACCCAGAGTAGCACTCCAGGTTTAAAGATAAATTGGGCTTTCCCTATATAAAGATAAAATGCTGGAATTTAAATAAATACGAGTGTTTATTCACCTGGCTTTATTGTTGTTTATAATCCAGAATACGAAACACTGTGATTTATCAAATACTAGCAGGAGTGTCCGTTGAATTTAAACGGATTTAGTGAATCTAAAACTTCGACCGTGTAACATGTAAGCATCGCAAGAATAAGATAGTACACAGTTATACCCGTAGAATAAAGCAAAAATGAAGAAAATCGCTCCGCATTTTCCTATTTAGATGAATGAATGAAGAAAATCTTACGAAAATAACGTATAAACTCCCTCCTCTCCCTTCCATCCTCTCCTTCCCTTCTCCCCCTCCATTTCTCACCCTCCTCCTCCCTCTCTCCACCCCTTCCCTCTATTTCCCTCTCTCCATAGGGACCCCTCTTGGTGTTCAACGTATTTTCGCTTGGTCCTCTAAGGGTTAAAAGCATTCAAAGCGAACAAACAAACATTCTCCTTTGTATGTTAGATTAGAAGATAATTCAATTAAAAACAACAAATATTTGGCTTCCATGTAAACAAATTAAAATCGTACACAGAAATTGACACGATATTACATTAAAATTTTTTCCATATAAATGCATTGAACTCCCAATTTCGGCGACAATGGGAGTTGTCATGGTAGCTTATAATGGGTATTGTAATAAAACTGATAAAATCACGTATTTTATTGATTCTAAATGCATTTTTATGCTAATTCGATCAGGATTCGGATTTTGTCTTCAATAAAAATAAACTTTGTTCTTTTCTTCGTAGAACCATTCAAGTCTCAAGTTCGTACCATGTTTCTAAGTAATTTTAAAATTCAAATGAAAAATAAGCTGCACTAGTCCCTACGTTATTCAAATGGAGAAAATGAAAAAAAAAGAAAATGTTTTAAATTAGACAGGTCAATCAAATCGATATAAAAGCTTTACTATACCACCGTACTCGTTATTCCGGTTAAAATGATACCTTCCTCTTGTTTCTACGATCTGTAGTTTTCGAGTTTTAAAATTATGATACACACATTCATTTATATGTATTAGATAGATTCGCGTCGCCCCTCAGTAACCGTCGCGGTACCCTGGGGTGCCATGTCACTCCGGTTAAGAATCACTGACCTAGATTAACTCGGAAAATGAACAGGGACCAGGTGCAGCGAATGCTTGTGTTACCTTTTCAAACGAGCAATTTATCCCTCGCACATTCAGCTTTTTCCTTCGGTACTCAAAGACACTACGATAAACGCCATATTAAATCTAATAAAGCGTAACTATGTTCATTATTTCTTTTTCGAACGACTTTCGCCCAGATCCGTTGCGTTATTAATTATATTCCCTCGTTGGCTCACACATCTATAAATTACGCATTTATTTTCAGATGTCATTATCAAATAGATGACTAATGAATTAAATGTCGAAAACTCGTCTCCAAAATAAAAAATATAAAAAAACTTCAATGAAATTTTCATAAACTTATTATAAAAGAAAATAAGATATTAATTATATTCCCTCGTTGGCTCACACATCTATAAATTACGCATTTATTTTCAATGTCATTATCAAATAGATGACTAATGAATTAAATGTCGAAAACTCGTCTCCAAAATAAAAAATATAAAAAAACTTCAATGAAATTTTCATAAACTTATTATAAAAGAAAATAAGATAAAGTTCCACGTTTTCCAGCAATTAATATATTTTCCAACTAAAAATCGATTTGATTGACCTGTCTAATTTAAAACATTTTCTTTTTTTTTTCTTTTTCTCCATTTGAATAACGTAGGGACTAGTGCAGCTTATTTTTCATTTGAATTTTAAAATTACTTAGAAACATGGTACGAACTTGAGACTTGAATGGTTCTACGAAGAAAAGAACAAAGTTTATTTTTATTGGAGACAGAATCCGAATCCTGATCGAATTAGCATAAAAATGCATTTAGAATCAATAAAATACGTGATTTTATCAGTTTTATTACAATACCCATTTGACTAATGAATTAAATGTCGAAAACTCGTCTCCAAAATAAAAAATATAAAAAAACTTAAATGAAATTTTTATAAACTTATTATAAAAGAAAATAAGATAAATATTTAAAGTTCCACGTTTTCCAGCAATCAATATATTTTCCAACTAAAAATCGAACACTTGTGATAAAAACGACTATTGATTCACACTAGGGTTTAACAAAAATACCTTTTACACACATCATCAATTATCCATGTTCAATCATTATTTTTCTATTCCTTTTACAGCTAGGTGCAATATGGAATTTTTTTTAAACGGCTCATTTGATCGCTCCCCTTGGTCTCTACCGCCAGCAAATCCCAGTTTAATATATTCCGATGACGTTTTGTGGATAGTAAGTGCCGTGTAATTAGCGCAGGAAAGGCGCGAGACGGTATCTGAATGGTCCGTAAAAAAAAATAATAACCAGTCGCCGAGGTAACGACTTAAGTCTCGCGAAATTCAGCCGTCGCCGATTCTTGCACGCGAAATGCCGGTTACGCCCAAAATGACTGCTCAGCAAGTTTTCGAGTACAGAAGAGAGATCGCGAGAAGAGCGATCGGAGCGACATTATCGGAGAGAGCGGGCGTGGGTTTCTGAGCGATAAAGAAATCCAGGAGGGCGTGAAGAAGGTGGACAGGTGAAACCAGTCGACAGGAGAACGTGGACGAAATATATCGCCCGACGATAACGATCGCTTTTTTCCTGAGGTCTCTTATATTAAACGTTCTTTTTTTTTACGTAACTCGGAAATCGGACGGACGTAAAAATCGAACGTTTCGACAGATTTCGGCCAAATTTTGGCGCGTTACGCTCGGCCTGTAACGGGATGTGCGGCTAATATTCCATCGATATCTCGGGCGAGGGAGTGACAGCTGGTGTCATAAAACCCTTTTCTTAATATCCGAGATTGACAAATTGGAAGAAAGGGGACAAATTTAGATAAAATTTTGGGTGTGGTATCACTGGTTGTATGAGCAAAAATGTCTCTATTGAAAATCGCTTCGGATACTTCTGAGAAAAACTGACATGAGACAGCATATTTGATGAAGGTGATTCGCTGAAATGGAAATCAACACCTTTTATGGTTGCCGACTGAAGTAATCCTATCCAAGATCCAACGAATATATTTCGGAAATTACAAATATTAAGTATTTAGAATAAATTGAATTACCGATGAACTCTCGTAATAAAATGGTAATTTAAATTGTTCGTTCCACGAATTGCGATAAATTACGTAACGGATATTATTTAGATATGTTAATTCGATTAATAACTGTTTTATTGGATAAAGATTTTTACATGATTCCAGGATAATATGAAACAAAATAATAGAATTTTCTTTCATTTTTCGGTCAACTTAATTCTGTATGAATGAAGGTTTTAAAACTAACGAAGACTGCTCTGTATGAAAATATTGCAGCATTACACGTATGCTTACATACTCATTACCACAGATAATATGTGAATTTTTGATAAGAATCATTTATTTTTTCAATCAATTGCAAAATTAATTGATAAGCAAGTAAATCTTGAAGCAACAGCACTCGGTACAATGTAAAATCTCTTTCAAATGTTCTTCCTATTTAATATTTTTATCAACTAGACGTCAATAAACCTTGAAGCATCATCCCGATCTTTTAATCAATATAACCCGTTAAAAAAAGAGTAAGGAATTACTCAACAGTATTGCTTGAAATAGACCCAGAAAGTGGACTGAAAGTTACCCTTTCGTTCATAGCAAATCGAACAGATTTAAGTAGTAGGAAATTTGCACGTTAGGTATTAACTAAGATACGAATTTCTTCAGTACAACGAAAAAAACTTCAGAGATACGGTTTCAGTAGAAAATACTTCGGAATTTAGATTAGCATTGAACAAATTTTCACTTATACCTATAGTTTGAAAAATTACCCGACTGCAAATACTCCATCAATGCGCAAAAATATTAGCACAGCCTGGCCAAATTAGAAATAATTAGCCGTCTACCAACGAACACGAGGGTTAATTAGAAAGCAGAACTGAAAATATTTATCAATGGCTAATGTACATTCAAGAACGCAGTGAAAGCTAACATGACAGCAGTGAGTTAAACTAACAAACATTTCCAAGGTTATTAACCCTGAAGCTAATTGCCATCGTTAATTTACTTTTAATTGCTGCCTTTTCCAATCGATAAATCGACTTTTTTCCGCTTATATTTTACGGTCACGCGATTCGAATTCTAGTGTACGCGCAGGTAAGTACACGTATTTTGACAATTTCAACTGTATCGACGCGAAATGGTTGCCATACTAACGAACAGTTCAATAACCAAATTTTTTATACAAGCAATTGCGAAATTTGATATAAATTTCTTCCGGAACGGAAAATAATTTTGAGAAATTTCAAGTTCCAAAGAAAACATTTGCTAAACAAATTTGAGTCGAATCCTGCCCAAGGCATTGTTTTATGCGTTCGTTTTTGTTACGTTATGAATCTTACTGTAAAAGGCCATTAACGGTTGTCTATGACCTAGCTAATATAAATAAACAATCTGCATTTAAAAGTTATTTATGAGTAATAAAATTCCGCCTAAGCTGATGACTACATAGATCAAATTTAATATTTGAGATAGACTACTTATGTTACGTGGCTAAGCCTAAGAATACGTGGCAGTTGACTTACATGGTAACATTCTCCAGGAAGGGTTATATATTGCTATATCCGCTGTCTCAAAGTATTTCATTTGATTCGAAATCCAAGCCGGTTACGGAGTTTAAAATGCAACTATATAACGATCAACTAAATGCAATTTATATTTATTGCAAAGACTTTTTAATCCGTACTAGCAGGCAATGACCAATCATATCGACACATTGCCGCGTAACGACCAGCTTCATCAAGCTATGGAATACGAGAGAAATCATACTTCTATCGAGGTTACAATTGTTTCCTAAAAGACTTTTATGTACCATTCGATAAAAAATCCAGCAAGATACCTAGGAATACAAAAACACGCGAGTGGTAATGGCAAATTTTTCTCCGTTACTACAAGGTCACAACAGACGTCATAGCTCTTGGATTTTTTTTAAAAAAAGCACGTGTACTAAGTCCGTGACAATTCACTAACGTAAGGTTAGGCATCACATCATCTAAACTCCAGCGAGATAACCGGGTTTAAAACCGTGAAGATCGTATTCTCGGTGCATTTCTTCGCATTACTGTAAGACCTCACGCACTCTCAGGCAGTCACTTAATCCTCTCGTCCCATTGGCCATCAATAACCCCACCTCTCTCTCTCTCTACCCTTTTGCCCTTCCCAGTCTAACATAAGAACCTTCCTCCTTCTTCGACCCTTTCTTTCCCCTTTCCTTTCGCCCAGACTTCCAACGGAGCCACTCCCTCTATTAATTCCACGCTCTTGCACGCGGTCGTCTAGTGCTTTTTTGCGGCATCATCCGCGCTACCAGGCGCTCTGAAAAGACGCTTTCCTCACCTCAAACTTCTGTTTTTGCCCTCGTGGTGGCGTTGGTTTGATTCATTCGATTGTTCTCGCAGCTCCGACGCTCGGGAAATCTTGGTTTGATGATCCTATAATGTGTCTAAACGGCAGACGAACGAATCAACGCAAACTCCGACCTGCATCGTCCTTTGTGAGGCTCAACGTATTAAACGGAATCGAACACCTCCCATGAACAACTCAAGTGGAATTATTTTCTTTACTTAGCCTCCCGTAAATGGTACATATACTGCGTTGAAGATGTTAGCTTTTATGTGCTATAAATTTTTGAAAACGCACTAGGATTGCGAATATGTGCTAGTACCAAAAAGAAATCGAAGTTTTGAATCGTCCCCGACAAAAATGTAAATGGAACCCGTAAATGGTGCGCATACTGCATTGAAGATGTTCGCTTTATGTGCTATAAATCTTTGAAAACGCACTACGACTGCGAATATGCGCTTGTACCAAAAATAAATCGAAGATTTAAATTGTCCCCGTCAAAAATATAAATGTAATGCCAGTAATACGGATGGTACACTACCACTAACAAAATTTATCTCGCAATATAGGAGATGAAAATTCTTTCCACGACCAGACATCGGAGATTTTTTTTTTTTTTTTTAGATTAGCCAGATAAATTTAATTTTATCGATCCTTTATTTGTTTTCGAGTCTACGTAGTGGAGTTCGTTTTTTTTTTTAGGTTTACGGTACACACGATTTTTATTCCGGCGCTGTTTGCATCGCACAAGAATGCGAATCGCGTGTCACTTGTTCCAAATCTCCTTTAAGAGAAAACCCGCTCGCGTATAAATCGCCGCTTATGGGCGCGATCCGGCGCAGAGTGGACTAACAACTCGGCAACAAAAGAAAGAGAAAGAAGGAGAGGACGACCTTCTTTAAAAAAAACAAATTCCGCTAGTACAACCAGTCTCCCAACCTTCTACGCCCTCGAGACGCATGAGGGGGCCGCGACAAGTTAACCAACCGTAAACTACCAAGTCTATTTCGGCCATAACAAACTCTTAATGCTACAAAACACCCCTAAAGGCTCCATCCCAGAATTTTGAGCATATTCTCAGCAGACGTAATAATCTAAAATAAAGGTGCCATTTTGGATAGGTTATTCCACGTAAACTTTTTTATCGGATGATTACGAAATCCTCGTAATTTTGCATGCGTAACGATTTTGCAATCTCCTTGCGAAACTAAGTGTTTGGGTCTCCATTCGAAGCCGATTTAATTCCCGAAAGACCACGCCCGCAATTGTTTTGCTCCTTTTTGTAAATAAGGCTATGAATTTCGAATCGAGCTGGAACCGTCCTCGCCCTTTTCTACCTCTACTATCCAATTCATCGTTAGTTACCTTGTATGTCAATGTTTTACGTGGATCGGAATAAATTTATTCTATATAATGTCCAATTTATTGACCTGTTCAATGTCACTTCTTTAGTAGGGTAAAAAAAATGTCATGTTTTTTGTTGATCCATTATATACGCCGTTGATAAACAAAGACTAAACAAATTTTTCCTTATATATAATATTTTTTCTAAATAGCCATAAAAACACTGGATTTTTACATGATGTAATATGCAATAAATCAATAAAGAAAGATTCGGGAAAAAAATTAAAAAGACACCAAATTTGGATAGCCCAAATTAACCCGTATATAAATTTTTGAAACATGTAGGATTCCCGAGTTATCTCGGGAAAAACAGTCAAGGGGTTAAAAGTAGAATGGAAATCACAAAGTTTATAATTCGCTCAACAGACAGTACTACGAAGTTTCCCCTTATTTAGATAATAGTATTTTTCGTAGACTTTCCGTAAAGTCCCCCTTGATTGGGTATAGTTACTGTTTACAGAGTGATTAAAATCGGAATTGGTAGAATAATAAAATATTTCTTAACACACACATTCTCGCACGGAAACAGCATTGCGATTTCATTCGAGCCACGCCATCATCAACGCGCGAAAAACGATTCCCAAATAAATATATATTATTCTACTATTCCTATCCGTTGCCCCGCTGTATTACACCTCCTCCATTTATTCCCTCCATTTACGAAAGGTCCCTCCAAAACTCACAGCCTCATCACTTAACGATGCCTCCTCCCCCTCCCCCCCTCACTTTTCTGCCTCCCATCCCGCCCCAAGGAATCTCTGGATTTGGCATATCTTCCTCTCCCTAACACCTCCTCCCCCCCCTCCACTCCCCTCTCTTAAGGACTGCATTCCATTCCAACCTCGCCCTACCCACACCAATCCCCATCCTTCCCTTTAGCTTGCTTCCTCCCTCTCTCTCTCTCTTCCTCCCTATCTCCACTCTCTCTATCTCACACACACACACACTCCACGCCCTCTTCCACACGCTCCACTTAACTCTCCCTATTCCCTCCCTCCTCAGCCATCCAGCCGGGGCAATAACGCGGTCCGATTCTCTCTCGCGCTCTCAAAAATTATCTTCCTTCCCTTTGGCCGCCGTCAAGGACGAGGACGACGGGTGAGGAGAGAGAATGAGGAAAAAAAAGGGTTTTGAAAAAGACAAAAAAAAAACGAGCAACGCTCTCCGCGTCCTACTCGTTTCGTACTTTTTCCTTTCGTCCTCTCTCTCTCTCTCTCTCTCTCTTCCACACGCTATGGTAGAGGTATATACGGAGATGTCGCAGAAAATAAAACGAAAGTTACGGTATCGATTGGGGAAGAGGGGGTTCTGGAGGGAATTGAGGGAGGAGGAAGGAGAGGAAGGCGTGTGAGAGAGAGAAAGAGGTAAAAGAGCCGAAATATGAGGGCTCTCGAATCCGCGCTACATATGAATGTGACATCGGCGTCCTTGAACGGGCCAATGGAGCCGTTTCCAGACCGGGCATTCCACCATGCTTCGGCGCGTATATATAAATCTCGCGAACAAAAAGACATAATGATTCGGGGGAGTGCTTTTTTTTCCTAACTCTCGATTAGGGGTCTATATAGTTACTTATGGAAATGACAAATTTTTCCGTTCGCGAGGTCCATTTTTCCACGAAAATCGGCTATGAATAGGGAGACATTTTTTTCTGAAATGGGGTGCGTTATTTCAACCGTGCCTTTTTTTAAAGACGTGCCACGAATTCACAAAACTGGAAAAAATCCAGGATATTTCCCTTTTACTCTATTCGAAAGAATGCGATGATAAGAAATTTCGGAAAAAACAAAGATTCTACCGTTGTGCGCACGACTATAGTAAAATATTGGGCAAGCTTCAACGAATAATTCACATGATAGACTTGTCTGCACCTATTGTTAGTTTTTTATCGATGAATAGGCATTAACGTGGCAATTCAACGTAAAGAAACGGTAAAATACATTCGAATTATTTTACTGCATATCTCTCGCCTTTCCATATGCAATGAAATTTTAAGGCCATAATTACGAGGGAAAGTCAGAAAGTAAGGTCCCGTATTTTTTAAATTTTTAATGTAAACAAGTTACAATGTGGAACACGTGGAACAGATATGGGCACATATTCAGTCTATTTATTGACATAGTCGCCTTGTATGTTGAGGCACTTATCATTGCGGTAGATCAAGGAATCTAAGCCTTGGCGGTAAAAAGATGCGTCCTGCAGACGTAGCCAACGTTTGACCTCTTCTTGGACGTCGCCATCAGACTGGAAGCGTAGGCCTCGAAGGTGCTTCTTCAGTTTTCAGACATCCGGCTTGTTGTCAAAGGGAGTGCTGCTGTTGCACGATAATGCCCGGCCGCACACTGCTCATGCCACAGTGAATCTCTTGAAAACTTGGCACTGGGAAATTCTTCCCCATCCTGCCTATAGTCCTGATTTGGCACCATCGAACTTCCTCCTGTTCCCCAAACTGAAGAAGAACCTTCGAGGCCTACGCTTCCAGTCTGATGGAGACGTCCAAGAAGAGGTCAAACGTTGGCTACGTCCGCATCTTTCTACCACCAAGGCTTAGATTCCTTGATCTACCGCAATGATAAGTGCCTCAACAGACATGGCGACTATGTCGAAAAATAGACTGAACATGTGCCTATATCTGTTCCATGTGTTCCGCATTGTAACTTGTTTGCATTCAAAATAAAAAAATAGGGGACCTTACTTTCTGACTTTCCCTGGTACATTATTTAAAAATGACCCAATGTTGTTCTATATTATGTATCGCGATCTTGAATGAAATTTTTTTAAATCATTTAAAACTAGACTAAATAAGGTTACTGAAGATGTTAATAACCATTGAAAAGAAAAATTCAATTTTCATTTGGTGAATGCCTTAGCTGTAAAAACAGCATTAACAAAAAATGCCTCTTTTTAGAGAAATAAGTCCAAGTGAAATGACGTTGGATAGGCGTGCTTCTATTCTATAAAAGAACACAGGAAGTAAGGGAAAAAGTTTTTTTAATTCATGAAAAACATAATGAAGGGCGAAGAAAGACGATACTATATTTAAGTGTAATATTATCAAAAGTCAAAACTTCTCAAATAGCGCATTCGAAATAAATTTTATAATATATAAATATAATACTAATATAATTATCGCGCGGAAAATTTGATAAAAGTTTTCTCGCAAAATTTTCACGGTAGAATAAATTCAAAAGATTACGTCACAGCAACGGACTTGTCGCCCGGAGATATTCGGATCGTTCACTCGTAAGACCGGCAAACATAATAGATTCAAAAATTTTCCGAAACCACCACCTTTTTCTGCTCGTACACAATCTCAAGACGTGGATTTCCTTGCTCTCGAATAATGGAAAACCTTCCCCCATACGGCTCCACCGATAAATGTTTCCGACGACGTCGAGACAAAAAATAATCGCGCTCCCCGAAAACGTCAGATTCTTTCGAAACCGCATTACGTTCTCAATACAACCGAAATCGTCCCACGGTTTCTCCTCTCCGAGGCAAGCACCTATCTCTTTTTTTTTAATCCGCTATCCCGATCGAGAACGCCGCCATCTCTCAAGAAATTCTTCCAGAAAACATGAAAAACCCGTAAAGCGGAAGGAATTCCATTCCGTCCCTGTCCTATGAATTAATAATAGGGTTTATTCGGTTTGTTTACGCTATCCAGAGTTATCGACGGTTCGGGACACACGTGTATGTGTGTGTGTGCATCCTGTATGGGAAAATCTATTTTTTGGAAAACCGTATTTTCATGGTAAAAGCACAATAGCTTCTTCCGCGCCGTCGGACATCATTTTCGAGCATGGGTTTGGTATACATTATTCTAGGAGGAGACCAACTCTAGCAAGAGATATGGAGGGAGAGAGAGAGGGAGGAATAGAAAGAGAGGGAGGGAAAGAGGGAGGGAGGGAAAAAAAGAGAGGGATGGAGGGAGAGAAAGAGACAGAGGGAGGTACGGTTTACTGGTCCATTCCTCTTCTTTTTTCTCTCCTTATACCTGTAGCAGATGCTTTCCGTTTTCCTTCTCTCCAACCTTTCTCCTTCCAAATCCTTCTCCTATTTTCAGAAAAACAAACGCTTCCAGTACCTACCCGTGCTCCAAACCGCTATCTTGCTCTCTCTCTCTCTCTCTCTCTCTCTCTCTCTCTCTCTCTCTCTCTCTCTCTCTCTCTCTCTCTCTCTCTCTCTCTCTCTCTCTCTCTCTCTCTCTCCACCCCCCTCCTCTTTTCCCTTCCACCACCTCCTCCTCTCGTCGCCAAGGCAATAGATTCTCGCATGTCGGTCTCATATAAAACTAGAATTTTGGACCACTCGTCGAGTTTTACGTGTTTTTGCCGTATGATTTTGGGTGTTCCAACAAAAAAACGGGTTTGCGTGTGAGAATATATTTACCTGGCTAGTTTTTTTTAATTTTACGACGTCCCTGGGACTTTTTCTTTTTTTTTCCTTCGAATCGATCAATTTAAACGCATGCGCATGTACTCTCAGTTTCCCGTGGTTCATTACCAGTTTAATAATATCTAATACTACTAATTTCCTTTGTGATTGATTTAACAATTTTGTTAACATTTCGTTCCATAGAAACAAAAAATAAATAAATCGGTACTGTTTTGTTTACATAACGACCGAGTTTCATTTTTATAACGTGCAGTATTCATCGAAGTTTGACTTAGGTATCGGTAAGTGTAAAATATTTTATTTTGATTTGTTTAGATAAAAGTAGAAATATTTTGTCAATTGCCTTGTAATCCTCACTTTAATATAGCGTCTGTATTATTAAGCAAAGTCAACTTTATTCAGAATAGATTTCAAATCAATTTTTCTTCGATAAATTCTTCGCTGAAATTTGCATTTTTAAGCAAATTAAAGCATTTGAAAGATAATATTTAGGTAAGTTTGGTAAGTTTACATTGTTGAAATAAATTGGTGATTTGTTTTCGTTCAGATAGTTTTCAAAGAAATTATTCCGCTGATTGATTAATTAGTAAGCTCAATTTTTATTTCAATGCCTCCAAAAAAATAAGCTTTATTCATTTATAGCAATGGATAAAAAATGATGAGACACAAGCAGATAGAAAACGAAGATTAGCTAGAGAAACGAGACAGCGTTAGGTTGTAAGGCAAAGTCAGGAGACGTTAGAAAGAATCAGAAGAGAGAACGCTGGCTGCACGGAATGCATTGAACCGTGCAAATGCAAGTCAGCAAGCAACATATGAACGACGAAGATTAAATAAAATTATTAAAAATAAATTATTGGTCTTTTGAGAGAAAGGAAGTGAGTAGGGGAGGGAAGGAGGTAGGGTAGCGGCGAGAGGGAGAGGGAGTGACGGGGAAGAGTAGGAAGGGAGAGAGAGAGAGACAATCAGACAGATTTCACAACGCCTTTGTTTTAAAAAAAAATGTTCAATTAATTATGAAAGATTAAAAAAAAATGTGAAAACTTTCTTCTAGTCTAGATGCGATTTAGATTCCTGTAGCTTACGTGGGCCGTATTATCGAAAATGTTGAGAAACGCTGCCGTAAATGACAGCAATTTTTTTAAACAGAACCTCGAAGATCAATTTGTCGTTCGTCCACTGGCGAGTTTCTTAACAGCCGTGTTCCTCGCTTGCCTCTTCCAGGCACTCCGTCTTCATCTTTGCCTTCTTCGCTTTAGATTCTTCTTCCATTACGCATCCCATCCCTTCAACGCTTCTCCGATCGCCATTCACGGCTCTCTGTCACTTTCGAGTTTTCCTGTTCCAAGAGGCGCCGGATAATTCATCCGGACTGAGGCGAACGGAGTCCGATAACCGAGTGATATACTTCTCCCCTCAACGGATCAGTCGAACGCTTCCGCGGACGATCGAGTGGAAGCGTCGAAGGGAATTGAGAGCACGAATCAGATTTTCATCGTTCCATTATCGTATTATTTTCCTCTCTCTCTCTCTCCCACTCTCTCTCCCACCCTCTCTCTCTGTCAACGAAAAAATAGAATATTTCGCGAATTGATAAAGTGAATGGCACTCGATGAAAATGTAATGTCGTCGATGGTGAATGGCCACGGAGAATGGTTGGTGGATGAAAGGAAGTATCAAAGACGTACAGAACGTCAACTTCTGTTTAATTATTTAAAAATATTCTGCGGAGATTTTCAAGTGATTTATAAATTATACACACGTTGTGGAAGAGCACATATCGAGATTCTTTCCAAACGAATTGGAGTGGAGAGGATATGCAAACTTGAAATAAATTCGGTTCGCGTGTAAATTTCGGACGCAAAAATTAATTCCACGATAAAAACGACACGAATTACTTTCCTATGCCGACTAACGAGACGAGTTGGTATAAACGGAGAAAATTTAAACTTTTGTTTGAGGATAGCCCGGGCTAAATTTTCCGTCTCTTTACTTAATTTACGCGTTTCATTTGCTTAAAATCCAAAATTTCGTGGAACTTTGCTAAATTTTGGCAGAATTTTCATAATATGTTATATTGATTAGTTTTTTAGTATTCAAACGGGAAAGTACATTTCGTTGACGGGAAAAATGTCATCCCCAATATACAGCTAACAGCTGTCATAAAAATAATGAAATAAATAAAATCGCATCGCTCATTTTTTACAAATTATTTTCGACGGTTTTTCCTAGTATTCCTTCGAAATAATATTTATGAATTATGGCAAAGGAAATTTTAAATTAACTAGATGGAAAGTAATATGTTTATACTCATAGGATCATATGCCCGATAGTGTAATCAAATGAGAGACAATGAAAATAACTCTGGATCGAAAAAGATTAATTAGCAACATGTTAGTAGATAGAAAATATTCCTGTTGAGATATGGATAAAGTCATTTAAAATACGAGTTAGATTTTGATTCTTACTTCTATGTTTACGACGTTTATTGGAGGCATCCTTCGACAAAAGAGAACCGAGAGAAATAATTCTAGAAATTCATTTAAGATGCGAGAATTGAAAAGGTCTTAATTTACTAGGGTTCTCACGCAGCCAGGAAGCTTCATTTTAGTAAATTTTGATGGAATTCATCTTCGCCTTAATTCAAAGAGATCTTTAGGATTATATTAGCTCATAATTGGCCAAAATTGAATAAAAGGAGGAGAATCCGAAAAAAAATCCATGGAAATTTTAGTCTCATATTTACACACGCATTTGTAAGAGAATATAAAATTTCTCATTTTAAATTTGGTTGCGATGGCTTCTGTTTTAGAATCCCAAATTTGTTTGTTGAAGTGACGTACTATATCGTATCGTGAAAACAAATTCTAATTAAACTATTGAGTTCGTTGATATAATTTCCATTTTCGAAAAGAATTTGAGCGATTCCATTATGTTAGTATCTAATATTAGCGAGCAAGAGAAATTACATTGAACGCTAAAACAGTAAAAAAATAAATTTCGCTGATGTCCATATTTACCTCGGAATTCGAACTTGCGATCCAAAAATTGCGAAGCAGACACTCAAACTACTCATGTAACGGAAGTTCGTATTTTTAAATTTACGAAGACCCTCATTCCTATAACGGATGATTAAATTTGGTATACATTTTCGTAGCTGTTTCAAAGCTTTCTGTCTTTGATTTGTGCCTCGTGTTCACGATTTGATGTGAAATTCCTTAGGCTCCATTCTTTCATCCTTTCGCTCTGATGGCGCTCCATTCCATTTTATATTTCCCTTTCGTTTTTTAATTTTATCCTCTCGATCGTCTGCTGGAGCTCTTCTTTATCCTCACCCTTTTCCTTTTCATGTCCTCGAATATTACGATATTTTGTAGTTGCCCCTTTGTATCTCCAACATTACGTCATTTTTTGTGCATCGAGTAACGCACGAGAAAACTTCATTGTATAGGTCTACATTTTATTTTTATTTTAGCTTCACGAATGACCAAGGTCTATACTCGAAAGAAAAAAGAATATTTTAACATAAAACATTACTCCTCCAAGATAGAGCTACCGACCCTCGCGGGAAAATTCAATTTAGGGAAATCTGGCCTTTCTTGGCGTAACTCGTAACTCGATTTCGAATATTCAAAAGTGTACTGCTTTCATAAATCCAGAAAAAGAAATATTTCTTGTGAAAAAAATTGTATCGTGGTCCTAGAATTTTATTAAATTCTTTTAAAGAATAAGCATAAATAGGTTGGTAAGTACAGGCAAAGAATGAATCAAGTCATTGAGATTTCTAAATATTCTGCAGGTCAACCGAATTATGAGTATCAATCGGTACAGTTACTTTTCAATCAATATATTTTCAGAGAAAAGACCATTTTTGCTTTCTATATAAAACTGACCTCGTATTTAGAAGAGAATTTTAAAGGTTTAAAAGGGGTGAGGGGTTTGAAAGGAAGGGTTTGAAAGGGGAGGTTTAAAAGAGGGGGTTTGAAAGGGGGGGTTTGAAAGGGGGGGTTTGAAAGGGGGGTTTGAAAGGGGGGTTTGAAAGGGGGGTTTGAAAGGGGGGGTTTGAAAGAGGGAGGCTTAAAAGGGGGGTTTAAACGGGAGGTTTGAAAGGGGGCTTAAAAGGGGGGATTTAAACGGGGGGGTTTAAAAGGGGATGTTTAAAAAGGGTGGTTTAAAAGGGGGGGGTTTAAAAGAGGGGGTTTGAAAGGGAGGGGTTTTATGGGAGGGGGTTTAAGAGGGGGTTTAAAAAGGAGTGTTTAAAAAGGGGGGTTTAAGAGGGGGTTAAAAGAGGGGTTTAAAAGGGGGGGTTTGAAAGGGGGGTTTATAATGGGGGGGTTCGAGGTTTCCTTAAATGGCAAAAACATGAAAAACACTTCAGGGTTAAGTTAATCATTACAGTAAAACCTTATTAATCTTATATAATCGAGAGTATTAAACGTAAGCATTACTGATAGATGTGAATTCAGCGACCCCTCTGAAACGTATTTAAATAATGAAATTGCATCTCTTATTTTTCTAACCGCCTTGTTTAAAAAATTGCTGTTATCCAGGATCATTTACGGCAGCGTTTCTCAACATTTTTGATAATACGGCCCACGTGAGCTACAGGAATCTAAATCGCACCTAAACTACAAGAAAGTTTCTGCGGCAAATGTATATATATATAGGCAAGAGAAAATTATAATATATAATCGACTGAAATTAGCGGTTTATTTAAAAAAAACGTGATTTATTCAAATTTTTATTAGTTATTTATTTTGGCTACTATTTTCAACACATTGTTTTCGCTACAGTTTTAATATATTGTTATTCGATCTTAAATTGTCTAAATATACTCGGCCTATATCAAATCCTTTTTAGGTTGTGAAACACTGATCTACGGCACACTAACTATTATCTGACGTCACAGCTTTTTCCGTTGACATCAAACAACAAAATGACCTAATTCAAGTTGCATCTATTGGGAAAAGAAAGGCATTTTAAATATAGTGAAAGTATTTACTTTCGTTTCGCTGTTACAACTAAATAAACTACTCTTTTTATACCGAATTTATAATTCAAAAATTAAAGAGGAAAGTCGCAATCATGAAACAAATATTCCTTGGGCGATAGGCAATGAGAGGAAGGATGGAGTGAGAAAAGGAAGGAAGGAGATGGAGGTAAGTAGGCGGCGTAATGGAGTTAAGGAGAAAGGAGAAAGTACAGAAGCAGGATGAGGAAAGGCAAACAAGTAGTCGGATGGATGCGTCTATTAGCTCGATTTATTAGAGGGATGTAAACTGGATAGATTTTCACTTAACCCTCCAGCGCCCCGCACACCATTTTCGGACACGAGCGGGCGCGTGGTGGAAAATCTGCTACCATGCCGTTTTCCGAAAATTTTGTTGTATTAAACGTGTTCATTTGTTTATCGATCTTTCTTCGTTCACCCCTTGTTTCTCCATCATCAAATCGCATGGACCTCAGCAAAAATAAAATCTTTTGTAGCTCCTACAAGCCCGTAAAATCGGTATTCCCGTACCATCATTAGTCCATAACACACGTCCATTTGTGCGGTTCCCCATTTTTAATCCTATCAAATATAATAGTCCAAGGAGAGCTGATATTCGATTTTTATGGTGTGTTTTATGTCTCTAGCCCGGGAATACGTCACATCCACTTGTTTGTTACTAATGTATAAATTAGTGCATTGTACAATCATCTCATCATTGAACATTTTCCTAAATACTTTTAATTTATCGAAAATTCCTTAACATCGCCTTTAGGTCCGGGAAATTCTTTTACGATGTTCTTGGCTTTGGTTTTCGATGTCAACTTGAAAAATGCCGTTTTTCTCCATTTAGCAATTTTGTCACGTCCAATAAAATAATCTTCACTTTTCTCCTAATCTTCAGCTGCAGTGCCACTATCCGATTCTTGTTCAGATTCAGTGCCGTGATTTTCTAACGTGATAAAGTTTTCTGCATCAGTCCATACTTCTTCACTATCTAGCAAATCGTTTTCCTCCTCAGAAAGTTCTTTCAAAACCTTTAGATAATCCTCTTTTCGTACTTTCTCATCCCATATTTTACAGATTCCCTGTAATGTGAAAACTTTCCTTCATATTTCCATTTCACATCCATATATGTACACGCAAACACACACCAGCCTGACACACTTTAACACAGAAATTCCAACTAGCCTATTCGAACGAAATACCTACTAAAGATGTTAAAATAACAGTCAACAGTAATATAATTTATATATCAATTCAATAAAGTTAAGAAAATAATGCTTTACCAAATACGGTATAAAATGTTATGTGAAAAAATACATGACCGGGCGCGCGGTAGCACTTTTGATACCAACGCATTATAAAATATTATTAAGGACTTAGATCTGTACCAAGCGTGGGGATAAACACCACTGAATGACCAGTATGAAGACTAGAAGAGATAGGAGCCAGAGTAAACAAGCGGCAATTATGCACAATTTGTTTACTTTGTTTCAAATTTCAGTGGTAGCAGATTTGCACCAGCGCGCCCTCTCGAGGGTTAAAAGAGAAGTGGTAAGATGGAGATATATATATATCATCATCATCATCATCAGCCTTTTTCAGTCCACTGACGGACGAAGGCCTCCCCCAGACTCTTCCAGTTTTCCCTGTCAACTGCCTCCCTCCTCCAAGTTTGCCCCAAGAACTTAACAAGCTCTCTGTCCCACCTGTCTTTCGGTCTTCTTTTTGGTCTCTTGATGTTTCTTGGGATCCATTCGACTACACTGGACGTCCAACGCTGGTCATTTCTTCTAGCAATGTGGCCCGCCCACTGCCATTTTAACACCTTCACTCTTCTAATCACGTCACAGACTCCCGTCTTCTTTCTTACCCAGTCGTTCCTCTTGCGGTCTCTTCGGGTGATCCCTAACATGCATCTCTCCATGCCCCTCTGTGTTGTTTGCAGGCGCTGTATCATTCTGGCATTCATGGTCCATGTTTCACAACCATATGTCAGAACAGGCAGAACACATTGGTCATACAGTCTCCTTTTTAGGAAGACTGGAATATTTGATTTAAAGATGTTCGCATTCTTGCCAAAAGCACTCCATGCCATCTTCACTCTCCGGTTGATTTCTCCAAGAAGCGAACCATCAGTAGTGATGAGTTGACCTAAGTAAACATAGCTGGTTACTTCTCCAAGTTCTGCTCCGTTGATATGTATCTTCTCAGAATTTGTGAAGGAGTTGTACATAACCTTTGTTTTATTAAGATTCATCTTAAGTCCAGCTTCTCGGCTTGCTTGCTCAAGCTCTTCAGTTCTTCTAAGGAGCTCTTCTGGGCTTCCTGCGAACAGTATGATATCATCTGCAAAGCGCAGGTGACTCAGATATTCTCCATTTACCTTTATGCCTTTTTCCTCCCAGTCTAGCCTTTTGAATACTTCCTCTAGAGCTGCTGTAAATAACTTAGGGGACATAGTATCTCCTTGTCTCACTCCCTTTTCGGCCTTAAAGGTACTCGTCTCTTCATGCAGCTGGACAGATGTTGTCGCATTTTCGTAGATATTCTTGATCAAGGTTATGTACGTTTCTTCTACTCCTTGTTTCTTTAGTGCACGTAACACCGACGAAGTTCGGACAGAGTCGAATGCTTTCTCGTAGTCGATAAAGCACATACATAGAGGTAATTCATACTCGTTGGTCCGACTGATTACCTCTCTCACGACTTGGATGTGGTCCATCGTGCTATACCCACTGCGAAATCCAGCTTGCTCTCTGGGTTGGGCAGAATCAAGATGGTTTTGAAGGCGCATAGTGAGTATTTTGGTGAATATTTTGTAGATTGTTGGGAGTAGGCTGATCGGTCTGTAGTTATTCAAGTCTTCTTTGGAACCTTTCTTGTGCAGAAGGATAATACATGCGTGGTTCCATGTTTCTGGTATCTTTTTCTTCCTCAGACAGGAATTAAAAATCTTAGCGAGAATTGTTTCCGTATGATTCCCCATTGCTTTGAATACTTCCGCTGTGATACCATCCATTCCAGATGATTTTCCATTCTTCATACTTCTGATTGCGTGTCTCACCTCTTCCGGAAGGATACCTGGGACCTCTTCGGTGGGCATGTTTGCATCATCATTTACTTCATCATTTCCTAGAGGATCCTCATACAGCTTGGTGTAAAATTCTTGTACCCGTTTCAGGATCAGTTTCCTACTATGGGTTATGGAGCCGTCTTCTAGCATCAAGGCCACCAGCTGTCTCTTTCCGATCGAGAGATGTTGCTTCATTTTCTTGTAACTTCTATTGTTTTCTATGGCTTTCTCGATTAGTTCATAATTATATTTTTCACATCTTCCTTGATGCACTTCCTTATAGTTTTGTTTAGTTCTGCAAAATGGATCATTTCTTTAGGATCATTAGTAATTAACATTTTCCTTCTTTTTTCCATCAGCAGTCTTGTTTTTTCAGTCAACTTTTTCTCTGGCTTTGTTTTAACTGTTCCTCCTATTTCTTCAGCAGTTTCCTTGAGTATCTCTATAAATTGGGATTCAACTTCTTGGTCTTCCAGTGCACTGAATCGATTTTTCAGTTGGAGCTGAAATTCTTCTTTTCGTTCTTTTAGCACCTGCGTGTTGATAATAGACTTAGGCTTCTTCTTTATAAGCTTCTGTCTTTCTAACTTTGAGTTGAATTTTATCCTGCATCTTACCTAGCGATGGTCGCTTCCAGTTTTAAACTGGTTGAGGACGGAACAGTCTTCAGCCACTTGCTTCTTATTGACTAGTATGTAGTCAATTTCGTTTTTGGTACCATTGGGTCCTTTCCAGGTCCATTTTCTATTGGGATTCTTTTTGAAGAAAGTGTTCATTATATATAGACTAGTACATTCGGCAAAGTCTACAAGGCGGTCCCCTCGTTCATTTCTGTCTCCATAGCCCCATTTTCCAACTGCGCTGTCGTCTTCCTTTTGTTCTCCTACCTTGGCATTGAAATCACCCATGACCACTTTTAGATGGCAGCTCCCTTTGTCGTGCAGTTCTCCAACTTCTTGGTAAAAATCTTCCACTTCCTCATCCGAGTATGATGACGTTGGCGCATAAACTTGGACTATTTGAAGTTGATATCTTTTATTTATTTGAAGCACTAGTCTAGCTGCCCGCTCGGATGAACTTTCCATTTCCACGATATTATTCTTCAATTTTTTGTTGATGATGAATCCAACACCTCCTGTTCTTCCTGTGTCAGTTCCCCTGTAATAAAAAATATGTCCACTCTTCAACTCCAATAGGCCTTCACCTTTTCTTCTCACCTCACTAAGTCCTAAAATGTCCCACTTGATCTTCTCCAGTTGTTCTTGGAGCTCTTGAAGTTTATCTTCACTGGACAAAGTCCGGCAGTTAAAGGTAGTTAGGTTGAGGTTAAAGGAATTGGGTAAGGATGAAAAAGAGTGGCAGTGGGCGTTTAACCTCCGGGGATTCTTAGCACCCTCTGCCTTCCTGCCTTGTTCCTGACCACTGCCACGGTCAGAGGCAATCCAGCCTCCGGAGAATGAGGGCCGTTTTTTATGGGTGTACATGTCATGGGGGGATTGTGGGCCTTAAAACACCACGCTGGCCCAGAGCGGGTTGGTGAGTACCTCTTTCACTTTGGCCGGAGATATTGCAGAAAGACTTCACAGCATGTTTGAACCTACCGGTGTCCGAGGACACCACTGTTCTTCGCCCTTTAGCCTCCGTTTACACCCTTCCGCCGACTTTGAGGCAGTTGGAAGGGATATATATATATATAGAGAGAGAGAGAGAAGAGCAATGACAAAGGGGAGAAAGACGAAGGAGCTAGAGGAGTGTTAATGCGCAAGGGGATAAGGGGAAGAAGGGAACGACTATGAAAGAGATGAGAGAGAAATTTAGCGAGTCTAAAGAACGAGGAGATAGGCAGAAGGAATGGGGAGGACGAAAAATAAGTTGGAAAAGGATAGTAGGATGAGGGTGAGAATATGGTAACAATGAGCGGAAGCGACTGAAAAACTGAGATAGGGAGATGAAGGGTGTGATGGTTAAAAAAAAATATCGAGAGAGATAAAAACGAGAGAGTGGGGAGGGTTGAACGTGAGAGAGAGAAAGCCTTACCGGGAGAAGTGAAAGAGATTGATCAGATGTAGGCCTATTCCGCGTCCGTTTTCAAAGCTACATTTTAATCTGATACATTTGAGAAAAGAGAGACCCTTCTCTCGGAATGCGTTAAGGCGGCGGTAAATTCCACTAGAGATTCTATTTCGGTTGGATAGGAATTTTAAAAATTTCGCCATCTAGATATTCGATGATTTATAACGCGACGAAAAAGTTATCGGGCACAATTCTGCCGACTTTTCGTTTTTTGGAATTCTTATATCACGACATTTTCTTACATAAAATCATACTCGGGTTAATTTTTCATTGCGATAATGTAAGTTTGAAAATTAAGCAGACATTCTTTTAATCATAAAGATATCTTAGCCAGAACTTTATAAACACATTGATCACTATTCGTTTAAAATATTCCTACCAAAAATGGAATACAAATAAAGCTTCTGAACAGGTACCGTATGTATCGGAGACAATCATATATTTCGTCAATGGATGGCATGAAAATATTGTCAGCGTGACAGCAGGTCGCAATAAATAAGTCCAGAAAAATTAAGTGGTTAACTAAGCATTTTGTTTTATATTTTGGTCCGATTGCTCTGTTGTGAGAATCATGATCCTTCATCGTGAACAAGGGCACAGATTAAGCAAAAAATAAAGATAACACCACCATGGGACACATATCAGGCTTAACTGAGCCGTGGATTGCTCATCATTCATACTTCGAGCATAATTTTATTGCATTGGGCGTTTACATTAATTCAATATTTTGTGTGAATTTAAGTTACGACATTATTGAGGGCAGGTGAGTTTTTATATAAATATTTCTATAGATCTTTAGATCATTTATATTATACGTTTTGTTCATATAATACCTACTCAAATAACTTTTACCCAAATCAAGCCAAAACTATACATATTATATGTTCGAAGTACACAGATCAATCCATATCGGAAAAACGAAAGATAGACACTCAAATACCTATATCAATACAACGAAATTCGATGGGAAATATTTCGGGATATCGAGTAAACCCTTGGATATGGATATAAAATGGTATGGATATAAAAAGGCAAAATAAATTCAAGACTTGAAATAAAAGTATCCAAATGTTTCAAAGAAGGTATGCAAGATAATATTAGACTGGTAGGTAGTGTGCCTGCCTTCGAATCCAAAGGTCGCGGGTTCGAATCCCGCTTCGGGCATTGATGTTGTGATTCGTCTTGGGGTTTTTCCCCTACCTGCAGACAAGCCTAAAAAAATTGGCTTTGCGGGGAAGGCATCATTAAAAAAAAAGTAATTGAAAATTCTTCCTGTTTCCGAGAAACTTTGAATTTAATTGAAGTAGGTGGGGCTGGGCAGAATTTTGTAAATTCGAAAGAGGGCTATGACGGTGTTTCCGAGAGAAAATTGCTGCATAAATCCGATTCATACCGAGAAATATTACATATTTTAATATTTGAAGATCGAATATGCAAAGGAAACAAACAATATGACGTTAAAATTTTAAATTTATGTTAAACATAGTGGATTCATATTCTCACTACTTTTGTATTCTTAGTACCTAAAATTATCATTCATTAAGCCCATTAGCGAGGCGATGGAATTTAATTTAAGTGCTCCTTTTAAAGATAACCCTCGCGGTGAAGAGATACCCGCAATGGTTGGTATGAAACGATTAAACATTCAGAAAGCGAATTTATCGAAGGATGTCGTACTTCGCACCTTTCCTTGAAGGGGAATGAAATATGAAACGTTTCGAAAATGCTCAACTGAAATAAAGATAAAAAGGAAAGGTTAATTTATTTTTGAAAACCTAGACAACTTTTTACGTTGATTCGGCTCGAGCAACACAAAGCTGAAGAATTGGTAAAGAAGTGCACCAGTACGATAATTATTTCAAAAATTATAAATATAAAACGAAATTTTGGACATTTCAATGAAAAAGGCATGCAAATCTAAAATAATAAATCATGGGAACTATGAATGTTCAATGGATATCACTTGTGCACAAAGTCTGCTAGGATATATCGTAAGAGTAGATTTACAAATGGTTAGTTGGGACGAAGTCATGCGCACTGCTTTTTAAGTAGCTTAAATAAGAATAGAGCATTTTACATCATCAATAAATAAAAGTGTATTAAGTTAGATACTTTACGTATTTATCCTCTGCAAAAAAATATACTTAAATCAGTCACGCGAACAATTTCGACAATCTTTGTGTATGTGCGTGTAAATCAGACCTATAAAACTGTCTTATATCTAGGATCTAGCTCAAAACCTTAGTAGCTACGATATACACATAAAAGTTTGGGAATATTAGATTAAAATTGTAACAATATGACAGTCATGTTATCTTACGAAATATTTTATATATACCAAATTAACATCACAGGTGACAGGCTTTTTTTTCGGAATACATATAATACAAAATATGACAATATGACAGTCTTGTTATCTTATGAAATATTTTATATATACCAAATTAACATCACAGGCTTTTTCCAGAATACATATAATACAAAATATCAGTTTCTTTCTTTATGAATGATTATTCGCTTCTTTTTCATTTATATGTAAATGCAGACAAAACAACTATTTGTAACAAAACAACTATTTGTACGGCACAATAAAAATAATATGTATCTTATAAAGGTAAATATGCATATTCTGCAGTTATTTTTTTGATTACAACTTTCCAAATTTACCATTCATTGGAATTCATATAACCCTTCAGAATTCTAGAATTAATCGTTTTTTTCCCTTTCCATGTGACGCCATAACAGTCTGACAAGGGGGACAGTTATATTTCCCTTACATTTGAAATGTAATAAAGTTGGCAGCGCCTGTCAGAGTCTGTTCTATTAACGCTATAACATTAACTTTGAAATGAATGGAATTTTTCCACCAAAACTGAAAAATGTTGCCCCTTTTATTAGACAAAAGTAAAAGGATTTTTCCAGTATTTACTTCTACGCATGGCCTTGGGAAAGAATACTCTGTCTCACTCATTCTGATAAACTATATCCGAGTTGATCACCCATGATAAGATTATTACCTATTTAATGTTGAACAAGATAAATAACGTGGAAAAATTATGTGCGACTTTAAGTTAAAAAATAAAATTTTTAGTCTTGACCGCATTTTGAATTATTATATATGCATATTCATTCGCAGCATAATCTTCTTTCATGATTATCTCATATTATTATGTAATGAGCGATGGGTAAACAGAGTTCACGTACTCCTAAAAATATGAAAAACACATTAAGACGCATCCTATCATTACAATCGCTATCTATGATTAATCATTACGATAGCCAAGGAAATATGTATATGATTAACCTTTCATGGCAACATTTAGTCGCCTTATCATTCTTCAGATTAATATATAATTTCCTATAGAAGCAGACGTTTCTATAGAGTCATAATTATTCCCGGTGGAATATCTAACATTATAGTTTTTAAGGATAAAATTATGTAGATATAATCGAGTAAATTTTAATGCCATCAGAACTGAAACCACATCAAGAAGAAGAAACGTAACTGACACGTGAGAACAACGATTCTTGAGTAATATCTGATTTTAAAGGGTCGAGGCCAGTTCATTTGTTCGAGGTTGCACTTCAAAGTGTTAAAAGTGATATTTTTTCGGTTTCTATGCAAGATGAGATGTCCTTAATTATTAATTATGGATGAGAGCCTCACAAAAAGTGAGGCTTTCATCCACATGGCGTTCTTTCCGTGAGATTTTTTGGAAAATCGAGATAGAGACCTCAATTATAGACAAATCTTTGAAATACAGTCCATTTTTTTAACATAATGGTTAAGTTTCTTCTGCCTAATTATTTCAAATAACACGAATAAAACTCTAATCCACGAATCGGTCAAACACGCCTGTGTTTTTCTTTCCCAAAATTAAATCTATTATATTGATTAAAGGAACGCATTTGAAAATCTAAAAATTTTAAAATTACTACGTCAGAAAATAAAACATTAATTTTGAAATTTCTGTATCACACACACACACACATATATATATATATATATGCACACACGCAGTTAATATCAATTAAAATCTAAAAACAAGCTTTTCTAACCAACCATTATATTTATCCCGCTTAGGGTGTTCTTCCAAACGATCAACCGATCGGTTTCAATAATTTAAGAATACACACATGGTTAAATATATTTTATGCCCTCGTTTTGATATGGTCCGTCTTAAATTAAAAGTATTGAACGAAGAAACCCATAAAAAGGGACTTTTCCAGAACGACACTATTTTGTTACTTTGCTTTGATGTAGTCGCTTCCTTCCAACAAGGACCTAAAGGAATGAAAGATTGAGGTCCTTTGAGAACGCGTAATTAGTTTCAAGTCTTACGAAGTCCTTGGCCTACTTCCAGCAAAATACGATGAGAACCTCGCAAATCTCTTAAAGCGACACATTTAAAATATTAATATACGTAGCTAGCCTAGGAAGGTTAAAGTTTCCATGGTCTAGTTTTTTTTTAGGATTAATTTTCTACATAAAAACTACGATTTGCACGCTAAATTTGCAATATATACTTGCGAGATAACCATTTAAATTCGAAATATCGATGTAATAAATGTTAGCTCAAAATAGATATGGACTAAGGAATGCAATAACTAACACCAAACACCAAAATTTTTACATTTTTAATTTAAATATTAATTATTTTTGATAAAAGTACGTAGATAAGTATATGAAAAAATGCATTTTAAAATTTGTTAATAAATGTGAAACTTTTGTAGAATTGTTTAATGGCAATCCATAAACTATAACGCGCATTTATTTGGGTGACAATAATTCAGAACAACAAAATATGAAAATGAATACGTAATTTTGGCACGTATTTGGTGCCTACTGCCATCATTATTGCAAATAAAAAATTGCAATATCCTAATAGTGTAAATTGCATCTATGTGGCCTTATGTACATCGGTGTTCTTGATTTCTAATCCCGGTTTTAAACTCCTTGAAAGTGATACCTTATTAAGTCCAGAAATTTCTTTTTTAATCTTGGGCGTAATATTCTGATATTACAATGTTACAGGGGCGGATCCAGAAACCCCTCCACCTATCGAATCCGCCCCTGCCAACTGCCCTATATTTTGAAAATCCCTACCCCTACCAGAATCCTTCCTTCCCTTGCTATACAGACCTAATCTGCGGCGTATAAATGAGGATTTTTGCGCGGAAAGAATTTAAGAAAGCGCCCAGTGGAGTGCAATGGGATTATCCAAGGAGAGGACGGATCGCCCCCATCGCCCCCTCCTTGGATAATCCCATTACAATGTTAAAAACATACCAAATTAATGACAATTTATTTCAAAACGAGTAAAAATACTGGCAGTTATACAATGAAATACTAATTGCATCCGTTGCAAGAAATCGTGGTTGCATATCAGTTTGAACATTCGATGTCACAACAGAAACAGAACTCGTCTCACCGAGTTAGAACAAGTGGAATTGTTACGTAATATCATTTTAAACTATAGCATAAAACGTTATAAAAACTGTGCAAGCATTTTCAGTTTAGACGCTAGCAAATCTGACGGGTATTTTGCAAACAGTATAACGTTATAACAAATTCGTCGCAAATTTAAAACTTTGATGAAGATCTCTCTCTCGACTTTGCTTCCAAATACGAAAAAGTCTCGCGAAAAGGTTTCTGCTAAATTTAGACATTTCTTCGGGATCCGTAATCGATCGTGACGTCAACCTCGATTTGAAGCTACAATCAATCAACCTCAATTCATTCGTCCTCCATCGCGGTATTCGGATTATGCTGTGTCTCTCTGCAAAAATACCATAACTCCCGTTTAGAGAGACAGGGGCTTTAACGCTTCTAAATTTGGTCGCAGGCCATTAAATCTGCTGCGATCGTGCTCGGTGTAAAAAAACATCTCGGTCCTGTTCATTGACCCGCCATGTTATAATGGCGCCTCTGAGCACCATCAAATCCTCTTTAAAATTCTCCTTAAAAAAGCCTTTCCCCATCATTATTTTTTTCGGCTTCCGTCTGCATGCCTTGCATCGATAGATTTGCTTGGAGAATACTTTTTGATCATCTTATGTATGAAGACGTTTGCTATAAAAAACTATTTTCTTTTTAAACTTCTCTCGTGTCTGTAGTTTACAGTGTAACAGATATAACTGAATTCTATTTAAGATCAGCTGGCGGCACTAATCATTAGGTTATAATTCTATGATTGATCATTAATATTTAAGAGTTTCAGACCTGTTTATTACAGAATGCACATTAAAAAATATGAATTTTTTACTAGTTTTGACTTTATCAACGCATATGAAAACTAGTGCGACGTTGATGAGTTTATAATTAGAACAGCATAGATATTTTTATAAATACGTATATTCTGCTCACGATCAAATATTCATTTCATATAAGTTCAAATTTTCTCACCCCTCGCCATCTCCTTTTATCTACCGAGACTTAAAGAACTTTTATGTTTTAAGTTTGGATTCGAGTAATGTTTTTAGTTCCACCACAATTGACACCAATAACAAACTTTCAACTTCTAGCTCCTGGAATGTATCAATTCCCATGCTCCCAGATGTACCAGCTACCCTAAGCGTCCTGTTCCGTGGTTAACGAATGACATTAGAAAACATATGAAGAAAATAGATAGACTTTGTCGTTAACTTTATTCCTACAAAAAAGTTCTACTATCTATTAACTTTTCAAAACAACTCGGAATCAAGTTTAAATGTTGGTAACCGAATCTAAGCGTCTCCACTATTCTCACGTCTGAGTGAGCCGAATCAGATATGGAGTGAACTAAGGCATCTTGGTCTCGTTCGACAGAGAGACAATTCAAATGCACCAAACTTGACAGTTGACCAACTAAACTATTATTTTATTTCATCTTCCACCACTTCATCTTACAACAACGTTTTCCCTGTCATTATTCTGTTGATCCTGCCACGCCTTTTAATGATGATAACTTTTATTTTCAATACTCCTCATATCTTAAACAAATTCGTATTCCACGCAAAATATAACACTATGGGTATTGACAATATATCCATCAGTTTCATAACAAAAATCACTTCCAGCAACATTTCCGGTTATCCTAGAAATATTTAATCATTCACTATCGTCTTCAAAATATCCCACTCTTTGGAAATCATCATTAGTTCGACCGATAAAAAAGGTGAAAAATCCGTCCTCTCCTTCAAATTATCGCCCCATCTCTGTCTTATGTGGGATCTCTAAAACCTTAGAGAGTATTATTTACCAACAATTCACTAATTATCTTTCTCTCAAAAATAAATATGACTATTTTCAATCTGGCTTTCGTAAGGGTTTCAGCACATAGTCCGCTCTGCTTAAAGCAACGGATGACATACGTTGCGCGATGGATAAAAGAATGGTCACTATCCCAGTGCTATTCGATTTTAGCAAGACTTTCGATAGGGTGAACCATGCCAACCTTCTTCAAACAATGAGAAAATTAAATTCCTCTTGCTCTGCGTTAAATTGGTTTCATTCACATTTGGAGAACCGCCGTCAGGCAGTTAAAGATCCAAATGGCCATTTATCCCGGCGGGTCTCAGTCCCCCATGCTGCTCCCCAAGGTTCCGTCCAGGGCCCACTTTTGTTTTCCATATATATCCTTGATCTCCCCAAATTACCCATTGAAAATATATGTTATACTCCGACGACCTCCGAATCTATTGCCACTGCAATCCCTACGAAATCCAAGAAACCGTCTTTAAAGTAAATGGCTATTTCCGAGTGGACCAATAAAAACTTTTGAGTTTGAATTGTAGTAAAACTAAAGCAATTATAATTGGTACCTCAAGGAAAATAAATAAAATTAACCTTGATCTTATTCCCAAAATTAAAATCCACCATACAATTATAACTTAATCAATCACAGTTCGGAATTTAGCTGTTACATTGTGTAACAATTTATTGTAGCATGACCATATCAATTACATTTCCAACAAAGTCGACAAGACTTTATAAAAGATTAAATCCTAATAATAATACCTAAAATATTCATCTTCACTGTCCATATTTAAACCAAAATGTATAGCTTATTACTTCACAAACTTGAAATTTGTTTCTATCTTGCACCTGTTAATATATTTTATTTGATTTATATATGATTTATTTATTTTTATTTCTGGAATGAATTATGTAGGTATGTGTTTATGTATATTTACCAAACATGTATATGCCTCAATTGTCTCCGAACTCAATACTGAGCTGCGTGTTCTGTTGATACATTTACGGTATCCTTGTATCATGTTCTATGGGATCTTGTTCCGGAACCATAAAATGTGTATCTATCTATATTTTTATGTACTTGCTTCTAGGAGATTATAACAACGTAATTCCTTGACACATTAGAGCGACAAATCAACAGCGGTTAGATTACCAGGAGAATAAGCTGACAAACCGCATTGGACGTTTTTTTTACAAATTTACAAGTTTTGATATATATATTTTGAACACCATAAAACCAATTTAACAAGCCCCAGTCCCCGTCACAGGAATTTGTGATCTTTGGCTGCCGAAAAAAAAAACTCGACGAAAACCCCAGCCTCACTGAAAGTTTATCGATCTATATATCCGCCTCGCTCTGCCAATAGCAGGTCCCCTCATCTCACTCAGTCACCGTCTCCCTCTTTCTCTTTCACCCTTCCATTATCCCCATCCTTCCATCCCGGGATCATAGCTCCCTCCTCAGTGTCGCAGTTTCTCAATAAGTATCGTTTACCGCTCCCATTGTTGGCTTCGCGTGACGCAGCAGGTCGCCCGCTTGCATGAACCCTATCCCTCGAATAGCAGCAACCTTTCTCCTCCCACTTTGATCCCCCTTTCCTCTCTCTCTCTCCACTCTCTCGCTTAACCAATCCACCCCATAATGCTCCTCTCTCTCCCTCAGGAGGGTGTAATGAGAGCCTCAATTCCCAACACCGCTCCCAAACTCCCTCTCCTATCCAGGACCCGTTCCATCCTCCAAGAGCGCTTCTTCTATCTCAATGTTCGGGCACAATAGCCAACGCTGAACTACTGATCCAGGCATGGGCAGTCACGTCCCTCCTACAAATTGCTCTTTTTCAAAGAGAGGGAGGTTTGAGTAGGTGGTCATGGGGAGGATAGGGGTGACACGCGGAATCGGGTAAAGTCAACAAATTAGGTCACTAGTCCGGATCAAGAGAGGCCGGCATCGCTTGATTGAATTGCTTTGGTCCGCCGCTGAGCTGTCGTGAAAACTGAGGGAGCGTTGTTGCTAATTGGGGACGGTATGATTTTGTTAGCGGATCCAACCTGAATATTCCGCTATCGCCATGTCATACCAACCGTCTAAACTCGGAGATTAAACAAAGTTGTCTTCGTGGGATAGGTGTTAAACACGAAAAGTACACAACTTCCGCCTTTTAACTGGCAATATTAACATTAAGAGATTTACCAATGCAAAAGAGTATTTGCATCGATATTAAATTCATCATCGATCCGATTTCCGCATTATATATGTGTACTCTATGTTTAATTTTTTATTATTTTTTTTTGGCAATATTACATGAAGTTTACTTAAATTACTACTCACTGATTCATACAAAAAAAGTAAAACGCATATTTTGCGACCTTGAAAGACGCAGCCGTGGATATGCGTTAGTAGACATTCCCCAGATATTTCCGACAGTGTTTCGTATGTACATTAAAATAGAGGAATACAAACGTAACTCAAGGCGGGGAGAATATTGTTAAATATATCGTGGAAAAACGGCAGTCTAGATAGCTTGACAGGAAAGATAGAGTCGAACCAGCCGGAATAGCGAAAAATCACATAGCTTCTTTTATCCTGGCGTTGCCATGAGACTATCGAGATAATGGTGAAAGCTTGGGTTATGCGAGGTATGCCTCTGTCGCACCCACGCATAACACCTCCGCCAAATACTCTGTCCCACCGCCAGGACGCCTTGCCAAACTACTACCTCGTAGCTAGAGATATTCAGGTATGGAATTTCTGAACAGGAACGATGAGTGAGAGAGGTGAATGCAAAATAAATTAGCCATCGATCCCGGTGTCGGGAGAACCTTTAAAAAAAAAAGTAATCTCTAAAGGCGATCGGAAGAAATTCCGAGCAAGAGACGCGAGAAAGCTTTCAAAAAGAAAGTACGTAATATTTCTCTCTCTTTCGAACGAAACGAGAGATCGATGAAGATTTAAAGCACTCCCGGTCTTTGCCTCTGGGGCGGAAAAAAGGCTTTAAATGCACTGTTATTTATCATTATTATCATTATGCATCGTGGTCTTCTGAATAGGAACTCGTTTCTTTCCGTCGTAAATGGCGTGTGACCGATTGCTTTGGCGACCGATGAAACCGTATTTCAACCGCTCCACATTTTATGACTCCTGACGCCGATCAAGAGTAGCGACCTTGATGTGCCCTAGTGTCGACGTGACTCGGCCTAATTACCGTCGACTCGAGTATTTTTTTTAATTTGCCATTTTTATTCGCTAATGCATCTCTCGTAACGGATCTGTTGGATTTGCCCCGTCGAGAAAATTTTGCGAACCGCATTATGCACTCCCGTAGATGTCGGGAAATAAAATTTATATCGCTTCCTAGCAATAAGATTGCTTTTAAAAAATGCCGTACCGTTTCACGTGAAAAAATCGGTACAACATACATTCTACAAACTTTCTCATATACGAATTTTGAAAAATGTGAACTATGTAGAATCGTTAGAAACATCAACTTAAATAACTATGCGAAATTTCATGAAAATCGTATTAGTCGTTTTTTCGAAAATCCAATTGTTATTAAAGTTGCCCAAGAATAAACTAGCCTTATATTCTTTCTTTGAGAAATGTGAAATATTTAGTATTATTTCAGACGTAATCTCAAGTAACTGTACGAAATTTGATCAAAATCGTTATAGCCGTTTTTGAGAAAATCAAATTGTTTAAAATGCGTAGATTAACTTCCCTAAATTATTGAGCAATGCCAACCATTTCTTCACAGCTTCTATTCTGTATGATAAAATGCCAAGTACGAGATTTTATTCATTTTCACTTTACCGTTTAGGCTCTAGAGCCGAGAACAGACAGACCCACAGACGGCATTGCGAAAACCACTTTTTCGGACTCGGGTAAATATAAAACGTACATTTCCATCAAAATCTCGAGGTCGAATTTTTTGCGATAACAATACTTTCTCAATATACTTCGTATATGACAAAGTAAAAATGGGGAAGGGAGTTAATTTCTTAAACAGGAAAACTGCGTTCAAAACGCGTTTACCGGAACTATTAATCAAGTTTTAAAATATTTGATTCGGCAGATTTATCTAAACCACCTTGAAAGTGTATCTTGATTGTTTGGTTAAAGTAATAATCGTACAGCGTTAAAAGTATTATTTGAATAACTTATCAAAAGAGAATCAAACGAGGTATTTTTTGCTAGAAAATGTTGACAGAAACAATGATAAGATGCTAGTACCAATTATGAAAATATCATTTAAGAAAATATAAATGTATTTATTCAGAAAGAACATTTAAATGAGCAATTTTTTCTTACGATTAGATTATCCAGATGTGTTCCGTACAATATTTTTAATTATACAGTCCTATTAAGGAATGCATTATTAAGTGCAAACAGAGTCCGTCTCACATTCTAATTTCACGTCAACCAAGAAATGGGATCAATTTGACTAAAGCAATTATGCCTGGTGGTACAAACGGAAATGAAAATATAATTGGCAGAGAGGGGCCAAGGTGCCTAATGAAGAAGTTGAATACAGATCAATCATTTAGGATATTTTTTTATTGATTCTCCAAATTTCAGGAGAATTTTTGGGGTATTTCAAGAACGCAATTCATTTCCGCTTGTTGAGAATTATTAATTCCTGCAAAAACGAAATGTTCGTTCAGTTTTAATTTTACACGTGAAACAATTTTCTGAGTCACAGATGTCGTTATATTTTAAACTAATCTGGCGCATATAAATAGGGTAAAATTACTCTAAAGTAAATAATACATAGACAAAACGCAGAAATTAATCGCGTGTGGGACGCATACCTCAATAGCTAATTAGTTCTAAACACGATGATCAAGAAGCGATAATACATTTATCGAACACACGTTTCATTTTCAATTAAAATATTCAAATCGTATTCACTCAACCTTACAGTTATCGCTTCCTTCAAAAGTTTATTAGTGACACGCCACAAACATCGTCTTTATCATCACAAACATAAACTATAACTGAATTATGCATCGGTAGACATGAAAATTTCTCTTTTGGGAAAGGAGTCAGACCTCACAATTTGAACTCTTAGTTTTTCTATTACCCTTCCTCGTCCAATTCCACGGTGAAAAGTTACATTAACCTCAATAGCGAAAAATTCGAAGTATGAATTATATATAGGTAGTAACTTTGACTTTTTATCCGTGACACTCTGAAAGGGTGCCTAAATCAACTGCGGGTTATATTTGAAAAATTACGCTACATATACGTATACGCTCGCACAACCTAAATTACATTTATATCGTGAGATAAAAAATGAAAACATTGCACCTACCTCCAAAAACTACACTGCCTTCCGCTATGCCACATGAAAAAGAAACAAAAAAATCTAACTGATTATTTCCATTCCAATGAGAAATAAAAAAAGAGGAGAGATAAAACATAGTGAGGAAACTTTTTTTGTTACATTTCGACTGTGGGAAACGTTTTCTCGCCAGTTTCGCATGATTAATGCTAACGCATCCGTCAGTCTCTCGGCTCAGGAGAGAGAGAGAGAAGAAAAAAATAAGATTAGAAATCGTCTTCTGATGCATCAATTAACGCCTCCAAGATCCCAGAGTCATAAGGAAGTAGGAAATAAGAAAAAAGCTTTGGAACGTGTCTTGACGGAACAACGGTGCATCAACTTCCATTGCCCTCCGCGAAATTTCCCATCGGGAGCCATCGCGCCGCGCCTCGCGTTAATCTCGAGTTTTCCGGGATCGAACGGTTCGATTAATCACTACTTTCACTTCGATTTCGGGAAATGTTTTCCTAATGCACTTTCCTCGGTGAATTCATTCGGTTAGCGCGACACCATTTATATGCATGATTTAAATGGATTATGAAATTATTTGTTTAGCCAACGATTAAACGTCATCTTCAGGTACAAAATACCGCTGTTACATGACTTTTTATACAATGCATGTGGGGAGAAACTACCATACAAAAGGCATGTGGGAGGAAACCGTACAACCGTACAAACAAAAGTGGGGGAAAGAACAGCCAATAAATCCATAAAAAATATTAAATCTATTGTATCTATGGAGGAGATGGAGGTTTTGGAGGGCTTTGGGAAAGGAGTAGGTTTCTAATAAATGGTAATTAAAATATTAAGAGATCGAGATACACGAAAGAGGTGTTGCGCGGGCGTTTTTAAATGTGTACCTACGAGAAACAACTCTGACATATTTTTTTTTTAATTTTACATTTGTAAATCTATTTTAATACAAATTTTGATAATTTTATGATCATTGCAAATATACATATTAAGGCAGGGCTTCCCAACGCGGTGCCCGCGAGCGCCACGGCGCCCGCCAAGGTTCGCTGTGGCGCCCGCCGAGGTTTGTTCTGGTGTCCTCCTTAAAACTTGCAGCTCCTGCGACTATTAGTGTTGAGCGGTCACACAATACTGGAAAGTGCCAATCTAAAAAGACTTTTATGACTTGGTGTTATAGAATTTACATACAATGTCATTTAAAGTAACATTTTATGATTTTTATCGCAGTTTTTTCATCAATTCGCCAACCTCTCGGAAGTGACTCATTGTATAATTTTACCTTTATTCTTTATTGTAATCATAGTTGCCAATTTAGTGACTTTTTACTTCCTTTAGCGACATTTTTTAGTGTTTAGAAACATGTCACTAACTTTGCGATTTTTTATTAATCTCGCGACAAATTGAGATATTGCTTTATGTAAGCAGAAATACATGCAATATACAACAAAAACAAAACAAATTAACTTTATGATAGCTTTATTAAAACCTATACAAGTTTTAATAAACCTTAACATATGTATTTCTACAGTTACTTCCCCAGTTATGATATTTTAAAGACATTTGAAACTAATATCAAAAGATCTCATTATAATTTACTTTGACGAATACATTATAAAACGCAGTTAAATTACAGAAAAAATTATTTCTATTAAAAATTAAAGAAGGTATTCTTCTCGATGTAGAAATTAGACAGATTTTTATTAACACATTAAATACTAAGTCGATCGGGATTTTGATGATTATTGGACGTCCGCCTCTTAAATGAAGCTTACTTTGTTCCGAAAATCCAAAAGTTTTATTCCCCTTATTAAAAATGATGACGAATGTAAGTTTTTATATATCGATTTTTCGCAGTTAAATGATAAATAAGTGACTGATACCAAATTCTAGGAACGAATGCTTGCTATGCGCGGGCAGGGCCGGCCCAAGGCACCGGCGAACCGGGCGGCTGCCCGGGGCGCCAACATCTTGGGGGCACTATTCCGACCATCTATCTATGCATTACTTGCAAGTGAATAAATACTGGATGCGGATTTATATCGCCGACCAGGCTGGAATCTTTATGGCATTCGTTCTGTTATTTCTATATCTATAATATTTACAAAGCGATGAATAAATTAACATGTACTTCGTAATTATCTCAACAAACATTTACAGAGGGGGACGCTAGAGTGCTATTTTGCCTAGAACGCCAATATTATTCGGGCCGCCCATGTGCGCAGGTATACCAAAAATAATGAAATACGAGGCGGAAAACCTCCCTGCATCTTATACGCGGGTATTTACGGTATTTTATTTTTCTACTTATAAAATAAGCTTGATCTATAAATGTTAATATCTATTTTATTTCTTATTAATAAAAGGCTTGCAAAATTCTCCGTTACTTAATACTATGGTACTTTCCTGTTAACGGGAATACCTTAAAAAATGAACATGTATTGTTATGATTGTTTGAGAGGATATAACATTGAAAGGATATATTGACGTATTGTTGGATTTACGATATTTTATTTTAAAAACAACATCAACAGAAACTGATTGGCCGGTCTCGACATTTACATACCCAATCTCCGGACAACGTGGAGGGTTTCTTTGGCTCCGGGCGAGACGAAGGGCGCGGTAGCGCCCGGAGACGACTACCCATTACAACAAAGCGAGCCGAAGGCTCGTCAATATATACTTTCAATGTTATATCCTCTTGACTGTTGTGCCGCAAATTGAGAGGATATTGGAGGATATATCGACGAGCCTTCGGCTCGTTTTGTTGTAATGGGTAGTCGTCTCCGGGCGCTACCGCGCCCTTCGCCTCGCCCGGAACCAAAGAAACCCTCCTCGTTGTCCGGAGATTGGGTTTGTAAATGTCTAGACAGGCCAGTCAGTTTCTGTTAATGTTGTACGTATGACATGGGGATGATACGTAAGTACCAGGTCCTGCGAAGGGTCCTGAAGGTATTCCCGTTAACAGGAAAGTACCAATATTAATAATTAAATATTATCTTAATTGATATTCATTTATAGAATAGATAATAAGCATACTAATTAGATTAATAAGAATTATTTGAAGTATTTATGCACTTTTATTTTTAACGATTTTTTTGCGGGATTTTCTTTGATTTTAGTAACTTTTAAGTTGGATTTAGCGACATTTTCAAATTTATTTTGGAAACAATGATTGTAATGTATCTCATCCCTTTTGCGGACAGTCATTGTTCTTTTCTTCCTTGTTGACGAAGAAGTGTAACTTCATGTTTCCGCTCTAGCCACATTTCTTTGTACATGGATTCACAGAAAACACCGGTGAGTACTTTCTTATAAAATATTCGAAAGGCTATATTCTCGTATTATACTACAGGGTGATTTTTTTATTCTTGTCAGACGATATGCTGAGGAGAGCACGTACATACTATATGTATTCAGCAAGGTGATGCTCATTTTCAACATTCGATGAGATATTTTAAATAACATCATACTATGTTCAAAAATTTTTTAGCTATTCTCTCCGGTTTATATCCTAAGATATATCGATTTTTCAGGGTCCTCGAATAAAAAAAATCACCCTGTATAACCTCGTCACTTTGTACGTTTCATGTTTAATAAAAATGGTTTTTTAGGATAAAATTTAATTACAGCTACGAGCTTTAAGTGTTGAGTGGAAGGAGAGTGGGGGGAGGACACTGGCGCCCGCCGCCTTCGCTGTTAAACCGAAGGCGCCATTGCCAACGTAAAGGTTGGGAATCCCTGTATGAACGAATAGGATCATCGAAGACTCGTTATATAAAATGTACACGAACCGTCCTACGCAGTATCGTTCCAGAGATAGAACCACAACGGAGCGAAAGTTTTTCTTTTCCCGTCACGTTTGTTTTTTAGGAAAACTCCTAACCCAGGGATGCACAAACAGCGCTCCCAGAGCGCGCGCGCTCCAAGCGCGCCCGCGGGCGCACGGCAGAGCATATATTGTGGTGGTCGCGGGAGAGGGGAAGTTTCTCTCTCGCACATAGGTCTCATTCGACCTTTTCCTCGGGCGCGCCCGCGGGCGCTCGGGCGCTCCGCGCGCTCTCGAGTTGTGCATCCCTGTCCTAACCAGAGAAGCATGTAATCCCTTAAAAATAACTGTATCGTAGAGATCGAAATTTCCGGACTAAAGAACGCGAAAAATTATCGAAATGAAAAACTTAAAAGGTACGATAATATTTTTCCTAAAGGTACCAGAGAGTACGGTTGACCTTCGTGCCCGAGACGGATGACACGATTTATACCGTGTAATAATACTACTACGTAATAAAATTTGAAAGAATTGCTATGCTAATTTACATAAAACGCTCAAACCAAAAGGAATAAAACTGTTGGAAATTTATGTTTTATTCATTTTACGAAGTATTACACCGATTGCTTCTCAATTAACTTCAATGTACAACGACGAATTCTAATTATGTTTGTCACTGTTAAAATGGTTTTACTTTTTTTTTTACTATTGGCCGTTTCCCCTAGCTAAATAACCAACTTCCTAGACTTAATCGTTTCCGGCATCTGGAAAGAAAACTATCCACCTGTATTCAACGCAACAGTTGAGTATTTTTGGACTCGAGAAGACGTTGGAAATGTATATTTTTTTCGGGAACAGTTAAAATGGCGACCCGAGTCTTTATCACTTTTTTCGACTTGGAAGTCCTTGAGAAGCGTGAACTGATTAACGATAAGACTAGGTCCACACGAATGCTGCGATAATATACAGCTTGGACATCAACGAATACGAAAAGCGATCATAAAAACTACACTTTTGGCGTTTGGAGGACGTATCATTACACACACACACACACACATAAATATATATATATATATATATATATATACACACACACACACATTTATTTGAGGATTGGATCTATGGACAACAAATCTACTTAATAAATCAAGGAATGTCAGTTTCAAAATGTCGGACATTATTTTTTATTCATCACTTGACCTTGCGGAACTTGCCATTCATTCCGTAGACGACTTTCTTATTCAACGGCCTTTAATGATTTATGATCAGATATATTTTAGAACATTTAAGGAATTTTTTTCAGGTTTAGTACCAAATATGTTTCCAGTTCTTTGATATCTTGTGACGAAAGTGGAATAAATATTGTTACAACATATTTTAATGTCATTTTATGGGGAATAATGACGTCTAATTTGGCAAACTAAATAAAATAAAAAAATCTCAATCCTATAAGACATCGGCATATATGGGCGGATGTAGTCTTTTTGAGTGAAGTTTAACATTAAAGACAGTTAATAATTTTAAGCGCATAATTGCTCCTGATTAATATTCTCAACCGGAAAAGCTAAATTTCTTTCTACAAATCGTAAAAGTATATTCAAACAATGAGCTATCTGGATAATTCTATAGATAATATGCAAGGTATTTTTCGCACAAACGTTTGGATTAAAAATTTTCAATGAATAAACAGATAAAAGACTAATTGACTTTTTTTAATGTATACAATAGCAGACGAAGTTTTATGATAAGGTAACGTCTGATTTTTATGCGAGACTTAGCAACACTGTCGAAATGTTCTTTACTGGAATATTTACCTACGTGACTCGTCAGCTATATGTAACGCAGTCATCTCTACCACATTTCTGTTGTTTTTGCAAAAGGCGTATTAATAAAGCAACGTTTTGTTATTGCAGTGGGAAGATGAGGAATAAATTCGAGACACAACGAATCACCATTAAAATGCATTGAAATCAAATAAAACTGCCTCGGATTTTTAATTAAAAGCTTAAACATGTATATGGCGAATACCCAAATCAAAAATTAAAATCACGCTAATAACTTATTTTTTGAAGCATTTGTCCGCCAGGAATTTGTTCCTCCAGGGCTAAGGGTTAATGAGAAGTACTAGATACAGGTTTTGGAACCTGAGCGATAACGAAATTGGATCAAAAGACAATCTCCTTCCGGACAAATTAATTCTGCTTAAACATGTATATGGCGAATACCCAAATCAAAAATTAAAACCACGCTAATAACTTTTTTTTAAAGCGTTCGTACGCCAGGAATTTGTTCCTCCAGGTCTAAGGGTTAATCAGAAGTTCTAGATACAGGTTTTGGAACGTGAACGAGAACGCATTCGACTCTTTCCGGACAAATTAATTCTGCATTATGCCAACGCACACACACACTAAGCTTGCCGCCAGGCGATTTCTGGAAAGTACACAAATCTCCGTAATGGAACGCCCACTTTACTCATGTAGCGATGTTTCGCCCACTTCGCACTCATAAGCAAACTCGGTGCGAACCGGGTTGCCCGACCCCCCATTTGCGTGGTTATGAGGAGAACACGCAAATCAGCGCCCCGTCCTTCGGAAGGGACGTAAAGTCGTTGGTCCCCTTTGTGTTTCTCGTTAAGAGTAGACTAATGCCGGCACCGGATTTCCCTCCTCCCTTTCTTTGTGATTTAGACTGACAAGCGTTCTAGCGCTGGAGTCGTTTGAAGTCACAAGGTTCCCCCAATTGGAGAAGTTCCGGAGAAGTCGACGGCTGAAGGCCTGACTCAACAACCCGGCGTATGATTTCGCATTATTTCGCGTGTGCAGTGATGTGTCCAGCAGTGTGAAGACGTTATCGTAACTATAAACATATTAAGTAATATTACTGACTTTGAACACGAGACAAGATTTCGTCTCACACTGTTAAAATTGTATTTGTGCATTGTGTTAACTATGTAAAAATGTAGTTTATGGCTTTAATTCCATAATACCCTTAGATATAGCATATCAGTTGGAGTCTGTTTCGAAAAATTCTACTCGTTACACTCAGCAGATTTAGCAACATACGATTATTTATTCCTGAGATTGAAAACCACCAAATGGGTTTAGATATTTACTCTAAATGTACTTCGTTCGAAAGAATGCAATCCAGTCCATAATTGAAACGTTTCAATGTCTTAAATTGAAATTCCCACATTACATAGTTACTAGAGCGTAAACGTTTGTTAGTAACCGTGATGTAAGACATGATATTCCTCAAACAGTTTCGCGTACATAAATTTCCATCCCGCAAAGTACCGTGATTAACTTTGCCATTGAAATAAAGTTTTCTCTAAATATATTACCCTTGAATAGTATGGGTAAACTTACTTCCATTCGAAGTAACATAAATATATTTCATGCAAAACTATCTCACGTTAAATTCTCCCCTTACAGAATTAGGAAATGCATGCATCAACGCAGCCCCTAAACCAGTGTTTCCCAACCTACTGTCAGCGGAGGTTCCAAAATGTAGTTTTTCTTTAGACCTCACCAGAAATAAAAGGCATTCTGCAATATGTTTATTATGATGTTGTTTGTAAAACTATTTTATATTTCACGAATTTCTCCTACAAAAGTTGAAAATAATTCTTGGAATAAAACAAACAATAATGAGGCGCCCCTCAAACAGAAACGTGCAATATATTTGAAAATGCTCAAACTACGTAACCAATTAACCCCTTTTCTTAAACGTAGTTCTTTAAGTACGTTAGTGTAAGTAATGAGATGGTCCGCGGGGCCTGGGGGGTTGCTGAAGTGGTCCGCGGAGTTCAAAATGTTGGGAAACACTGCCCTAAACCACTTCCAAGAAGGAAAACGCATCCTACCATTTCCCTTCAACCGCCACGAGATAACTTTTTGCACTAGGGATGAGGGTTTCGCAGGAAGGAAATATTTCAATCTCTATCAGCTTAATCGATTTCCCTCACTAATTCCCATTTCACCATCCCTTTATGCCTCGTAAAAAGAACCCTTTCCGTTTCGAATACATTAGAAGTTCCACTTTGACCCTTCTGGTGTGGAACACCAGCGAAAAACTTGGACCTACTTCCCTATCTATTGACAAAAAAAAAACAAAGATTAGCTCAGAGAAATCGCCTTTAATTTTACCCCTGGAATAAATTTAAACAACGCGTTACTTAGACATGAAGGTTTATTGAAGGAATGAATCAAACGGTATTATTGGGGGGAGAGGTCTTTTTTCCTCCAATTCGACCAAATCCTGACATTTATTTTCCTCTCTCCATCACACTAAAATACGGCGCACTCTCAAAAGCTTTGTCCTCTTTCCTCTTCCTCCTTCCATTCGTGTTCGGAGACCTTGGATCTTATCGACACACTTCAGAGACTGTAACCCACCCTTTCCCGGAATTCCGAGCTCCGGATGAAATTCGGAGTGCAAAGCTCCGGGAGTCCTTGCGTTTTCCGAATCCGTAGGGGAATGAACGATCTTTTGAGTAGCGTACGATCCTCCTACATCCTATTCCATCAGACGTCTGCGCGGCACATAGAAGGGAGCGAACCCCGGCGGACCGTGAAGGAAAAAATGTTAGGGGGTGGGGGAGAGGAAAAGAGATGGCCTGTAGCTTTGATGAACGACGCGCCCGTTCTTTCTGTTGAGCGATAACCCAAGAGAGGAGGAGGTAAGGGAGAGTTATTTCTTGTTTTCGTGTAAAGGATACCTCTGTTAAAGGTCGAGCTGCCTCTTGCTTTCTCTCGAGAGAGTGAAAAATTTTCTTCCCGTTTTTTCCCCCAAATTCTTTTTTTGCTTTCTTCGATTCTTTACCCAAAAGTTTTCCAATACTTGAAAACAATGTACACAGAACAGATTCCGCTCAAAAGAATTATGTTCATGTTTTTTTTTCTTTAAACTGAAGAATTTCAAGGGTATTTCCTTCAAACGTTCTGTTTTATTTTGTTATATAAATTAATGGGTTTGAGGAGCATTAAGGATGCGGACTTGACTGGCGCGATATTTATTTAAATTTTGGTAAAAGCGATGACGTGAATGAGAATAATGTGCCACCCGGGATAACTATGGACGCTTACTCCTGCTAAAAAATTTCCATATCGAACTTTGATGATGATTAATATAATTTATGGTTTGGCCTTAATCCAAAACGAAAACGATGAAAAACTGAAAAAATCGAGAACACAAAAAAGAATCTAAAAAATACCTGTATTATTAAGATACTGAATATATCATGTAACAGGCATATGATAGATGACACGGAGCGAAAAGAAATGCATATGATTTGATTCAAATGCCCTAAAAATTCACAATGCAACGAATTTCTATTGAGAAGTACCCGGTAAATAAAGGGACCTATAGATATTAGCCACTTTTGGCATTCGTATATTCTGATGGAACCACAGGCTGGAGAATTTTTTATTCCAGAAAAGTTAAATCGATTTTAAAAATCCTATACAATGTTTTTTAAACTGCAAATTGTATCCTAATGGCGCGGTTTATTATTCCGCCCTGGACGAAAAACTTTACGCTTCTTGCCTGAATAATACTACTTTCGTATTCTCCCCATCGCTATTCCGACCAACTCTTCAAAAAATGTCAAACATAACCGTTTCAAAAAACGATTCGACATGCATACTGATGTATAGCCAAAAAAAAAAAGAGAATCGACGTCGTGTTCCCTACGTATCCTTTTCCTCAAAAATGTCATCGGAGCGAGAAAAATATTCTATTCTCCGAACCGAGAAAATAAACCGACAAGCTCTTCTTATTCGCCCATTAAAAAAAACCGAGTAAAATTCACGGCTGCTCGGTCCGCGCTTCCCTTACTCTCTCGCTTCCTCTCTCTCTCTCTCGATCTCTCTTCCCCCCTCTCTCTCTCGAATTCCAACCCTTGCTTAATTCGATACTGTTCACTACCCTTCTGGCACTGTTATGCTTCGGATTCTCGACGTTCTTTTTTTTGTCTCTCTTCCCATTTGTCCATCTCCAACGGTCCGATTTTTTTGTCATTTTCTCCCTCTCCTCCTCTTCGCTCCGATACCGTTCTCTAACCGTCCGACCCATCGACTGCTTCTACCACTACCACTACGTCCCGTGCCACTCTGGTTGTTTAGATTTTTGCCCGAGACGTCTCGTTGTCGCGAGCCGGATCACGACGGGCAGCTGCTGACCGCGACGATAGCGTTCCGTGAGGAATAAGGGTCACCGTGTTTGCTGCCCGATGGCTGAACGGAAGGAGTGTGTGGGGGGAGGGGGGGGGGTTTCGAACGGGAGTGCATTTTGAAGCGGAGATGAGGTGGATTTCCTGAGAGGGAAGGGAAGTTGAAGGGGGGTTTTTGGAAGAGAAGTTGAGAAAGGGGGTTGGAAGGGGGAGTTGAAAGGAGGGAGTAAGAGGAGGGTTACGAATGATTTAGAAGGAGTAGAAAGGGGTAGTATTTGGAATGGGAAGTTGGAAGGGGGAATAGGAAGAGGGCGTTAGAAGGTGGGATTTGGAAGGGGTAGTCTGAAGGGGGAAGTTGGAAGTGGAGGGAGTTGGAAGTGGAAAGAGTTGGAAGAGGGGAGAGTGGGAAGTGGGGAGGGAGTTGTAAGTCGTGGGAGTTTGAAGTGGGGGGAGTTCGAGGTGGGGGGAGTTGGAAGTGGGGAGGGAGTTGTAAGTCGTGGGAGTTTGAAGTGGGGGGGAGTTGGAAGTGGGGGGAGTTGGAAGTGGGGGGAGTTGGAAGTGGGGGGAGTTGGAAGTGGGGAGGGAGTTGTAAGTCGTGGGAGTTTGAAGTGGGGGGAGTTGGAAGTGGGGGGAGTTGGAAGTGGGGGGAAGTTGGAAGTGGGGGGAGTTGGAAGTGGGGGGAGTTCGAGGTGGGGGGAGTTCGAGGTGGGGGGAGTTGGAAGTGGGGAGGGAGTTGTAAGTCGTGGGAGTTTGAAGTGGGGGGGAGTTGGAAGTGGGGGGAATTGGAAGTGGGGAGGGAGTTGTAAGTCGTGGGAGTTGGAAATGGGGGGAGTTGGAAGTGGGGGGAGTTGGAAGTGGGGAGGGAGTTGTAAGTCGTGGGAGTTTGAAGTGGGGGGAGTTGGAAGTCGTGGGAGTTGGAAGTGGGGGGAGGGTCGGAAGTGGGGGGAGAGTCGGAAGTGGGGGGAGTTGGAAGGGGTGGAATTGGAAATGAGGGAGTTGGAGGGGAATGGGGATTTTTGAGAGGGGGGATGAGGAGTTGGACTGGTAAGTTGGGAGGTGCAGCCATCCCACGCAGAATGCGAAGGCCGCGAGAGTCGATACTGTGACAGTCAGAATAACGGAGGCCGTGAAATTCTGCATCTCTTCGCTTCAACCGTTACCGGAATGCGGTGACAGAGTCAATCCTTCTCCCCCACCCTTTCCCCTTCTATTTCTCTTATCCTCTATGGCGGTAGGTATGGGGCGAGTCAGATCAGTACCGCTCAGGACGAGTCGTTTTTTTCTGTCTTTCGGAACTTTAGAAATGACCCGCATATGTGGTCGGAATTTAAAAAAAAAAAAACGAGCGATCTAGACTTGGAACTTTTCCTGGAGAAGAAGTGAAGCGGATGCATTTCTTCTATTCTTGAGGAATCGTGCAAACTTATGGCCTTGCGGACACTTCAGGAGAAGATGCGGGAATAAACGCTATTCAAGGCAAACATTTCTGAAGATTTCCCAAGCCTTTGCAATGCGCGTACACGACTATATAAGGGCATTTGCATAGGTTTATTTGTTCAGTTTCGTGTGTTTGTACTAACACCAAAACACAAACACAAACACAAAATACGCCGTTGGATTTTATATTCTTCTTACATAGAATTATTTGCATTTCATTAAAATAAATATTAACGAAGATGAACTGTGTTGATATCGAGATTTTCTGCCGCTTATCATTTTGATGCATTTTGTGGGAGAAATTCTACATGGATTTAAAAAGTCACTATTTTTGTAATTCTGCGTCACAAAAATGCATGTAAAACATTTATGGCTAAAAATAAGTTAAAAGGCGAAAATGACTATCTAAAAAATTCAAACATTTAGCATAATCCTGACTTTATGAAATTACAGTAAAACTAGTAAAAATTAAAGCTTAATAAGTATCCATAAGATAGGTACATCTCAATACAGCACGTACATAATAAATCAAATATGTTTATTAGAAAAACTCTTTTAAGCAATGTTTGTACGATCAAATTAATTATTATAATGACATCAATTTCGATAACAAATGAAGGTGGAGAACCGCGATGATACACGTGAATTTTATGCATTCACTCTGTTCAAATTAGCGTTTAAATCGAAATTTTATTTCTACTCAAATGGGGAATATCCAAAGTAACGGCTGCATTAAATGGTTAAACACGAGTTAAGCATGCTAACAAAGTCCCTTAGGGTAATGCGTATTCCTAATGATTATACGCTGAAATTAGCAAAAGTTGGCTGAAAATGGATACCGTACGAAATCAGACGAAAACATGATGTCATTACTTTGAATGACGTCAAATAACAGGCAATAAACGCAATTCGATTATATGTGCTTATCTTTCGTTCAGAATATTCTGAAATCTCAAAGTTTAAATAAAGCATTCGTATCTTGTATTTTAAAGTGCCAATTTCACCAGCACCTCACAAAATAAAAATTTCCTTGCAATTCTCGTCTACCAAACGCACAAAAAATCATTACTTCTCTACTAAATTTTACATAAGAGGAACTTATTTCACGAATTTTGGAACGAATCAGAAATACTCGCACAGGGCAACAATTCACCATTATTGCAATTTTTACATTAGTTGTAAGAATAAAAACAAAATAAAAGAAATTGTTCATATGATAAGTAAATATGCTAATAAAGAATATTAAAACGTATATTACTGATAATAAACTGATTCGTTCAACTTTAAACCATTCGACAACATCTCAACGCAGAAATAATTCGAATGAATTCAAAGTTCAGTCCGAGTTCGTTCGTTTTCCCACTTGGAAACGCGTGGGCCGAATATTGTTTTAACGTTTGTCCTTAGTGATCCATGATTAAATTGTTCGAAACGCATACTTAATTTTAATTTAAAATCGTTTAAGCTATTCTTAAACAAATAAAGCTCTTTTGTTTCAAAAGAGATCGGAATAACTTTATCGAAAATTAAACTTTTTTACCAGAGAATCATTAAAGCTAAATTTATTCCATATTTAAACTACGGAGGCAAATGTTGACCTTCTGATGCAGATGAATGAAATAGATTTATTATCAAAGTATAAAACGTTTATGAATTACTAGTATGAAAATTTTCCTGTATCTATATATTGAAATAAATGCGTTTTTCGGTAGGAAGCTCTAATGCCTTGCGGTAATCGGATAACTTATAGTTAATACTCAGAAACTAACATTTTTCATCCCACCTTAATGTTTTTTTTCTGAATCGCTCTCGAATGTCAAAGAAACCTAGGGTTATAAAATCGTTCCCATGTATAATTAGAAGGGAATATAATTCTACGCGAAGGTTCACACAGAAACCTACCTAAATACCTAATTACGACTACATTTTCTCCAAAGGAACAGTATTTTCTCTAAGCTCAAATTATCTTCATTTTGATAACGACCCAACAAGAAAATAAGCACTAACTAGGATGCTAAGTGTGCTCCTGCCCCTACCAACGCAGAGCAGGTATGGTTTCATGTGTTTTTTCATCGATAAAACGTTTTTTTTTTTAATCAGCCTCCTTTTCCTGAAAAATAAACAAAAATTGCTTCTCTCCCGCTTCCAAACTCTTTCACTACACTAAGACGGGAACAGACAAATTCGTCGAAAACAAATTCGGCGAACGATCAACTCAGTGTTTTCTCAAAGAAAAATGTTTTGGCTATGATTTTCTCCTTTTCCGATACTTCTCAAAGTTGAATCTTCATTAGACAAAATCAATATGAAATTTGTTACGTTTCGTTGTTATGCAGCGGATAATAAAAGAGAACCTTTTTTCAAATATTTGGATCGCTACCGCGAATGCTATGGGAACATTGATTGGAAAAAGTGTGAGAATAAAAACATCCCCTTACCCGCTTGATTTCCTGTTAAATTCGAATAAAAATATTCGCACCATCTTTATCTATACCTTTGAGGTATGGTTTTTCTTTTCTCCTCGGCCGATATTCATTAGCCTACCAATTCCAGTTTTACAAATAACAGTCATTTTCACATTCAAATCATGCCTCAATAAATATTCCGTCTATGAATATGCGTGGGCTGCCTGGAAAGTGGAAATTGTCAGAAAAATTCATACGTGGGAAATATAACCTGAATGCCGAGACTGCTACAATAGGATGTAAAATTGGGAAACGATATAAAATTAACAATGCTCTTCTATGCAAGGATTCGCAAATAAAATGGATATAAAAATCCTTCCAATATACCCAAATAATTCAATTTTTACTTAGCTGATTAATGGAAGTATTTTTTTTTATTTCTACACTTTGGCATCTGATAATTATAAGTATATCTTACCTTGAATTTAAAAAATAGCGAAACAAGCCTTCCAAAATAATCCAACCTATCTTCCTCAACTAAAAGGAACTATTTTAAGAAACCTTAGTTATAATTATTAATGTTATTACCGAGTCACACATCAAATATGAGGCAATTATTGACGCTCTAAGGCAGGGGTGCCCAAACTTTTTCATATTATGGGCTACTTTCATCCTGGTAATTGTCTTGCGGGCTACTTATTTTTTCAATATATAAAAAGGGATTTTAAGAATGAATTAAACTACAAATTTACCGCAAAATGCATTTAATATACATTATACATCGAAAAACATTATACAAATGATTAATTTAATTTAATCTTCATCTGCGCCATTATGGGCACGTTTACATTGTATATCTTCAGCTGCGAATGGTATTTGGGCATATCACTAGAAACACAGAGTCTTCGAGATGTTCATAAGTGAGAGCATTTCTGGTTTTTGATTTAATTAAGTTCATATTAGAAAATAGAACTCCTTAATCAGGATAATGCCTGGACGGATGCGTGGGCGACACAGACCCTCATAAAGGGCGACCGATCGTCCATGGGAGACGTAATGGGCACCCCTGCTCTAAGGCATTTTCTTTGACCCCAAGTAAGACTTCTAGGACGCGAGTTTCATCCCTAAGTAATCCGTTTTGCACTGAACATTTCCATAATATCTAAGCTGAGCTGAAGATCAGATTATTAACGCTTCGGCAACTAGTCTTACGCCTGCGGTTCGAAAATCGCCTTAGCCTATGCTTACTCATTCGTGTCACATCTCAAAAGACGCACAGCGGTTTGAAATAGCGACTTATCCTTAGCTTTAAAAGCTTTATGTTGTGCGTTGCTCTTTATTTCATAAATGTTAAGGGTGTCATTTAACCCAGTTGTATTTGCTTGGTAAATTTGTTACTCTCATGAACTAATGTTTATCTTTAATTCATTTGCCTTCTTGAATATTTATTTCATACACAAATACAAACGGTTGCGCCGAAAGAGTAAGCTATTGATTTTCAGCTATTATATTAATTAATTAGACTTATCGACCTTGTCTTATGGCTGAAAAATATTCAAGAACAAGCACTTCAAAATTTCTTTCCAATAGCCACAACAAGGTAATAAAAACCAGATGCGCAATTCGGATGCCAAGTAGCCGTCTTCCGTGGCAATTCACCAAAGAATATTATAAATGTACTAGATTGCGTGTTTATAGGGTGAACTACATAAACAGTTTTCTATATGAACCAGTATATGAACTAGTATATGTAACTATAATATTTCTAAATATGCTTTTTCAGTGTTGCAGATTATTTTAAAAACAGTAAAAAAACATTGCAATATCTCACATTTTTTGGATCAACCATGTACATTTATGTATGGGTTTTCGTATGCATGCATATTTATACAAACACACCGAATTATTTATACATTAATTAAAAAACCTCTTCACCTTACCAAATCTTTATAAATACAATTCTGATGTCTGTCTGTACATTAGTTTTTTTTTTCAGAATTTCACTTTTATTGTGCATTTCGTGTGAAATGACGATGATTACAGCAATTTACAGACTTGGTGTCTGTTTGTTTGTCTGTCTGTCTGTTTGTTCCATCATCCCGCCAAAACGGAAAGTCGGATTTTCGTGAAACTTGGAACCTATCTTTAGGTCAGCCCAACTTAGAATCTACGGTGTATGGTATCCGGAAATTCTTGACGGGAAGAGGGGTTGTGGGGGAGCGCCAACCATAAAATTCACAAAATCTCGCTTACCATTGCTTTTAAAGCAAAACTGCATATAACAAAAGTTGTTGTAAATTATATTTTGGATCGTTTTTATTCTATACAAATTTGTGATAGGACAAACAGTTACTGAGATATCGACAAAAAACGAGATCGGGAGAAGGGAGTGTTATGTTCCCGATCAACGACGGGTACTTTCAGCTAGTATCGTAATAAATTTCGAAAATGAAACTGCGCCTTTCACATTCGAAACCACAGAATACTCGCAAAATTTTCATCTCTCTGTCTAAAATCCACTCGTGCTGGGAGTCGTGCGTCATTCGCTCCTCCCACGTATCCAACCTCGCATACCAAAACCTCGAAATCTCCTGGGAATTGTATGCGGTAGAGATGGAAAACGAACTCCTTTGATGGACTATAAATAATCGCCGCCTCTTTTATTTCCCCCCGGCAGCTCCTCTTTTATTCCTTTCCGGGGTCATAGACACTTTTTGCTTCCTCCTCCACCACACGTGTGTAGTCTCCCTCGACGAAAAGGCCACATCTTCCCTTTGATACCCATTCTGCTCCTCTCCTGCCCTATATCGGACACACAGACAGGCAATCAATATGCTTACAAAGAATCCCGTGCCCTAATCTCTTCACAGAGGGAGCGGAAGTGATCGTAGAAACTGCGGTTCCAGATGACGGCGATAAAAGCGACCCCCGTATCATTTTCGTTATGGATCATCCTACAAAGACTTATCGCCGATTCGCAGTTATTATATTTTATGCGGCTGCTTCCAATTGCGCGGTATGATTTCGAAACATCTGCCGTTCACTCTCTCTTGTTACTTTCTCATATACCTACGAAGTATATTGAGAAAGTAATGTAATCGCAAAAAAATTCGATCTGGAGATTTTAATGGAAATATACGTTTTAGGTGTACCCGAGTCCGAAAAAGTTGTTTTTCCAATGCCGTCTCACTGTTCGTCTGTCGGTGTGTTCGCGGCTCTAGAGTCTACACGGTAGAGCGAAAATAAATGAAATCTCGTACTTAGGCATTTTATCATACAAAATAGAAGCTATAAGAAAATAATTGACATTGTACAATAATTAAAGGCAGTTTATTCTATGCAATTTTAACAACTATTTGATTTTCTCAAAAACGGCTCTAACGATTTTGATCAAATTTCGTACAGTTGAGTTTACATCTTCAATATCACTACATATTTCATATTTATCAAGAAATTAATATAAGGTAGTTCATTATAGGCAACTTTATCAACAATTTGGTTTTCTCAAAAACGGCTGCAACGATTTTGATCAAATTCTGTACAGTTACTTGAGTTTACGTCTTCAATAATACTACATATTTCATACTGATCAAAAATGAATATAAGGCTAGTTTATTTTTGGCAACTTTAATAACAATTGGATTTTATAAAAAAACGGCTCATACTATTTTCACCAAACTTCGGATAAAGTCGACGTTTATAATGATTGTACGTAGTTTATATTTTTCAAAAGATAACTAAACGGCGCGTTAGTATATGAGAAAATTTGTACAATGTAGGTATATTGTACCGATTTTTTTATTGTGGCAGATGTTATTCAATTTCATTTAATGGATGAAAGCAACGCGAGATAAAAATGTCCATTTAAAAAAACGAACATTTCTTCGAAATTTATGGATTCGAATTGGTCTATAAACGAAACTTTGCAGGAGATTTATAAATGAAAGTAAAAGCGGCAAATGTTACGTTAGTGTTTCAGAAAAACCTTACACAGATTGATATGAGCGTTAAAACGCTGCATATATGTGCAACTTTTTAACTTAATTCCGAAATTTCCTTGTTATATTGTTAATTACCTATTGTGTTCATTAACGTTCATTTATGTTCACATATTATCGTATGTATGATTTAAATATTTGTATTTGCGCCCATCATTTTTAAGGAGCCCGCAGGAGAATGTGTATATTCCTGTTGTTAATAATAATAAGAAGTCCATGCCAGGACTAACGTTGACGTATCTAATTAATTAGTCAGATATGCAGTTTAGAAATAATCGTCTCCATAACAACACTAAAATAAAATGCGACTGTAAAGGCCAAAAATGCTAATTATTACTATAAATTCGAGGAATTTAGATGTATTATCAAAATTCTGTTATAAGAATTAAAATCCACATTCTTTTCCACTTATATCGCTATTCTGGAATATTTTATAGTGCCACAGAAAAAATCTGTGCACGGTGGATTTGAGACTTCCTATGTAAATTAAATAGGGAAAGTAGGTTCCTGGAATGCAAGTCGGGACTTCAATCTTCGCCAAATAAAATATGGCCCTCGAGGTCAGGCCTGGTAGCACGAGCCTCATACAGAGTTTCACGAAAATTGTTTCACCGATGCAAAAGTTGTAAGGGACGGGCAGACACATAGACACGAATATTTCATTAAAGCCTTGCTTCGGAAACCAGCTTTTAAAATGTACTCTAAATTGAACATAAAAATATCAAGATATTTCTTCTATAAATTCGACCATGCGCTAAATTAACGAATAAAAATACAGGTAGGTGAAAATGAACAAAGAGTTACTATTCTTAAAGGGAAAGTATTTAAATAATTGTCGCAAGAATGTAACGGCAGGTGGCATTGCTCCACGACAATAGCATTTCGTCAATTTAAAGTTTTTAAAAATAATCGCCCTTATTTTTTACTGACCACAAACGGATTCGAGCTTAATTAAAACAGTCAAAATGGGAGCAATTAGGAAACAATTTAGTTTAACTACTCTAATTTTCCAAATTTCAGTCAATTACCACGTGTAGCACTGCCAATGGGACAAAAGATGACAATATTTGTTAATCTCCACTTTTTTACTGATGTAACTACGTCATTCTAAATAAAATGATACTTATCTGTGTCACGAACTTCATTAAAATTACTTTGAGATCCACGCGATCCAAACCAACATAATTTAATAAAAATCTGTATTTTTTTAACGCCATTTGACCTTTTTCCGGGTAGTCTTTTAAAACGATTTCCCGTTAATCTTTCAAAACGTTGTATTACAAAGATAAAATGCTTTGGTAGAGCACCATATGGATCAGAAAAAATTCCTTGAGGGCAATGATTTTTCATTTTGAAATATTTGTTTAAAACATGTCACGGAACAAAGATAAAGCGAGATGCTGCATGGAAACAAGGAAATCTCAATTATGCCAAACCAACGAAATCCCTTCGTGAAATAAAATCGGAAAATGTGAAATTACTGAATTCCTTCTTGATTTTAAAATAATCTTTCCATTATATGTCAAACTCAAATTGACATATTCCTTTGTTTTTCAAAGAACAAGTTTTAAATTAATTTCCATATTTTTCCAGAACGAGTTTTCAAAGCGTAATAGAATCTTCAAATGTAATTATAATGTAAAATGTTTTGGAATTAAATGAAATTCAACGTAGACAGCTCAGGAAGAGCGTGCGTCAACAGAAAATCTTTTGACTTACAAAATTTGCAACTCCAACCCTAAAAAAAGTCTGGATTAACCATCCAGAGAGCTAATGTTACGAAAAAAATTAGCAGCAATTATTTATGATAAAATCACCACTATGATTCCTAAATTACTATTAATTCACGAGAAATTTCATAATAAACTTAAGGCTATGGATATTGGAGATACCTAAGGCAAGTACTAGCTTTTCCATTTTTGTTACTTAAGCGCTTATTCTGGCATCTGACTATGGATTCCTGTTTTCCTTATATTCTTTAATTCCTAATTATGACGATATATACTAACTGAATTAGTGCTAGTGCCTCAAAAACTCAGATACTTTACATATTGTTTCAGCATAACTCGTCTGTCCTTCACTAACTAATAACTAGATGACATGTAGCTATCAGACATATTTAATAAACACCGAAAGTAAACTACAGTTAATTAATTTCGTCAAATTGATGATTTAAAAAGTAAGATTTGCGAAGCTAAGGATACCCCTCAGATATTCCATGAATTTCAAATTCAAGTCTCTTAAATACGGGGCACGTAAAAGACGAGACGGAGAAATCTTTTCTGCCTTTTACGTCAACGATCGCGACAGTTAATGAACCAGATATTACCTAGAAATATCAAGCAAAATCTTGAAAATCTGAGGAGGTAAAATTATTTCTTCCTCTGGCGCTACGTAGAGAAGATAAAACAAGTTCGAGATTCGAGACTGGAGCAGCTGGGAGCTGAAAAGTTTGTATCGGACTAAAGAAGGAGTTTTTACGGCGCTCGGGTTGTGAATGATCGAGGGGGGGAAAGAATGGGCGCATCAAAAGCGTCCTGATGGGACTTGACGGCGGCGGGGTAAATGGAAGCGATGCGGAAACAATACGGATGGAAGCAAGAAAGCAAGAGGGCGGCTCGTGTCACAACAACAAAAAGAGACAGATGGTAAAATGCGCCTTGAGGTCGTGAGGAGAAGAACCAAACCATCATCGCTTCGGAGATTTTAAAAGCGAACTTATCGAACGCAAAAAAAACTTGGTATGTCTTAATCCGAAGCTACCTTTATAAAAACGCACGCAATTTTTTTTCAGAATGTCAAGAAGATGATGGTAGGAAAACGTTGTCAGAATCGTAATATTTCGTTCTACTTTTAGGCTAGAGGACTCGCGAGTTTTATTTAGGTGTGGTTTAGAGAAAATGTAAAATGGAGGGGGCAAACTCGTCTGGAATTAATGGGAGAGAAATAATAGAGAATGGATGATGAATATATAGATGTAAGCAATCTGGAAGGAGCTCATCTTGACTATCCAAAGACAAAGAAGACGGATAACATTACCTGGCGGCTCAACGATGATGAATGTCTATGAAAATTCAAGAGAATGGAATATACGTAAATATATCGAAACAATCGCGTCGCAGTAAATGAAGTAAATACGCGAATTATTGTAAACCACCGAATTATGGCGCCCATTTGCAAACGTCCTGCGAAACCTCTCACAAAACAAATATAAATCAACGAACGCAATGCGAATGACAGATGCTAATTAAAAATAATAACTATTTTCGCGATTTCCAAAAGTATATCATGCAGAAAAATTGAAAATTTATTTAAGACATAAATGAAATATATCCCTTTAAAAAGTTTGAAGGTAGAGATTGAAAAAGTGTCCTTTAAACGGTAAAAATATGTGTGAAGTCGCGTAGCCGGAAAAGTTTCCAAATTCCCTGGAGTTGTTCCAAAATGTTTTATAAACGTTATTTTGTTTCCATGACTCGTAGTATTCAATTACCTAAACTAATTTCTTCCTCTTTGTTGATTCTTTACGTAGACATTTTATATGTTGCATTAGTTACAATTTTTTACATTTTTCAACTAAAAGTTCAACATAACTCGGTTTTAGTACTTTAAAAATCATGCTAAAATAACGCTAGGATATATTGACCTTAATGGCACACGATGTTGTGTACCGCAATAAAATTTGTTCAACAAATATTCGAAGCCTTAATGCATTATTTTCTACTGTGTAAAATTTTCAGAAAATATCGCGGTTCGAAGCGTTGCATACGTAAAACACCTTAAATTTGAAGCGAGCGTGATCAACTGACTCTGATTCTTCCTCTCCATCTGACAAAAATATCGAAATTTGCATGCATGCAGCGAAGCGCAGTAGCTAAGCCTATTACCTAAAAGAATGAAACGAAAGTTTTTTTCTTTAATTCCAGAAATATATTCACCCATATAATCAAATCTCTGTTTCGCGCAAGGCTACAGAGTTTCAACTTTGTTCGATTATTCGTTCTAGGGAACAACACATTTGTCTTAGGGAGATAGGAACATCTTATTTGAAGCTTCCCATTCATATTTTCACTCGTCTATATTTCATCCTTTCTCTTAGCAATGACGTTAAAAAATGTACGCCTTGCAGAAGGATTTTCAATAAGCTGGGCCATGCTTCCCAAAATTCCAAGCGAAAAATAGGAAGAAAGAAGATCCGAATTTTTTTCCTTCGGCACTATGCCCCAACCGCTTCCCGTTTAGTTGTTATTTGCGAGCGAATTCACTCTACCTTTCCCTCAAATAATCAATTCTTCTCTCCTTACATTGCTCCTCTCTCTCTCTTTCTCTCTGGAACCAAATACAGCGTGACCTCGCCCCATCACCCGATGCTAACAAAACGCTCCTTTAACCCGCTAGCCTTGTTAGGGGCCAAAAGGTTACTTGATGGAAGCTGACTACACATTAAAAAGCTTCGTCTCCGATTCCGAATCGCTCTTAAGCCTGAATTATCCCTAATTCTATTACTTTACTGGGAAAATGTCGGACTTAACGGAGAAGGAAAGATCTGATTGAAAATCGACCGAAAGAAACTGTGCTGGATCTCCTTACAGCAGAGGAAGATTTCGTTAAGTTAAATTTCTCTCTGGCATTATTTTTCTTGGGATAGCAAACAACGGAGTAAGAAAATATGAGATTTCGGTTTTGGATAGACAAAAAAACTATCTTTACCTTATGAATGTAATCCCCTTATTGTGTGGGAGATGATTTTCGAATCATGGTGATTGAGATAAAAACAAAGGTAACATACTGTAAACCGTTTTAAATAATGAGAGATAAAAAGTATTAATTATTGCCAATTAACGAGGGCTTCGAATAAATTTTAATTCACAGAATAATGCCGGTAACTGTGGACAAAATTCCAGTTAATAAATATAGTACATAATATAATCCTGTGAATTAAAATTTAATCAATGATGCAATACCACAAAGTTACGGCTACAGTTATAGTACGAATGAGATTCTCTGATAAGTTAACGATGAAGACGAGAATTTATTTTATGCGCGTGAACAGACCGTGACCAAATAAAATCTTTATCAATCAAGTAGAACGCCACAAAAATACAAATGTATATACAGGTACTTAAATTTATTTATATATGTATCGATATAAGCATGAGTCAAAGCTTAGATTTGTATACATGCATGCGAGTATAAATATATTTTCCATTCTTCGTGGTGAACAGTTGCTGAAAGCGCCCACGCTTTTGGAATCACAATCTAATTCCTTCCCATCCTTCTGGGCCCATAATTGCAACAAGCCCGTATCCCTTTACGTACATAATACATGCATCTGTCCGTATGAGCGCGTGCTCGAAAGACGCGCTAAAGCGTATAAATAGCCGCAAAAAAAAACAAACTCGAAAAGAATTTCTTTGAGTCCACAATTCGAGCGATACACTGCGGTCTCGTGTGGATTCAGAGAATCAAGGTGAGCAAGCGCAGGAAAAGTTGGTCTTTTTCTGCGGTTGCCAGAGCCGGAATATCAAGGACACCGCGAAAACATTTTTATCGTCGCCGACAGCAGGACTTACCGGCTTCGAGAGCATTAAACAATGAAAAATCTCCGAACCCTAAGGTCCGAAAATTTTCTACACGCACATCTGCTTCAGTTAAAGCGGCGACAGGTAATAAATGTCGACCTCGAAAAACCTTTGTGGAGCTTCGGGCTAACGGAGATACCATAAATTTAACACGTTTGATACGGATCGTACAAACGACAATTTGGAGTGTGAAAAATGGCGGGGGAGTGTATGAGGTTGAACCAGAAATGCCTGATAATAAACGAATTAAAAATAGCAAAGGAAATTCGTATTTTTGTAATAGTTCGCATTTTCATTTTTGCATGATTTATGAATTATGTGAACCGTGTTTGTCTTGTGCTTCTATTTTTTAACGAATGCAGCTTAAATATACGTTATCAATTGTTGGCTTTTAATCCTTGAATAGTATATTCACACAGTCACGGTGGAGGTATGGTTAGCGTGTCTGGCTCCAAGGGTCGTGGGTTCGAATCCTGCCGAGAGCCTAGACGTATGTGATTGTCATATAGCACATTTAATTAGAAAAACCTGTTTCCGTTTATGTTTATTATTATGCTATCATTATAAAATTAAAATTACTACAAGTGTATTTTTTCTATTTAAATCCGTTTTTTTTAAATCTCGAGCAAACTCTCCCTCCTAATATTACGAAATAGTTATTATAAGTCAGTAAATTGAAATAAGATAATTACGTTACACTTAGGACGAGATAAACGTTAAAATAATTCAAATGGGTCAACTTTAATGCATAAATAAAAGTACCAGTAAGCCTCATTTTCAAAAAGAAGAACTGGAATGAGAGAGAAACGGAAAACACAACGGCAAGAAAAATGAAGGCACCGTTAATGCATAATCAAACGCTTTCAGATTCGTCCTATTAAAATTCGACGCATGAGGGCAACATGGTACACGGCGTATTAAGCAAGCGACAAGCAACAAGCGCCAACGAAATTCAGCCGACGGCAAAACTCGCACACCTAGAACCGCTCCAGAACGATCTCCGTTGAAAGTGAACGTCTTTTTAACGACCGAAAACCTTCTCAGCATCGCCTCCCACCCCCACCCACGCGGATACACACAAAGGTAGAACTTCCACGCTTATGCTTCGGATGCAAACGTGAGAATCCTAATAGAAACGCGTTCCTCCGATTCCACTATACCTCGCTCTGAGAGACGAAAGGGAGAGAGTAAAAGGATCCTATCTCATTTCTCCTCTTACCTCGCTCCATACCACTATTTCTTTTACCCCCATATACGCCCGCAATTTCCTCTCTCCCTTATCAACTTCTCCGTTCCGATCTCACACTCTACATATACTCTTCCTGCCCTATCTCCACCTACAACCACTTTCGATTGTTTTCATTACCCCTCCCCCGATCTTTATTCATCTCCATTCCTCCATTCCACGTCCCTTTATCCCCTCTTTTCTTCCGCTTCAAATAATTTTCTCTGCCGCTCTTTCTCATTCCCCTCCTCATTCTCCCTCCCACTCTGCATTCATTTTCTCCCGTCCCCGTCCATCTCCCACTCCAATTTGCTACCCCCCCCCTACCTATCGTGTTTTTATCCTTCCCCCATTTTTCCATTATTCACCTACTCCTCTCCTCCGTTTCTTTCGCCACCTTCCGTTCTCTTCCTCCTCTTTGCCACCTCTCTTCGTCGCCTAAACGATTCTGTGTTGTTGGGAGATCCGTTGCGAACGATAAGAGATTGACGGATAACCTGTTTTACCATCGGATGGATATGGGTTGCGAATCCTCTTCTCTCCCATTTGCAATATGGAAGTAGGAAGTAAAAAAGTGATGGGGGAGAAAAATGCGGAAAAAGAGAGAGAGAGAGAGAGAGAGAGAGAGAGAGAGAGAGAGAGAGAGAGAGAGAGAGAGACAACGGGATAACTAAAGAAAGACGGGATTACAGAGGAGGATCAGGAGGGGGCGAGCCGTAAAAAAAAAGAAGGCAATAAAAGGGGACCGCTCATTGCAGACGGTGTATAAAGAGCAAGCCTGGATTCATCGACAAAAAAGGAAGTTATTTTTTTTTCGAGATAATTCACCGTGGTGGGCGCAAATGCTGACGTAATTTGCTTGGAACGCGCATTTGAGGAATTTTTTTTTGAGCCAAGGATCGGTTTCATTTTTTAACGTATTCTTATATTACTTATGCAGTAAGGGCTAATAATTCGTTTAAAAAACTTGGAACCAAACAGCCGACCGATTTCTAAAAATTGCGCACCCTCGAGCGGAATGGGGCTCATATCGCGATTCAACGCAGAAAAGTCTCGAAATGATAATTTTATTTAATATGCAAACAGATAAAGCAATAATATGTAAATAAATAAAGATGTTAATATTTCTATGAATAATCACATAAATACTTGTGCGCATGAATAAAAACACCAAAGGCGCTGGATTTTGCATGCAAACAAAAATACGCAAGAATAAATTTATTCTTATTCCTTGATGTGCGCATATAACAAAATGTACGCGATAAATGAAGCAAATATTCAGCAAAAATAAATTCACCGCGGATATAAGAACCGTCAAACTCGCTAACTTAAGCTCTATGATAGCCATTTGAAACCATACAGATGCTTTCGCTGAATGGATTTTTAGTAGCTAGATTTTGGAAATCCGACAATAATTTCTAACACATAATTTCGTAAAACATCTCGTAGCAGTACTGTTTGTGGATATTTTTCTTGCGGGAAAAATGAAAACGTCTACTTTCGCGTCTCCACAAAGATGACGCATTTCGAGGAAAAAATATTTAAGAGAACAAAACAAAACGACGTGTTTTTAAAAACGCGCGAGATGCCCCTTTGTCGGATACGCTCCTGAAAGGAAAGATTCCTGGGACAAAGTGAAGCGCTTGAGAAAAGTAGTTGAACGCGAGATAAGGAGAAATGGGTGAGAGTAAAGAAAGAGAGAATATATATATATATATATATTATGTGTGACGGAAATGAGAGAAGACGTGACGAGAAAGAGATTGGTAAAAATAACACGCAATCCAGTAAGGACCACCAACATTCGCGGAGATAAGATCCAGAGAAGATCGTATCTTCCATTTTTACCCCGCCAAAAACAATTACTTTGCTTAATGGAAGGATGCTCCGTGATTTTTTTTAAATTTTCTTTTCCTTCTTCTCTAGTTACTGACAAACTTGCTCCCACGACTCTCGCAAACTCTGAAATGCTTACGTGTCTAGGAAGAATTAAATAGAAAATCGCTTCATCGAAGAATAATTCGGCATCGTTTAGCGACGTCGACGGTGAATTTTTCGTTTGCTTTAATATGTACATATAAGAATTCCAGGGCTGCGTACTTTCGTTGTAACGATTTTTTTTAAATCGCTGAACTCGAAGAATGCAGCGCTTTCCCATCCCGATTTCCGACTCTTCAACAACCCTGCAATTACTCCCATGCATACAGCTCGTGAGCTCCATTATTTTTAATAGAAAAAAATACCCTTACAAAAGCGACGTGTTCGGTCCATTGTTCGTTTTCGTTTTTTTTTTTTATACTGCCGCTTATTTTTAGCCTTTCATGCTGAAGGAATTCGTGCAGCTGTGTCACGGAAATGCTTGGGAGGCTCTCTCGGCCAAGAGGGAGATAGAGAGAGATAACGTCTCTCTTGACGGTAATGTGTGCGTGAAAAAACGGAACGGAAATAGTTCAAGAAGGAAAAGAGGTAAGTAAGAAAATAATTCTCCTCGAAATACGATTACAGCGAATCTGTCAAACGCATATTACTGTCCAAGTACATCCGAGTATCTTACCCGGTGAAATGTTGAATTTACCCCAAATTAATTCTTCCGCTGCTCGAAAAAAGGCCTTGCTAAATAACATCTCGACAGGAAAGCAATTAAAAATCTATTATTGCACGGATAAAATTTTTTAAAACTACTTTCATCTTTGGATGATTCAACTTTGACATACACTTCAAAATGAAAATCTCCCGTGGCCAGAAAAGCTCTATTAAATCGCAAAAGATAGCTCGTTATTGCAGTTAAAATTTTGATTTTAGAAAACTTTTTAATTGAATGCAACCCGTCGTGTCCAGCGCTGTAATTTTTGTGCCGGGGAGAGGGGCAAATGGAGCTCGGATGAGGGTCACTGTGGAGCAGATTGCCCTCTCGTCCCGTCCCAATTACGACGTTATTGGGCGCATTTCACGGACTACAATTATGCATTTGCGTCATTCTAAAAGAATGCGAAAAATTGTCGGCCTTTCAAACGTGAAAATGCAACGAACCTTACTCGGGAGTTGGATGCTGACTAGGTACATTTTGGTGATGAATAAAATTTCGATCAAACCTTTTCGTTAATTTAGGTGTCATTGCAATGTCTTTTTTAAAAAAAATACACACACACACACACATATATATATATATATATATATATATATATATTACACACACAGAGCCGTAGTGACCACTTTTGGCACCCTGGGCAGAGAATTTTTTGGCGCTCCAAGAAGATTTAATAATATGATGTGCCTATTTTAAAAAGGGTATTTAACTAAAATAAACAATCGTTTCTTTACAGATTTATTTTTTGGGCTTTATTTGCAGCAAAAATATTGATTATGTCATTGGAATCTATATTTTTAGCAGTGTCATATTCAATAGATAAGATAGATAGACCAGAAAGTCTCTCTTGGTTCATTGATGACCGTAGGTCATTTTTGGTCAAATTCAGTTTATTAAAAGAACGCTCTTTACTTGAAATTGATGTGGCGAATTTCAAGAAATTCTCAGCAAAATTTCCACATTAAGAAAGGAACTTAAAACACTATATTCATGAAGAAATTCCTATATTTCTTTCTATGTAACTTTTACACCTTTTATCGAAGGCAGGTGGTGCTTCAAACTGTAAACTTCTTCGATTGACTCGCGTTCATCCACATTGATTTTATACATATACGCAGCATTTTTACAGGAATTTATCATTTCATCTTCAGTCATATTTTAAAATATAAAGCACAACTTATATATTTTAAATCATTACAAATTTCGTATAAAGATGTAAATCGTGCCTACAGTTGCCTTTGAAGAGAATTTGTTGTTTCAGGCATTGAGGGTGCTACAGTTTCCATCGTTTCATTAAATTCCTTTTTCTTCCTCTTATTTTCGGGATTCCTTTTTCATGGCAAAATATCGTTACCTCTTCCATATACTCTTCCAGTCGTGACTTTGAACTTTTTGTGTCTGGTACCAAATTGTGCATCAATCCACAGTTACATCGGCACCCTGAACAGATTTAGTGAGGCAGCTGATCCTCTAACAAGAAAGATATAAATTGCACGTCGATCTGTTTTAGTAAACCTTCAATATCTGTGCATTCATATTCATTCTTTAATTTTATTAACACCCTATAAACTTGCTTCAATTGTAACCTCAATGAAGTCGCTGCATTTGCTCTTGATGAACATCGTGTTGTGCCATGTTTTTTCAACATCAACTTAAGGACCTCCATGAGGGAAACCCACGTGGAACCAGCGAAATAAATTTACCAGTTATACTATTAGAAGCATTTTCATACGATTGAGCTATTATGTTTTGTAAATCTAGTGCATAAAGTTCCAATTTTTAGATTATTTCCGACGCGATTTCTTCTCCCTTTTAGTTTCCCATATACCCAGTATACTGAAAAGTATTGTAATCGCGAAAAAATTCGACCTGGAGATTTAGATGGAAATATACGTTTTAGGTGTACCTGAGTCCGAAAAAGTCGTTTTCGCAATGCTGTCTGTCTGTCTGTGGGTCTGTTTTGTCTGTTTTTTCATGGCTCTACAGCTCTATTTTTATAATGATTCTACATAGTTCATATTTTTCAATATATAACTAAACGATGCATTAATATATGAGAAAGTTTGTACAGTGTATATTGTACCGATTTTTTCGATTTGATAGCAATAAAATCAATCAAATCCTCAATAATTACTTTTTTATCGTCGACTTGGATGAAAATTATGCACGACTAATGTAATGCGATAGGGCGTACACATTTTTGGGAACAAGGATAAATAAAAGAAATTACATTAGAAGCGTAAAGAGTAGAAGCAGCCAATTAATTTTGCGCACATTAACAGTCATGGTCCTTCAGCTGAACCTCAGGTTGGTCGTTGCGAAGAGATCGAAACTCTAACCATATTTTGTCAAGTGTATAATAAGGCATCCATTTGGCGCCCCCTTACATAAAATGAAAAAGGTTGTTTTATATATATATATATATATATATATATATATATATATATATATACACAATAAAAGTGAGGAGGTAAGCTGACAATCGGTGGCGTAACGAATATTTTGCGACGGGTACCATCCGCTGGAGGTGAAATGTTTTTAAAATGCACATATTTGTAAACGTACTTTTAAAATTTCTAAAATGTGTCGATTCTTACAGATATAGAAATTAGGTCAACAATAATATTTTAAAGGCATTAAAATAATAATGAACATAGGATTTTGAGGGGGGCGGTTTGAACTCCAAAACCGCTCCCGTCGCTACGCCCCTGCACCCTGCCTATTATAAGAAATCATTTTTATTTCATAAATGCTTAACAACATTTTTCGAGGTTGCTTAAGCGAAATTTTAAAGGGATCATCGAATATCTTCGATACTATAAAAATGTTCCTACTGATGCGCAAAGAGACGACTGCTTTTATGATGTTTTCTGAAATTACTTTAATTTTAAATTGTACGATCTTTCGTGAGAATGTTTGTTTAAAAAATACTGCTTAAAATCTCTTAACGTAATTTATGCTTGCACCAAGATAGTTGTGTTTAGCACTCGTATGAGTATATTACCATACACTGGCAGTTTAAAGTCAAAACATTACATATGTAGGCAGGGCCACCGAGAGGGCGGGGATACCGGGAAAAATCCCCGGGGCCCGGGCCTCTGAGGGCCCCGGTATTAGGATCGGTCGCAAGGTTTTCCTACCGCAATATGCGGATGCAAGGCACGCCGGCAACCGATACCAACGGCCGGCGTTTTCTCCATTTCCCATTTCCATTTATCAGATTTGGATTTGGGTTTTCCCAACCCAACCCACTGCTTTTCTATCACCCCTTAGCACCCTGAAACTCCTCCCCACTACTCTCATTTTTCTCCTCTTCGAGAAATTCCGCCTTTGGACCCGGGGTCCGGACCCACAATCACTCGGAGTGTCGTCGTACGGTCAGTTCTAATGAACAATATTGTTTACTCTCAATTTTTTAAAGATATGGTAGCCTTTCTTTCTTTATTGACCATATTTTATAATGTTGAACTTGGACATTTAAGTACACTTAATATCGCATATAAGGTTGACACCACGATAATTTCCATCGAATTAAACTTTACTAAAAGCGCATAAATAAGTAACTTACTTCGTTGAACCATACATTTACGAAATCGCGACCATCCAATAACAGACTTAATGTTACGCTATTATAATATACAACCAAACTTATACGTAAATATTATGAAGGAAAAAGTTGCGATGTTGGTAAAAAAAAAACCAGAAGGAATCTATAAAAATGCCTAGAACGCAAATACGGAACGATTATGATGGGAAACTCTCCTTCGGAGGATGGATTATCGGTATGGCCCCTATAAATGTAAATTTTAGGAGAATTTATTAGTTAAAGTACTCTAGGGACATGCGGCGATCGGTATTCATTCATACTAATTGTAAGATCTACTCTCATGTAATTCGTACTTTTGCACTCTGTTGCAGCGCAAGATACGCAGTTACTTAAAAATGTCATGGGGGACCTCAAATGCAGTGTAGGAAATTCCGATTCAAATGTGGTCGTCCCGTATTACAAGTACCGATTTTTTCTACGCGTTGCTTTTTTGGCACTAAAATACATTTAGGTGTTAATTTTGAAAACCAAATTTAGAAACCATGACGTAATTTTGCAAAAAAATTAGTGATGAAAAACCTACACTTATCGACGGCAATTAAATTTCGTCGAATATTTTATTTTTACAAATTCGCTGTTTATCGACATTAACGGAATCAATCCAAGTCTAATTATGATGTGATACATATAGTATCAACATATATTTTATACGTAATTTTGATAAAAAATTTATTTGAGCGGAATTTGTCAATTTCTGCTTATAAAAGAAAAGGGGCCCGGCGATGGTATTTGCCCCAGGGCCCGCGATGGCTCTCGGCGGCCCTGTATGTAGGTAATAATACTTATTCTTGGGTTTATACAAGAATTTCCGATTCATAAAACGTTTTGAGTCGCATTTTATAATACAATACAGATAAAGGAATTCCGTTATACCCATTAAAACTATGATTACTCGAATCTTCATTACTATAGCAAGATCTCTATTTAACAAGAATCTTCTTGAAATCTCTCCAATATTTAAAAATGCGAAGGTTAAATTTATCTTTCTTGCTATCTTTTCAATAACAACATATTTGGAAGTGTGAAGTGTACTTTTTAACACCTATATCCATCACTTTCAGCCGCGAATTTTTATATACTCTTAGTAAGAGTTAAAAATCTAGAACAGCGACTCATTTTAGCTCTTGGAAAAATTAATATGCTCTCTATACATAATAAAAATGTTAAGTAATATTTTTTGTCAGACGCTCTTCTTATTCGCAGTATTAATCACGAGGGCGCCACATTTTTAATTAGAGAAAAATCCATCTGTAGTCTTTACGTGAGGTAGAAAATCTATCCAAGAAAACGCTAAAATTTTAATTTTTCAGTTCTTATTTTTGATGCCACAGAAAGTTATCTTAGTGCGATGAGAAAGATAGATTTTTTCCTTCTACCTACATGTTGACGTCGGGGATCCCACAAGGTCGGAGCGTTTAATCCCAGAAAAACGACTCGCTTAATTTAATATACGTAATTAACCAATTTCGTGGCAAGAAAAAATATATTTTCCCCTACATATTCTATGAAATAGTGGCGATATATTTTTCACTCCGATCTTGTTAACGAAACTATTACACAAAGGCTACGAATATGCTATTCTGCCACTCCCCGCATTACATTATACTTTGTCTCTCTTGATCCACCCTCTCTCTCTCTCTCTCCTCCAGTAGAGCTAGAAAGGCTCTCAGTCGCTGGAGACACTTGCAAATTGGTAACACGAGGAAAAAACACCTGGAGGAGAGGATAACCTGTCCTCCTCAGAGCTGCTCGGGATAAAAAAGAAAACTTCGGAAAGGTGACAAGACAGGGCAGGAAATAAACGACACCAAAGTTGAAGGTTGTGTGAAAGGGTTGAGGATGAAAAAAGAGAAGTAGCGCAAAATGGTCGAGTAGCAAATGGAGAGAAGAGAGACAAAAAAAGCGTAAAAACAATCGAATAAGGAAAACGAGAGGGCAGAAAAAGACAGAAAAGAGGTGGAAAATGAGTGGGGACGTTGTGGAAAGTGAAGAAAGTTGGGGAAAGAAGGGAAATAATGAAAATAGATGAGAAATGATGTAAAGAGGATTGAGGGAGACAAGAAAATGCAAATAGGAGATGGAAAGACAGGAAGAAGAATTAGGAGAATATACGAGAGAACGGAAAAGAGATGGCTAAGGAAACGGAGTGAAAAGTATGATTACGATAATGGATGGACGTAAAATAAAAGTGATAAGAAAAAGACGACGAAAAACGCATTAAGTAAAGGGAATGGGAAATTGTGAGAAAAGAAAGGAAGGCCGAAGTCTAACGTTCGATTAAAGAAAACGAATGTCAAGAAAATAATAAAAATGGCGTTGGGATGAAGATAAGAGCAGACAAAAGGGAATTACTGAAGAGACTAAAGAAGGAGAAATAAGATATGGGCTAAAGGATGACTGGAAATACGAGGAAAGACGGGGTTGAAACGAATAAAATACTGAGAAAGCAAAGGAAATGGAATAAGAAGAAAAAACGGATTCCAAAACAAGCATAAGAGCAGTGGTGAAGCGTACATAAATGTAGCAAACCGGTGCAACGCACCGGGGCCCCCAGCCAAAGGGGGGCCTCAAATGACCCTGACACCATACGTTTCATGATAAAATTAATGACAGGAGCCCCATAATCGAATTTTGCACGGGGGCCCCATAAGAGTTTGCTATGCCACTGCATAATGGAAACTGTAGGGTAAAATCAGAAGAAAAGTATGATTAGGCAGAGAAACTGTGACATGGCAAAAAATACATGAAGATAAAATGAACGGAATGTTAAACGAAGTAATTAAGTAAAAGTAGAGGGAAAACAGAGAGGATGAAAGTCTAACAAAGGAGATACTTTAAAGGATGTACGTACAAAGGAAGTTGGCAAAGAAAGGTGAAACAGAATTTCGAAGAAGGCGAGACGTCGGAAAAGACAAGAAAATAACAGAGATTATCACACCGCAGGCGAAACTGAGCTCATAAAAGACAGGAACAAAAACAAATGAAGAGGCGTTGAGAGCATTAGTGGAAAGGAGGCAAAATGATTCGGATGGACGTGAAAGGGAGGGAGCATAAAATGAGAAAACCGTGAACAAGAGAAGGAGAGAAAGAGAAAAAGGAAAAGAGATGCGGGAAGGGAAGCAAGACGGTCCTCAGGATAGGGGGTGGCAGTAACGTGAGAATATTCGCCCGAAGGACACGAATATAAAAAAAACGAAATGGAATGGAAAGGAAAGTGAGAGAGAGAGAGAGAAAGAGGAAAATATTGGGGAAAAGGGATTTTACGGCTGGCGTAGAATATACGAAAGGAACAAAGCCAGGGAGAAGAGGGAAAAGAGCAGACGGGAAAAGGTCGGAAAGCTGGTCTGAAAAGGCGGGAAATTCGGCATGGGTTTTAAAAACAGAGGGACAAGGGCGGATGGAACTGTTTCCGAGAGAGTGGTGTCCGTGAACCGTTAAAGATACGAAGAGAAATGAAGCGAGCGAACCTCGAAAAGTGGGAGGAGTGGGTTTCGAGATCTCTCAAAATGATTGCGGTTGAATGGCGTCTGATATTGTGCCTTCAAAAAGTGGGATGGAGTGCGAAGATGGCTGAAAGGTAGTTGGAGGACGGCGAAATGGCATTATGGGAAGGGAAGGAGGACGAGGAGGATTCTATAGGCGGATGTTTAAGAGGGATGAGAACGCACTCGGAAAGGGATGAGATACGCGATGTCGTTCTCCCTGATCACCGGACGGGCGGTGACGCCCGCCAACCATTCTCCAGCCCACGTTACGGACCGACTTCCTAGTCCGTCTTCGTTTGTCCGTATAGCAATAGGGGTCTCGTCGACGTAGATACAGAACTCCTCCGGCGGGAACGTCGCTCCCCGTGCGGGTGAATTGTTAGTAACCCTCGTGATAGTCAAACAGGAAATTTTGACTTGATTTCACAACGAATGCGGATGATTTCGTGGGCAAAACATACAGTCAGTGCAATTTATTTTCACCCGAAGTCAATCCACGAATTTGTTTGTTCTCAGTGCAAATACGAAGTCGTTTTACAACATGCTTGCGAGTCGCTATTTACTAAATAATTCAATCCCATTATTTCCGCCTTGGAAAGCTAAAATAACAAACACGTGCGCGGATATTACTCTGTAAACATCGGGCTGCGACGGAATATTAACGTTCAGTAGTTTCTGATAGAGTGGACTAAATGAAAAACCGTTTATCCGTAAAGTGCTTTCTAAGGGGAAAAATAAACCTTTCGTAGTACAACTGTAAACTTTATAATGAATGTTTACGTAAATGTATAAAGAAAAATCATTGTCAAAATTTTTAATTTTATGATTTTTTAAAAGTGCAGAAACGAAAAGTTTAACTAGTTTTGCTTTCGTGTGAAAAACAAATATAACGTAAATTGAATAGAGTAGCTTTATAAAGGTTTTTAAAGTAACGCGATCAAAAATATTGATAACGATTCTAATAAGAACCAATAATACTATTTCGATAATTTCTTCTCGTTAATATTCTTGTTAAAAATTCATCGATCGGAAATAAATCACGAATTTTCCTATGCAAACAAAACAAGTAAAAACAAGTTAGGAAAGTGTACAACGTATCACAAATGGGCGCGTTTCGTGTAATGGAGTATTAGAAAGAAATTATATACCTGTACGTAAGGGAAATAGCGTTTTAAAGTTTTTTCTTCATCATAAATAATCCATTTTCTTCCTATTTAAAAATAGTGCATGCACAAGTAAGTAAAGTAAACGTTTGTTTATGAGACTGTTTATGTTGGCAACAATGAAGAAGTAACCATGCAAGAAAATTTCTAAGTCCAACTCGATTTAAGACTTTCTTGTTCGATTTTATTGATAACGGCTACTCCCACGATAAAAATATATAGGAAAGGAAATACTCTTCTTTACAAGTTCTACAACTTTTATTTGAAAAATATTTTCATATGAGCAATACTTTACGAGATATGACGGAAAGTTCATTTTTATCACCAGTAAGGTGGTACCCCTGATTGATTGTCTTACGTGATTCATTTTTGCAATTTTATTATTATCCTTGATAGTAAGTCCTTAATATCAAATTTCATGAAAATCCGTTCTGTAGAAGCCGAGAACGAACGTGCGGACGGACGGACAGACAGACGGACAGACAGACGGACGGACGGACGGACAGGCGGACGGACAGGCGGACGGACAGGCGGACGGACAGACGGACGGACAGGCGGACGGACAGACGGACGGACAGACAGACGGACAGACAGCCGGACAGACAGCCGGACAGACAGCCGGACAAACAGACAGACAGACGGACAGACCGACGAAAATAGGCACTCACGCAGGAAGCGAAACGCGCCTAAAAAGAACTGCAAAAGCGCCTTTTTCACAATGTTAACGTACATTTCTGGAATCTTCGATCTCCTCTTCTTCCTTGTTATTTAAACACACTTCACCGCAGTTAAGCAGTTGTAATATGATCTTTATCCCTTTTCGAAACTTAATTCGACGCATTTACGCTTCAGTTTTATTGTTGTAGCAACGTAAACAAATCTAAACGTTACCACATATAGTTATTGTTTCTTTTATTTCTGCAAGCAGACAGACCCCAAAATCAATATAGTTCATGTCTGTTACCAGCTTTCTAATAAGTCTCTTCAAATTTTTGCGCACAGAGGGTATAACAAAGTGAAAACAAGTGATTTGAAAAAAGCTAAAAATAACCGTTTCGAGAGGAATTTACTGGGTTGGAACCAACGCAGCGGATCGGAAGATAACTAAAAGAGATAGAAATGCTATCAGGAGATTGATTCACTGAAAAAATAGTATTTCGTGGAAAGGACCTGGATAGGAGAACAATTTCCTTCCAACGTTATGAAGAGCGTCTTTATATAAAAAAAGAAAAGCACACGCGGGGATAAGAGAAGCGGTCGAAGGCGTGGGTTGGATGAAGAAAATGCTCCCTTCCGCTAGAAAGGATATGAACTAGTGACCTCAAAGTGGAGAGAAAGCTGCGATGCCTTTCTCAAACACTGGGACGAGTCTATTGGCTTTTCCTACTTGTGCAGTTAAAAAGACTATATAGTACGGCGTACGTTGCAGAGACGTCGAAATGAGACGTCACAATGTGTGGAGGTTGTCAGCGGAGGTGGAAGTAGCTTTCGCTTGTTTTTCCTCGGCGAATATAGGTCCCAAAAAAAAAATAAGGGCAGCCTTTGAAACAGTTACCACGGACTAGAAAGCCACCAAGAGTTAGAGTCGGCAATAAAGTTTTTGACTTATATTGTTCACTGGCTCACCAAAGGATATTCCTATTCCTCTACGATATAAATTGGCTAAAGAGGAAGTACAAAAATAATATATCAGTTAATGAATAAATGATTAACATATTTAGCAAGTTCTCGCTTATGAATTCAGAATTTATACAGGAAAAGTTTATCGTTAAAGTCGTTTCCTCACTTCAATGTCAAGTGCCACAGCGTGGTGCAATTATAACCTTCAATGCCGGAATATAATGCGTCGTAACGAAGAGAAGTTTTAATGACGCTGTGAATGGTTTCAGCAGATAAGAGAATCTTTTAAAGCGTCCCGATGAGACGCTGCGCTTGCAAAAAAAAAACTATTCCAAATCTTCCCACGTGCTATCGCATCCTAGCGCAATATGCACTTCCGTTCTCCGCGATCGACATTTTCTCATTCATACTTGTTATTTAACGCAAGAGAAACTTTGTTATTGTCCGCTTGCGCCTGTTTATCGAATCATGCCGGAAATTTCACGACGGAAAAACATCCCGGAGCGAAAGAAAAATTCATTCAGGGCGCTTTCGAGAGGATGGGATGTCCTTGAAGAAATAAGCTGGGATTTTTCCATCCCCACTATCCGAATGAAACTACGCTTCAACAGCTAACGTCTCCATAGATTTATTTTCAGGTTAGAGGCCAACGCCAGTTTTTCTTCTACACGACATGTAGTACTAGCATAGGAGCTCAGCGGACAACATTCGTTTCCGTGCGTGACAGAATAATAACACTGGTAAGCGTAAGCGCACGTATCCGGCGGAGTTTCTCTCCCACATCGCTCTTTTCGAGTGCGCAAGGGCTTTATCGATTCATATCTTCACGTTGACTGGTTCTACCTGAATCCATGAATATTACATCGCGAAAAGCACATCAAAATTAACGATCGGTTTCTAAAAAATTGATAAAAGAACTTTCGGTAATAATGGTGCAGTGTTACGCGGACGATCCGCAGAATTGATTTTGATCGGTGAAATAGATTTTCCAAAAAAAAATTTCCCACGCCTTGAATTTGATTCAAAGACTGAAACCGAGTTACCTTAAAGCTAGGACTTCTAACACGAAGAGGAAAAGAAATACCAATCACCGTAAAGGCAAACAATAAATCAGAACAGCGAGCATTCTTGAGACGAAATAACTATATAAAAAATGAAACGAATAGCAGCAGAATTGGGAAAATAGAGAATTCATCTTATGTTCTCGTTTATACGAGGCGGAAGGAGAGCAAAAAGGGCGACTTGATGCCTTTCTCCACGTGGGAGTGGCCTGGAAAGCTTGTAAACCGGAAAACCGTAAATTTCCAGCATTTTCGCCGAATTTCGAACGGAAGGAAAGGTATACCCCATACATATCCATATCCTGATTTACGATGGACATTCATTCCGTTCGAGGAGAAATTTTCATGCCGCGTCGAGGAACCCTTTAATTAATACAAAGGTGTGGGAGGAATCAATAAAAATTTGACCGACTGTAATGAAATACATGGCACCGGACAGAAAATATTAGAATAAAAACAAATACATATTCATTTTTAAAGAGTATCATTTGGATGAAGGGGACACTTTTTTCTGTTATCTGAACAAAATTCTTATTCGATGCAACGCATTGGGATAAAAATTCAAGGACTTAAAGCGTGAATAATATAATAATAAACAAATATTGGCACTGACACACTAACACACAGAATTACCCTCAGATAATCCAGATGTTATAAAAGCTCCTTCTTGAAGTCTTTGCGTGGAAATTAAATATTTTTATAGACTTAACGCATACACAACGCGACTGTAGTAGATGTAAGATGGAAAAAATGGTATTTCGGCTATACCTCCATTGGGGATATGTAAAGATCAAAACTTCGCGTTCAATGGAAAAGATTGCTTAACCTTTCCGTCTTCGAGCAACTGATTCTTCTATCAGAAAAATGTTCTACCAGAATATAATCTCGAAGTATTTGATTTAATAAAAATTAGAAACTCCATATCAGGGATTCCCAACTTTTTCATTGTTGGGAAGCATCAAGTTATTTCCCAGAATATCAAACGAGCACAAATATACTTTCACATGAATAGAAAAAAATCGTAAATAAAATCAAATTTACATAGCATTTTTACCGGGGTACTTTAATATGTTTAAAAATAAAACCACCGAATGAATTAAATTTCTGGTGGAGAGATTGCGGTTTTAAGCGCACTCAAGACTGCTCAGGAGCACGGCGGTGCTCGCGAGCACCAGCTAGAGAACTTCTTCTACAGAGGAAATATAAATATTACGTATAACTCTCTGATTTTTCAAGAATCCAAAAGAATTTCGGAAGTATGTAAAATGGATACGTAGCATACAAGGAAACCATACTGCGTGCCAGAACTTTTTATTGAACGGAAATGGAAAATATTTTGGAAATAAGATAGCTATGTGATACATTTCTTAAATGAACAGAATCATGATTTAAAGAAAACGGGAAGTTTTGTAATACAAAAAACAAGCATGGAGAGCAATTGAAAAATAGTAGGGTGGTGTAAATAAACGATCGAACTAGAGATAAATAAATGGACACCGGGTTATGACGTCAGAGAACGAGCTTACGAAGGAATGTCAAGGAAAGTGAGAAATGGAAGAAAGGAAAGGAAGTCGGATGCGACACGAACGATGGAGAAATCGACAATAGGAGTAATCACCTTATTAAATAGGAAAGACAGAAGTATAAAAGTTGCAGCATGGTCAACACTACCTCTACAGTACCGCTGCAGTATTAATTTCGATAATGAATCAAGGTAAATAAACGTAAAGGAAGGTACAACCAAAGAGATGCGAGAAGAAGAAAAAGGAATCGTAAGGTATCGTCGGTCGTAAAGGTGGAGCATTTTACGAATAAACCAGGAAAATATTGCCGTATGGAACGAGAAAGGAATGAGAGATGTCCTAAAACTACACCAATTACAGAGTGTGCGTAAAAAGTGCAGCTCAAAACGACCTCCTCCTAAAGATGGGTAAAAGATTAAAGTACGAACAAAAACATTACCACTTCGGAGTAACAACCGGATGTCAATACCATACAAACTTAAAAGACTGATTGGAACTTACATTAATAATTGGAATACGAGACACGACACGAGAAGAAATCAATCAACCCATACGCGTTACTTGTAACAGGTGGGAAATCATCAGGTTGCCCAAAAGTACAGTAGGCAAACGTTTGAGAAAATCTAGAAGCGGAATAAACCGCGGATATATTTAAACAGAAAAAAGCAGAGGAGAGTAAGATTATTCTCCGAACGTGAAAATAGAGTGAGTTGTGAAAGGAAAGAGTGAACGCAGAAGAAAAAAACTGAGAGGAGAAGATTTCAAAGGATAAAGTCGAGGAATGACGCGGGAGGAATAGATTTATGTAAAATGGGTCAGAAAGGAGGCGGGAAAAGATGAGAAGGTTGCATCAAGAAGAGAAGATCTTCCAAGGAGATCTCTCGCCGTTGCAAATGTCAGCGGTATATGTGTGCTTCACGATTTGGCATTTAAAGGATCTAAGTCCCGTCCCTTTTCGGATGCAATGACAGCGTTAAGTTTCATATACTTTTTTATCTTCCTCTGTACTTCGTCAAAAGTTGCTCTCAATACCGATTTTAAAAATCTTTAACATTTCGAAAATTTATAGCCAATGTCGAAAATTTAATTTTTTTTTTGATAAATTTTAATCGATAGTAAATCATGGAGCTGAACGTCAATTACTCGAAATATATGACTAGAATTTAAAATACGGCGAAGAAAATATTTTTTTCGTAGGTAACCTTAAGCATTAAAATGAAATTCAATGAATCGAAGTTTCGACAATTCGACTTTTTTTGTCTTCCATTTTTTTGGCATAAGATAATCCGCTGTGCCTATACACATAAACGACGGCGATATTTCAAAGTATGACCTTGAGAAAACAAATTCAAAGAATACATTTTTAAAATCTCTGCAATAAAAACCTGAGTTTGGTTGCCCTAATTTCACGCACGCGCTAATATATCCTTGAGGAATCACTGTTTTAAAGAACATTATTTCGACAGAGAGAAAAAACGAAGCCGCATTAACGAGCCGCGTAACAAAGAACGCTCCGATGAATAAATCCGCTTTTTTCACGTCGGCTTACGCGATGACTAATGCAAGGGTTTTTTTTTAAAGGTTGATCCGTTTTCCATCGCTGCATCCGGTAAGATTTTTAAGAGCGGAACCGTGACTGAATTAAACGCTTGGCCACTTCAGGAAACGTAGGAGGGGAAAGTCCACACAAGCGACTCCTTCTCTTGCTTTATTTAAATCGGACTCTGGTCTTAAGAGGGAGGTGTAGGGAACGAGAGAGAGAGAGAGCGTCGACAGGTCCGTCTCCTAAACCACGCGTAGGAATGCATCCGTGACCTTATTAAACGCGGACCCGGAACCTCTTGAGGAACGTCCTCTTACGAAGGTGAAAGCCTCGGGAGAAGACGTGACGTCAACGGCTGAGGCGGAGAAGGAGGAGGTGGATCTCATTTTCAACAGGAGAGAGAGAGAGAGAAGCTACAACCCTTTAGCCATTCTCATTCAGACCCAAAATTCCCATATGTACACAGAGGGCTGCCGTCACCTTACAAACAAAGCACTCGGCCCCTCCAAAATGTCTTTTCCTCGCCCAGAAATCTAAAATACCACATCTCAGATCCTTCAAAACCGCGCCAAAGTGAACCGAAATCCGCGTTATCTGAATTTTTGGTAATAAAAACCAGCCGCGTAGTAGTGAATCTTCCTTTAAAAAATCCTTCTTGTAGTGAATCCGTGTTATACGAGGCCGTGTTATAGGAGTACCAGGCGTACATGGAGACGCAGGCAGAGTTCCACGGGCGATTCACGCCGAATCGTGCTCTCCGCAGCACTTCTTTACGACGAAATTCTGGGCATGAACCGTCCGGTAAGGCACGATGCCACGAAAATATCAAATAGTCCCATCGAATTAAACGAATTGAGAGATAAATCGTTCGCAAACTCCGATAACACACGACGGGCGAAAACAAAAATCTCGAGAGAAGCGATTCACGAATGAGTCACGGACTAGAGTTTTTTTTTGGCGAGAGAAAGGAAAGTTCGAGGATCCGTCGGGAAAAATAATTCGGCCCGCAAAATAGGGGAAAATATTTGTTTACACAAAAAGACTGGCGTAAATTAATCGATGAGCGACCCTGAGCGCAACCTTTTTTGAGGTCCTATTTTTTTTGATAATTTTGCCTTCAGCAGCACGGGGCCCTACTTCTGCGCGCACTGCGCATACCTATAAATCCGCCCCTGGCCATGCATTAAATTACAGTTTCAAGCAGAAAATAAATATATTGCGCTATAAAGTAAACGATCCGTTAAAATAACACTCCAGTGAATATAAATTTCAATGAACCGATTGCGTGTTACGGATAAAATAATAATAATATAAATTTAATAATGATAAATTTATAAGTTTTTCAAAATCGAATGTCTTGTCAATCGCTAGAGTGAAAGGATGGAAATTTTAACTTATATGCGTGAGTACATAAGACTGATCACAAATGTGAAGATAGAGAAGGAGAAAAATTCTGAACTTGACCGGTAATCGAACCCGGGTCTCCCACATGTCAATCGCTTGAGAAAAACCGAACATTTTTTTGTATGTAACTATCAGCGAGCGCAAGTGGAAAGTCCGTGTCCTCGCTCCACCGGCCTACTAGGAATTCGTCCCTTAAATTCCACAGACGGCATTCCAAGCGTCTTGGTGACAATAACGATGCAAGTAATTCCCCGAGCTGGATCTCGAGCATCGACAAAAATTTTTCATTTGTTCCCCGTTCCATTTCTTTCAAGAGAATGGGATAGCGCTTCCAATGTCTACATTTTCGGCGGTTGAAATGAGAAGTGCGACCGTTTCAAAATGTTCGATCGATATAAGAATTCGATTCTTCTTCTTTTCAAACCAAGATTGATAAATCGGCCGTCCGTGAAGAGGGGTTCACAAATGGTGACGTGACACTTAAAACAATCGATAATGAAAAGGCGTCTACCGATAAATTCACGATACAAATTCGAACTTTATCGAGGCTAAATGATTTCATTTTTCCAATCATCATTAGACAAAACTGTTAAAATGCAGACTGATTCTACAGAAGGTATAAAGAAAAACCTTTCAAACAGCATTCTCATCATTTATAGCGATAAAAAATAACGTGCTAAGAATAATTTATTATGCCTTTATAGAAATATCTTTCTACAATTTTTGTTTAAATTATAATCGTATATGTGGAAAAATTTATTGATATTTTTCGAAGGCAAACTTTGGTCCATAATGATGAACTATTTATAGCATCATTTCCAAATTCCTTCGTGAAACTATTTTCATCCTTTAAAACAGTCTCTGCATGGTGGGACGCATTGGTGGCAGTAAATCCTTAGGTGCGCCGCACTGGAAACTGGCAATGGATTATAGTTAAATCGTAAGTTACCCAGAGATTCTTAGGCACCATCTGCGTGGAAATCAATTTAGAATTACCTTATTATGGCTAACATTTCAATATTTAAAATCATGATTGAATTCCATCTTATTAATTTCGTTGAGAAAAAAATCAAAAACAGCATTAAAAATAATTGTGAAAAATTTGCTGAGGTAGCAATTTACTTGAATCGAGAAATATTTTCTAAGAGGTCGCAATTTAACGTTAGATATTTTAACAGGTTTTGAAACATGGAAAATAATATTTGGTAGTTAATTAAAAAAAATGAACAAAGTTTGAAAACTACGAAATACATAAAATTGCTTAGCGGGTCGCATCCGACCCGTGGGCCGCAGATTGGGTACCCCTGCTTTAAAAGATATGAGTATTTTCCACATTGATCGTAACTGTGACTGCTGAAACAAACTTATGGATGATGAAAGAAATCTGATAATATGTATATTTCTACGACATTTCATTAAGCGCAGCTACAAATGAAAGCTTCATGGATTCACCAAATAAGTGCTTGCGGAAGAATTTTAAAAGGAACATTTTATCACCTCGACATTTCCTTCAAATTATTCAAATAATCGCCAGCCCCGCAGTCATTTTTATAAACTAGGATAAAAATGTGAGAATGCCGATGAAAAGTGCATCCGTTTCCATGTTGGGTTTTTTTATACGAAAATTATTCTTGACGAAATAAGAACGTCAAAATACCACCCTCAATAACATACTTTCTTAGGAATTCAGATTAAATTTTTGGGACCAATGGTAGGGGACGGAGAACAATTTTAACTGATCAAGCCACTTATTAACCCAAGATGTCAACTGTTGAATTGGTACGTTCGATTAACTCGAAGGCAGTCGGAGAGTTACCGAATGGCTGAAAGTAAAATCTAGTCTAAGAATGACGTTGACTTTAAAGTCCTTCTAGGGTTCCAAGGTTGTCTTTGGAGGACATAAGCACGTAAGCGGAACGACACAAAGGGACCCAATCCTTAGCAGGTGTTTGTTCGCTCAACCGAAAGCTCTCGTCTTGAAAACAAAGGCGCTCATGCCTGGGAAACATTCAAAGTTATCTGCTGCTATTGACAGGTGAGTGAGAAAAGGCTAATCTCTTTTTGACCGGAGACTCACGAGAAACATAACCAACGAAAATTTTGTCAGGGAATTACGAGTGCGCGTAAGGTAATAAAATTTCCACAATCAAATACCTCTCGTAAATTTATATAAAACCAAAAATAAACAGCGGTGAAAAATGAAACCGCTGGCGGTGACATTTTTCGAAAAACCTCATCTCCCCCGTTTTCGACCACGGAAAAAACTGGATTCGAGAAATACAAACATTTTATATCCGCATCCGTTTTGGCCTCCGCCCAACCACTATCCTTTTTTATTCCTGCGTGCTGCGTTTTCCCCGTCCGGGGAAATTACGGTCAAAGTCCCGGCACTCTCCTATCCGACGTAAATCAATCTCAATATATTCCCTCTCCCCTAAAACCATTCTATCGCCCAACCGGAACACGGGAAGCCCGAAGTCGGGATTTCCCAGCATCCTTGATGGGGGAAAAAGGGTTCCGGAAAGATCCGCTGGGAGACGCGACGGTGCGGACGCGGAGACTGGCGAGACATCTGGGTGGGAGGAGACGCACCACTTGGCAACGCCGCGGAAATTCGGCGTTCCTCAAGTAACAACAAACCTTGTGGACGCTACGGTAGGATTCTTCAACTGAAAAAGAGGTCAGAAGAAAGGTGTGCGTGGGTTCTCCCTCCGTCTCTCCTAACGCACCCTCTTTTTTCCCCCCTCTGCTTCTTTCCTCTTTAATACTTGATGACAAAAGGAAGATCGTAGGCGTCGCATTATCTCGCCGAAGCCACTCTTACCTTCAGTCGTTTTTTTCGAGGAGGGTTGAATACATGAATCTGGGATCCGAGACTTCCTTTTCGGTTTGATAGCATTTCAGGGGTTAAAAACACGTCCGACGAATGCATTAGGCCCTGGAAACCTCAGAATTTTACGCCCTTTCCATAAACATTTCTCTTGTATAAATCTTGCCCTCAAATCTCTTCTCCCGAAGTCCCAAAAACTACGCATTACACGGAGTATCTCCACGTCTACGCTTCAGTAAAATTTCCCTTTCACGCAGAATTTTCCTAAATTTTGTGTCCGGTAGCAGAGTTGGGAAACTCCGGTTCCCACCGTTTCGGTTCCGACCTTAAATTTTCTAACTCGTTCAGTTACGGGTTCGGTTCCGAGTGATCAAAAGAAGGAACGATTCCGTTCCTATATTTAAATGTACTTTTTATTAATAAAGTTTACATGAATTACAACTTTTTTCATTTACGACAAAAATGATGAGTTTATTAAAACTAGTGGGACCAAAGGTCATCTTTTTAAAGAAAATTTCCTTTTTTGATTCAAACATTTTTCGAGTCTTTCTTATTTTTTCCTCTACTTTAGGTTCAACGTATTAAAATTGCACTTTTACGCTTTCAATTTCTTTATGCATCCAAATATGGCAGTATAATTCAAGTGTTTATTTGGGTAGTTTTAGAGATATTTCAAACGGTTGGCTAAATTAATATCAGCCATTTCCAAGAGAATCTCTACGAATTTTGTTGAAATAAAATTAAAGTAAGTTGAGTGATCGTATTTAGAAAACAAATAAATGTTTAAATAAATTTTTATAAATCATATTTATACTGTAAGCTCTTTAAGGGGATGGGAAATAAATCTTACAGCACGAATCACACAATATATAGTTTTATCTTGTCTATAGCATCAATAAAATAGATTTTCGTCATCAAATTCATAACGCTTTTCTTAAGTCATCGTCCTAAAAATACATATTTGATCAATTACACAACAAAGTCAACTTCTGAATAATATTCTTCAAATGGGTTCATTTCTTGCGATTACTGATGATATTAAAACATCAAGAATCGACTTACTCCTATCTTCCAACCCCGTAATTTCATTGTATCCTGCCACTGTAGAGAATATTTTTTATGACTATACAAAGAAATATTATCAAACTGATTGGAAAGTGAGCTCTCACAATGTATTTCTATCGATAATTGAATATTACTTGGTAGTCATTGCTTTACGTAATCTTTGAACAGCTTTTTAGTAGAATCTATAATGAAAAATGTGTACTTGTTTACAGTATTAAAGAGGCCAGTGCTGTTGAGGGCCAGTTTGGATATGTCCAAACCCCTAAATTAATCGTTCTTTCCGGTAAATCTCAGACTCTTATTTCCCTTTCTAGAATCGCCTTTCTCCTTACGCAGCATATGTCCTTCCAAAACCTCGCTCGTTTGTCTTCTCCGATTTCCTCCATCAGTCTTCGCACACCTACCTTATCCCTTTTGTGGCCTTATACCTAATGCCTATTCTTCTTCTCCATAGCGAGATAAGTCGAAATTTTGCATAGTATTCTCTTTATCGTAACTCATATTTTTTTATTAATAGATAACGATATATTAATAAAACCTGCATTTATTATTATAAGAACAAGTAGAATAACAGCAAACAAATTATGTCGATGTCGGCTGCAAGTTTATTTGGAGAAGAAGGAAAGTTTTGAATTTACGTATCATAGCAGTTTTACTAAAAATCGTCCGGGGAGTCTGTTATTACACGACCGTGCGTGTGATTAATAACATCTGAAGTATATTTCAATTATAAATTAAAAGACTTTTTAAAAATGTGCAGAAAAAAACCGAAGCGACAATAAACATTTCCGTAAAATATATCTGAGTGTTGAACATCTTATCTAGATGCGGTAATTATAAATGCTTGCGTAAACAACAATATTAGAAACAGAAAACATTAATTTTTAATGATTGTTTAAATATTCAACTTTTCATTCATAATGTCCTCACATGAAATCCACCGTTCTATGAACACGCTTTCTATTTCGGAAGACCGGCGTCAATATCTCTCTTCAAACTTTTAATCCATGAGAAATTAAAACAATGCGCCCCCATCTTCGAAGAAAGAATCGAATTTTTTCCACGCACATTCTTCGAAGTAGATAGGTCTCCCCGCGTGGAACATTTGTGAAGCCCGCGAAGTAAGATACTTTACGTTGCAGCCCATACTGAAATAATTTTCCTATAAAATACCTTTAAATAATGTAGGAGATTCAATAAATTTAGTAAATTAGCACTCCCGAAATTTCCGCAGTTTTCATTCCCATTTAAAACACTACGAAGTTGGGGTAAAAGAAGAATGGAATGCGGCCCGTGGATTCGGTTCGATGCCTTAATGTGGCCCTATGATTTCATTCAGTGCCATATTTTGGGCCACGCATTGATTTGAGACCGTTGACGTAGATCAGTGGTGCCCAAACTTTTCGGCCCGAGGCGAGGGCCACATGACCCATCGCTGCAAACATCGTGGGACACGTATCTCAATTCCGCCCTCTTCGCGGGCCACACCCAGTCGAAATTATAATTTAAGAACAACTTAAGGAAATTAAGGACTTAGTCGAAAGTCGAAATTACCTTATTTGTTTTAAATGCATTTATCTATTGTGGATTTAGAGAGGTAAACACAAAATATATTGCTATTTAATTTTCTATTTTCTTTTTATGTTACATTGTGTCCTTTAACTGCTAAAATCACGGCGGGCCAGATGGAGACACCCGTCGGGCCGTATGTGGCCCGCGGACCGTAGTTTGGGCGTCACAGACATGTAGACGGACATGACGTACCACACGTTTTTAATGAAGCGTGACTCTCGTTCGAGACAGTTCGGGCGTCGAAAGGCGTTCAATGCCCTCTCTCACGCGACCGAAAGTTTCAACGCCGCGGAACTCGTTAAAGACTTGACCACCCTGAAAATTTCAACTTTCGCTCGCGGTAACAGGCGGAGTTATTGCGGAAGAATGGAACGTAAAGCGACCTTTCTTCCGTTCGAACGATACGTCACTCGAATCCGCGTCGCGCGCGCCTTCCACCTCTCTCTTTTTTTCTCCTTCTCTTACGAGATTTCGTATTCTCCGTCACCATTGCCTTGAAGTGGGCAATACGAGAGATCGTTATAAAGCTTTAGACCAGCGTAGTGAACGACCTTTTATCCAGTCCGGAAACAGTGGGCGAACAAATTGGTTATCTTAGAAACCGTCGTCGGCATTTCATAGAAAAAACTAAGCATTCTTGATGTCGCGCATTGTTCTGTTTCAAAAATAAAATGTCGATCTTATTTTATGGCTGTCGTCCAAACGATGATCAAGATAACGTAGACTGGAAAGAGCTGGGAAAACCAGGTGCGCATTTCATTATAGGCGTGATACACCGTTCGTTGATTCTGAAAGACTTATATGCTCAATTATCACCACTGATGAGGGCTACCTTATTCCAGAAATTGGTATTTTTCCAGCCTTTTTTTGTTTTTTGAGATATGTCGAGAAAGAATCAATCTGCAAACCACTCCAAAGAGGCAAATAAAAATATCTGCTAAATAAACTTAAAATTGCTACTTTCTCAGTTGAATTTATTGATAACAAGGGAAAGTTTGCCCTCATAAAATATATTTAAAAATAAAACGTCTATTATACGAAACACAGCTTTAACAAAGTATATAATAAAGAGATTTTGGACGATTCAAATCCCCTATATTCGTTGGTTTTCAATTTATAAAATCATAAAAATTATAAATTTATTAGTAAATTATTGATGGTAAGATTCCGGAAGTCCATTTCGTATTCAAAGGGGAAAAACGCTCTATCCAACTAAGGAAATGATTTATAAACGATAAAGACCTTAAATAGAATTATTTAACCAATACTTTACCTAAAAAGATTCATTCTTCGGGTAAAACTGGCAAATTTAGCAAATCTTAATTACAAAAAATAATGTTGGCTTGACAAGTAATCGAATTTATAGCAATATCTGGACAAATCTGGTCAAAATATAGGAACTACTAACAAAAATTCAGCGGCGATGATAGAGTTTGAAACGGGATTATTTAAATCTGTATACATTACAAAGACATCCTACATATGACGCATATTATATTACCAGCTTACTAATTCGAGGGGATTGATAAAATATAACAGAAAAATATAGTCGCCACCGTGCAATTTCTAGTCACCAATGGTGAATGGGCGCCTGGATGTCCAGCTCTGCCATAGGCTTAAAATTTTACGCCGATACAAAAAGAAAGTATTTACGAATAGGCGCTATTTAATCACAGCATTTGTGAATAAATGAATCTCCTCGTTGAACTCTGAATTCATTCTTTCGCGGCGTCCGAAAATTCTACGAAAGGGGTCATAAATTCGCAGAGCACTGCAGAAACTTTCCAAATACGTAATTTAGCGCCCGAGAAAACCGGCCAATTCTCACTTCGCAATAAAATTCCCGAAAAAAAACATTTCGGGTGTGAGAATCCGGATATACATTAAACCATAGGACTTTCACTTTTTCGGAAAGATGACAGTTTTCCATGCTCGTGATGACAAATAGATCGCAATCTTAACTAGAACATTTCGGAATATTTATGCTTTTGCGATAATGCAGGAAAACGCGCCTTTTTACTCATGCACGAGCGACATGTTACAAAATCATAAAATTTCACAGTTCCGCTTATGTCAGAACATTTCTTTGCACAAATTCGGCTCCTGTAATGCAGGCACTAAGTTTATATTCTAGCATTTCTTTATTTTTGCTTTGCACAACGTTTATAACAAAGACTAACATAGGATTCGAACCCACGGCCCTATCGAAACGCTAACCACCTATCTACCAGAACCAGCAATTCGATATTTTTATTAAATCATTTCATATACTATGCGCTAAAACCGACAAACTTCCAACTTTAATTTCTTCTGATGCTTGAGAAATTCGTAACAATCCCACATATGCATACTTTTCAGAAAAACTTTTTAATGTCTCCTGGGATGATAGGAGGAGTTTTACCGACTTATGAATGCACTCAGTGTCACATTATTTTGTTTCAAATGTTGAGACACGAAAACGCACTCTAACCATGCATTCCCAGAGAGGAACAAATATATATATATTTAAAACTTTTTCACAGCGGTGCAGCTTCCCTAGAATAAAGAACTGCTCTTTATGAAGACCCAAACGAAAGTAAAGTCCAGGCAGTGAGGCTGTCCACACCTACAAGTGCCGCCTCCGCCTTCCTGCCTCCCCGCTTCCCTCCTTCCCTTCTCATGAAACACCTTCGTTTCCAACTCCCACGACAACACGAAAAACCAGTCGCAGGGCATTCTTTCTTTGTTTTTTCTCGATTTTTTTAAAAATACTCGGTCATTAATGAACAACTGCACCTCGCCTAGCGTCGGCACGAAGCCTCTGTCCTCCTTATAAACTGTCGAACCCTTCTCGAAAGTCTTGCTCCCTTCGCTTTCCTCTTTAATAATTCCTTAAACTTCTCCGTTCTCCTCCTCGTCTTGGTTGTCTCTCTTTCTCATACCCACACCAAGACGCGACCAGTTTGAAAACGAAAAAGTAACCAATTTCTGCGCCTTCGGTAGAGTTAAGTATTAGAGCAGTGGTTCCCAACCTTTTCGATGTAGCGAGCACCATGTTGTATCCTAATATATCAAGGGAGAACATTGGAAGAGCACAACTACACTTCCGCAAGAGTAGTAATAATAATGAATAAAATCAAGCCAACATCTAAGTTATTCTTGGTCCTAATAAATGTGACATTTAGCACCGTAAAAGAGCACAGCGCCGCTCGTGAGCACCATGTTGGGAACCTCTGTACTAGAGTGTTTTCTCCGCTTATTCACACCTCAATTCTCCTGGGACTGTCTTATTTTTACTTTCTCATGCGAAGTATTGAGAAAGTATTGTTTTCGGGAAAAAATTCGACCTCGAGATTTTTACGGAAATATACGTTTTAGGTGTCGCTGAATCCGAAAAAGTGGTTTTTGCAATGCCGTCTGTGGGTCTGTCTGTTATTGGCTCTATGGGCCTAAACGGTAGAGCGAAAATGAATGAAATCTCGTACTTAGGCATTTTATCATACTGAGGAGAGTATATGTAGAAATGGTTGACATTGCTCAATAATTAAGGGAAGTTTATTCCACGCATTTTTAACAACAATTTGATTTTCTCAAAAACGGCTGTAACGATTTTGATCAAATTTCGTACAGTTACTTGAGTTTACGTCTTCAATAATACTACATAGTTCGTATTTACCCAAAAAAATTAATATAAGGCTAGTTTATTCTAGGCAACTTTAGCAATAATTTGATTTTCTCAAAAAAGGCTGGAACGATTTTGATAAAATTTCGTACCGTTACTTGGGTATACGTCTGCAATATTACTACCTATTTCATTTTTCTCAATGAATGAATATAAGGCTAGTTTAATCTTGGGCAACTTTAACAAAAATTGGATTTTCTAAAAACCGGCTGATACGATTTTCATTTTCTAAAGATAACTAAACGACGCATTATTATATGAGAAAGTTTGTACAATGTATGTTGTACCGATTTCTTCTTTCTTCCTTCCGCGTAAGGCTCTTTTCTTTAAATTGATTACATATCTCAACACGCATCTGGTATTTTCCCCCTAAATACAGCGAGATTCACTCACTCACTCTCTCTCTCTCACTCCGTTTCCAATTACTTTTTCAAAAACCCAATTACTATCCCGCGACTGCCTTTTATTCAAGTCCGAAACTAACTCCCGGATATTTTTTTTTAGGATCGCGTCGGTTCGTGCGCATTTCAAACGTCATAAAAAACTTTTACGACCACGCTAAAAATATAAAAGAAAAAACTTTCCGGGGTTGAATACTTCTCACCAGCGTGGAAAATATTTGAATAAAAGGAGGATCTAGCGCTCTAGTCGCATTAATAAATGCTGAGCTCCCTATCCTCCTATCGCGCCTCACAAAAAACTATTCCGGGCACGTCATACTCGAAGAAGGGTCAGGGTCGCTTTAAATGGACGGATATTATAGAAGGGCCGCATTAAAGCGATGAATGCCGTAGAAGGGCCGCATTGATGAGTCGGGTGTTTTAAAAGGACCGCATTAAAGCGAAGGATGTTATAGAAGGACCACACTAAAACGATGAATGACATAGAAGGGACTCATTGAAGCGATGGATGTTATACAACGGCCCCAGTTGTTTCATGAGGGCCAAAGCTGGAAGAACACATTTTATCTAGAAAATTTGACGTATGTTTTGCAGGTAAAAATAATAATTTAGGAAATTCGTTCTATTGTAATTCATTACCTACGAAAAAAACTACCGTCAACTTTTCACAAAGATAAAGCATTTAAGTAAAATCTCAAACTATTCAGTTAAGACAAAAAATTAGCATTGGGTTCACAAGAAGACAGAGAAAGGGAGGCCAGTTTGACATGCCTTCTCAATTCTCTCTCTCTCCATCTTATAATTCACATTTTTTTCTTCCAATTAACACTCGGTTTCCAGAGAACCTCAAAGTTCACTCAGCCGGACCATTTTCCTTCCAGTCCCAACCCATCCGTCTTACTTGTCTCACGCAATCATAGCCTGCCCCTCTCTACCTCGCCTCTCATTCACCTCCCTACTCTTTGTCCTCGGCGTATTCCCGTTCGTCCTCCCTCACCCCCGTAAACACGTGCTTCTCGCAAACACGCCGTTAAAATAAACCTCCACTCTCCCTTCTTCCCTTCCTGTCTAACCTTACTCTTTGACCGCACTCTTAACCCTCCAGTATATTTCCCTTTATCCGTTTCCTAGTTCTAAAACCGCCTTCGGAGTAATGGGATCGATTTAATGAATTCTCATTGCCGTCGGGGGCATTAAAAGAGGGTTTCCTTTTTTTATTTTAGGGGGACAGGATCAACTACTTGTAGTTTATTACGCCCGTGTGAGATGATAGTGGTTTAAAATTGCGCCGGTCTAATAAAATATCCCGCGCTGTTCGAGAGAAAAGGCTTTCGTACGTCGTCGACTATAATATCAAGGTATACTCTCGTCTCGGCCAAATAAGGTTTTCGAACTTTTAATTTTGGATTCGTTCCTTTTTCGTCTAACAGGTCCGGCACCTGCTTTCACAACCCGGTAAAAATAAGCATTTTGGTTAAATGGTATTCTCCTGTTTCAATTAACGACTCGAAGTAACATAACATTGGTGGAATCAGTGTTTGTTCTGTAAAGCTTATGAAGTTCCAAAGTAGATTTGATTAACAACATTTGAAACTTGAAAGTTTTAACTTATTTCCCAAATAAGTCAAATGATGAGACGAATCGTTAAAAATATTGATGATTTGCGCGCAAACAAACAAACATCTTCGAAACAATCAAGAACTCCCGTAAATTTACAGAAATGGTAAAGCATACTAATTCCCACTCGCTACTTTTCTGGAATGAAACCAACCGAGAAAATGTCTTCAATTACTCAATATGTTTATAAATCATGTTAAATTATTAGTTTTAGGTTGTGTTTATAACTTAATTCACAATTTTACTTCTGTGTCAATCATTTCTAAATATATTACTCTGGCCAAATAAGACAAAAGAGGTATTATATTGTGGCCCATTCTAAAGTTGTTTTCTATCCAGCACAGTATAATTCGCTGTTAGAGCGGCCGCCCTTGGTATGAAAAGAGATTATTCGCAGCCATGTAAACATTGCGATCGTAGCAAATATTTTTATATCGCTATTTTTTGCGCTCCCTGAAGACAACATTTTGTTTGACGATGGTCGCGAATTTAAACTTTATATAAGATTTCCTTGCCGATGATAAAATGTGGATGGAAGTCGAAAAAAATCCGAAAACAACAGACAGGAAATCGGTTCCGTTATTTCATTTAATTGAGGATGATGCTTGAACAGATTTTGAACGAGAAACGGAAGTCGGGGACTGCGCAGTTTTAACGAGATAAGCCGTAAGGTGAGCATAAAAGTATCCAACACGGTTCCCGTCTTTTGGGAAAAGAAACGACTGCTTTAAAAATCTTTTTTCACACAGGATACCCTCGACAAAATAAATTAAAATAATTCTAAATAATTTACAGTGATACGCCCACCTCTGAAATTAACTCGGAAGTTTATTTTTTTCACCTAATACAATTTTAAATTTGGCTCGTATCTTGAAAACAAGAAACTTTCATCAATTAACATAATGGTATTATTAATTTATGTTACAGTTAACGGTTCAATGAGTCCAAATTGCGTTTGAATAGCAAAGCAGCCGTCATCAAAGCACATTCAATGAATGTTGACTAATACTTATATAAAAAACGATTGTTTAAATAATTCTGAGGGAAACGTTTCCTTTTCGATCTTTCTAATAAGTGAAATTATCCATTTTACATTACTAGCCGAGTTCCACTGGAACTGTTCCAGTAATGCATGCAGTCTGTTTCTATTATACGAGAAAGAATTTCAGCTTCGCCAGAATAGAATGTCGATGCATAATTATAATTTATTCAGAGTTTAGAGAAGAACAAAATTTTTCTAAATTATAAAATAGCGGCTTAGATTACGCAGTTGATCGAACTACATCATCTCAGCTGTGTATTTTTTTTAGTTTTTAGCTTAAATTACCATTTCGCATATTACCTAAACCGCTTTAATTTACTTTGTAATCTTTTAAAGTTCAAACCGTATCGCGATCCAGCAGATGGGTAGGAAACATGAAGAAAAAAGTTGTTCTGACTTGAGTTATCGTTAACTCGCACTAAAAAAACCGAAGCATACTAAATACGCATTTATTTGATAGAGGCATTTCGTTCCCAGTGATATATGTCAGCTGGTTTTGGTTCGAGTGCTCACATTTTCCTTAAAAGCCTTGTAAACCTGTACTGGAGCGCGACCCGTTCTTCCAAAACGCTGTTTTAAATCACAACCTTTACTTTAAGTGCGGAGGTTGGCAACATTTTTCTGTATGGCGGGCCGCATTCGCAGTTGTGAATACTTCGGAGGACCGCATTAGGCGAGCTGGGTGAGCGTTTACATCGGTAGTTACCCATAGACTCTATGCTCTCATAGTATTGAAAATCAAGTAATTTACGAGCGTTAAAACATAACCAGAAAAGATTTAGATGCCACATTTTATCATTAAAATATGATAAAAGGTTTAGAGGACATAATTTTTTTAAAATATGAAATTGTCAGTGTTAAATTTTACCGATCATTTTTTCATCATAGCTTCACGAGCCTTATAAAGCGCTCTCGGGGGCCGGATTAGGCCCGTGGACCGTAGGTAACCAATCCCTGTTTTAGAGTAAAGGGATAATAATTAACATTGCAAGCCATTTTTCCAAATGTTGGCAGCAAAATTAATGACGACGGGAACAAAAAATAAAAATTCCCCCGAACGCCTTAAAATACACACGTGAGAACGAATTTGCACTCAAAGAGAACAAAACACGCACGAACTCCCTTTACGAGGCATTTTTTTAACGAGCGCGAAAAAGTTTCGGGGTAAGGTTGAACAAACTCTCACGCGCACGCACAATAAGTCGCTGCACTTTAAAAATACTCAAATAAACCCGCCAAGTGGATGCTCCAACAGTAAAGAAATAAAAAAAACGACTGTCTCCTTTATTTTCAGCGAGAGATGAAGATGCCCACCTGGCGGTCGGAACGCGTCATTCTTTTTTTTATTCCCTTCTCCATGCGAAAAATCCCAGCGGGAGTTTCTGCGTTCGCGTGCGTGTTTGTACAACCTTGGTTGGTTGGCAGCGACCATTAAAACGAGAAGGGGGAAAAAATCACGATTTTCGCGATTCACGCCGTCGCAGTTAAAACTCCACTAAATCGGCTGAGGTACATTTGTTCGTCTCTCCATTACACGCCATTAGAGAGCGTCGACTTCCATCGTGAACGTTCGACCACCGATCCACAGGGGAAAACCGCGAATGTTTTTTTCTGTTTTCGCTTTAAAAAAAACATATAAGAAGAAACGCGAGGTTGGTGAAGCGAAAATTCAATCCCAGAATTCAATTTTCGCGAGCTCTAAAATTTAATTATTCCGCAAAGCAAGAGTGCCTTCTTTTTTTGGTCGTTTCGGTGAAGATTCGGGCTTATTTCAATTTCCTCCTCGCAATTTTTTAATTACTCCTTGGAAATTACCTCCTACTTTACGGTTTGCTACCCAATCACGAACTAAATAAACGTTTTGATGCGAGATAATAACAAAATTTACCTTGTCGTATCTTCTCAAAATATAATTTCATATGGTAATATCTTATAAGATCTTTCCCTCATATGATAATTTTTTAAAGCGAAAGACGCTGAATTTTGATACAATAGCTAAATTTTAATCTAACGATCGCATTTAAAGCTTGATAAATCGAACTGAACCACGAAATATAGCAAAGGAGCGATACTCGGGCGATGAGAAAAGAAATTTTTAGCAGATGTAGGCGTTTGAGATGTGGGTCTGTCTGGCGGATACTGGAGAAAATTAGGCTGAGAGAAAAACAAATGAAGTTTTGAATACAGTAGGAAAAGAGAGGAGGTTAATTAACGTAATAAGGGAAAGACAGAATAAATGGGTATGTCAAATTTCGAAAGTATGCTGAAAAGAGAATGCCAGAAAAGTGGCAGTGAGAAAAAAATATTAAAGTAAAAGAAAAAGGATGGATATGAGAATATGTACGAAGATAATAGCCTCGGAAGTCAAAAACATACCCACGGAAAATTTAAACAACTGTGATTATGATAATAGCAAGAGACCCCATTTAATATTGTACAATTTACGACAAAACTTCTTAACACGTCTAAAATGCTGGTACCCTATTCAATCAACTTCTAAAATTAGTTATCTTCCACATATTTAAAAGATATTTCAAATTTGAGAACTATTTATCTTTACACACCAGCAAATCTTTAAGCACGACGAGCAAATCTGCAAAAACACATCGCAATCTACTTCATCACTGCCAGATACTACGAAGTTCTATGAACAAGTAGGTCATATAACCATACACTTTCACGAAAGAAAAATTCGGATATGAGATTCGCAAATTTAACCCTAACCTTTCAGAGAACATTATTTCTTTCGCGGAATTAGAAAGCGTACCAAGGACGAGAACACATGTCGAGTTCAACAGAATTCCGAGACGCACACGGCGCCATACATACGTCGATGCGGTAACGCGCGCGTAATTCTCGTCAAATGGTGTCGCGAGGAGTAACGCACAGGCGAACGATGACTACCGAACGGGCGAGCTAGCCCGTCCCTTGCATACGCACGCACGCCCTAGAGAGAGACCGAAACCTCTAAAAACCATTTGCAGATTCCATTACGAGCGTTTCGCAACTTCCCCGGGCGTATCTCTGACGGAGAGTCAAGCCTCCAGTCCCTAGATCGCCCCGAGGGGAATATACGTATATACGTATTCCCCTTCACCGCGTAAAACCCGGTCTCTAAGAGAGAGAGAGAGAGTCGAGGTCGCAACGACTTTTTTTTAATGCGGCATTGTGAACGGTTGGAGACCGTACCTTTCTGGTATATGTCGGGCATTTCCAGTCTCGTTCTCCCCATCTATTCCGTTTATACATTCTCCTTCCTACCGTTTACTCTTCTTCCTTCTAACGTGCTCCTCTTATCTTCCTTTATCTCACCCTGTCTCTTAGGCACGCTCTTCGCTCCGTTTTCCTCTGTTATTCTCCTCTCTTCCTTTCATCCTATTATTCTGATTCTTTTCATTCAACTTTTCCCGCTCCATTCCTTATAACTATTATATAACAGTTATGCTGTACTTGCGTACAGCATAACTGTTGCCTGGCTTGTCCTAACGCATCTTTTATCCTTCATTTTTTTAAGTCCTGTTAATTTCCTGCATTCATTTGCTTTTATACGCGTGCATTATTCACCATTCAAACTGGAAAGGTAGAAGCGAGGGGCTTTCTTCATTAAATACATTTTTTCACTTCTTATTCTTCATCTTCCGTCGGTCGCCACTTCCGTTCTCTACGTTACTTTACCACGCTTGGCTTTTTTCCTTCATCAATTTTTTTCTTATCCTTCGTCCAATTTCAAAGCTTTACGGGTGATCGCTATGTACTACATTCTCTTTCCGCGTGTTCTAAGTACATAAATATTTATCAAGGACTACGCGCGACGATCAAGGTAACTCCATCAGCAACAAAAATGTTGCGAAAGCCAGACGTGCAATTCCTGCTACGAACCAACCATCCTCAAGAAGATTTCCTTATCCTTATGCAATTAATGAAGTTATTTTGATCATCAAGTGCATTCATAACATTTCGACATTTAATTATTGGAAGGACTACGCGATCTTATGAGAATTCCTCGAAGTCTTCCGTATCCCTTCTTTTGGTTTAAGTCCTGCGTCGCCCCTCGCCCCCGAATCCATTATTTCTCCTCACATCCACGTTCAACTCTTCTTTCTCACCTCTTCCTCTCCGTCGCTCCCGCCATTATCATCCCGCCCCGCCTTCCCTCATTCGTTTCTCATCATCGCACCTCCATCTCGTTTCTCTCCTCCGAATTCCACCTTTCCCCTCCCACGCACCAAACCTCCCTCCACCTCCGTACTCTTCTTCCACCACACCTCATATTCCGCAGCGTTCTCCTTTCTCCACCCCAACGGAGATTGGAGGGAGATATATAGAGAGTGGTAGGGCAGCGGGGGGGGGGGGGGGGGGGGGGGGGGGGGCATCTTTCCGCTCTATTCCGCGCCATCATCCCCGATCCTTCCTTCCTACGTTCCGGTGTTTTCATCCGTTCCCCCCCGATGAGGACGGCCTCCCAGCCACCTGCGCTACGACGCCGGTAAAACGCGGGCGATACCTTCGACGCGCGAGGGAATCCGTGAAAAATAGCTTTTCTGTCGTAGATCGCTCTTTATTTTTTCTTCCTCCGCACCTTTCAGGAGGATTCCATTCGACCGAAACTATACGTGAGCGCAATAAGAATTTTCGGGTCTGTTCGGGTCGGTGATCCCGACCACCTGCCACATCTTTAACTACCAAAGGCGACTTCTTGCAAAGCTTTCCGCATTATGTTTCCAGGTATTTACCGTTAATTCGCGTATTCATCATCCGGAATGTCTGGTGAAATAATTTTTAAACGCGTCCCGTCCCTCATCCATTAGGAGTGATTGAGGGAGACGTCGGGGATGCCATCCTCTGAGACAATAAAATATTAAATTCCCAGCAACGCTTTGAGCTTCTTCACTGACGCGGTTCCTGAGGTAATAAACGTTCCCTTATCCCTTACGATCATCCTCCATAATCAGAGCTACAGTTAGCATAACCAGGGATTAGGGATTTATTAGTTTAACGGGATACAGTATTAACCGATAACGACAATCTTCCCGTAGAAAACTTGACTGAACTAAACCTCATAATTAGCACTTTAAAGGCGTAAAATTTATAGTAGATTTTTTACACAAAAATTTATAACATAATTACGAGAAATCCATTGCCAAAATACGAAAAAATATGAACGAGTAAAGAAAAAATTCTTTGAGAAGACGATGCTTTGAGTTAATGGAACAAATCAAACAAAAAATGACAGCGACACTGAGGAACAATACTAAATTTACCTTCTAAACATGTTTCCAGGCTTGGCAACACTGTCGGAAATTGCGTATGACTCGGCAAGAAGACTATTTTCATGGTACCATGTTATGACCTTTCCATTTCATACTATGATTTTATATATCATCGGTTCGGAAACTTTTAGGTCACACCTCCTATTTCGAGGATTCTTGGATATGAAAATTTTCTCCTCTCTGAAGGCAGTGGCTCTCAACCTTTTCGCTTTGACAGACTACCATCAAATGTACAGAAACTTCGACCACAGTTTGAGAACCACTAGTTTATGGAATGTTCACGTTAATCACGAACTTCTCTCCCACCTATATTCTATCTTCCGACTAATAAGTACTCATAAATACAATACGCTTACGTCAATGTCAGTACTAGCCGATTCTAAAAACATAATTACAAACAGTCTGGCAATAGGAAAAAGAATATTACGAACTCGCAACATTTGTTAGTCAAATCGGCGAAATCACGGTGCGTAGACATGCCTAGTGACTCACTCATTCGAAAATCTCAACCCTCCTCATGATTCACGTGAATGTCACTGTGAAGTTTCAGCCGCTGCCACATTCTCCTTCGATAAATCGCCATTCAACCGCGACACGCCTTATTTAATGGGAAATGCATTAAAATAGCTATGTAATATGATAAAAAACCGTCAAGTTTATTTTTAAGTTTTTACACGTGATGCATTTACTAAAATAAATCTCTTACATATATCGCTGAAATAGTATTAAAGATAAGTACTGTACACAACTGAGCAAGATAGGATAAATTGATGAAGGTATTCTTGACGTCGCCTGGCGTCGAAGGGGGCAATGGACATACTAAGACAGCAAAAGAGGTTTTAAAAAGAAAAGGTGGAATATCGTATGAAAAGTGGGTCGCGAGTATGCCTGTGCATATCCGAGGCGTCAAAGCGCGACATCATTGTCCCGGTAAGTTGTTTTCGAGCTCTTTGTGTCTTTGCCACATTCGCGAAAGTGGAAATGTGTGACTTGAACGAGGAACGACACAGAGAGAGAGAGAGAAAAAGTGCCACTTATTGTTAGTCACGCTTCCCATATAAATTGTTACGGTTATCTATAAAATCTTGCGAAATCTTAGTACCCCATTTTTTTCTTGGTAAAAAACGTTTACAGCAAATATTGCTCTATAAAAAGTTTGATTTTTTATCTTTTTCTCTATTTACAATTGGAAACTACGAAAGGTCGGCAGTGCTTCCCTAAAATGCTTGCCATAAAAGGCAGCTAATATGCAAAATTTCCGGCGTGATGTTGAAACAATATTTTCTGTCTCTGTTCATCTCGACATTTTTACTGTGTGTAAACGTATGTATGTACATATTGTGTTTTAAATAGGGAAACTTTTAATTGTTTTAGGTCAAATAATGTTTTAAAAGCGGATTTTTTTGCCTATATAAAATATCCCTATGGAAAAGTGTTTTTTGTTAAAAATGTGCAAATTTATTGCGAATAAGTGTGGAAATTTCATAAAGAAAAACCCCCGGATGGGTAATCCTTAAGTCTCTGTTCGCATAATTCCGAGAAAAAAGTGCGATAATTATGCCACTGAACACGATACATATGTACAAAGAGAGTGAATGCGTGAGAGAGCTGCCTTTCCCACAATCCTGTTACAGCAGACGCAAACCTCAAATGAGAACTTTTTTTTGCTTTCTTCCTTATCAACGTGCGAAAACTCTTATGTCGATGGCCCTTTACGAAGGAATGTTCAGCGAATTGAAAAAACAAAGTTTAACAAAAAAAAACCAACACCATAAAGAATAAATTCTCATCGCGCCATCGAAACAATACACCCTAATTTGATGATCGGAACTGTTGCTTCGCAAATGCCATACAAGGGAGATAACGACGGAAGTGGTGAATTTATCCCCGTTATTCGTCGCGTGAACTCTGAAACTCGATGACAAAAAAAATAAAAACTAATTCATCGACTCGACTTCGAGGAAAAACGCACGTCGACGCGTGTTTCATTCGTTGCCGGACCAATCGAAATCGAGCAAAAAAAAGCGAACGCAATCTCTCTCTCTTTCTCTCTCTCTCTCTCTCTGTGGCCAGAAATTACGTCTCGCGGAACAATAAAACAGTAAAAAAAAAACAAAGACAGTTGCGACGCGCTTGTGCAATGGGTATTTCCATTCCCCGTCAGTCGACAACCAGTTACTAGCTCACTTTTCGCCGTAAATCCGAGAATTGTGTTTTTGTACGTGTTTCCATGATTGAAATAAAACCATTAAAAACTCTCGTCGGAATTTCCGCTTAACCACGCGCGTGATTTCTATAGCTTGATTTATTACTGTTTCGACAGAATACTTCGCCATCCCCCTCTACTGAAGCGATGTCTTTGGATGCAAGCATCCAATTCCCGATGATCTATCCCCATAGAAAAAAAATCAGTTATTAAGGGCAGGCTTAAAAAAATAAAAACTGCACTCCTTAGGCTGCCCCTTCGAGTCTCCAAAGTTTAACCGCGGGAAGACTTATGGCCAAATACAATCCCTCAAAATTAGTTTGATCTAACTTGAACGGTGTTCAGTGGATACTGAAGTGTTATGTGACGGACGGACTAAATTATTACATTACCGGATAAAATTTTAGAAAACGCAAACTACCAAAACGAATCCAAGGTTTTTTTAAAGCCTGAGGGATTAGTCTCTTCTTGCAAAAAAGTTTACCCCTTATGAATTATTCTGCTGTTTTAGAGTCCATCTCAAATACTGTCTTCGACCTGGAAAGCACTCTAAGCACTTCGTAATTTATTTCTCTTAAATAAATTTATTTCTTCCTCATATACTATATATAAACGGTAATAAATACTCATTAATTCGGATATTTTCAGTAAATCCAAGTACCATTACTGTTTTCGGCTATAGGTAACATCCAGTCTTAATTAAAATATATCCCGGGCGAAAAAAATCCGAAATGCCAAACAAGACACGAACGTGTTTCGCCACAAATCCAACCAGCGAACGCGCAGAGAAGGGCTTATGCCTCCAAATGAACAACCAAGTGAAACATGAAATGCAACAACTCTTAACCCCTTTCTAATCGAAAAATCCGACGCGTCCATCCAATCCCCTTCGAGTGCCTATTGAACTTCTCCTCCATCGATTTACAATACAAGTGGAATGACATTTCGGCACCAGAATAGCGGCCATCAAAATGCCGCCTCTCTATAAATTTTGAACGGTGGAATTGTCCACTTTCCGCCGGAAGGAACGGCCCACCATGTAGCATCCTACCTAACCCCCTTCCATTACCTCCTCCTACCTCTTTCTCTCTCTCCCTTTCGCTCTCTCCCTCTTTCTCCCGCTCTTAACTAAATTCCCGTTATATCGCGCTTCTCCCTCCTACTCTCCCGCCCATTCTCCCCCTTCCCTTCGCCTTCCTCTGGAATTCTGGGTAGGAGCAGGACGCCCTTTCGTGCCCGTGGCAGCAAAACGCGTTCGCCATGCAGATGCGATAATAGACGAGAGGTGCATCGATCTCTAATGGAAGTTTCAGCAACATGCACGCTAACTTCGCATTGCCATACGATACCATTCCTCCCTTATTATTGCAGCACGGCGATAGTTGCGACGCCCTCGGAGGAAATCGAACTACGAACCATCGACCAGAACGAGAAGGGTTTCGAAGCGAGGAGATGTTTAGAAGAGTATTGAAGCGTGAACTTATATAGAAAGGTTGAAAACTCAACGATGTCGGCGTACGTTCACTTACTATGGAAATCGGTTAAGATTTAAGACTTGGTTATCGTTTGTTACGGCTGGAAAGACATCAGGAGGAGGAATACTTTAACATGGAAGTTTTCAAACGTGCTATTATTCGAGTTGGCTTCATTTTCCGGTCGCCTGTGAAGGAAATAGACCAAAATCATGCTACAGTAAACTTGAGTAAACCTCCGCTTTGCGAAAATTCGATTTATTAACTTTCGGTCTTGCGAGCAAGAATTTTCACGCACAAATTTTACTTACGGCCTCAATATGACCGCCGCATTATGAAGAAAAACTTAAACGGCGTTCGCGTCAAAGTTCCTTGGATGCGTTTTTCATTCCTTTTCAGCGGCACTCTTCTGATATAAATTTTAAAAGTTGTGCACCTTCTTCTACATCATCACGCCTGCTAATCTGCCCTCACACCCGTAAAACCTCCGCTTAACGTGGGAAATGACGCCAAATTCAACGAATGAATAAGTTACGATTAAAATGCATTGGTTAAAATACATCATAATTTGTCCCGTTCTCATTTTTCTTGCACATGTAGGAGGAAAAATTGGTTTCCGCCGAACTCATCCCACGATTTTAACACTGCATTAATGGGAAAATCTCTCCAGATTTACGAACTTTCTGTTTACTTTTCAGGAACGCATGGTGTTCGTAAATCGGGAGTTACCCGTATTTGAAATGTTTACAGCAAAAAAACGCTATGTATAGGTAATTTAGGCATTAAAATACATTTCTAAATGACATTTTACGATCGTATTATTTGCACTCATAGATATCCACATCTTTCCCACATCACGTACATTCAAATTTCATCTTTTCTTTCGATCTGAAAGAACCTTTCACGATGATTGCGCTAACCGCTCGAGCGGATTTATCCTCTCGAGTAATAGGTTCTCAAAGCGATGATGGATATACCAAGAATAATAACGCATCATTTGTTTCCCACCTTATGACGAAGAAAATCACAGATGGCATCGAAACACACGACGAGCGATATTTACTTTCTAAATTGCCGACATCTCGTTATTCATCGTAAGGGATAGAGAGAGGGGAGGAGGGGGGGAGGGGTGGTGGTTGGTGGCGAAATCGAACGAGGAAGCGGCAATGCACTCTTCCACACCATTGGTGACGGATTATTTGAATTATCTCCTTTTCGACACTTTTGTTTATTCCTAAAATTTTAAATGTCTCATTGTAAGCTTCGATATTTTTCTCACTCTCTGGGATCCACACGAGAATATATTCAAGTTACAAAAAGTGCAGAAATTTTCGTGAAACAAATGTACATACGACCCTATGCGTAGCTTTACTTCATTACTAAGGAATTTGAATAGTGTGACGCTATAGAATCGCCGACTTAACGCTTTATAAAACTTCTAGAGAAATGCAGATCAGCAAGCTTAGCTGAGGTATCGCTCAGAATAGTTGAAGCATCCACTTAAGTGGTAAGGAGTGACCGCATTAATAAAATACGCAAAATCGATTGTAGGATCATAACAAGACATTTATGACTAAATTTCAGATCTTTAAGAAAAGTTGTGCACCACACCCCTTGCCGCCCTCCTCTCCGTTACTTTCAGGGTATTATGTAGATGTAGAATTCCATATCTGATAAATAATAGTAGGCCTAAAACAAGTAATATTTTAAAACAAACATTTCAGACAAATAAAATCCAAATCTCGAGTTAATACGTAGCATAGCTATTAATAAAAACACGAGTTACTCTTCACCATGACACCCATTCTCTCAATGATTTATTACGTTCAAGAAGATTGAAAAAGAATAATTAAATGATCGATCTCTACGGAGCAAAAAGGACGACTCCGTCAATAAAAAGGCCCTAATGGTTAAATAAAAACAATTTAGAAATTACTACGAGCATTCTAGGCGAAACAGCTAGTGATATTTTGCAGTTTTAGTTTTTGCCTCTATTTAAATACCTTGAAAATACGACAAAATATTACCTTGTCATTTCCTCTCTCCGGCAAATAACTTACAAGTAATATTCATAAATTCATATTTGTTTTAGTATTTTCGATGCTGCACGATTGTTTATCTAATTCTGTTATATTATTTCATTAACGCAAGGATCCCACATTCGAACTTTCGCCAAAATCCATCCCGCCAACGCCGAGCATTTACTCGCGTACGGGTGAATGCCTAGTATGCACTACTATTGAGTGTTTACGTGACTTAATAGCGGAATATTTCGAATGTGGAATTGTGTCCACGAATTTCACTGCAGCGAAACGCATAACAACATTTTCAAATTCAATATAGTAACTGGCCTGAATACCAGGTTCTATGAATGAATAAAACTGATCGGACGAAACCGTTTCAAATCCGCTAACATACATAAAACAGATGTTTACAGATTACCAACAGCCCCGTTAGAGTCAATAATAATGCAAACGGTGACGTTAATATCCAACTGGGGATCGAAAGAAAAACCGAAGAAACCTAAAAAAAGAAAGGAATTTCAAGCGACCTTACCTCCCTCTTCAGTTTACATTCAAATTAGCAATAAAAAGAAATCAACGCATCGCATCAAAACTGTAAATTAAACGTTTTCGATATTAGAATCTCGAATTATCGATAGGAAAATATCGAATCATTTATACGATAATATCGTATTATCGTTTCGATAAAATCGAAAATATATCGATTTAAAAAAACCCCGCCACATTTTTTTCTTCGCTTTTAACGCCTCTCCCCGCGAGAGACGAAAAGTGAGCGCTAAGTAGGTTCAAAACCTCCTTACGCACTCGCCGTGCCTCCTTTCGCGTTATTTTTTTCCCCCCTAAAAACACCACATGTTTGAGTTGATGGAGGAATGAGGAGCCGGTTCGAGAGTGAGAAGGAATGAGAGGTGGTACAGAAAGAGAGAGAGGAAAGAGGAAGAAGGAAAGAGGGAGCAGGATTTTCGAGGCCGTTCGCGTCACTTTTTTGCGATTTATTTTACCGCCGAGAAGCGGCGCGACGGAATGGGATTGGGGCAGCGGGCGGAAAATAAAAGAGGTCCGCGGAGGAAAAAGCGAGGACGAAAGGACCGGAAGGAGAAAGAAAAGAGGAAAAGGCAGCGAGAACAATGGAAGGAAAGGAAGGAAATGGAAGGGACTCAAGAGAGGCGCGTGATCCGCGTCACGATTATCAAAGCGAGTGAGAGAGAGGAGGGAGAGAGGAAGAAGAGAGGAAGAAGAGAGAGAGAGAGTGAGAAAAGAGAGAGATAAAGACCGCCGACGCTTACACGGTTAGAGAACTGACGTCGGTTTTCGGACCGGGAAAAAGAAAAAGATATTTTTTTTAAATCGCACGGCAATTACAGCTTTCGGAGTTTCTTACCGGAGGCTTACAAAACGTGTTTCTCGCTCAAAAATTATAACGGTCGGGAAAACGGCGATCTCTCCGAGAGCATGAGCGGCGGTCATTGTTGCAGATTCCAGGTGTTCCTTCGGATCGGGTTCTTTTTTTTTTTTGAATCGCATAATAAGGAAACGCGACCGACATTTTTATGTTGTGTTCGCTATTTTAAAGGATTACGGGTTAGTTTTTTTAACCGATGTTTGACGGTGATATTTCTCGAAAATGGAGCCGTGTTTATTTGAAAACTTGATTGCCGCTATGAATTATACATCGATAGGAGTTCCGTTGGAACCTCGCATTCTGTCCGCGCTAGCAACGAAATATCATCCTAGCCTATCCTTTGACTTAATTCAGAGTTCGTTAGTTACATTCATTACCGAACGTTTGATTACTCGTTTAATTTAAGCCTTTCCGTGCAAAGGTCTAACAAGTAGCATAAATTACCTCAAATTTATTCACTGGTATTGACATAATATATAATAGATTGTCAAAGCTAATCGTGTTCCAAGTTCAGTAAACTAATTTCGAGGCAGTCTACCGCGGGCAAAGAAAATATTATTAGTGGCGGAGCTCTCAAATAGGAGTCCAGTCAATCCCAGAAAAGCACCGTTGCCGCATCGTGCACGTTTTCTGCCTCGACCTTTCTTCTCGGTGCCTTCTTGTGCGTGATTTGGTAATGTCGCCCCATCCCCCGTTAACTGCCAGGGCCCAAGTTAGACTGCGCCGACTACAGGTGGGAATTTCGGCTGTCGTCTGTCCTCGTTTCCGTCGACAAGCGCTTACACTAATGAAAACTTTTTACTGCAAAAGGAGTTATCTAGATTTTTTATTCGAGCAAAAAAGATAACTCGCTGATTTGCACAAGGTAAAATATTAAGTAAAAATTATATCTCAAATGTACACAAAGATCAAAATATCTCCGAAAACGTTTAAATGAAATATTCCTATCAATTAAATCGTAGCCGACGAGAAAATAAGGCATTTATATATAGATTCGTGGGAATGTATTAAATCGAGGGTAAACAAATCGTTCCATAAGTAAACTCTTGGCGCTGGTCTGAGTCAATATGCAACTGTAATACATATAGGTTTAAAATGTTCGCGGTGAAAAGAAAGCTTCTTCCTCTTAAGCCACGAAGAGTTTCCAATGAGAAAGCGCCTTATTTCTTATAACACGTCATTCATTCCACCTGCACGTTTGGATTTGCACATGTGAGTTTCAATCGCACACAACAATAGAAGGAATTCGACGGGGAGAGTTTTATTATTCGAAGCGTATCTATGGAGATATAAGAGTGAGCCTTGAGAACGTGGACCAAGTGGAGATGACGAATCTTTCCAATACGGATGATAGCACTGAATCCCGATCTGGACGGTACCGCAATGTACTTCGGTATCTGAAAGACTGGCTACAGCTACTTTTGTATGTTTAACGCAATATCTTTATGGATATAATAGCTATATATGAGATAGATTTAACAGAAGTTTCATATACATACTCATCTCCTATAAGAACTTAAGATTTTTACGGGAGCTTTTTCGACAGCCAAACTCACAGAACGAGATACTTCTATTTGCACACAATTGCGCTACTTTCTCCCCAAGTTATTCCCAAAGTCGGTCAAGTTATATTTATTTGAAAACCCAAAAATAACCGCATATACTCGAGTAGCTATTTTTCATTCCGGATTCACCTTCCTCCTCGGCAGCCATATTACAAAACGGGGTGGATTTCGCCCACCGCACATTCCCCATTCACAGTCGCAAAGCTTTCACCTCGACGACCTCGACGGTGATTCACCGTCGAACACATTTTCTAAAACCCTTCCCAAGTAGGGAGGTGACTTCATTCGGCGGCGAGAAAGGAGGGAGAGGGGGAAACATAGACTGACTTCTGGCCGAATGTTTTTCTTCCTCCGCTGACGGGAGAAGATGGGGGGAGGAGGATGGAGGTGTCGCGGTCACCGGCTAAAGGACCTCCACTCATCCCACGCCGCTGACCGCACCTTCTCGTCCATCACCTTGACAACTCAAGGTGAAAGAATATTCACGGATTACAAAAACGGAATCACCCGACCAAGCTATAAAAGTGTCCGCCAAATAAGAAACCTAAACCAAACATAGGCACGCGCACGAAAATAAGGAAACACGTATTGGCACGCATAAATCACATAGCAGCCGCACGTGTACTCGCTTTAAACTTCACACTGAAAACATTACAGGGAATAGTTCTACTGGTGTATTCATTAGCATCCTAACTACAGAAAATATATTTTGTATATATTATTTGGGGTGTCATCGTAATAAAAATTAAAAACAAATATTTATGTGGAATTTACAACATTTTTCATTTCCATTATCATGGAGCAGTTCCATCAAGTTATGCTGAAAACTAAAACATTAAACATCACCTTTCAGAAATTTGACAAGACTGTTTATCCGATGTAACTTTGACTTTAAAAACCTTAACTTAGGAGAACTTCATTTACATTGCCAAAAAAATAACCCCCTACAAACTTTTGCACGCATAAATTCAAGAAAACTATTCCTTCGTATAATTAAAATTGGAATTTTTAGGAAGTGTTATCCGTGAGGTATTCCAATTAAAAAAAAACAAAAAAAACAAAAAAAAACAAAAAAAACTTCAACGAACCTGCAAGTTTTCGCAGTATAATTAATATCGGATTGTGCGCTACAAAACTGCAATCCTTAAAAATCGAGTTTTATTTACCTCGCCCCGTAATCATCCGCTCCAAAAAAAAAACGACGAGGGTTCGATGAGGATAGGGGAAAAAATAGACGAACGCGGAGCGACGGGAAAAGTAATTTTACATTCGCACCAACACCTACCAACTTCACGCAAACATAATGGAGGGAAAGACGAGAGATGCAAAACGAGGACGAAAAGAGGAAGATAAAGGAGAAAAGCGAATAGCAAAACGCGGAGAAGAGAGAAGCGATGGAATAAAAACGACCGTCGATATTCCAAGTCGATTTCATGAGAACCACGAGCAAGAGAAAGAGAGAGGCTGAGTTCCAATGCCTCCGCCCGAGGCACAAAACCTTTCCTTTAGTGATTCACTTTAATTTTTGCCGAAAATTACAAAGCCCAAGATGGAGACTTATAAGTTTTCCTCTTCGCGATCCGAAAGAAAATAAAAAGATAGCTCTCTACTGGCACCTTGTACGAACACGACCGTTTTTTAAGACTATCTAAAAAATTAATACACTTCAAATTTACGCCGCCGTAAATTAATGCTTTCGCCCGGCCTTGGTTTAACGACTCGGAAGCTTCGATCGATATAAAAAGATGAGGGAAGATAATGCGTTTGGCACGACGAGAACAAGTAGACGGTTATTGGTCGAAGTGATAGGGTAAAGAAACGGCTTTGACTTATTTACTACAACTGCAATGAATCGCTAAATAAATAGACATCCTTTCAAAGGATGACATAATTCGTTCGAGTAATTCTATTAATATTTTCTTCATTAAACTCCATACTCTTTTTTGGTTTAATTTATCACATCAGCGCAGGGGCGTATTTAAGACTTCAAACTACTCGGTGCAATTTTCTTAGAGGGTCCGTTTCTACAGATTAGCTATAAAAATACGAATTTTCTTATTCATAATTTTAATTTACGCTATTGATTTAATTTAACATAAAGCCGAATGTGTAAATAGATGAAGACTCGCTTACTGACAACGATTCCGATGGTTATAAACACAGAGACAAGCTTCTAAGCAAGAATTAACACGTAGGTCTCGCCATCCGCGAATTAATTTGAGGCCCGCTATACGAGGGGCCCGTCAGTGCGTTGCACCGATTGCACCTACGTTTAAAACGCCCCTGCATCAGCGGTAAATAAAAGCAATTACTCCAAACGCTACGTTTTTAAAGAAAATTCTGACGAGAAAGAAGATCGACCCTTTCAAAACAAGGAATACAAAAGAGATTATTATGCTGTTTTCCTTTATTTTTTCGTTTTTCTTTCATTCCCATTTTCAGGGTCACCTTAAACGGGAAAACCGTCACCTCCTATCGGACAACGAGAGCAGTGATTAAAAGAAAAGAATTTTGAAGTGGATATATGAAACAACTACAAATCGAAAGAGAAATAGATGGATAGAGGGAGAGCAAAAAACGGCTGCGATAACTCCTTCAGAACTTCATAAAGTTCAAATCTTGCGACACGTGCTTCACGATTGATAAATGATAAAAATAGATAAAAAGGCAGAATTATCAAACGTTAAGTACCGATTTCTCAATGTAAGGCACCCGAAGAATATAAAACGCAAAAGTAAATAAAAAATATACTCGTTTCTCGGCAAACTGACTCCCATTTGATAGCGAATTAGATCACGGACCATGAAAAGAGAGGAAGTCGAGTCGGACGCAGCGACGGAAACGTATGCGATAACCACGACGCGTGAAAATGTGAATAAAGAGCATATATCTAGCGTCACGCAAGGCCTGTGAAAGCCATGCACTCGCCAGTGTAATAAAGAGTCTCTATCTCCGTTACTGAATAGAGTTAATGTCGCTTTTTCGGGGTCATGCTCCACTTTGGTGATGACTTTTGAAGATGGTCTGCCTAATTAAACGGAAAGTCATTTTTATTAATTTTTCCGAAATGGAAATATTTAATGAAAACTAAACACCGGTGCGCCCCTTTCGAATGAAATAAAACTTTAACGCTCTGCGGAATTCCTCTTCATAAACGTCAACCTATGAGCGCGAAATGTACCACCTAAGTTGTGTTATTCGCAGTATTAAAAGCGGTGTAAAAATAACGCACTTCCATGATCATCATTGGAGAACTAAATAGCAAGATACGAAGATTTTATGAATTTTCACTTGGGAATTTTTGTAATTAAAAATGTCAAAATCTGTAACCAAAAGAGAAGTCTTGTGTCATTTGACACAATTTTGTTCGTTATATAATTAAATGAACAAATAGAATTTTTGTCTTTTCAGCTAAGGAGGAATTCAAACGAAAAGTTCGCAAATTCTATCTTCGTCATTAAAATTCGGATACATCAATTTCCGGACCTGCAAACACTCGTGCGAATACTTTCACCCCCGTTAATAAATAAATTTTAAATAATTTCTTGATAATATAGTAGCATGTACGAAAAACTGGGCTTTCAAAAGAACTTAAAAAGCGGAAATTTTCCAAATACAATCATTTAAACACCGAGATAAATGTGCTAATATCTAAAAGATTATAAATAATATTTTTGCAAAAATAATCTCAATAAAGATAAATGACTTGCAATCACTTCTGTCGAAAATAACGTTACAATTCAGTTATTGGTTTAATTTCGTATGTGTTCTACATCAAATTTTCGAGGATAGCATACAATTACTGATAACGCAATTTCTCAGGAATTAAACATCGAGGGCACTAGTAAATGCGTTGACGCAATTCAATTTATAGAATTCTACTAAATCGATGAAGATGAGAAACGGAATTTCTTAGCACCGCAAAGTTATAGTAAACGTTGATATTTTTCGTTGAAACAGTACAGATAAACTATTACAGATCCGGGACCGAGGCATTGCCGGATTTTTCGGTTTTTAAATTATTTTTCCTGAAAAATGGAATTTACGCACAGGGTCGGAATCCACATTACGGAGGAAATACATCTAGGGCAGCCGGCGTTTTATGAGACTGATAATTGCCGTTTGTGTACTGAAAAGAACCTACATTATAGTTCAGTTAATCATTTGCGAACATTTTCAAAAAAACAACAAAGTTTTCAAAAATATAAATATATAATAAATAAAAATATTGTCAAGTATTTAATTTATTTTTACATTGCTCCTAAACAGCACTTAACGGTGTGTTACAAAGAGAATAACTAGAATAACAAATACGAGAACACATGACCGTGTCCTTGGTAGAATTCGAACCACGGCCCTAGAATTGGGAAATTGTACTTAACAGATATGTCTTATCTTTATATAGCTCCTGTTTAATTTTTAGGGAAAACACGAAAATCAGCATGGGTGCAATAAAGTGTGAAAACTTTCCGGTTTTCTTATATCTTCAAAATTAATATTATGTAGTAAATTTTCTTGTGATTCCAGTTTTATGAATACCAGGTTTAAGGGAGTGGACCTCCACTTAACAAACAAAATAATATTACGATATACGTTTTGAAATAAATACAGACCATCGCAATCGGATAAAACAAGCAAAATAGGAATGTTAAGGATGTCCTTAAAATTTGCTAAAAAAAAAGCTCTACTTCACAAGACTGGGAAGGGCACTACGAACACACGTGGAATAAAGAATGCGAGTAAAATAAAGCGACGGTTGCGATTTTTGTTGCAAAAGGAGAAGCGTGCATCTGAGTGAAGGTTAATTAATTTTCCAATAGCGCTCTCCACTTGATAAAAACTAAACAAGAAAGCCATTGTTGACATTGAGTTACATGGTAGGCTAATCAAGGCTAACTGAAAGATGCGAATGGGGAAAGGACAGAGACACGAATATGCGAAAATGAAGGAAAAAACAAGGAAAATGAGAGGTTTGTGATATGAGACACCGAAGAGCAATTGAGTAAATAATAGCATTGGAAATTACATTAGGGCCCTGCTTGTTCGAAAAGCAATTTGCAATTTCAGAACTTCAATTTAACTCTTTTCAACACAAAAACAAATCTCACAATCATATGATCGTTTACGCTAGTTCCCCAAAGACAAGCAAACGAAGAAATAATATTGCAGTAATTCAACACTGCATATTAGATAAACCTGAAAATATAGTTGCTCTCCCCTATCAGCTAGGCATAAACAGTGTAAATGAAAGAACAAACGCAGAAACTTTTTAAGCTCTAAAAATATTAGTGAAAGCTTTTTTAAAAAGGGCCGAGAAAAATACAGAAATGAAACGTGAATTACGAGCTGGGAAAAACTACCAGTTTAAATAAACTCGCAACGTGAATGACAACGACACGCCGTAAACATTTACTGGGCTATTAATAACTCCTAAGCTCACCTCCGGTCAGAAAAAATTCATAATTTGACTCGAAGCACCTGTTCACGTGTTTCCCTAAACAACCAGAATGTTAGAAGAACGGGCGGTCGTTTGGGTGAAACTTTCACGGGCACCGCATACCGCACGACCCCGCCAATGCATAGAGCAATTAGTCACTCGGCTAAAAAATAATTTTTCGGCCATTAAGCGAAGTCTTTCTGATGGAATCTCAAAAAGTTCTTCGACAAATCACTTTAATGTGCGCGCGTGCAGTTCTCGACTCCATTCATTTCCGTTTTTTTTCCAAATTAATCCAAAATTTTCAGAACCAGGTGTCAGAACAATACCCACCGTCTTCCGCCTTCACGCACAGGAATGGATCAAACGCTCTAGGAAGAGGATAAAAAACTATAGAGTCTGCCTATAAAAATGTGACCCTATACTATATGCTATAACAGAGACAGTTGTAGAAAGATTCTAATCTAATTTGTATGCATTAAAATATGTTTAACTATCATTCTTAAATGAATATTTTAAACTCATAGCTATAGTGATTTAACAATACCATGAAAATAAAAACCTGGTGTTACATTGTGTGTTAACATGGCGATTTTACTTAATTACAAATTAATGCAATGTTACCATCAGACTCTTAAATCGCCTAAAAACAATTTATACCTGTTTGACTAAATATTTTAACGAAATGAAATGAAATTAGAATCCTTTTACAAGGACAAATTTTATAGCATATAGTACAGGGTCTCGTTTTTATTTGTTCACGCTGTACAATCGCATTTGACCCTTATACTCTCAAAATTATTTTGCGCAGCATTCGTTACTTGCTTGTGATCCTACATCGACGTGTTTAAAGCATATAGGGTGCAACGACGTCGCGTTTGCAAAGAAAATTCCCAAACACACCATTTAATAAGAGTATAATAAAAAATCATTCTTCTCCCATTTTATTTATTTTTCACATATCGAACGCTTCTCTTTGTTATCATATAATATCTACAAAATACTGATGTTGAGCTAGTTGAGAATAAATTAAGATAAAAATCGTCACAGTTGTGAGATCTCACGCTAAAATCTCAAGTGCCGAACCAAGATACAGATCTGACATCATAACGTCTCGATTTTCGTGTTAAATTAAGTTTGCAATAGCTTACGACCACCTCATCCGTTAGTTTAAAGGTTATAACTCGATCGAGATGTGAGAAATCGCGATGGAGGATTTTAGCGGTGCTATTTAGAATGAGGGAGAAAGAGAGACAGAGATGGAGGTATAGAGCATTTCCCTTCCACAAGGAAAGGAAGAAGATTCGAAAACACAATGCCTTCCTATTTCAACTTCTCCGAGACTCGCCTTCCCATTCCTTCCTCCGTTCCCCTTCTTTCACTGCGCACCTTCCTCTGCACCACTTCCTTCCACCGAATTACCGTTAACCTTTTCTCTCCCTCTCCAATCCATCCTTCCTCTTCAGGCACCGCTGCGCGGAGAATAACAACGGTCCGCGCGCGCTAAATGCCAATTACGGCAATAACAAAAATCCCCATTACGAAAAAAGGAATTCTATGGTGCACGTCCAGAAAAAAAGAACTACTATGTTTTCACGAGGAGGGCCAATAATAAACGCGGGAAATGGCGAGACAGTAAACGCAACCGGAAAAAGGTATTTTGCATCATACGATAACTTTTTTGCGTTGCCGAATATTTTCTCGTAAAACGACCGTTTTTGTAGCAAAAGATGTTTATGACAAAAAATTTAATTTACATAGAACACTTTCTTTCATTGAAATTTTCATCGTGATGATTATTATAGTATGTATGTATGTACATACTAGTAGTATATGAAAAATAATTTTGCTATTTTCGTGTAACATGCCGACACAAAAGAAAAATCATATTACTGATTTGTTCGCCTATATTATTTGTTTATAACCAGTGAATATAACTGGTAAATTAACGTGTTATGTTAAACTATGATAATTCTTTAAACAAGTAAGAATTTAACAAAATCAAATCTTTTTGCTTTATAAAATAGGGGGCCTTAAAAGAATAAAACGAAAATTTTCATATTATTTGTTCGTTATAAAAGATTTTGGCGTCATATTCTTTTCATTACAGTTGCTTTATATATTATTTACGTAATCATTTCGCTTTGATAGGAGATTTTCAAGATTGAACTTCATTTAAAAAATGTGTTTTGCTATTAACTTTATATTCAAAATCCATTTACTCCAGCTTACGGAATGAGATTATTACGTAAATGATATGTAAAATTAAAGTAATGACAAGTGTATGACACCAAAATCTTTTATAACGAACAAATAAACTGAAAATTTTCTTGTTTTATCCTTTTAAGGCCGCCTATTATATAAAGCAATATGATTTTATTTTTGATTTTTTTAAATTCTTACTTGTTTTCATCTTTTAAGTAGTGCGAAGATGAATAACATCAATGAAAAATAACGAACAAAGAAATTACCTAAATCGCTTCCTTACAGTAATTGATGTCAAATTTTGTGATGTGCAACTTTGTGACTTCAAACGACTCTAGCGCTTGTACGCTCGTCAGTTTAAATCACAAAGCAACTAATTGTAAGATGAGAAACCCGCATTAGCCTACTCTTTTCGAAAAGCACCAAGGAGGACCAACGGCTTTATGTCCCTTCCGAAGGATGAAGCGTTGATTCGCGTGCTCTCCTCTAAACACGTAAAGAGTGGTCCGAAAAATCTATTGAAAAAAATGCAACTTCCGCAGGTTTTCACAACCAACGCCCTCGCCACTATGCCACGGCACTCCATTTCGCAAGTTTTGAAATTTCGAAGATACTTTTCTACCCAGAAGCCATCTACCGCAGCGTGATGAATAAAAATACATTCCCTACTGATTACGAGTTGTTGATTGTTTTATGAAAAAGTTCAAAATTAGTACGACTACATAGGGCCCCCTGCTTAAAGAGGACCCCACCTCTAAAAAAATATTTCTTTTACTTATTATAAAGCACATGCATTTTTTTTAAATCGGAAAAGATACCGAACACCGTCATAATGCGTGGTTACTTTATTTATCAAAATTTACTGGACTGCACCGGACCCCACGATTTTTCTAGCCGACTCTGGAATGCACAATGCGGAAATGATCGTTGTCCATTACGTAATGTCGACAGCTGGCATTACGCTGTGGATTCACGAGAAATATGTATGTACCTCTGTCATCTCTTTAAAATCGAGTACACTCTTCAAAATGGTCGGAAACCAAAACGTGGCACACTCGGCGGTTAAGGGTGACATTCAAAGACAATATTCCCAATAAGAGACCAACATCGAAAATCTAGAACCTCCCCTAATCGAAGCGATGACTTCATAAAAACTCAGTAAAGCGCCGACCTTGACCTCCCATCTCCACCGACTAGCGGCTCCCCCATTGAGTTGACAATAGAATTCGGCGCTTTGGAAAGAACCACACGCGAATGACTGAGTCGTTCTGAATGACCGCTCTCTCTCTCCCCGAGGTCACGGCTCCCGACAAATAAATCGGATGACCCCAATTCCTCGCCATTGGACTAGGGCACCACTCCTCGTTGGCCACAAGCCGCTTTCGCCCAACTCGATCGCCCCTCAAACCCACTGACCCTCCGTGTAGTAAATGAAGAGGACGGGAGTTGGCTCGCCTCGTGGCAGCAACTATAAGGATAAGTGGGTGAGCTTGCACCGAGGTAACTCTCACTGTGATCAATTCGACGCGTAATAACCTATGCTTCGACGACCGGAATGCAAGCGAAGGAGAACTTCCACATGCACCGAAATTGCTCGAAGAAATCATATATATGTTTGTTATCTTAGAGATCGGAGTCGGCTGTAAATGCGAGACACTTTCTGGAGTTCGGAAATCGATTCTGTTTTCCCGCATCCACTGGCGTTATTTGTTTTCCTCCGCGTATTTTCCCTTTCCCGAAACATCGAGGTAACAAACGATTTCTTTCCCGCATAACTTCCCCGACACATTATCACACCGTGCTCGTATGCCACAAACGTAAAAATAAACCTCGGTTAATTCTTTCCTCTTCCGTAGTCTATATTGTTATGTGAAGCGAAAAAAGACCCCTATAATTTCTTCCCTCGCAAAACAAATGAGAAACTACACAATTAATACGCTATTCCGTTCCTTTTATTTATCCAAACCTAAAATATACCGCGCCAGTCATGGCGCTAAAGCCGTATTCGGTTCGGAGTAGCTCAAGTGGTCACGAAAACCAGAACATCAATCCCGTGAGCACACAAATTTATACGCAGAAGAGTTGACGTAATTGATGGATTTTTGATGCGATTATAATCATCGCTTGGTCCATTTCAAAAAGTTGGCATTTTTCGAAAAATGTAAACTTTACATTGCCAGCTTTTTAATAACAACATTCTAGACCAATGCTACCGAATTTTGAAGCCAAATAAAGAAAAGATTGCGTTTCTTAATTCATTTTGGCATGGGTATTTCATTAAAGCAAAAACTAATTATTTAAAATTTAGAATAACAGTAAAATTGCCTTTCCAATATAAAGCTGGTATGGTGAATAATACGCAAAATAAATTAACGCTAAGCACTGATTTTATTTTCAACCCTGTTTTTTCAGAAACCAAAATATAATGGTAATTTATGTCATTTCAATTTTACTTCTTTATACAAAAAAGAAAACTCTAAGGGTAATTTTCATTGAAAGCAATTACTGCTTTAGCACTTTACAAACGACGTAAAAATTAATACTCCCCGTAGATTAATAAAATATGATTTTCTCGGCTAAATCTAAAATTAATCATTTTTCGGTGAATAATAAGTTGTACTATAAATATGATGCATTACTCCTATGGTTATACCATGAATTTAAAATTGAATATCTTTCATTTTATCAAATGCTTCGACCTAACTGAAAAAACTGGAAAGAAACCAAAGAGAGATTGCCGCAATAGTGCTTCAGTTCTGTTACCAAAAAAGTTATATAAATTTTCAGAATAAACGTTCTTCCGCATCATAATATATGTATCAATCAGCACATATGCGTCACAATAATTTCTATGAAGTTAAACATGTTCACAGAAACAGAAAATGTTCATTTTTCATAAATAAATTTTGCGAAATAAATTATCCCCAATAAAATACCTTACACACAGCAAAGACATCTAGGTGATAAAAATAGTTTTATAATCCTACCGACTCATAAAACGAGATTTACGTTGATTAATTACCAATCACAAGGGCTAGTTCATCATATTATGACAATGTCGATTATCGATTTTATGTTCAAATAGTTTCAAAAAATCCACAAAAATTTTTAGAATACCCAATTTCCTATTTCCATTATCCTTTTGAAGTTATTTAATTAAGCTATCAGATGAAAGCAAGAAAAGTTTTATTTTCCTACACATTGGGTATTATGCGACCACTTGCTCCAGAAACGGTATTTCGCGGTAATACGGCGCGTTACATCCGGAACATTTTTGTTTCCCATTTGGCATGGGGAGAATTTGTCTACCTCCTTTTTTGCCAAGTCACGTATCCCTCGTAAAAAGAAAAAAACAAAGTAAGCATTTTAATTAATTTTATTTTTTCAGTAAGTTTTTTCAAGTATGTATATCTTTAGTTTTATAGTTAGCACGAGTTACTCCACAATACTGTCTGTCGCCGGTAGAAATTATGCGTCGATTACTCTTTTCGGGAGAAAGTTAATGTTGCATCAGATACTCAAACATCCTCCGGGGAATCGCAAAAATAAACCCACAGCACAGCGACGCGGGACTGGAAAACCCCTCCCGGAACAAGTGGTTTATTGGTATTCCAGTCACCACCGGATCGCAGCCGATTCATTGGCCGAACGTCGGTCAACATTGACTTGTTCCCATGCTGGAGTCTGCTTGACCTCAGCGGCAATGCCGAGTCGAGCATCGCAATGTGTGTCCTCGCCAGCCAGCTGTCGGTAACCATGACGATGCTAATCCATCGAGGATTATTACACGAAACTGATGATTCACGGAACACACTACAGTTGAATATCCACACCTGCCAGATCATCAATAAAATCTTTATATTCAGACAAATAAATCAAGCCCGGAGTTAATTACAGACTGTCATTCGCCGATTTAACAGGCTCGAAATTAATTTATTCCGAACTTTGCTAACAACGTCCCAATTAACAAATAATAAATGAAATTACATACAAAATTGCCGCCGTATGGATAAGGAGCGACTTTTCACAAACATATTTCAGCAGTTGAAAAACTATTTACCGAACCTTCACTGACATTTTTAACTGTTTTTCTTATCTCTAAATTAATTTGTCGTCGTTAAATATTTTTTCCATAAATAAATAAATATATATATATATTGATTGAGAGGAATCGCGAGATAAATATCTCCGTAAACAAGAAATTTCCACAAGATAGTTAAGAGAAAGAAGAGGTGACTTCAACGTGATTAGAATCGGGGCGAGATGTTGACGTAAAAAGGTCTAGCGTTAGAGATAAAGCGAAGTGGCTGGTAAGAAATGGAATTGCTGATGTACACTCGCTGTAAAATGCAGAAAAACAAGGGGACGAAACAACAGAAGCCGCAGAGAAAACAAAGCTATGACCAGCCAATATCTAGATCAGTATTTCCCAACCTGGGTGCCGTGAAGTGTTCTGAGGGGTGCCGCAAAAATTATTCTGTTTTCCCATTTTTAGTCTCATTTTGCATCGTCCGCTTTCAAAAATCAAAACCAGAGTTAAGACGAACTTCATTTCGTCGCAAAGGCACTTCGAAATGAAAGGAGACATGGAGAAGGAGGTTAGGGGTTCAACTTCACTACGATTATTATTGATGGTGGATAGGAAGGGGTGCCGCCAAACTATGAAAAGTCACTTAAGGGTGCCGCAACTCTAAAAATGATGGGAAACACTGATCTAGATAATAAAACATTCTGTTCCAACACCCAACGGGACAAAGCCACATTTTGTATGATCCTATTTACAGAATGTCACGAAGAACAGGTAGATAAACAAAGAAAGCACCGAGCAAAGATTCTGAATTCACCGATAGTGGATTTTTAAATCACCACTGACGAAGGCTGTTCCGCAGATTCATGGATAGCACTTTGAAAAATTCACCGAGACTAAATCAGTGGTGCCCAACGTACGGCCCGCGGGCCGGATGTGGCTCGCCAAGTGTTTTTGTGCGGCCCGCAAAGCTATGATAAAAAAGCAATTCGAAAAATTTAGCACACAAATTAATATATTTTTATGAAAATTTTGCTAACAAAACTTTTAATATCGGAATATTTACCATAAAAACCTCATTGAGACTATATTTTAACTTAAATGGCACATTAGCATATATATAGATACTTTGATTCAAACTCTAATCCGGCCCGCGGAAGAGCTGGCAACTTCCAATGCGGCCCGCCGAAGGATTCGCAACCACCGATGCGGCCCGCCATGTAGAAAAGGTTGGGCACCACTGCTCTAAATCACCACTGATGATGCCTGCTTTGTAGGTGGAAAGCGCATCTGGTTTTCCAAACACGTTTAAAACTATTGAAAAAACACACTCGTACTCTTTTAATTTGATCTCATCCATGGAGTGAGCTCGATAACTCTTTTCAGAATACTCTCTTATTACCGAGTTTCCTACAGAATTCGATGGAATTAATTTCCGTCCTTTCCTCTTTTTTTTAGAGCGTGTATGCTCCATGATGCCATTTATTACGCTGCCAAAGAATTTTTTTTGTTGAGTTTAGTGCGAGTGAAAAATAGGGGAGGCTGAGACGTAACATACCCTCCTTTAACTCGTTGAATTTTTCGTATTAAAAAATAAATAATATCACCTCCTCAGTCAGGTTATAGGAGACTCACGCGAGAAGCCTGCAAAAGTGTTAAGTCGTTAGCTCTATGACGATGGAGGAGGGGGGGGGGAGAGAGGATTGGGAGGTTAGGAGGAAACTTGAGGTAACCGAGAGGGAGAGGGTCCATGAACTCCGGGGAGAGAGGGAGACCAAACGCGTGTTCTATGGACGGGAAAACAAGGGACATATGAGCCGGGAGGTATTGTTTGTGAGAGAGTGAGGGAGTTGGTGAGTATGGAGAGGAAATGAGATAGGAGTTGGGAGAGAATGGAATGAAGGGAGGAGGACCGCGAGAGAGGAAAATCTGTTGAGAGAGCGCGCAAGGCAGTATGGGAAGGAACGGACGGAGGCCAAGGACGTTAAGGGCCGCATAGGAGAACTGGCCATAGAAACATTGTTTTGTTTTTCCTTCGACGTCGATTCCATAGCAACGGAAGGCGCCTAAGCAGAAACAGGTTATGTTTACGGAGCCTCGTGTGGCGCTCCAGGAAAACTTCGTGAAAATATATTTGTTATCGTGACATTAAATCCCATGCCTAACATGTGACGCAGTAGTTGCATTTCGAGACGAAAAATGCGATTGAAGAAAAATACGAAAACAAAATTTTATCCAACAAAAATTATCATGGGAATAGCCGTGGAAAAAAATCTGAAATATAAATAAAACTTGTAAGAAATGTTTTTATTTCCTCGGAATGGTATTTATAGGCTTATATTATTTCCCTAGTCTTGTAAAACCGAAATGAGCCCAAGCAATTACATAAATTGAGAAATTGCATAGCTCAATATATTGCATTTAATAAAGATATCTGTATCTTTACCCATAAAATTCCCTACATCCTTTCAATTATACCCGTATAATGTAAGCTGAAATTTTAAAAGGTGAAAAACAAGAAACATTTAAGGCACTAAATTTTTACAAGTATCGGTTGGAAATATTGCCACCAAAATTTGATTTCTGTTCTTGATTAGTTGCGGCATCCGTCTCATGAAATTTACGTGCAGTACTTTATTCCTGAAGCAACCAAGGTTTTTACTGTGATAATTTTGGTCACTTCTTTATACTTACAATTAGTGAACAGATAAAAATCATTTGACCTTTATCTCGTAAATATTATCCTATCCAATTACTAGCGCTTCTTGCTTTTAGTTTCTTTGCACAAACGCGAGTCCATCTGGCAAAGTGAAGAAGAAAATACGGGTGGAAGAAATTACAAGATGGAATTCCTAGCTCGATATTTGATCAAGCATAGTGGCAAATAATTATTCAACCGTGAATCAAATTCAAAACAAAAAACTACGATTTTTTTGTGAGAAGGTCGGATAGAACTGGTAAATCTATCGCTCCGTAAAAAAATGAGAAGTTGAGGCAAAATGTATAGAAAAATCCGAAGTTGAAAAATAAACATTTTGTAATTCAAACTTAATAATCTAATCTGAAACGAAAGAAAATATTTACGGCATAAATCCGCCAAATAATATGTAATTGCCTGCGGCCGAACATACATGAGGAAAATCTTCCGTTATCATCCGAGCCAATATTATATAAGCGCCATTGATTCATTTGATCTAACTTGAAAGGTAAATAAAATCACATTAGCCTTTACTCAGCGCTTAGTAAATTTCGAATGCCCAACATAGGGATACCACCCGAATTTCACGTGCTATCCCCTACTCCAACCCGATTCAAGATTAACATTTTATAATAGGGATGATATTATGCTCACGTTATAACTGAGGTGACATCTACCAGACCGCTTTTGTTTTTTGTCATATACTCACTAGCTATACTTACAATTGGATTTTCCTTGTTTAACAGTCTGCCGTGAGGGTTAAGAGGTAATTAAAAAACATAACATTAACTTAATTTATTGACATAACGTAACCTAGTGGAAAGCATAGCGCGGCAATTTGACAGTATATTCAGTATAATTCTCTAGAAGCCATAAAATCTCTTGAGCTAAAAAAAACTCCGTTTATAATGCATACATAAAAAGACACTTGTAATGAATATTACTTACAAAAATATCAATTCAATCGCGACTATACGTAATTTATGCGATCACAGTTGAGCAGCGAATCTAATGCATCACTTTCGCATAAAAGCGGGGTACGTTATTTTGAGTGTTTGCTTTTAACAGAAATGACGCTTCTCGAGTGTTAATTCGTGGATCAGAACCACGATCAAATAGATATCACAAAAATTCGATTGCATTACGTCAATCACTAGAATTTTAAACTGTATAGGGCAGGGGCGTGCAACCTCTTTACGTGGCGGGCCGCATTAATATATTTGAGTGCTTTGGCGAGCCGTACAAGAAGTAACGAGTGCCTCGGAGGGCCGAATTAGAGTTTACATCGGAACTTACTCAAGGAATTAAATGCGACTTTAAAACTGAAACTAAAGTTCCAACAATTTTTTGCGTGAAAACTTCGCCAGGCAACGTTTTACGGCTACAATCGAACTTAAAATGTACAAAGTTATCCGTAAAAAATATCACAACTATATTTTCACCAAAGTTTCGCGGGCCGCATACGTAAGATGTTCTCGAGGGCAGGAAGTGGCCCGCGACCGTAGGTTGCACGCCTCTAGCTAAACCTATTGTATTTTTTAATTGAAATACCAACAAAGAGATATTTTTATACACGACTTTTCGCTTCGTTTAATGTCTCGACGGTCCCGGGTTATTAGGATTTGCTGACGAATAAGACTTAGATCAACACCACTGACACAGCGAATCTAAAGCGCTCTTTTTTTTAACGCCACGAACGAAGTATGCGTTCATTCGAACGAAAACAGTACCGATTCCCTGATCCCGTTGGATCCATACGGTTCATTCGACGAACCGAACTTCGCACCGACTCCCGCGAAAGGGGTGGCGCTCCTGAAGTAGTAACACAATGGCATTGCCCAATGGGAAAAGTCGGGGAAAGCGGTTAAGAGCAGTTGTCCCACAAGTCGCGATCCTCGGAAAGGCAAAAAAACACGAGTAATGGCAATATGGCTTCCGTTACTTAGACCCGACGGCACCATAACTGAGTGACAATTTTATGGACGACCGCTCTTCAGGATTGAGGCACGATTCAATGGGTCATGATAGCTGATAGGCATGGTAGACACGAATCGGGGATTTTTTAAATTTTGATAATGAGAGAAAATGTGATAGAAGAGAAGAATGACGAAATCAACGCTTTGTTTATATTGTTACGTCCTCAGGATTTAGCCTTTTAAACGCGTTTTATTTCTTAAACGCGCTTATGTTTTCGCTCCGTTTGTCCGTCTGTGTAATCGATTAAATCAAAATAACGGTAAACGGTAAGAGAATTCTGAAATTTGCAGGGCGTATGTGGTCTATAATGACATTTATTACGCTGTCGAAGAATATTTTTTGGAAAAATTGGTAGGTGTCAGGAGATGCCTTCAAAGATTTCCAAGTGAATGTTCTAAAGTTTAATTTTTAAATCAATTAAGAACAGAAAGTAGACAGCTATGAGCCCGGAGGCTATCTAATAAGCTTCATAAGACAAACATTTCATTAGGAAATGGATGCATTCAAATGTGTATAGCCTGTACCGACACAACTTGTCATAAGAAAGGTGCATGGAAATACATTATCGTTTTGTCTGTTTGAGCGTTTCTACCTCCAAATAAGCCTTCCACCAGATTCGATTGTATGTACATTAGACCATAAACGATATTTTGTTATTTTTTAAAAAACTTTTGCTCTCGTACATCATTTTAGTATGTACCATCATTATAATTCATTAAATAAATAGAATAAACAACATCATGATGATTGAGAGAAAAATAGAAGCTGGGGTCATATAGACCTTGTGTGCAACAATTTCCCATTAGAATTCAACGAGTCTGATAAATAAGCCAATAGCAGATTTAAAATACTCTGACAGCGAAATAACTTACGTAAAAAGCATATTATCTTCACGAAACTTCGTAAAAATTATCATTCTTATCTTTGCAAAATTTCACAAATAATCTTCATTCCTTTTCTACACGTTAAAAACATCAAGAATGCTATGCACAGTATCAGTAATGCTATGACCCACTCGTAGAAGCTACTAAGATATTAAATTGCATCTATTATCCTAGAAAATACCGGTACTTGAGGATTAACATGTAATTAAATCTTATAAAGAACGAAGCAAAAAATATACAAAGACTCATTCTTATTGTTAGTTTCACGTCACAGAAACCCACTTTTTCAAACCAATGCTTCGTGAACATCACATATACGATATACTGTTACGTCTCTTTTTCAAAATCCAACCAATGAATCCAGTCCAGTGGTCAGAATGCAACATGATATAGCCAAGTGGGGTTGAATTATCAGCATAGAAAGTTTTTGTACAGATTTCATTTGAAGGTATTAATTACGGAAATTATTCTTCCAAGCAGCAGGCCTTTCTTACGGTAAATTTTAATCTTAATCAGGTTAAAATAAGTAACGATATTCCAGTCTTGAAAACTAGCTTTCTAAATAAGCATATTATACCATAAGATGTGGGCAAAGATAATTCACCCCAAAGGAAAAGATTATCGTAATATTTGTTTTTTCTGATTATTATCACGCAATAAAAGTTTCATCAAAATATTTGGAAAATAATAACTTCTGTCTTTTAATTCTGAATTTATGTATAGTCGTCAATTTTTAACCTTTTCCCATCAGATTCATACATTCTGTTTATACTATATTATGCCAAAGTTTTTCGTTACTTGAATACGTTGCTTACATTGATTAATACAAATAAGAACTAAAACACTAAATGGATTAAGTAAAAATTTCATTCCTCTTTCGAGCTTTTACTGAACATAATTCAATAGCTGAAAAGGAGGAAATCTTCCTAGTTTTAATGTCATGCTTCTCATGACAAAGTTCTTACAATGAAGAAGATCAATGGATAACTTATTAAATCTAAAGTTTTCAAATTGTTGTTAATGAATAAACAAAGCCTACTTATCACAACATCAGTTATAAAACCATTTGAGATGTTATCAACAAAAACCAGAAAGTTTTCGATTTACAGAGACTTCAAGCATCATAGTAAACTTAGTCCAACATGCGAAAACTTGTTACTAATAATCACAAATCGGTCATGTAAGCAATTGAAATAGTTGGAAATCAATTTTACCTTTAGCTTCTAACTCGATGGCGAGAATGATGACATACCAGCAGTATCCCGCTAAGGTCTTCATTGTTTCTAGATGATATTTACACACTTCCTACGAAAGTAGCAGCACTAGATGTATTTACACTGTTGAGCTGTCAACTGAACCATACGTCTCATATTCTGCTCGATCACTAAATCAATTGGAAGAAAATCCTCAACTGGAACAACTGGTGCACTTTAATCGTTGTAAGGGGAGCACTGTAGCAGACATTATAGCGTTCTTTGCAGAACAAACATAACATATGCAAGTACAGATAACGGGTCCATGTCTAATGAACGATATCTCTCCCTCAACCCTTCATCACATAGTGGTACATCCAGCTTGCCTTACGAACACGCGACACTGCTCATGACACATCGCCGTCTCAAGGCGCTGTTGTCAGAACTTCGCAACTCTTACCCACCACCACTTCGCCGACCAACAACCAACCTTCTGGGGCTTCAACTAACATGGCCCCTTAGCCCACATATCTGCCTGCAGTCCACGGTCTTCGAGAGCGCGTAAGTAGTGACGAGATATTCTCATCCCTGATTGGCTAAGAAATATTCCATTGACCAATCCTACGACATTTATCAAATTTATTAGCCAATGGTGGGATTTTTACTAAAACATAATTTCATCTTCGCGGAAACTTCAACGCTCGCCTAGGAGGCATGATTTAATATATATTTCAATAATCCCTCATTCTGTCATACATAAATTTCCAAATAGATAGGAAATTGGCTTATTTTTTTAAATGTCGTTTAGCCAACCTTGTCTACATATCAAAAGCTAAAGTAAATATTTTAGCAATATACTCCCTACACTGAATTACAAATCTACTTTCTGTATTAAAAATGACCTTACAAACATCTAAATAATATTTCAGTAATATTATTTATTTCACATACAATATAATTCCATATAAAATAGACGTATTCCACAAAAGTAACGTTTATATAAAATATTTAATCATCATGTTACCGCGATATTATTTTTTTAAACCGATGAGAGTTTAAAAGCATCAAAATAATTTCTTTTTCAAGTAAAGTCAAGTGAAAGTCTTCAGTTTGGAAGGTACTGTAGAATATACGTTATAATATTATTGGCTAAAGTTTTTCTGAAATAATATAATTAAATTTTCTTCCAATGATTGCAGTGATCCTGCACTTTTGTTATTATAATATAAACATTAATAAATATCTGTGAAAGAAATTCATTTGTTGCAATGTGCAATGATTTGCAGTTATAATAACAAATGACATTTATTCATTCGGAATTGGTAAAGTTTATTAAAAACTTTATCACGGTTCAACAGTCGACATTAAAAATCAAAAAAATTCTAAATGGCAAATAAATTCGGAAATTTCAATTTGTTGAAACTATTGAATATCTCACAATTTATAGTGAACGCAACACACCTTCTTTCGGTACTGAAATTTTGTATATCAGAAAAGATTATTATAATCTGCGAATTAATATTTCAAATATTGTCAATCTCTGCATTTAATTGTGCAATGACTTAAAAATTCATCTTGTATTTAATTCTAACTTATAAAATGTGATATGTTATCTTAAATACGATTTATTTTACCGCGCTATCAAAGTAAAATGAAAGGCGAAAAGGTAAGTTCACTATAGTTGACTCCAGGTGGAAATAGCTCCTTCGAAACAGAAATTGAATAAAATGGCGACGACTGAAACCATTACTAGAGTTTGTGAAACACCTGGGTGTAATTCTCCTGCAAAACTTCAATGTCCAACATGTTTAAAATTAGGAATTCAAGGATCTTTTTTCTGTTCCCAAGTAATTTTACAATTTTTCTTTGTAATGTATTTATTTTTTGCACGTGTGTTGTATTGTCCGACCCAACTTGTATAAAGTATGAGGTGGTAAAAAGGTACAGCAGTCATGATTGCCGGTTAAAATATTCGTATTAAATAATCAGTATATGGTTATCCAATACTGGCTTTTTAATTTGTTGACAACCCAATAAACATCGATTTAGAGAAGCACTGAAACCTTAAGTGGTAGAAAGTATATTTTTTCTTGTTTTTGGCTCATTTAATATTTTATGTAATGCTGCAATATTTGTTAAGTCGTCGATAAGACTTCCTTTCTGAGTACATGTATATTGCAGGCCTACTTAATCGTGGCAAATTTTTGTTGCAGGATTGTTTCAAGGGGAATTGGAAGTCTCACAAAGTTCTGCACAAACTAGCAAGTAAGTATCGCCTATTCTCGTGAGCATTATTAAAAATACAATCTAAAAAGTTTTCTAAATTATTCCTATGTTGGTATTTTGGTCTCTGTATATGTATGTTGGCAATTATTCCGTCTTTAAAGTTATTGAATAAATTTGAGCAATTTATTTTATCTTATTTAGTGATGTATTTTGTAATGAGCATGTATGATGTTGAATATCCTATCATATTTCTATTCTTTATCATGTAGAAGGAGAAGGTGTAGAAACCAAAGATGACCAGGACCAATGGCCAATGTGGCCCAACTACAGATTCACAGGTAAATCGTTATTTTTAATAACAATCGAATACCCTTAGTTTTTAAATACCTTGCTGGACCATATCATAATTCTAATTCAGTGCAGAAAATAACTTCCAATTTTGAATCAATTTCATTAATAATAGGAATATTAAAACTATACTTTATATCTTAGTAGTTCTTGAGTTTTGCTTTGCCCATCCAATACATATTCTACAGATTCTGAAGTTATGTATGCATGTTTTCTCAGTTGTGTGACTTAAATACTTAGGAAAGCTGCGTCCACATGCTCAGTCTAAAAGAAGGACAGTTCCCAGCCACATTCCTCGTCCTGATTATGCCACCCATCCAGAGGGCATTCCTCTCTCGGAGCAGAAGATGAGAGGATCTGCTCAGATTCGAACTTTGACAGAGGAAGAAATTGAAGGGATGAGAGTTGCATGCAAGGTTTGTGAATTTCCTGTGATTGCCCAATAAAGGACTGAAGTGATCCAAATATGTTAAGTATTTATAAACATGTGATATGAATTCCAAGTAGTGCTAGCTACATACTTGGACACATAACTATTTTGTTCCTGCAATACATTATTAAAAGAGCAGGATCGCATTTCCATATGATTACTAGTGTTTTTATACACAGGTTTTAAGATACATTTACCAGCGAAAAAGTGTGATTGAAGTTGTGTTGTGTGATCATTTTATTTTAGTAATATTATAATAAATTTAGTAAATTAACGAAGAATCAAGTGAATAAATTATTGTAAACTAAAGTTAATATTAACTGAAGTGTAAAAGTTAGCATGACTTAAAGAAAGGGAAAATGAATCATTTAATGCCCATGAAACTCAACTCAATCTAGACACCATTTAATAAGTTGTTTCTATGATTGCATCGATATATTTGAAGATTCCTATTTATGTTGAAATTCCAGTCTTCTTTAAATTATAAGGAATTTGCTTGAACGTAACTGATTTTTATGATTCACTGTATTTTAAATGATTTCATAGTGTTTTTTTATATTTGATATATCTTTAATTATAATGTTATTTAATATAATTTGTTAAATGTTAGAGATATTTGAAATTTGTTATTGATTCTCATTTGTGAAAGGTGTACATTAGCATTTATAATATTTTCATTTTCTTAAGCTTGGACGAGAAGTTTTGGATGAGGCAGCCAAGGTCATTGATGTTGAAGTCACTACAGATGAAGTAGATCGTATTGTGCATGAGGCTTGTGTAGAAAGGGAATGCTATCCATCGCCTCTCAATTACTATGAGTTTCCTCGTTCCTGCTGCACTTCTGTGAATGAAGTTATTTGTCATGGTATTCCTGATCAGAGACCACTACAGGATGGTGATATTTGTAATGGTGAGGTTAGCCACGTAAATAAATTTAATATTATTCTTCTATTACACCTTTATTTTCATTTTCCCTCTAAAGATTACTATATGCTACAAAATTTGTTAATTACATATTTATTGCATGTAAGGCACTTGCTTATTTTTCAAGACAGTCTAAGAAAAAAATTTACCAGATTACAAGCCATGTCCTATGTTTATTGTCACAATATAATATAATAATGAAGTTTTTTGGTGAATTATCTGGAAATGATCAGCAACATATATCGTGGATTATAATGGACAATACTGTCAAAAGAAACAGCTAAGTTGCAGGATGCACGCTGAAGGTGGAAAATGCTGGATGTGCAGTTAAAGGATTACTATTAGCACTTCATTGTATATATTATTGTTTTATTATATTTTATTATGACAACATGTGGCATACAGTGCTGATGTGTTCATTTAGAATATGCAGACTATCTTCCCTTCCCTCACACAGTTTTTAATTAATATAGAAACAACACAGAGGAGAGAAACCAAAACAACTTCCAAACTGAAAAAAAAAAACAAAACCGAAATGCCTTTCCCGATAGAATTATTGGAGTATGAGACTAAACCATGATGATACATTGATGTTTAATAGAGTATGGCATCTTTCTTGTTGGTCCCTGGTGATTCCTGCTATGATTGCTACCAATAACAGATGTTTTCAGCTCTGCCATCAATAGTAAAAATAATATTTCATTCCCATTTTTTGCTATGATTGTGTAATTTTTATTTATGACGTATACTGCATATCAAATCATAAGAGCCATTTATTGGTGTTCTTGTAAAATTTAATGATTATCTCACATTTTAGACTTTCAACTTTTTCCTTATACATTGACTGCACATTCATTCTTTAAATGTAAAATATCAAAAACTATTTGGCTTACGAGTAAATACAGTATGACAGTATACACGGTACTCAAAAAGTGTTGTTTTTTTTTCTTTTTAGTGGATGTTACGGTGTACCATAGAGGTTATCATGGAGACTTGAATGAAACTTTTCTAGTTGGTGATGTCAAGCCTACTGCAAAGAAACTTGTCCAGGTCACTTGGGAATGCCTAGATAAATCCATTAACATAGGTAACTATACCTAATAAATCATCACATTTTAATTTTTGATATTATGTATTGTTTTATTTAAATGATGGAACTTTGTTTGTGAAGGCAATGCAAGAAAAGTATTAAATGCATTAAAGATTTATTGCACGATAAAATTTTAAATAGTTTGACCCTTATATGTTATTCACATATATGACAGTAATTTTTGACTCATGATTACTAGATCATTTCAGAAGAGTACCTTCATTTCTAACTGCTTGATCCATGTAGATACTATATTTATTACACAGAATTATCCTCTTGTCACAATTTAAGAAATATTGTACACTTATAGTAATTTAGACAGGTTTAAAATTTGTAAAGAAAGTAATATGCATTTCTTTGCTTTTTTCTCAATGCTTTCTAAAGGCCAAAGACATTCTTGGCAATTAACATCCTCCTCAGAAACGTACATTATTTTCCATTGTTAGATAAGTACAATATCAAAAATCCTTCTTTTTAAAGGATAAAAGAAATTGTAATTATATCTTCAAGCTATTTCATCAGAAAAGATTGGTTTACTTAAGTTTGCTATTTTTAAAATCTGATTAATTCCTGTCCAAAGTCATTATTTGTTTCCCATGTACAGTGTATTCATTAATATAAACTTTAATGAGCTTAAATTTTTGTTTTTTAGTAATGAGGTTTTTAGTATCAAGATCTGTTTTGATAAGGCTATTATACCAGTTTTGCTGGGGAATGAAATTTGCTTGGTATAAATGAGCAATTTGTAAGAATGAGATTTTGCTGTATTGGTATGCATGTCCAATGGAATTATGTAAATTTACTTGTTAAATTGTTCCACTTCAGAAGAATTGCAGTTCATCTCCACATTAAATATAAACGATAATTTTATGACGAACTTATAATCTGAAGAATGTTATAAAAATTATTTCAATTTCCTTTTTCACAGTGAAGCCTGGAGAAAAATATCGTGAGATTGGAAATGTGATTCAGAAGCATGCGCAAAATAATGGATTCTCTGTGGTGAGAAGTTATTGTGGGCATGGAATCCATAAATTGTTCCACACTGCTCCCAGTATACCCCATTATGCAAGTAAGTCCATGAATGAATTATAATAATGATTTATGAAGCCATTTCTATTTTTATCTTACTTTTTTGTAAAAAGTAATACAGTAAAACCTCCATATAACGAAATTGGCAAGACCGAAAAAGGGGGTGTTCCTTGTACAGAGGGTTGCATAAACGCAGGGACTGACAAGCTAGGCTCAAATACATCAGGCATAATCATAGGTCTCATCTGATCAAGCGACGCACTGACAAACCATTGACTGTATTAATAATAATACATTAAGACTTTATATTAACATTAATATGTTCATTATCGTAATAGTGCATTCTATGAAAACAGTAGTCAATATTAATGTCTTGGTATGAATAAAAGTGCGAGAGGAGATGAATGACTTTACATATGCATTTGATTCATTTACACACCCCGTCTGATAATGGGGGATAGTATTTGTGACAGAGCACATAAAATATCTCACATTATTCAATCACTATAGAATGTATCATACATACTACAATTTCTCGTGAAATTGAAACAAAATTTTTGTGAATATTATATTCTCTGGAATACACAGTCATTCTGTTTAGCTTTAAATAATGGCTGATTTAGGAGGCATACTCGCTGACCGAACATGTGTGTTGTCAGTGTAAAATAAATCTCGGAACACCAGATTAGCAGAAAATAGCAAAAACAACTACTATGCAAGGCCATGTAGTGGAGTGACCACACCATGTGCCGTATCTTAAAGACACCTTCAGGTTTGCTCACACCTAATCGAATAGAAATGCAGTGACAAGTTCTTGATGTATAGACCTACATGTATGTGAATCAAAGAGCTCGTAGTTGGGACTAAAGACCTCCGGACTGTAATTAGGAGATACTAACTTAGCAAAATATTCTACCACCCTGTAGCATGAACCTCCCATAAACCATAAGAGTAATACAGAATAGCATCATGGCTTACAAAAAAATCCAATTTTATTTCGTTTTTTAAAGAATGGATTATGTTACAATTAAACAGGACCATTCAATAAGACTTAGTAAAATAATCATCTATGGTCATTTGCTTTGCATCATTTCTCATTTCTAGCATTACAGCTAGCTCAACTTCTCCCAAAGCCTTTAAATTGTCTGTAGCACCCTCTGAAGTTAAAAATATATCTCTCAAGAACGTCAAGTGCAGCATTTACTTCACCCCCCTCTTGGTCGAATCACTTCCACATCAGGTTCACTATCTGGCTGGAGTACAGGATCCTCATGCATCTCAGAATCTTCTACATGATTGGGAAATATTTCTAGATCATTATACATTTTCACATATTCATCAAAAGACTCTCCCTTGATATTCATATCTCTTGCGACTTCATCCCATTATTCCCTTTCCTTGGTTTCATCTTCGATTTTGCAGGTCTCGCAATCGACCGAAAAACCTGCCTTCTTGAAGCAATTTGATATTGATGTTGATTTTAAACCATCCCAGATCATTCTAAGATGCTGTATTACCTGCAGAATGTTTCACTTAATTTTTGTAATGTCACTACATATCTCCATTCGTCTCAACAAATACTGAACGAGCTGTCATCTGGCAGGCTCTTTTAACAAGTTAAATTACTCCCTGGTCCATTGGCTGCAGCTTGCTGGTGCAGTTTGGAGGAAAGTAAATCATTTTTATGTTTCTCAACCTAATTCTTCGGTGCTGTGGGCTGAGCAGCAGTCTAGAAATAGAATGATTTTTCTGTTTTGTCCTTCCATTAGAGCAGGGGTTGGCAACCTAGGGCCCTTGAGCCTCATGAGGCCCCCGAGTGCATTTTATCCGGCCCACGAAGCCATGATGAAAAAGTGATCGGTATAATATAAGTCAATTCCATATTTTTCAATGAAATTATGATCTAAAAACCTTTTCTGATGACTTTTAACGCTAGTAAACGAATAAGATTTGATTTTCACTAATATTAGACCGCAAAATCTCTAGGTAACTCCTGATTTAAACGCCCATCCAGCCCGCTGAAGCTCTCGTGATTTCCAATGTGGCCCTCCAAAGCATTCACAATGACGAATGTTGCCAGCCGTATAGAAAAGGTTGCCAACCCCTGCATTAGAGCATCAACATTTAAGCCATTCTCGAAATCGTAAATATGTCATCCACGCATTTTTGCTATTTTGATAATGGCAAGACAGTTTCTTTACATTCTTAAAGCAGCGAGGCTTGGAGAACCTCCTTACCACGGAAGGTTTCAACTTTTCTGAGCCATCGCTGTTAGGACAGAAGAGTACAGTGAATCACTCTTTGCTTCGCTTATTACTGTGACACGATTCTCCCTTAATTGCCAGCGTTTTATTGGGAAGGAGGATGTAGGTTATAGAAGAAACCCGATTCGTCCTAGTTTAAAATGTTTTCAGACGTGTATCCTGCCGTCAGTGAAGTCAAGTTTCTATTCCAATCCTCCTCAACTAAGGGATTAACTGCTGCTTCCTCCCCGGGTGTTTTCAGCATGGTTAAGTTCCACCAGATCTTAAATTTTTGCACCCATCCATTCAACCGCTGGAAATTGTCCATCCCCAATTTCACCGCTTCAACTCTTGCCTGCTGCTGCAAAATCTGACCAGAACCATTCAAACACTTTTGTCAAGGTCGTCATTGATGCATGCACAAGGTCGTTTTCTATTCGAATGGAATTGCAATGTATTTTTAATTTGATCCCGATGTGCAAGAATCGTTGACAGCGTAGAAATAGGTACCCCACATCTTTTCACTACTTGTCTTCTTTTCTCCTTGGTCAACTGCATGCACCATTTTTAGTTTCATCTCAGTAGATATCTGTCGATGCTTATTAATGACATCTGCCATTTCCCCTTGAAAATGGAAATATAATTTATTATTATTAACTATAACTAAGACAAGGTTATAAAAAAATTCATTTGAAAATTGCTATCAGAATTACCTTAAAGTTCCAGATGAAAAAACTAATGTACACCAAAGCAGGCGTAATAAATTTGACAGAAAAAAACTCAGTTTTTGCGCTGAGACAATCCAGCGATAGCCAATGTTTATGATTTTGTTTTCATCAAAATTTCGTTGTACAAAGATGGATTAAATTTTGGGGACCAGGTTCAGCCTTTGCACTACGGCAGTTTCGTAGTTACAGAGGTTCGCTATAGGGAGGTTTCTTGTATGTATTTTACATGTTCCAGAGGCGGGGCTGAGAACAGTTTGTTTTGCGGAGGTTTTCGTTATAGGGAGGTTCGTAAGAAAGAGGTTTTACTGTATACACATTTATTGAGTTATTGACTGTAATAAAAGCATATAGCACAAAAATAGATGCAACATTTTCGATTAATAACCTTTCATTTACTGGCTTAAGATAGGACTAATTAAGGGAAGCGAAAAATAAACTCGCTGTATTCAATGAAGTATATCTTGAAAGGTTTTGCATATTTTTAGTATAGTGTCAAATATAAATATAAGATATTGCAATGATGGGCGAGTTAAAATGTAAATCAAAATTAGCAAAAGTGAAGCTTGTTTGCACAAGCAGATCTGACAAAAACATTTTTTTTGTTGAACATTACTAATGTTTTATCACGTGTTTAAGTAAATATTTACTTCCAAAAAATTCTAAATAATTCTGTAATTTTTTCTCCACATCTCACTAATGTCTTTTTTGATGGAATGCATTTAAAAAATTTTTTATTATGTTCATTAATTTTGAAAGGTACAACTCAATTTTTATTTAGAGTGAATATGCTCAGATATAAAAAATTGCGTTTTACCATCCGAAAAGTTTGTCTTGGTCTAGATTTCTTTATCTGCTACTTGTCATCATATTTCATGAGAAACTTTATTCTTGAAATGTAATTACTGCTTTTATTATCAGAATTATTCTTTTAAAAGTTTTGCATGTGTGCCTGTCTTTTTCAACTTTTTAGTGGGGTGATAAATATTTTTCCCAAGATAATACGTAATTTGTATGCTGTTGATGGAATGCATGCTAAACAATCATTTGGTGAACATTAAATCATCTTTTTACTTTAAAAGATAGACCTTGGCATGTAAGCAATTCTATTTATATAACTGCAGCTGATTGCTAGAAACATGCTCAATATATTGATAACAACACTAGCCTTGCTTTAAATAAGTATTTTGCCATTCGAAAAGTAATGCTGAGCTGGTTCCCATGCAAGGACTACAATTAAAAGAGTGAAGAGATTAAATCACAGTCAATATCACTACAAGATTTGTTTTTAAAAAAATATCTGGCTTGAAAAATAAAGAGATGAAAAGCAGTGAAACAAGATAGGAGCAAATAAAAAATAAAACTTTGTTTGGAGTTCCATGAATGACAGGGCATGGAGTGAATTTTAATAGGTAAAAGAAGTGGAGGCTAGTAGTGCTGTGTAGTCTTGTACATAAGTAATTGAATTTATTTAATGAAATTTCCATAGATTTTATTGAAAAAATGTTTTAAATATTTTGTCTAAAATTGAACATTTTTGTATTCTTCAGAAAACAAAGCAGTTGGCGTGATGAAGTATGGGCACTGCTTTACCATAGAACCCATGATTTCTGAAGGTAAGGGCTGATGTAATAAATTACCAAGTACACTATCTGCCTGTGTTATAAATAAAATAATCAAATAGAAAAATTTGTTGTTTAAATAATTTGTGACCTTAGGAAGTGTTTCAAGGAAAATTACCTTCCACTTAGTTGTTTTTCATGGTTCTCATTATATCTTCCTAGTTATACATTCATCACTTTTTTATATACTTAGCAATATTATATTTTTCATTACAACGTAGTTTATTTTTGCAGTATAATTGTCCTCACTTAATATTTACAGGCCTGGCTAAACATAAATGTATTAATTTTAGGAGTTCAGATGTCTGTAAAAAGTATTTATTTTAAGGTGCTATATAACTTTCAACATCACCTCTTTGGCTAACGTCACTTTTTAGCTGAAATATGCATCTATTATGCTAAATGATATTACTGCTGTGTGATATTTATTTAATGAAACTCAGGAAAATAGAGTCGTAAAGTTATACCTAGAGTATTCTTTAACCATTTGGATGCCACAGTACAGATCTAACCAATGCAGTTGGTAATACTAAGAATGTCATTTAGGTCAGCGTTTCCCACCCTATGGTCTGCAGATCACATGTGGTCCGCGAAGGTTTTGTTGGTGGTCCACGAAGGTTTTGTTGGTGGTCCACGAATGCTTTGTTGGAGGTCCGTGGAGGTTTCCAAAATGTACTTTCTTTTTAGGTCGCCCTTTATATTTAGTTGGATTTTTTTGGAAAAGTTAAGCAAGTTTTACACAATCACAGGTATTGAATAATGTTATTAATGATGTTTGTAAAACTCATATTTGAAAAATTTCTCCTGTACAAACGTTGGAAATAATTCTTGGAATGAAACAGAAAATAATCAGGTGATCCTCAATCAAACAGAAACGTGTGTAATATATTTGAAAATGGTCAAATAAACTACGTAATCAAGTAACCCCTCCTCTTAAACGTAGATACAGTAAGGTTAGTGTAAGAAATGAGGTGGTTCGCAGGGCATGGAAGGGACACAGAAGTGGTCTGCAGAGTTCAAAAGGTTGGGAAACGCAGATTTAGCTGATTGAACCAATGGTTAGCAGCAGGTTTTACTTATCCATCCAGGTAGTTCATATTTTTTATATCATAAATCAATACCAAGAGATGCATTCGAAAATAGTTTCTACTTATACCTCAGTCATACATTTCAATGTTTCAGGTGTATTTCTCTTTTTTCTCAATATTTTTATTGCCTTGATTTGTGGCCAATAGGCAACGTGGCAAAGTGTAGGCAGAAGTTGAACAACACACCTGTTGCTGAGAGATGACATTGAAATCACTGCAAATATGTAGTTTGCTTTCAGGCTTGGAAAGTGATACTAAGTCACCAATATTGATTACATTCCATAGAGTCCAAATGTGAATCAACATCACTTTACTCTTTAATTAGTGGCCATACAGAAAATATCAATATAGAGATTAAAACAAATTAGAGTTAATAATATTAAGTAATGTGCATGCATCAAATCTAAATTTTCAAAAACAAAAAGTTATTTGAAATGTTTTTGTAAAATTTAATGCCTAGATAGACCAATTTTTTTATTCACATTTTTTATTGATGATTCATTGTAGCTATTAGGGATGACATTCACCTTTGGAGAGTCAAAAATTCTGGTTAATAAAGGTTAACAACCATTTTAGTACAGTTGGCAGCAGGGTTAAGTTTTTAATGTATAGCATTTTAAATTATCTGTTCTACAGTTGCTAGTGTATTTCCTTATTTTTACACCTTGGTTCTGGTAACATAATGAAGGATAAGTATTTGAATTTCCAATCTGTGTGAGTTTTTCTCTTTGGTCTGATCTAATTAATTGTCCATTTTAATTTGTTGTATTTAGTACATTATTTCTGGTATTTCATTAAAATGTATTTTGTAGGAAATTGGAGAGATGAACTGTGGCCTGATAGGTGGACCGCTGTGACAGTTGATGGGATGCTGTCTGCTCAGTTTGAACATACTCTGCTGGTAACAGATACAGGAGCTGAAATTCTCACAGCAAGGCGCTCCAATAATGGCCAACCATATTTCATGGACAAGCTTTGACAGTGAAGATTGTTATTTTCTTACATTTTAATTGCCTCATTGAGTACCATTCATTTCTTGTCCCATATTGATTTGTGTGCTTGGAATCTCGCGTGTATTTGAAAATTTTATTCTCATTGTCTCATAAGCTCAATTATTTTATACCTTGTTTTGGTGTGCAAGAGTTTAATAAATATTCCACTGAGTTGGGCTTTTATGAGAAAATAGTTGAAAGAAATTTGATGACTGAAAAACTCCAGAGAAATCCAAGTGTAATGTAATTTTGTGATTTAATAAAGTTTGTTACTCGTGGACATTCTGAAAAAATTCAACAATTTTTCTTTGAACTGTTTTCTAGATTATTAACACTAGAACGGCCGGCGACTCATATCCTCCTAGAACGGCCACAGCAATCATAACGACTGCTCATGCAAACAGCAACAATATAAGCAACAGAATATTCTCAAATTAACATGTCAATTTTACTAAATTAAGAATTACATAAATACACAATACAGACCTAGTTTTGTCATTATAACTTTTTAGATTTTAGCAGTCCACACAAAAACGTGTTACAATTTTCGCTATACATTCTCAGCAAACGATATTTTTACATAACACAAAAACATTCACCGATTTGTTTCCATCACACCTAGATATTATGTTTCATCTTCCACTATCACATTGGCTTCTAGAATTCCCATCATGCATTACATCGCCATCATAGTGGTCCCTCTAATTTTTTTCATCCATGGGCAGAATGAATTTCCCTATGCGTACCTACATGATGCTAATGCACAGATGTGCGCCTGGGTTGGTGCGGCCCTGTTAGGATATATCCTAAGATTAAACACAGTTGTGTGCACTTGAAAAATTTAGTGCGCGGCACTTCAAAAACTGCTGCGTGGTCGCACAGTCAGGCTACTTAGAGGGAACTATGATCGCCATCATCCCGAGGAGCTGCTGCTGCTGGAAGGTTAGATCTCTTAGTCTGTTTCATATAAATATATCCGAGCTCTAGCCACATGAAGGATGAAATCCCTTCTTTTGACTCTTTTCCCTGTTATTTCTCCGAATAACACAGGCATTCATTGCTGCCTGTTTGAATATATTATAGAAAGCAAGCAACAAAGCAAGAGGTGCAAATTTCCGCATTTGTCAGAAACAACACATCATAGAGTTATAAAACTACTGTTCTGGAAGTTTCTTCTTACCTTCCCCAATATCTTTAGATGGATGCAATGTGCTCATTATGAAGATGTTTTTATTCACTCTGCCCTGACAAACTCTTAGTGAAAAGTCATCACTGCTCTTGAGGACATCTTTGCTGTAGAGCTCAGTGCGTGCACTCTTTACTAATGCTGGATCTTCCCTTCTAGCTTGGCTTACTGGGCCCACTATACTTGTACTTCTTTCTCTTAGTTTTTTGGATAATTTAGAGAAGTTAAAACATTATATGTTGTTACATTTCTACCTTTATCCAAAAAGGGTTCAAGCAGACGAAGAACAATATTTTCATAAAGTTTTTTATCACCCGGTCATGATTCATCTTTTCTGAGATATGGAAAAGCATTTAGGAGGTATTTCTAGTTGACATCAACTGCAAGCCAGATTTTAAAGCAAAATTTGTCAGTTTTTATATTATATTTATGTTACCTGTCAAAATGACCGCTCTGGCCGTTCTAGGTATTATATGTTATATGTGTGGTGCTAGTGTTGTAAGAATCTAAAATTGATTTTGTAAAGGTAAACCTTTATGTAAATTCGCAAAATTGCATGCCATTTGGTGCACATCCACAAACACGGCAACATGAGAAATATCACTGGCAGTCAAATTGACCGCTTTGGCCGTTGTAGTATTAATCAAGCTTACATTGAATATATGGTGCTTTTTAGAGCAGTTTGTTACTTGAATGACATGTCTCATTCTGTATGGATGAATTTTTATGCTTTGCCTGAAAGTGATTTTTGTATTAGTGTGAGAAGTTTGAATATTTTTGTTTATTATATGAAGTTGCCAGAGACGACCCGAGCAGATAAGTAGTATTAATTGTTGCCTGAGTAAAACTGAAAGTATTGAAATATTTCTTACAATTTATAAATAACAGATGGTTGGAAAATTTGAATTTGCTTGAAAATGACTAACGAACAGGTTGATTGAACAAGGCAGAATATTTTATAGTGATCTTAGGATGCTGCTGTAGCCATAAAATACATAGGTGTCTAGTACAAATCTTGTCTAGTCATTTTATGACTACATGCAGGGCTGTCACATGGTACCAATGAGCCAGGTAGCTGCTTAAGGCACCAAAATTTAATGGGTGATTCCACAAAAATTTCTATAAAGTAAATAAATTTTGGCAAGCATTGAATTTATCTTGAATGAGCAAGTGTTTTCAATGGAATATTTATTTAGTTTTAGTAATATTTTTCCACTTTTTATCACTAGTTTAAAGCAGTTATTAATTTTAATGTTTCCATTAAAATTTTGACGGGGGTGGTGGAGAAAAAGCCATTGTCCAGGGCCCCAAAATATTTCGGGCTGGTACTATCTACAAAAGACTTCGTCTACTGGATTCATGCGTAAGCATGATAGTTCATTCTCAAATTATTCATTTTTGAAGATAATTAATAATTAAAAAGGGGCGGAGACTACGTGAGATTGTTGTTACAATTGTATGGTATGGAGTAAGACTTTTAAGTAGATTAATAGCAATATTCATAAGAGCTGAGCAGAAAAGGGTTGAGGCATTTTGCTGCCCAGGGTGAGAATACATTTCTGTACCCCTTTAAAAGATCTGAAGAGATATCTAATGAATAAGTTAAATTATTTACTGTCCCTTGATAATTAAAACACTGCTACATAACATTTATCTCCTTGCAAGTATGTGAAGGCACAACTCATGCAACTGCCTTTAATATGCAGAAAGACTTCAATAAGACAACGAAGACACGTTAAAACATCATCAAATTATTTCAAACATTAGCATGTTTTAAAATATGTAATTTACTGCATTTATCCATCCAATTTACGTAAATGAATATAGGTTTATATGAGCATATATATGGCTTGAAACAACAATGCCCGTTTCCAAGGCGATCATTGATGAAAATGAACAATTTTTCTTACATCGGCGAATTTAAACGTAAAATTTGCTAAAGTGTTACCTTTAGGTGAGAAAAGACGAACAAAATAAAACGGCCCGTTTATTTTCCTTTAAAGGTGTCTTAATTTGTAGATTGTAGGTCAATTCTTTCTAATTTTAATTTCCAAAAGAGTAAAACTCTGCTCGTTGAAAATTAAATTTTAGCGTGTAAACTTATGGGCCGAGATATGAGATTCATATGGAATGTAAAACATTCTCCTGGCATCAAACCCGGGACTTTTTTGAAAATTTTTTATAGCATTTGCTTTTTGAACATATTCATAGCAATCCTACTGAATTTGACTGGGCTGGCTGAAGAGATGGCCGTGATATGTCGAGATATTTAGCGTTATGCAAAAAATGATGACCAAGAGATTTAGCCTTTTATATTATAAGATATAAGATTAGTTCAGTGACAGAAATCAATATTCCACAGTCTTCTCTGGAGCACATCACTTTCTCATGAGAAAAACCTTGCCCAGGTTTGGGAGAGCATGAGGATTGAGATAGTAAAGGTTCTTGCAACTTCTGTTCATTTCAGCTTGGTTCTCAAATTTCGCAATCCGATTGAGAATGTGAGCGTTCACAATGATGCAAGTGATTCGTGTTTTCTGTTGTTATTTTCTTGTTTAGCTATCTTGTTATTCATATTTTCTTTGTTAGTGGCTTAAATTTTCTTCCATTCTGTGTCCAGTTTTGGGTTTGTTTTCCAACCTTATAAGATGATTTTCCTTATTTGTTTTAAAGTTCTAGTTATATACTACTAGAAACTTGTGTTCTGAATATTTGCTCCTGGTAATGCCCTTGCAATGTTTATGCCAGTAGTGTCCAACCTTTTCAGCCTGAGGGCCACAACCTATTGCTGCACTCATTGTGGGAAGAGGTTAATAGAAATAACATTTAAAAAGTAATGTGAACATCATTAACCATTTAGCTAATATGGTTGTCAAAAGAAAAGATAGCCTTTCTCAAGTTTTTTTTTTTTAGATACTTAGGAGAGTGATTTAGTCTATAATAAGAATCACTACCTGGTTAGTCATGCTGACTGTGGTATTCTGGATGATTATTTTTCAACTAATGAAGGGAAAGGTAATTATCTAAATAAACCTTATAACACCTTAAATAGTAATGAAGGTGGCAAACATACTGCAATTACATGGACTATGTTTGGGAGCTAAGCTAGGTTGAACAATAGGTGAAACAATGAAGAAAATACAAAAAATAATTTTTTACTGAAAAAATGTATTTGCATAACAATATGCTATATTTATGTAAAATAAATGCTGTAAATTCAAATGAAGTGTTGATAGGAGTTGGTTTGGCTCAGTCATTATTTAAGGTTTACATGTATGAAGGTAATAAGTGTAATGGATCTGTATCTCTATAAGTTGAAAAATGAATATAAAAATGTGGAGAACCCTTTATTTACTCAAACAAAAATTATAGTATGAACAATCTAGATTATATTGGTGTGAACCATACCTTCACAAAGTCCAAAAGTTAAATTATCGGATAAGCGGGATTCGGGTGCATTACTACCTATATCCATTTTGGACAATGTGTGTGAGAAACTGTCAATAGAAGGCAAGATGGCTTAACATCAGAGCTGGTGAAAAGGTTAAATTGAAATACGACAAGTTTGAAAAATTTGGTAATTGACTCGTCTGTAGAAAATTGATTTTATTCTGATCAATAACTTTTAAATGATGTACCGCCATAGTTTGTTGGCTCTATGTGCAGTGTTACTATCATGGCTTTGTACTGATTAAAAGAACTGAATTTGAAGATAGAAAAAAATTTCTGTTTTTCTTTCAAAGAGGTAATTTTCAAGACCAAAGTATAAATGAATCAAGTATAAATGTTCAGCAACATATTACTTGGATAAATTATGGCATTGTTTCCATCAGCTAGAGATTTTAGATGGGTGAATTATGAAGAATTTCAGATTTCAACAAATGCAATTACAGGAAGGAACAAGCAATAGCAAAGCTTTTATTAGGAATCAACATTGCGCATAAACTAGATATGCATTCTCAGGTAAGCTAATTGTAAGAAATGAGAGAAACTGTAGATATGATTTAATACTTTTCAACCAGATATCATGCTTGGGAGGAAAAATATAAGAATTTCAAAAATTAAGTGCTACAAAATAAGTTGTCAAGGGAATTCCATACTCTTTTATAATTTTTTTCATACAAGCAATAACTCAGAAAATTAAGTAGGTATTATTTTTTAACATTTTCGCTGCTGATCTTTTGTCATTGTGTTATACAACCACCAATGGATCAGTTAATTTTACACCTGTGTAATTATATTTTTTCCTAGATGTTATATCATTCATTTTATATATATATAATCATAATTTTGTTGTTTCATTTAACCTCAATATTGTATTTCTATTTTTCAACCACTTGGATGCTTAGGGATTGGCAAAAGATTGATTAATGAAAATATATGCTGTTCAAGTAGTGAAAATTGTAAATATTTTTATTCAACATTTATATTCTTGAAGTTACATAGTATATAACAATGTATGAGTTGAAACTCTAAATAATACAGGCATTTCAAATGAACTAAAGAGTGTAATACCAGGGATGGGAAATCTTAAGACCAGATTTACGATGCCTACAAATCCACGACAAAAAGTCAGTCACTGAAATTTAACACACGTTATTTATTAATCAAAATTATGGCCATAATAACTTCCTAAAAAACGTTTACACCTGATTTTCAGTAATACGATAAAACAAATCTCTGAAGTAAATTATTATGTAAACTCCTTACTGAGTGCTTGAAACTAAAGATGTGGCCCACAGAATCAATTAACTATAAATGGAGCCTGCTGGGTACAAAAGTTTCCCACCATCATGTAATTCACATTCTGATAATGAATAAGTAACGTGAGAGCTTATCAGAGATATTTATTGTCATTTCTGGCTTGTGCATCCATTGCACTCAACCAGTGAAGTGGCCATGATGTACTACTGTCATAAACATGGATATTTTTTTAACACGGATCATTTTTTGTCCATCTTACTTTGAAAATATAGGTGGTTCCAAAAAACCTAGTTTATTCAAGATAATTGCATCGTACTGTACAAATTAAAATAGGAATATTTATTAGCAAGATAAATGCAGAGAAATAGGCCACTTGACTGGTTAATCTTATTCAATTAGGTTTTGACGATGGATAATTGCTATGTAAATGCCATTATCCATTAATTAGTTTCGCTTCTTCATACCTTCACCAAGAAATCATCATATATATCTATATCTAAACTTTACAAAGTTCCTGTATTCACTATTGTAATTATATCTAGGTTTGAGCCACTTGCAAGGCTCAAATTGAGCCAACTAAACATTGCTAATCACTCAATAAATTCAAAGAAAAGAAACTAAAACTGTTTAGTATGACATGATAAATTTATAAATTGCCTCAACAATAAAAAATATATGAAAATACCTATCTGAATAGTATATTGTAACAAAAGAAAAACTTGAATAATCAGGTTTGACTTTAAGTATAAGTTCTAAAATGTATATACCCTACCACATACACTGAATGAATTATATTATCCAAAACCAAAATTACGGCAAATCAGCATACATTTAAAAGCTTTAAAAATTGAAATGACCTTGAGAGATTTAGCAGTTTTTGTTATCTGTTACTGGAGAGAATAAAAGCCAACATGAACAAGATAAAAAAGATATAAAGTCATTGGGGTAAGGCAGTTAAACAGGGATGATTAAATATGCACGTCAACTCATCCGAAACAAGCAAAAAATCATGGCTGGTGAGCAGAGGAATACTCGATTTTCTATGTTGAGATTTTTACCACTCTTCATAATTACTTGTCTCAAGCTAGGAATGTAATTAGATTTTTGAAAACCCAGTCTCACTGAACAGCCAACTCCACTAAAACTGAAAATTTGATAACATAAGAATTAAAAGTAAATGTTATCAAAATAACGTTAGGACTTGCATCCACCCTTGGGAAATTTCTGGATTTGCACTAGTCACCAGAGGCGGTGTGGAACCCATAGCTCTACATGCAAGTCCCAATACTATTTTTGATAATATTCATTTGCAATTCAAATATTGACAAATTTGCCGATTTAGTGTGGATGGTTCTTCCAATGAGACTAGATTGTCAAAAATCTAGCTACAATCCCAACTTGAGACAAATATGTAGAAAATGATAAAAATCTCAATATAAAGAATCGAGCATTCCTCTGCAAGGGAGAAGGGAGCAATCATCCCCTTGGTTCCACCACTAGTGGTTGATGATAAGGAGCACCTGTTGGCTGCTTCGTTTTAACCTTTAAACACTTAACGTGCCCATCCCGGCATGCAAAATTTGTTCGCTCCTGGACAAACATATATATGTTCCACTTAGTTCCAGATTGTGTACTGCAGGGTGTCTTGGGTTTGGCATGAGAACAACCAAGAATTGCATATGTCAGCCCAAAACAAGAATGCCAACAGTCAAAGGCTTAAGGAGGAGGATGCCTCAGACAAACAATAAACAGACAATGAAGATGGATGGAGAAACCTAATAACCATAAAAATATTTTATAAAAAAGAAAATACAAACACACTGGTTTATGGGAATTTACTCCACACCAATAAACAATTTTCATTGTAATAAAATTTTTTCAATGTTTCTTTCTGGTAAAAAACAAAAGTATATAATTCATTATGTTTTACTATAAAATGCTTTTTTATTTAAACATTCTATTACCAGTAGTTCATGAGATATGCAATTTTTCCAAAAAATGAACAAAATATTTTAAATACCCCACAATATTCCCTGTGTTTAAAGGTGTTATTTAACTGAAATTACCTAAAATTAATTATTTGGCCATGAAATGATCAAGTAACTTCAAAACAAAGATGCTTGCTATTTCTAAAACAAAGCATTTGAGTTTAAAGTGGTATTTTTGTTAGTGAAGTCAACATTTGCTCATCTCTGTTGATAAGTATACTTAAAATGATCATTAGTTTTTGATTTTGGATCCAAAATTGAATTCTACACAAAAAACAGACATTTAATAGGCAAGTATTAGAGTATAAGCAATAAATGGTTAATCAAATACATATATTTAAGCTCTATAGACATGAAACACTACATAAAGCAGATTAAGCAAGGCAAATATTAGTTTTAATGTGAAATTGAAAAAAACGACACCATTCAGACATACTTTTCTCAATGCAGTCATTAGAGAGCAACGTACAAAAATGATTTCAAAATGAACCATACTAAAATATTATATAAAACAGACATTTTCATACAAGATATTTAAAGATGATAGCCAGGAAGAGAGATAATTTTGGTTATGTAAACAAAAAAATGCTTCTCAAATGTTTCACTTTCATGCCAAAAACTGAGCGATTTCAACAGCACGAATACAAGTTGTTGCAACACAAACAGCTTGCAATACACAAAAGATTGCATGATCTTTCTCCAAATATATTTTAGTCATTTGAAAATTTCACTCTCTCTTGTAAGCACATCGTTTTTATCAAAATTACCATAAAACTGCATAAAAATTATATTTTTCAAACATTATCTTCAAAATACTTTACTGCTAGAAAATGAACATTTTCCAGCTTAGAATATATTTTTAGGGTTTCTATGACTATTAATTTGAAAACAAAAAACTAAATTTAAAGAATTAATGTGAAAAACCCAGTCAAAATATCTTGAGCATATTGTCTACCATGGCCCTCTTCAAATCATTAAAAAAAATCACAACCCATTTTTCCTAAACAAAATTTGACTAGTTACATATAAGGCAAAACATTTATCACAGCAACTTTCAAGAACTGGAATGTGAAAATTCATCACTAACCATTTCCAAGTACATAATGCAAGCCACCCACTCAATGAGATTTTTGTTTTTATAAATGTGAAACTAAATAGAACATTAAGAATCCATATATCAGTCTTCTTCTGAATCAGACAGTAAACGTTGCTCTTCAATGCCCATCTCCTTTAAGATTGATTGGCATTGATTTTGTTCTAGTTGCCTGAAAATAAAATAGCTTAAATTATATGCTGGGTATTTTTTCTCCAATAAAGTTTAATCAATGGGAAATTATCAAACAAATTACAGCAATTCTGTTTACTGCAAACAATTACTAATTTTGAGGAACATACAAGAAGTTTTTAAGTATTATGTAAAACAAAAATATTGTAATATCATTCCATAAAATTTTTTTATTTATCTGAAGATGTTCAGCAAAAAGGTAACTTTTAAAATATATGAGACAATTAATATAGTAAAAACAAAATTAATGATATGAAATGTCATAAAAATGAAATTACTTATCTTTGAAAAGCCTCCAATTACACTTTAATATTTGTCACTACATTTTATTTAGTCAGGTATTATTCCATAACCATTTATTCACAATAAAATTGGTTAATCAAACAAGGCAGGTAGGTTATGAACAGCTTTCTATATTCAATTGTCTAGTTAATGCAAAAAACTCAATCAAATTTATCTTTAGTCATATTGTCTCAAACTTTTCCAGCTACTAAAAGATATTTTGCTTCGTAGATGGAATATAAAACATAATTTCATCTTCCAGCAATTTTTTACTTATCCTCAATAATGGCTTTAATTTTTCTGCTGTACCATACAACTTTCTATCCCAATGAAGGACATACATAATCACCATCACCACTCCGTGAACTCTTCAATCTACAACCCAAATAAAAACTAAGTAATGTTAATTAATTCAGGGAATGAAGCAGTTTTAGAAAGAATTCAAACCACATGCAATAAGTTCAACTGAATAAATGATACTTAAGTGCTTTATTTAATTTAAAATGATATAGTGTGTGGGAAAAATACTTGATTGAAAAACTTCTCAAAATGTGTTTCAGTATAAAATAGCTTACTGAATTATAACACATTTGTATAAAAATACCACTATTCTTCATGGCTGTATGATAAAATCCTTTATTTAAGGTCTCAAAAATATAGTATGGCAATTCAGTCATTGGATGACAATATACACGTTTTTACAAAACAAACTAATAGTTAATAAATCACAACAATAAAGACTTCTTACTACAAAAGATCTTTCTTCCTAACTTAAACGGCATACCACTTAAACAAACTAGAGAATTTTCTAATTGGTTTCCATGGCTATTATGTAAAATCATTAAACTGATATCAATGAAACAATTCATCATATAACATATGCACTACATACAATAAATTATCTTTCAAACTGCAAATGATTTAAATTGCTATGCCAATTCCAATGTTGTAGAAGCTCAAAATACCAATTAAAAAAGCAAGTCTGCACAAATGGTATCATAACTAGTGAATGAGCCATGAGCTATTGAAGCGATTAATAATACTATCCTATTGATGAAATACATATGTGGATCCTCCACATAAATTGACTGCTGTGTGTGTGTGTGTGTGTGTAATGATGGCACCTGGCAAGAATTAACTTCCTGCAAACGTGTAGCATGGTTGTGGTCAAGTTTTAAATGATATGATTGTAATTTCCTTGAACTGTGTTAGTTTGTGAATAACCTCCCCTGAAAATAAAATAAAACATTGGGTAAGTCCATTGTCTTCTTATGCTTTTATGAGTATTTATATACAGTAAAACCTCGATTATCCGTCTCTCTTTCATCTGTCACCTTCTGTTATCCATCACATTCCTAGGAAAAAAATACATAAAGTCTTAAAGAGCTGGCGATTCGTCAGCCAGCTGGAACTTGTCTTATATATTGAAAATAACCACAAATATCACTGTTTGATTAGTGTTATTACAAAGTGTAAAGGAAAAACTTATTTTGGGTATAAATACAATTAGATATATGTACTTGATTATATTTGTTTTTTAATGAAGAAATATACAATACTTTTACGCATTAGCTCACTCAGCTGAGATATCGCCCATCTCACGCAGAGTTAGTTCACTTCAATCGCACTAGAGGGAAGTAGCAGATAGATTGAGATAAAGTTATCTGTCTGTTTCTAAACATCAACATGTGTGGTACGTTTGCATAACCCCTAAATAAATATGGCGGAGAAAAGAAACGTGTGACAGCAGACTAAGCAAAAAAGTTGGAAATAGTACAATGGTTAAGGAAGGCTGAAAGAGCTTCCAGTTTAGCAAAAATGTATTGTATTGCAAGAACCAACATTAATGACCTAAAGCAAAATTGAAGAATTCATTAGCAAAATGGAGGCCAGTGATGGAGATGTAACTCGAAGGAAGACTACCACAACCAACTCGACATTGCAATGTTTTGGTGGTTTATTCAGCAATGGAGTAAAGGAATTCCTCTTACAGGGCCACTAATAACAGAGAAGGTCCTTGAAATGAATGCAAAAATGAATGGTGATCCATCATTTAAAGCAAGCTCAGGGTGGCTGGACAAATTCAAAACTCAACAAGGAATTTGGCAACCAACTATTGAAGGTGAAAAACTTAGTGCAGACTGCAAAGTGGTATCAGACTATATTAAAAAATTGAAATCTCAAATAGAGAATCAAGGTTTAACTCGTGAACAGGTGTACAGTCACGAGCATAGATAATCTAAACCCGACTTTACGATGGGGGTCTGTTGGCTTGACTATTCCATAGGAGTTGAATGTAAGCATACAGTAGTCGTTGGAGAGTGGGACGTGAGGGTTAGGTCATGATATACTGGGAGGGAAGGAAGTGGTGTGAGTAAGGCCAGGTTAAGCTACATCAACACGCATGCTTCACTAGGCAGGAGGGAAGGTGGTTGAGGAAGTTCAAGTAATGTTATCCACATATATGCAAAGAAGGTCCAGTTGTTCGAAACAGAACAAGCTTTCAGCGCAACACCATGATGGCCTACACTTCAGAGGTTACCCGAGATCACAGTGTGGGAATGTGGGAAGCTGGGCATCCCGTATCTGACATCTCTAATGCCATTAGAAGGGGAGAGCATGTTGTAAGATACTGGATCCGTTGATTTCAAGAGCAGGGAGAGAAAGGCTTGAAAACTGGCCAAAAACCTGGACCACCCAAAAAGACAACTCCTGAAGTGGATGATGCAATTATTGAGGCAACTAAGAAGCGACTGTTTGCTTCAGCCACAAAAATCGGTCGAGTTTTAAAGTTGGAAGTGCACCCCACGACAATTAGAAGGCATCCACGTGCTACGGGATTTCACCATCGGATGGCAGTGAGAAAGGAAAATATGACAGCCGAACGCTGGGCCTCTCGCATTGGCTTTGCTTTGCAGCATATCCCCATGACTGAAGCCTTTTGGAATTTGGTGATATGGTCCGATGAAAAAGTATTTTCATCAGATGAAGATGGACGAATCCATCTCTCGCACCCCGACAGCACATGCTATGAACCCAAGCATGTTGTTGCTGCTGCAAGGAGTGGTAGAATAAGCATCACCTTCTGTGGTTGAGTATCAGTGGCTGGACCCGGAGAACTTGTCCAGGTCTCGACTAGGTTGGACTCGGAAGAATATGTCCAAGTCCTAGATGAATGCATGCTACCCAGCGTCCGTGCCATCTACCCAGAAAATGAAATGCCTATAATACATTTCGCACAAGACAATAGCAGTGTGCACACTTCTCGAAGAACTAAGGATTGGTTTCAAACCCATCCTGAGATTTCAGTCTTTGACTGGCCAGCAAAATCTCCGGATCTCAATCCTATTGAGAATGTATGGACTCCGATGGCGTACGACTGGGAACCTCGACGGGAAAGAACAGCAGAGGCTTTAGCCAATCATGTTCGGGAAGTTTGGGACAGCATTAGGAGGAGGCCTGGCATTTGTCAGTCCGCTGTGAATTCAATGAACAGAAGTCTGAATACTGTTCTTGATAATGATGGTTGGTGGGCATCATATTAGTAGAATGCTTTTTGTTAAAAAAAAATGAAAAAGAAAGACGTTTATTTTTTTACTGCAAATAACACATTAAAGCAAGTTATTTGGGCTGTTTTTTATTTATTTATTACTTTATTAACTAAGAAGAATTTTAATTGTTAGCTAATTTTAGCAAACCATCTAAGGAAATTTTTTTCTAAGATTTGGGGGGACAAGTTATTTTTGCTTTAATCACAACAAGAAGAGTTTCTAGCCAAGAATTATAAAGGTGGAACTCAGTATATCACAGGAGTATTATACATAACTAAAAGAAGATGTTCTATTTGTCGAGAATGGGATGAAAGCTTCGTTTAAACATGTAATTTTAATCCAAGAAAATACCACGAGTACGAGAGAACACCTATTTAAACATTTTCTTTTTTCTTTCCTTTCCCTCACTCTTCCCGCTACCTACTGCATCTTTGAACTTCTCCAGGTAAACACGTGAGAGAGACATCTTCGTTTCACTCTTAGCTAATATGTTCTCACTACCTTCCCGAAATTCTACTGTATGACGTCACATAGGATAGAGATGTTCCTCAGCAACCTTCCCTCCCTCCTAGTGAAGTGTGCATGTAGATATAGCTTAACCTGGCCTTACACCGCTTCCCTCCCTCCTAGTATACCATGACCTGACCCTCACACACCTTCCACCCTCCAACTGGACTACTGTATGTTTACATTCAACTTCTGCAGAATCGTCGAGTCAACAGACACCATCGCAAAGTCAGACTTAGATTATCTATGCTCACGACTGTACAACTGTAATGAAACTGGCCTAAATTGGAAAACTCTCCACAAAAAACACTCACTTCTGCCTCGGAAACAGCCCCAGGATATAAAAAAGTGATGATGTTCAAGCTTATTGGAAAAAATCTTATAAATATTTCAGTGTGTGTGTGTGTATATATGTATGTATGTTCTTTATACGTTTTTACACTGTTGAAGCTATCGAATTCAAAAGTTTCATGGGCCATCCTATGGACCAAAGGAAGAACTTGGTCTAGGTTTGCAGACCGTGGGATCTCTTATTCCCTATGGGGTCAACAAAATACTATTTCCATAAGAATTCATGGGAAATGGTGTGGAGAAATCCCAAAATGCCATGCAGCCCTTCACTGATGTGGATATAAATATACCTAAATGTTAACTTACAACTACGGGAAATGGATTATTTTATGTACGAAAGACTGAATATTTTAATTCTGTTCATGTTTTGTCATATTACATGTTAAATTGCTCGATATTTTCCTTTAAGCGCAAAATTTATCGGTTTAGATGTCCATTTTCCAGGTGGCAAAAAAGCTAAATTTCTTAATTGTTGTCCTCTTCAAAGGGAGATATACACGTAAAGATAAATGCAAGGAAAATGCACACCATGGCAAGCCGTAGAGGAAGAATAGCTAACACCAAGATATGCCTAAATATAGTCTATGAATACTTTTAAAGTGAGTCAAATGATTTTTAAGGAATATTAGAACATTGTTATCTTTTACCATTAACATTGAAAGATGTATCGCAACATAAATCGATACATCTACTTACATTCGTTCGGTAACCAAGATGTTGTTTATTGTTATCTTTTACCATTAACATTGAAAGATTTATCGCAACATAAATCGATACATCTACTTACATTTGTTCGGTAACCAAGATGTTGTTTATTGTTTACGTTTTGGCTAATAGTATTGACATACATAATCCACATAACTTTATTGCCGCTTTAAAGGCTTCAGTGCATCTATCCATGTGAATATTAATAAGAAGTTAATGCGTACAACACAATACATAAAATAGTAAATGTTAATGTAAGCATCGCTTGCGTAATTAAGGAATGGGGAACATTTGCCCCAAACAATAAAAATCGTTTGCCACTCTTTCCTGAGCGAAGCCAGGCGTTTCAGCTAGTATACAATAAAGGATACGATATACAACATTGCAGATGCTTGGAAAAATGTCACTTTCCAAACTCTTCAACAATGCTAGAACAAGCTGTGGCCAGGTAAGAAGGAAGTCATCGAAAATGAAAATTTGCCTATGAGTTTAGATTTTTTAAAAGACTTTTCTAATGTTTCTGGCTTTGAAGGACTCAAAGAAAGTAACGTGAATGATTGGTTAGCAATGGATGATATGGATACGGAATATGAGCACCTGAATGAAGAAGAAATCGTGGCTAGTGTAATAAACAAAGAACAAGATGAGGCAGATGACTCGAACGAATTTTCTGATGCCGATGACCTTTCACCTTGTGTTATAAGCCACTGGGAGGCTGAAGAAATGCTCTCAAATTATATTAGCTCAAAAACCAGGATGAATCAGAATTAACACAGATTTTATTACTAAGAAATATTCGCAATCTTGCTTCGAAAAAAGCACGAGATAGTACATTGGAACAAACAAGATTAACATGCTTCTTTAAAAAATAAATCATGTGTCTTTTATTATGCTTACGCTAATACTATATGTATACTAGACTAAGTGTAAATATATTTGTATAATCTAATACATATTTATTTAGGGCAACTAGATGTTGAAGGAAACCCAGTGAGCACTTACCCGAAGGAGAGCTGCTGGGATGTTAGAGACACATTTGTAGACGTTGTTGGAGTTCTCGGGATGATCCCTTCGTAAGCACAAGAGAGAGTTGTCTCTCTCTTATGCTGATGAAGGGATCATCTCGAAAGCTCCAACAACGTCTACAAATGTGTCTCTCCGACACCCCAGCGGCTCTCCTTCGGGTAAGTGCTCACTGGGTTTCCTTCAACACCTAGTTGCCCTAAATATCCTTATTTACCTTTCCTCTGCCGCAAGTACTAATACATATGTATGTACTTTTTACTGTAAAATATGAACAATAAATGTTTTTCTATTATCCGGTTTTTTCTATAATTCGTCACCTTCTTGGACCCAACCCTGACGGAAAATCAAGGTTCTACTGTAATTCCATTTGATATTTGAAGCTGAAATAATTAAAAAATTTCTGACAAATGTAAATAAGGAAAGATGTGTAATTTGGACTTGACCTCCTCAGTTACACATCAAAATCCAGCGAATGCACACCAAAGTCTTACCTATCATACCCATTAGAAGGTTTACGCTTGGATAAAAGTGAAGAAGTAACAACTCCTGCTCCACCAATTATCACTGCTGCTAAGGCAGCTATTCCTCCTACAATTAAGAACAAAACTACATTACATCAATATATGTACTCACTAAAGAAAAGGCAATTCATGTGTGCACAAGAGAACTTCTTTTTTTTTCTATTCACCATCTTTACAGACCTCAATCACAAATACAGTGATTTTTTTATTCGAGAACCATGAAAAATTGCTATATATCAGGAAATAAACCGGAGAGAATTGCCAAAATTTCTGAGAACTTAGTTTGATGTTATTTTAAAATATTTATTTAAAAAAATCTCACATCAAATGTTGAAAATGAGCACCGCCTTGCTGAATACATATACAAATACATGCTCTCATCAGCATTTTGTCTGACACAGACAAGAGTTCTCGAATAAAATTCACCCTGTATAAGAAAATTAAGCAACTAAGAAGATGAGTATCTATATAAAGGGCTAGCAAGTTAGAAAATATTTTCACTTGGCTTCAAATGCTGCTACATGTCTCAACAAATTTATCCATTAACTACCGAAATTTTATTTATATTTCTCAAAATATTTTGTGAAGTAAATCATTCTGTGGTGTGTTATATGAAAATTAACAGCCCTCAATATCTTTCTAAAAATTGGATGACAACTATAAAGGGTAATCAGGAAGACATTAGGTTAGGATCAAGGTTGGTTCAGAATAAAAGATCCAACTACTGCCAAAATGTGGTGTTTACATCTGAGGTTTTGAATGTAAAAAAGAAACACCAGCCTTTAAGTCCTTCTATCTGAAGAATATATCATAGGTGTTAATGATTTTGGTATTGGCTTACAATTAGTTTGATTTAAAACCCGACCATGCCCCATACTTATTTATATGTTCAGAAGAGGTCATGCAACTCAGCCTTTCTTGGAGCCTCATGCAAGAGCAGGTGAACAGCTTCCAAAATGTGGGGCCAAAGATAGTAATACTTACAGCAGCCAAATAATATATTCCATAGTCCCAATAAATGAACCAAAAGAGTGACATTAAACAACCAAATGAGAAACTACCTTAACTTTTATTATTATTAGAATAAAACCTCTTTATAACAAAATTGAAGGGACCCAATTTTTGGCACTTGGTTGTAAGGAGGTTCTTTGTATGGGTGTTTTTTTCAGATTAATCACATATGCATATTAGCATATTATTGTTGGTTATAACAAAGTCGGCCAAGCACTGAAGTGGGACCGGATGTGAATATCAATGGGGGCCTAATGATATTAATATTTATAGTAACAACGAATGATTTATGGAGTCCCAGTTGAATATTATAACTTTTAAGGAGTGTTTCTTTATTGGAAATCAGTTTTCAAGTAATTTTTAGTAAAAGTTTTTGCAAAATTTACATTCGATACTTGAAAACATAATTGAGAACTTCTGAGGCCCCATTATTCGAGGGCCCAGATGCCTCACATCCACCGCTTCCCCCATTTGGACAGCCCTGGGTTATAATTCATTTCTACACTAACATTTTAGTTAAAGAATGTTTCCAAAAAATTCACTTTATGATAAAAACAATATATTATTTCTTCATTCCTGTAACATTGATAAATTCTAATAGTAAAAACAATATATATTATGTGGTAATTTATGATGTAGGGCAGGGATGACAAATCAATGGCACGCGTTCCCAAAGTGGCATGCGGGACGAAAAGCTGGGCATGCTTCCTGGAACTTGATGCCATGTCACTTTTTTAGGCGCGTTTCGCTTACAGCGTGAGCGCCTATTATCGTCGGTCGGTCCGTCCGCATGTTCGTTCTCGGCTTCTAGCGAACGGATTTTCATGAAATTTGATATTAAGGACTTTCAATCAAATATAATAAGAAAATCGCAAAAATGAATCACGTACGCCAATCAGGGGTACCACTTTACTGGGGACAAAAAATTAAATTTTCGTCATATCTCATAAAATATTGATCATATCAAAATATTTTTCAAATAAAACTTGTAGAACTAGTAAAGTGGAGTCTTTCCTTTTCTATACATTTTTATCGTTGGAGTAACCGTTATCGAGAAAATCAAACAAGAAAGTCTTATATCGAGTTGAACTTAGAAAATTTCTTGCATGGTTACTTCATTGTTGCTAACATAAACAATCTCCCAAACAAACGTTTAATTTCCCTACGTGTGCATGTAATATTATTAAATAGGAAGAAAATTGATTATTTATGATGAAGGAAAGAACTTGAAAACGCTATTTCCCTTAAGTACAGGTATACTATAATGTCTTTCTAATACTCCATTGCACGAAACGCACCCATTTGTGATACGATGTACACTTTCCTAACTTGTTATTTTAGTATACAAAAACGTCTATCCAAGTTTCAAAATTTGTATTTGAAACAAACTAATCAGTTCTCATTTCATAAAAGAGAAGCGCACATGTGGCACATTCCCTTGCAAGAGTATTTCAATTCAAGCGGGTAAGGAGTTGTTAAGAGTGTGGGTAGAGAGGAGATGCAATAAACACGGCACGCCACGGCAGTGGGGTTGAGACCCCCTGGATTCTCAGTCCAAGTTTAGGACTGCAATAAACAGAGAAGATTTTAAGAAGTTCGATGGTATTCTTTTCTCTATTTTCAAACTACAAACCCTCTGTCTGGTAAAAGCGAACACTTCGAGCCTTCTGTCATTGAAAAGACAATTCACACGTGCAGTGACGAAAGGTGCATGGGTACAGTGAGAGAATGGATGAGGGTACGAATTAAGGCGACTTGCTCTTAGCTCCAGGGAAAGCCGGCAAAAAGGATGAAACCACTCACAGGTGGCTTCGGACCTGCCCACGTCATAAAAATTTGGAAACATTTGAGATTGTTCCCAAACTCTGTTTTTAGCGGTTCCTCAAGCATCATTCCCCCACTCTCTTATTGGTGCGAAATGAAATGTTTACAGTCACAAGAGAGGATGGAAATTCATTTAGACATTGAGATTTGAGCGTTAACGTGGAACAGTGAATGTGCCAGTGCTGAGTTCAAACTCAATGCTAAAGAGAAATAGTCATCCACAAAGAATAAGATAATATTGTGCGACAAAATATTGTTTTGTATACAGTGTATATCCACATGGCTGTTCTTATTGTTTGTTACTGTTTGCTCCTGATTTTTCCACGAAGATTGCCTATTCATTCCTGTGGACCTATGGCAAGTCTCCTGAAAAAGTTTAGTTAACTGAAAGTCCTAGAAGTTTTATATAATGAAATAGATTTAGTTTCATTTCTCGTTTTTTAATTGTGCTTTACTTTTTTTATAGTACTGAGTAGCATAGGGATAAACGTTTTCATGAGTTTTTCACTAGTAGATGATAAAACATGCATCGTACATTTAATTACAAATTGTTACAAAATTGTTTTTAATTTTATTAACATTTTCTACCAAAACTCATTTTGTGGTCACCGTTTTTAAAAAGTTTTGATATTTGGCTCTAGTCTCAACTTTAATGGTATGATTTGTTTCTAACTTCTACGATAAAATAACCGTCTGCACATCTGCTATTTTCGTTTAGAAGTGATAATTCTGACTTGTGTTTTTAATAATAATTTGTGTTGCCCATTTTTACAGTAACAATGTCACATCCACCAATTAAAAAACAAAGACTTGTGAAGGGAGCGGCAGAGATTTTCAGGAATGGTGGACTGAAAAGTACGGCATGCTTAGAAAAATGGATCAAGCGTTATGTGCCTTGTGTTCTGAAACAACAGTGTACAGAACTTTGTTTGTCAAGCTACACTATGAAACAAAAGATAAATGGATTCAGCAAAAAAGTGAAGACGAAGAGAGAGTCTATATGTCTCGTGAAATAAAAAACTGCAAGCAGGTGCTCTTGTGAAATTCGTTTCAGGTACATCTAATTTAGTTGCTGCTAGTTTTTCGGTTTCAAATGTAATAGCTCAGCATTTAGTGATGGAGACTACATTAAAGAAACGTGGCTCGAATGTGTTCTATTTCTTTTTGAAGATTTTCCAGATAAATTAAAAATCCTTCAGTGTATACGAGACATGCCGGTGAGTAGAAATACAGTTAAAGAAAGGATAATCAAAATGAAAACCGATATAGAAAATCAGTTAAAGGGTGATATCAATTCTTGTGAATACTTTTCCATATGCCTTGACGAAAGAACTGATGTGACGTCATTAGCTCGAGTAGCAATTATTGCTCGACGTCCTTGCAGTGATGAACTGCATGAGGAACTAATTAATTTGGTGACTTTAAATGGAACCACTACTGGAACAGATATTTGCAATGCAGTTGTAAACAAACTTTCGAATGCTCGGATAAATATTTCAAAAATAGTTTCTGTAGCTACAGACGGTGCACCTAGTATGGATGGTAGGAATGTTGGTTTTGTATCGTTTTCAAAACAAGTTGGGCACCCTTTGCTGGGATTGCATTGTATTATACATCAAGAGACATTGTGCTAAATCTGCTTTAAAGGCACTTGAGGATGTAATGATAGTTGTAATGAAAGCTGTCAACTATATTCCATCCAGTGGTTTAAAAAAGCGACAGTTTCATTCCTTACTAAGTGAATTTAGTACACAACAGATTACTTATGTATAATAACATTCGTTGGTTTAGCCGAGGGTGTTCTTGAATGTTTCGTGGAGTGTTTGGATGAAATTGTCGTTTATGAATGAGACAAAAAAAGTGTTCCCAGAACTATATGATCTTGAGTGGCTTATTAAGCTGATGGTTTTCACAGATTTCTCATTGCATTTAAATGAATTAAATATTAAGCTACAAGGTTTTGGAAAGATAATTAATATTATGACTGATAATATAAAAGCATTTGAAATCAAGTTGAAAATATTTAAATGTGATGTTGAAAGGTGGTTTCAAATATTTTCCCCGATTAAGAAGTGTTGCCATTTTCAAAATTCACAAAAAGATGGAAACTGAAAAACATGCGAATTTTTTTTGGAAATAATAAATACAACATTGGATGGATTTTTGTCAAGATTTGCACAATTCCGGGAAATCGAAGAATTGTGAAATTCGTCAAATATCCTGACACTTTTATTTTAATCTTTTATTTAAATCTGGATAAGTTTGAATGGATGGATTTGGATGATTTTGAAATGCATCTTGTTGAGTTACAGTCCAGTACAATCTGGAAGCAGAAGTTTATTAATTTAAGAATTCATTTAGAAGCTATTGAAAGTGATGGTTGGTAGGATCCAAAGGTTTGAACTCAGAAAACCAAGTATTAAAAGTTTGGAATAGTATTCCTAAGGCATTTGAGTGTCTAAAAAATAAGCTGTGGCAATTTTAACTCTCTTTTCAAGCACTTATTCGTGTGAGGCATTATTTTTGACACTGAATTTTATAGTCAGATATAAGAAACCGACTAAATGTTGATATGATTGCTGCTTGCATTGCATTGAAAACTACTAAATACAAACCTGATATTATCCAGCTTTCATCTATGATACAGCAGCTGAAATCAAACTCAGGAAATTATTAATTGGTTTTATTATTTGGTAATTTGTACTTTTGCCTTCTTTTCCACAAACTTTGATTTGTCTAACTAAATTATTGTAATATAAAATGTTCTGTTATTTTTATTATCGTTCTTATGTATATAAATATTTATTAATATAAAAATATTTTATGCTCTCCATTTTTTAACTAATTATTTTGTAACATCAGCAATTTACGTATAACAAGATGGATAATAGCTTAAACATAATGATTATAGTTAAAAACATTATTAAAAAATAAATATAGAGATGAACTCAGTGGCACGCGAAAATTTTACTGATCTGTGAAAGAGCGAAACATGAGACTGTGAAAGACAAAAGTAGTCGCAAATGTGAAACCACGAAAGATCGAAATACGCAAAAGACGAGGTCTACCTGTCTACCTTATCACTCAAAATTACAACAAATACTACGCTTCGAATCATTCAGTTGAGGTCATAATAACAGCGTTAATAGATGGCATGGATTTCTGCTTTACAACAACGTGTACAATATTCTTTTGTTTAATTTCGCTATATAGAGGTTTGTTTTTAGTGGAAGGACTGCGATTTTTATTCCGTAATTGGGAAGTTTCGTAATTATCGGAGATTCGTAATATAGAGGATTTCTGTATAGATTTATTAGTGAATTTTACGGGACTGGCGATAACTTTCATTATATGAAGTACTTCGTTCTAAGGGAGTTTGCAAGGTAGAGGTTTTACTGTATATAATGTGAAGGGAAAAGTATGTATGTTGCCAGCACAGTTGGGGGATATAGAGACGAGTCGTGTTGGGCACCTTAGGCGACCTGACAGAATGCATATCTCCCTCTCCATGCCAGCGGCGATTGGGGTGGTGCAACACTGCAGTAAGATATCCTTACTACGTAGTTCTACGATTTTTAGTTGCACTACGGAGTTCATTATTTGGCCCCTAGAGGCATTACTATCTTTGGTCGTACAGTTCAGAACCTTAGCCAGGGCAGACCAGGTTTTCTCTTATTTGACTGATACCAGACAAAAACCCCATGAAAGGAACTCCACTGCTACCAATTCACTATTGCTGTTAACTACTAATGACATTCCATTAGATATGCATTTACAATACCCAAAACCAATCCAAATTTCATGCATTTCTGAAGAGAAACTGAAACCAAAAAAGACTGATGTAATGTATAAAATACTTTAGCAGGTATGACAATAAAATTTAAAAATAATGCAAACATAACCATAAATTTAGTTATGAAAAAGGAGCATATCGCTATAAAGTTTTCATTCTACATGGATTTATAAGGCTACTTTTTTATTTTAAAAATAATGAAAATATGCAATGCTCTCACCTATCTCTGTGCATCAGAAATCATAACTTACCAATCCACACAATCGGAGATATGTCGAGAGAAGAAATGTCTTCAGTCCTCAAAATGCTAATGACACTTTCTAGTGTTCCATTAACAGGATGGGGTGGAAGGTTCAACATTTTGGAAACAAGAGGAAACAAATCGACTGAATTGAAAGGTTGAATATTAAATCCTTTTTTTATGAGTGGTCCCCATGCTAAGAAAATGGGATGCATGCTATCCAAGGCATTATCATAACCATGGACACCATAAGTTGTGTTTCTGGAAGCTGAGAAATAAAGATTATAAAACGTTAACATGACAAAATTTGTAATGCCAATGTTGTAATATGACAACATGAAAATGTATTTAGATCACTATAAAATGCAAAATATTATTAATGTTGATATATAGTGTATTCAAATGAACAGACAATTTTAAATGATAATATAAAACTTATTCCATAATATAAAGCAGACAGCATAACACTATGAATATGATTGGAACACCAAGTTGGGATACATTTTAAATGGAAAATTACTAATACATACGAGTAATATTATATGTTTTCCTGTAGTAATCCATGGTTGTATAGAAATCTTGGAAAACAAAACCATCATCTGCAACCGCAAGGATAGGAGGAGTTCTTCGAGAATGCCCAATGTGCCATCTAACTGGCAGTTCATTTTTACGATAAACTTTGAATGATTCTTTAACGGCAGCAGCAGCTAACTGTCTATACACCTCATCTTCATAACCTAAAATATATCAACATTATTTAAACATAATTATTGATACAATAGCTCATTCCCATGTATTACTCGAATACAATTTCCTACTTTATCAAATTATTTTCAACCCTCATTAACACTTCAATACAAGTATATCTGGGTCAACTTACCTTCTATTGGATAAATGTGGAGAACTGGTGATGAGGATGGTGTTTTATATAAGGATGTATTAAAAAAAGCTGAAAGATCTATAATCCTAGATGGGGTCACAGCTTGCATGCCATGGTCACTAACAAGTATTACATTCACAACATCTGTAAGATTCTTCGCAGCTATTTTGTCACACAGATATTTTAAGATTTGATCAAGCTCCTCCAGTTTCCTTTTAACCTGTAAGTTCAAGTCAAATTTTGTACTCAAAACACTTTCTCAATCTCAAGTTCAAACAAATTATCTTAATGTATGATATATCCACGTCATTTAATAAATTATGAGTAGTTACATTTTCAGATTCTGGCCCATGCGAATGGCCCACATAATCAGGTTCTTCAAAATACAACATCACCAGATTTGTTGGAGTTTCGGGATGGGTAATCCAACTCATTACGGTGTCCACTCTGATTTCCCAAGGTACAGAAATATTCCATGCTTGTTGGAATGTGGGAAGAATTTTTTTATTTTTTAAACGCTCATATCCGTCGTTTATATTACCATATGGAAATTCACCACCAGGCCACATCATCACTCCTGAATGGCTTCCGTTTCCAGCAACTTCATTAAGGATCTGTTTTCAAATATTTTATTAACTTAAAATTAAGAAAACTTTTCATAGCCAACAAAATTGTATAATATATATCCAATATAATTAAAGTTCGACGCTCTTGGAGTAAATTGAGAGTCAATTTTCTACACGGATGAAATGAAAAGGAATCACAATATATTTAAAATTCTGCATCTTATATCCGAATAAATGACGAGTGTCAATCGTAAAATGTTTTATATATACTAACCCAAATTGGTACAACGTTGTCATACTCGTAAAGTTCGGCACTGTAGTTAACTTTTTTCCCATACTTTGGATCATATAATGAGTTGGATAATATACCGTGGGATTCAGGATATAAACCAGTTGCAATCGATTGATGATTAGGAAAAGTTTTGGTTTCGAAAACATTAATCATGTAATCACTATATGATCCCTCTTCCTTCAAGGAATTGTATTTGGGAAGGTCAAGCTCTTTTGCGTAATCATATCTAAATCCATCAAATGAAACAATAATAACAACTGGCCTATGATCAGTTACTCCCAAAGCTAACGAGTAAATCATACAACCGCAAAATAGTACACCATAAAAAGAAGTCATTTTCACAAAGTATGTAGAATTCTTCAATGTTAACACAGAATATGTTTCTGAAACAGCCGTTCAAGGTACTTTCACCACGATGATATAACGTGATATAACGGTCACCACCAGGACGCACTGGGACGCACGACCTTACGGTGTCAAGAACAGATGACGTATGGAATGTTTTCATATGCTAAATGTAACAAAAATACGAACGTAAATTTCTCATACCTAATTAACGCCATTTTGTGGAGGTTTTTGGAGGGATAACACAAAAGTCTAGAGAGAAATCGGAAGTATTCTTGGACAAATCAGACAAATATCTGACTTGAGGTTACGAAAAAAATTAATCTCTATTTCATCGGTTGATCAGTAAAGTGTACTCATCTAATGAGAATGATTGATATGGTTATCACAGGTATTTTATATTTTATGATTCTCTTTATGGACTTCTTGATCAGAATAATTATGTTTTGCATAAAATTAACAGATTATCCCTTTGATTAATAAAAATAATTGAATATTGTATAAAAATTTCATAATTGATTTTCTATAATTAGACATTAATGCATGGTAAACTTTTAAGGTTATTACGTACGCTTTGCTGACAACTTTTAAATCTTTTAAGCTGAACTAGAAGAGTAACGGAAAAGTCTAAGGGATTATGAGGTAATTACGTTAATAACTGTTATTCGATGTGGAGAACGAGATCTTAAGGGCTGTGAAAGTACATCATCGCTTAAAAATTGGAAACAATGAAAGTTAATGACTAATGTCAAAACACCTGGAAATCGGTAAGAAAATCTTTTTTCTACTCTGAAAGTAGTTGATTGTACTCTTTAGACAAAATCGAAAGAAATTTTTTTATGATTCACTTGTAGAACTTGCGATTAACAGGCTTAACATCTCTTCAAAGTTTATTTACTTCATCTTTCGCAAATGTATGGTTTTTGTGAATGTGTGTAGGTCCTCGACGGGTTGTGTTCCAAATGTTCGTTTATAAGTCTTTTTCTCGGAACTCGGAACCATAGACAATATCCTATATTTTGAAGGGTGTGTTTGTTGATTTGTTCATGGAACGATAAAAGCTAGAATAACCAAATATGGTATGATTCTTCCTTGCATCCTAACTTACAATGAGTGAATGGTCAAGGTTTTGTTTCTGTCCGTCACTTCTATTCGAAATGGCGAACGGCTTAATTATCGAACGTCACGTATTTTGCCGCGTCCTGCAACTGAAATACAGGGATGAGTGTAGACTACTTTGAATTTGCACTTTAAAATTACTTAAAATCACGGTACGACCTTGAGACTTGGATATTTCTTCGGGGTGAAAGAAGATAGTTAATTTTTATTGAAGACATTCCGAATTCTGGTCGAATTCGCGTAGAAATGCGGTTACAATCAATAAAATACGTGATTTTATCAGTTTTACTACAATACCAATTATAAGCTACCATGACAACCCTATTGTCGCCGAAATTGAGAGTTCATTGCATTTATACGGGAAAATTTTAACGTAATATCCTTTGTCAATTTCTGTGTACGATATTATTTTGTTTACATGGAAACCAAATATTTATTGTTTTTAATTGAATTATCGGTACTTACGTATTATCCCCATGCCATACTTACGTACAACATTAACAGAAATTGATTGGCCTGTCTCGACAGTTACAAACCCAATCACCGGACAACGGGGAGGGATAGTTTGATTCCGGGCGAGGCGAAGGGCGCGGTAGCGACCGGAGACGTCTATCCATTAAAACAAAGTAAGTCGAAGGCTCGTCAATATCCTCTCCATTTGCGGCACAACAGTCAAACGAGATATAATTCGCGCCACAACAGTCAAACGAGATATAATTCGCGCCACAGCAGTCAAACGAGATATAATTCATCTGTCGCAAATGGAGAGGATATTGGCGAGCCTTCGGCTCGCTTTGTTTTTATATCAGTTGTCGTCTCCGGGCGCTACCGCGCCCTTCACCTCGCCCGGAACCAAACTATCCCTCCTCGTTGCCCGGTGATTGGGTTTGTAAATGTCGAGACAGGTCAGTCAGTTTCAGTTAATGTTGTTTTGAAAATAAAATGTAAATCCAACAATACGTTGTTATTCTGTTAATATTTTTATGGCATGGGGATAATACGAAAGTACCGAATTATCTTCTAATCTCTGCTATAAATATTTAGAAGTGTTTGCGCATTTATAGCGCAACAACTACAAAACATAGAAGGAAGAAGAAGGTGCCAGTTTAACCGCAATAAAAACTTAAGCAAAGTGGGAGGGTTTTTAAAGTGATTTGAACTACATTTTTTACATTTAAAATGTTTTTCTCTTTGAATTTTTCCCATTTAAATAACACGGGAATGAGAGTATTGCTGAATTAACAATTTACGTGACAACCGTTACAAACAATACGTAATCTCCTATAATATATTTTGAAAGGTGTGTTTGTTGGTTTGTCGAGATAGATCGTAAAAGTAATTACGTCTATCTAGACGTATCCAAATTTAGTTAATATTTATTTTACTTTATCAAATAAGTAAATTTCGAAGAAATCCATATTTAAAAACTAAATTACAGAAGATGGTACAAGGCTTTATTAATTGGTGTATACAAGAAAATTAGGAAATACTTTATTTTACATTGTGGGTATTTATTGCATTTTTTATACTCGGTGTTTAAAGACAATGTAATAATAATTAGTATTTAGAAAATCGAATTAGAAATGAATATGAATAACTAGATCATCCATGACAGAGATCTGCACGGATACAGATTTCTGTATCCGCACCCGACCCGTACCCGCAGGCTACATACCCGCAAATATTTCTGAATTACCCGATCCGACCCGCAGGAATAAATTGTCCGACCCAACCCGACCCGCAAGCAGAAGTCGTATCCCCAGGCAAAAATTATCTACGAACCAAAACCCAAAAATTCAAAAGAAAATGACTCTCAGCAGAACATTTCAATGATCCTCTCTTATTGAAAAGAATGTTTTGGAAAATACCGCCAATAGCTCCCAAAGAAAGTCGCGTCCCTCGAAAGGTGAGGGGGAGGGTCAAAAGAGACCCAAAGCCTTGGACGGGGTAGGAGAAGGGTGCAACCAACATTATTTTTTTTCGTACTCAAGACACTGAATTTTGAGTTTAGCACAGTTACTGATTTTCCTATCCGCACCCGCAGGCTATATATCAGAATCCGACCCGCATCCACAAAAAGTTACGCATAATGCGACCCGAACCGCAACTGTTACTGCGGATATCCGCGGGTCGGGTCGGATAAATTGCGGATATGCAGATCTCTAATCCATGAGGGTGCAATAAAATATAATCACCCCGAACATTTAATACCTATCAATTTCCTGTCAGTTTTAGTGCTTTTTATTAACACTTTCAGATCTGGTGTACATACTGAATCCTTCGGCCGCAATGGACATTGCCAATGGATTTATTATATCTAAATCGGAAGTTACCAGAGATTTTTAGGCACAATATGCGTGGAAATCAAGTTCGAATTAGCTTTTTAGAGTTAACATTTCAATATTAAAAATCACGATGAAATTCAATATTAGAAACACCTTTGAGAGAAGATCAAAAACAGCGTTAAAAAGAACTTATTTGAATCGAGAAATATTTACTAAAATGTTCCAATTTAACGTTAGGTATTTTAACAGATATTGCTACATGGAAAATAGTATTTGGTAGTTAATTAAAATAAATAAAAAATTCTGAAAACTACGAAACGCTGGCGTTGGGCTGCATAAAATTGTTTATTGAGCCGCATCCGTCCGCGGGCCGCAGGTTGGGCACCCCTGTATTAGAGGATTGACATCGCATATTCATCATAATTTTATCAAAATCCGGACAGTTGTTGCGCCGATACAACTTTCACCATAGATGACAAATGTTCATCGGTAAGTCTTGAAGGGGAGCGTGGAAATAATCAATCATAAAACATCCCCTTTCCCCTTAATGTTGTTGAATGCAGCACAGAAACACTCCAAGCGGTCATGGTTGACTGACACCAGAACAAAAATCGCATGAAACGGACTCCATTGCTACCACTCGACTATTGCTGTTAACTACTACGGACATTTCATTTGATATGCATTTACAATACCCAAAACCGATCTAAATTTCATCATTTTTGAGGAGAAACTGACACCACAAAGTTATTGATATAGGATTTCAAATTTACTTCAGTAGGCACCAGGGGCGTATCGATGAGGGAGGGGGGGGGGGGGGGCACCAGTCCAGTGCCTCTCCCAAAAATATATTTGACCAATTTATGCTTTTAAAACGGGTATTGGCACAGCCGTGCGGTGGAGCAACTGCACCAGGCGCCATATCTTAGAGACCTCAGATATTTTTCAAGCTTTTAAGGAATTCTGAACTGGAAACTTTTTTCGGGACTTGTAAATAGCGAAAGTGAAAGGCGGGACTTCTCCACTGCTCAGTTACCCTCCATTTTCATGTTCCCACCGATCCTCACATTTGCATCATGCTGTGCATCCGGGGGGGTCTAAAAGCTTCGGCGCAAGGCAAAGGCCGTGCTGTCCCAACTACTTCCGGTAGTCCTTGAGGGCGTCCGGTCGCTCTCGCGCTTCATTTACTATGCGAAAGGCGCTCTTTTGTCTCTTGTCTTCCTCCATGAGCAGAAAAGATGGAGAACTCTTTGAACCCTTTGGATGTCGAGTGGGAGAAAAGAATTTTGGTAGTGATTGCTAAAGGAGCTTCTACATATAAGTGCCGCCGATCGTTTAGAGGTTCTGTTCCATTAACCGTCTCCCTCCAGAGTGTATCCTTGGAAAAGATATTTTTCTCGATTCCGCCAAAGGGGTTTTCCCAAATGCATGATGCTACGTGAAGAAAGGAATAACCCTACTCTATAGACAATCGCTCCACAAACTTTCATACCTTCTCATTTGAAATCCTCCAGTCCTTTCTTGGCAGTTACTGATGGAAGAACGTTTCGACTTTGTGCTTCCATGGTATTCCTGCATTCGTTATCGCTTGTTACAAGTTATTACTTTTTCATATCTGTTATACATATATTATAAATATAAAACATTTATAATGGCCCCTTGTCGTTTCATAAAAGTGAAGAACTATACATTAATAATTTAAAAGGGTTGGAGACTAGGACGAGAAGGATGTTTCATAATTAAGCTTTGCACGGTTAAGGAGTTTTTTCTTAATTTTGAAACAACCATACATTCATGGCCGCGCGGGCCAATGGATCCAAGGGGTGCATCGCACCCTGGCGGAAACATAATAGGGGCGGCAATTCACGGGCGGAGGCAAGAATCTCTCTTAATGTTGTTTTTTACATACATACAAACGTCCTTTACCATCCGCTGTGTTTGTAAACTCATGTGATAGACCGCCTTCTAAAATAAAGTATTTTTACTTCATATATCGAGACGATTCGTATACGAGAAAGTTTGCGCAACGTGTTTTGAACAATTTATTTCTTAAATTAAATGCAACTTTTAATCTAAAAATCGAAATAAATGTGGGCCAGGGTGCTTTTATAATTCCGTAAGGGGCGGCATAAAGTGCTTGCTCCCTGGCGGCAAATATGGCCGGCGCGGCCCTACATGCATTAATACAGGTTTTGCTTATTCAAAAAAAATTAGCCGGTCGAAGTGTACAGGGCCGGCGGAAGGGTAGTGCGACCGGTGCTCCAGCACAGGGCGCCACTCGTCTCGGGGCGCCATTCCGTTCACCAGCCACTACCGCCGACGAAACCCAAGGGGTACCAAACACAGAAAATAAACATTTCAAATAGATTTGTAATGTGAGGGTAGGGAGCACCGCTTCATGATTACTACTCGGGCGCCAAATTTCCATTTACGGCACTGATTTCTTCATATGCAAACATGTTATGTTTGCATATGAAGATTTCTTATATTTTTTATTTCATAAAAGAGCTGTTCTCCGTTGATATCCGAGTCTGATTTATCGGTCAATTCATTTTCCAAATTTTTACATTTTTCCGTTAACTCTTCATCATTTGGTACTTTTTTCAAATCAATGAGAAATGAAAATTTTCCGTTAAGTGTGTCTAGAACAACTGATAAAATTTCGTCAAAAACTTTCTCTTAATATCCTTTGGGATCATAATTTTGGTACTCACGTAGTTCAACATTCAGATCTTGATGGTTTCCGTTTCTCTTTCTTCCTCTCGTTTTTTTAAACTCAGTTTCTCCACCTATATCATCGGCAACAGTTTTAGCTAGGTTAAAATATTTTTCAAAACTTTCTTCATTCTTAATAGATGAAACAAAATATTTACAGTTGGCTCAAGTTTTCTTTGCGCTTCCTATATCCATATTTTCTCTTTGAAGCATCATGCTACAAATATTGACTTGGATGAGTAAATCATACCAAAATCCTAGCAGAAAAACGAATTCCAATTTACAAATTGGATCCGCCAATGATTTTGCCAAAAATCGAACAGAAGATTCTAAATTTGTATTTCCAGACATCTTCAAGAGCGGTTAAAACTCCTTTCAACTCAAATTTAAGAGCTTTTACCGCATCAATACGACATTCCCGTCTGGTTGTACAAAGTGGTTTTAATGAGTAAACATCGATGTGTTTTTTTTTTAATTTTCCATCGGGCTGGTGGCGAAAAAATATTGTACAGAGATTGCAACACACCAAAGAAGTTTACTGATTTGTTCACTCAACTGACTGCATCTCCAATGACCATATTTAATGAGTGCCATCCACAGTTAATGAAGAATGCCCGCTTACATTTATCAAGAATTCTTTTCTGTACACCGTTCTTTTTTTCGATCATGTTTGCTCCGTTATCATAACCTTGGCCCAGGCAGTTGTTTAAATCTAGTTGAAGATTTTCTATAAATTCTTCTATTTTTAAAGAAATTGATTCTCCATTTGTTGATGCGAGAGCATCAAAACCTATGAAATGTTCTCTAATAGTTATGGGTGTTTTATCATCCTCTGGTATATCAACAATCCTGACTGTAAATGACAACTGCTCTTGATGTCTAACGTCAGATGTAGCATCACAGATTATTGAGAAGTACTTTTATTTCAAGACCTTTTCAACTATTCCATTTAAGACTTCCTCTCCTACAGATGTCTGTACATTTTCTCGGTTTGTTCGTTAATCTTTTCTTGTTGCATCTATTTTTCATCTTTATGGCTTTTTGTGATTCTGTATTCTTGATAGTTTGTCATTTTTATTTTTCTGTTTATTATATATTTGTTTTTGTGGAGTTTTGCTTTTTCTAGATCACTAATGGTTCGTTATTTTTTGGTTCTTTTTTTGGGTTTTTGTATATGACGTTTGTAGTTGTTCGTAAAGGTTTATTAAATTCAATAAAACAAATAGAATTACAAATGTGTGCATGGGAATCAAACAGAAAGAGCATTAGCCGAAGTCTTAAGTTTATATTTATAAGTTCGCAATGGTTAAAATTCATATATAGGGGTGCCAAATTTTGATTTGCATAGGGCGCTAACTCGGCTCGCGCCGACCCTGAGTACAAGCAATATAGCTGTCTATCGACTGGAGATAAAATATAACTGAAGACTATGTTATAAATTAGCAAATTTAGATTATGAAATAATTTATGTCATATTGTTCATAGGTTCTAAAACTCGTAGCAGTCATTCGTAGCTCGCCAAACTTATCGCGAGAATATAATATTTTAAGGATAACAACAAAAAAATCTTAAACTATGTAAACCGCAACATGCCATTATCAAAATTGTAATTTTAATTTTCCGGGGCTGTTTTTGTAATTTTTAACCTCCTTTGGGCAATAATGGGGAAAAAAAGCCCCTAAAAGTTGAAAGTTTTATAATATCGGATTTTTTCCATAAGTTGTGGCCTAAAATCTGTAGTCTTGCCAAATTTCAAGTCATCTGGAAGTGCCTCAATTTTTATCCTCGTACGGGGCAAAAGAGCCCCGAAAAATTGAAATTCTTATAATATTGGATTTTATCCATTGGTTATAACTGGAAACCTCTAATCATGCCAAATTTCAAGTCTGTAGCTCATACTGAACTGCCTCATAATTTTTGTTCTCGTATGGGTCAATAATGGGGCAAAAGAGCCCCAAAAATGGGGATTATTACAACATTAGATTTCTTCCATTTGTTGTAGTTTAATATTAATGGCATTATAATATAAGCCTCTGATTCCCATTAAAAGCTTACACATATAAAAGCATTGAGCTCACGGCAGTGGATTGTTGGGACGCAGAAAATTACCTTTTCCGATAAAAACCATAAATTTACGCTAAATTAACAGGTATTTGAATTCCGTCTTCAAAAATAAGAATGTATAAATTCCATAATTTCCTATAGATTAAGTCCCGAGTTCGAATCTAGATGGGAAAGAATTTTAAAAAGCAAATATAAACACCTGTACACCTATTTACGTGATTTTCTTAAGGAGCAATAATAGGTCCAAAATAGCCCCTCTAAATTGGAATTTCAACGATTTCAGATTTCTTCCTTCGGTTGTGACCAAAAACCTATATTCGTGCCAAATTTCAAGTTTCTAGCACATCGGGAAGTGCCTCATAATTTGTATCTTCCTATTCCAATGTAAGAAGGCGAAGGTAATGCAAGTTTGGTCTAGATTGACAAATTTCTTTTGATATTGACGAAAACACATTGCTTGGGGTCATATTGACCCCAAGCGACTAATTAAAGGTTAAAGAAGTGGAGTTATTTCTACCTAGCCGGGAGCAACTCCCTGGAGTTGTTGCTGACTGAGGTGGAGTAGCTTTTGACTAGTCAAGAACCACTCCCGGGAGTGTATGTTGCCTAGGCACACTGGAGTGCCTCTCGCCTATTCAGTACGCACCCGGGAGTGCCTCCTGCCTGGAGTCGTTCTTGCCTACTATACCGGCCCATACCAATTCGGACCCGGCTCATACGTCGCCGAAGAAATTGTAAGCCCGGCCCGTGAGACTAATCACAGACCATTTAAAGCCCCTCGGCTCGAAAAATGTAATTATTGTATTCCAAATTTTCTACAAACATCTGTGTGCTGTTCAATGATTTGAAAAGGATTTTTTAATCCACATATTTGTATGCCTTGGAAGACCACAAACAAAATAAATTACTATACAAAATACACAAATATAATGCTATAGGCAAAAAATATATTAACCAATTCAGTAAAGAGGACGAGTCACACTAGTTCTTCACTAATCCTGGGTTAGTTTACCTAAAAAACCTATGCCACATTTTTTGCTTGAATCCATTCAAAACGGAGGACTAGTGTGACTCGCGTAATTTTTAAAGCCCAGATCGGGTCCGTAATTATTCACACATAAAAATTTTGTACACAAACAATTCCTCAATCTCAAAGTTCAAACAAATTATCTTAATGTATGATATATCCACGTCATTTAATAACCTTAGTTACATTTTCAGATTCTGGCCCATGTGAATGGCCCACATAATCAGGTTCTTCAAAATACAACATCACCAGATTTGTTGGAGTTTCGGGATGGGTAATCCAACTCATTACGGTGTCCACTCTGATTTCCCAAGGTATAGAAAGATTCCATATTGCTTGATGGAATGTGGGAAGATTTTTTTAATTTTTTAAACGCTCATATCCATCGTTTGTATTATGAAAAGGAATCACCACAATATATCTTAAAATTCCGTATCTTACACCCGAATAAATGACGAGTGTCGATCGTAAAATGTTTATATATACTAACCCAAATTGGTACAACGTTGTCATACTCGTAAAGTTCCGCACTGTAGTTAACTTCTTTCCCATACTTTGGATCATATAATGAGTTTGATAATATACCGTGGGATTCAGGATATAAACCATTTGCAATCGATTGATGATTAGGTAGAGTTTTGGTTTCGAAAACATTAATCATGTAATCACTATATGATCCCCCTTTCTTCAAGGTATTGTATTTGGGAAGGTCAAGCTTTTTTGCGTAATCATATCTAAATCCATCAAATGAAACAATAATAACAACTAACGAGTAAATCATATAGCCGCAAAATAGTACACCATAGAAGGAAGTCATTTTCACAAAGTATGTAGAATTCTTCAATGATATACCCGTTTTCTACTCTCATGAAGCTTGACCTTAAAAATCCTAGTTGTTTACCACGATAATATAAGGCTACGGTCAGACTGTCTCCGTATTCACCCGAATCACCGTCCTGGCGGAAACGCCCGAATGTTTCAATCCCACAGCATTGTATGCAAGTGGTCACATTGCATCCGAAACTTCCTGCCGTATACGGCCGAGCACCTCGTTCTGCCGAGCAGAACCAAATACATTTGTTTTTTTCGGCCGAATTCAGTTCTCTACAATGGAAGAGAAGTTAATTCAACCCGTGTTTGAAAGAAATGCGTTATGGAATGTGAAAAGTAAATTATATCATAACTAGTGTAATGCTTGTTGAAATATCAACGGAAGAATTATAGATGGATAGATTATTAATATTTTCATTTAAAATAATTAATATCACACTTTTACATATGAAATATTTTGCCATATACAACATTTCTAGTGAATATTCTGTTGTTGACGGACTATCTTTAGTTAAACTAACCAGCTAAAGTCTCTTGGCCTACTTAGAGCAAGTAGCCAATTACGAACGTTTCCCCTTCCATCGCCCCTCTCAACTTTCGTGCGGGACAGCAGATACCGGTGCGCGTTGCCAGCTCTTGCAGATTTTCGCCTTCAGCTGGTATACTACGCAATTTCTAATGGCAACGCATCCCGATGTGATCTCTTCGAGAGCAGGAGTGAGACTGGTTTCCTCCCCACTACCTTCCCAAACAAACAGTCTCCTATTGGCTGCTGCTAACTCGTGTACGCCCAGTTTTCGAGGCCATCAGACTTCCGATGATGGACCGACTATAAAAGAAACTTGAATCCTAAAACTTCCCTAAATATACCTTGGATACAATTATTTTGAAACGTTTCATTTAACTGCATACCATTATAACATTATGTATGGTAATGGAAAAGCTTTCGTCGCTAGTTCTTGTAAAACTCCCCACGTTACTCCTGATGGCTAAGATAATGGCTCATTTTCTAAAAGTTTCCGATTGTAAAGATTTGTGTGGAGATTGTATGAGATATTAGTTTTGAATTCGAGAATCGAAGGTTTTAATCTCCAATTTCGCTTTTCTCATCCATAATCGAAATAGATATATATATATATATATATATATCTATTTCGATATATATATATATATACACACACACTTAACATATAGTTAACAGTCTCAGGCGTAACTAATGGAATGTCTTCATATTGACGAAATAAAAAAGATTTACTTGGTAATTCCACAAAAATTATTGTGGAATTGCCAAGTAAATCTTTTTTATTTCGACATTAGATATATACTTAAATTTGTTAGCAATCAATTAAAAATTTAACGCTAAATATAATATAAATATAATTGATGAAGCATTTTGATTTTTTTCAAATAACTAATTTTATTTTTTAAACTATTCGTATGAATTGTAGAATACGTCTATAATTGAGGTTTATTTTCTACTCCAGGAAGAGTGGGAAGGTGACGTAGCATTCTACACACCGCTCTATGACAGGAGTGGGAAATCTTTTCTGCATGGTGGGCCGCATTGTTGACAGTGAAACCTTCGGTGGACCGCCAATGCTTTGGCGGACTAGGTAAAAAGTTATGATGAATGTTACCTAGAGATACTTAGGCACGCTCCAACATTTTAGTTTTTCGTTGATCCTGTTCAGCAAGATTCATCTTTGGTGTGATTGCGAAGTGATTAGTGTTAGCCAGTGTGCGTCTCATGATGAGCTTCTCTCGTCCAAGGAGAGATGGAGTCTTCCACCGCTGGATGCTTCATTGCAGAGAAGGTAAGGAGACGACGAATATATCGGTATATACAGGGCCGTGCCCAGACATTTTACCCCCTGAGGCGAGATATAATATGGCGCCCCCTGGCCTCGCTGGCCTTATGAATTTATTTTGATAGGTTTTCATTTTTGTCAAATTTTGGCGCGCCCTTTCGAGAGGCGCCTGAGGCGGTTGCCTCGCCGCCTCACCCATCCTGGGTATATATAGCATTAACCTATGCTTATTTTCAACGTCTGTTGAGTCGTGACAGTGAAAGCTTCTTATCGATACGAATGTCAAGGCCGTCACAAGGTTCCTTGCAGAATTAGCGTTCACTCGAAAGAAATTAAATTAAGTGGTAGTCAGATAACGTGAGAATTTGATGAATTGTATAAGCTGGTCTCTTGGCTTTCTACCATTGATCATTGCTTGAAATTAAACCTTCCTTCATTTGTCTCTCCTGTTCTACTAAGCGACATCAATTTTAGCAGCGTGTACCGAGTTACGGCCGTCGATAGGCTTTCCCAATTGCAAAAAGTGTTTAAACAAAATATAGCCTGATTCTGTTACTTTTTTCGAATGATCGGTTATCAAATGCAACTCGGATGGCAGGAGTCGACTGAAATTTAAGTGCTACCTGTTTCATAATAAGTTCGCCTTATGGTGGTAATTCAAATAATAATTTAGGTATTTTAATCTAACAGGCTTAAAACGGCAGAAAAAATCACACATTCTATTAATTTTTTAACCAAAGAACGGTGGATCACCACTGTAATTTTGTAACCGTGATGCGCATCTAGTTTTTCGTTTTATGACTATTGAATTTATATCGATCATGAATTGAAGCCACCTCAAAAACAGTTTTTAGGCGCGTTTCGCTTCCAGCGTGAGCGCCTATTATCGTCGGTCTGTCCGGATGTTTGTTCTCGGCTTCTAAAGAACAGATTTTCATGAAATTTTATATTAAGGGCTTACGATCAGAGATAATAAGAAAATCGCAAAAATCAGGGGTACCACTTTACTGGTGACAAAAAATGAAATTTTCGTCATATCTCGTAAAGTATTAGTCATATCAAAATATCTTTCAAATAAAAGTTGTAGAACTAGTAAAGAAGAGTATTTCCTTTCCTGTACATTTTTATCGTAGGAGTGGTCGTTATCGAGAAAGTCAAACAAGAATGTCTTAATTTGAGTTGAACTTCGAAGTTTCTTGGATGGTTACTTCTTCATTGTTGCTAACATAAACTATCTCACAAACAAACGTTTAATTTCCTTACGTGTGCATGCAATATTTTTAAATAGGAAGAAAATGGATTATTTATGACGAAGAAAGAACTTGAAAATGCTATTTCCCTTACGTACAGGTATATAATTTCTTTCTAACACTCCATTGCACGAAACGCGCCCATTTGTGATACGTTGTACACTTTCCTAACTTGTTTAAAATTATAAAGCGGTTGTGATTCACTAAACATAAGTGTAAATCTCTGATAGGGTTTTAATCTCAGTCGTTCGATTGATGGCCATTACGTTCAGCAGCCGCCCTTGTGCAAGTCCGTATTTGACCGCCCTTTACTAAACTTTTACTGTCATTATAATGTGACCTAAGAGCAATTTCTATGCCGCATGTGTGCGCCGCACATATGGGAGGCGCTCACCTGACTGTTTCATTTTTCTTATGTACGATCTTACGAGGCACGTAAAATATTTTGTGCACTATTCTTAAACTTTTACACCACGCCTGCTCAAAAAGATTCTGCATTTATTTTCCGTCATATCTGACTCAAAATAAAGTTTGACGAATATCTCAGTTAACAGTCTTATGAATCCGAGAATGAAAATAAAACCTTACACAATTAGGGAACAAGAGGAAAAAATCAAATTAATTGGACGGGATGTCCGGTGTGGCGGAAATTATTCTCAAGATATTCTCGAGAAATATTATTTATCTAACGATGCATCAATTAATTCGTTTAGCAGCCTCTTCCTGCTTCCTGCGTTTATGAGGCATACAGGGGTGAAAATTTGACGCGAGTTAATAACATGTAAGGAAAGACCTGCAGAAGCAGACAGCAAATGGCGGGCTAAAAAATTGTCAATACAGAACGTTAACATGTATGTCTACAAGTATAGTTAGCCTGAAATAATATTAAAAAAATAATTTTATATAATTGAGAAGAAAGAATTTTAAAAGAAAACGTTTATCAAAAAAAGGAAATATAAATCAAAATTTTAGTCCCATTCTATTGGGCACTAGACCCTCTACAAAAAAACGTACGCAACGAGACAATATTTAATCGATTGCCTAAAAAACGATGTCTCTAGCTAATTTCATTTAGGAGGAATTAGCGCGCCAGACAACGGACAGCACAAACGCATAAGTAAAATGTTTTTTTAAAAAACTGTTAAAGTTCACACCTTTAAAAGGTAATTGACTAAAGGTGTAATCCATTACACAAAAAATTCCTTGAGGTATATACTTACCGAACTAATTAGCTTTTAAATAGATTACAAAATTCATTACAATATTTCAATAAATGCCTGCCCTTACTTTGTTATTACATGCTAGAATTAATGATTAAGACTATTAAACAAGTTAGGAAAGTGTACAACGTATCAAAAATGGGCGCGTTTCGTGCAATGGAGTATTAGAAAGCAATTATATACCTGTACGTAAGGGAAATAGCGTTTTAAAGTTCTTTTCTTCATCATAAATAATCCATTTTCTTCCTATTTAATAATATTACATGCACACGTAAGGAAATTAAACGTTTGTTTGTGAGATAGTTTATGTTAGCAACAATGAAATAACCATGCAAGAAATTTTCTAAGTTCCACTCGAATTAAGACATTCTCATTTGATTTTCTCGATAACGGCTACTCCTACGATAAAAATGTATAGGAAAGGAAATACTCTACCAGTTCTACAACTTTTATTTGAAAAATATTTTGATATGACTAATACTTTACGAGATAAGACGAAAATTTCATTTTTTGTCACCAGTAAAGTGGTACCCCTGACTGGCGTACGTGATTCATTTTTGCGATTTTCTTATTATATTTGATTGAAAATCTTTAATATCAAATTTCATAAAAATCCGTTATGTAGAAGCCGAGAACGAACATGCGGACGGACGGACGGACCGACCGACGATAATAGGCGCTCACGCTGTAAGCGAAACGCGCCTAAAAAGGATGTGAATTTCTATCTAGTGGGAATTGGAAAATAAATAAATAAATTAAAATAAATATTACGACCACCATACCGATTCTAGATCTCTATCTTATTAACTATTCTATTTCAAATGCTCATTCTTGCTGCATAAATATGAGATTGCATTTTTATGTGATGTATAGGACGGACTTATAAAGTTTCAATACAATTTTTCAAGTTATGAATACGTGAAAGACCAGATAACGTTCTCCGGGCATTGATTAATTAGATGTACGACTGCATCATTTCTTATAATATGGTCCTATCGTTGCTATTTGCCATAATAGCCTATTTTCTGTATGGTACACATAAATATCATCCCTGAATTTCGATTTTATTTCATTTCATACAATATTTATCCTAAGCGTACATTTAATTTCGTTGCTAAATTAATTTTCCTCTTTCCACTTTAAGAGGAAACGAAAATATTCTTGGCAACGCCAAATATATTTCGAAATGTTTTGGATTTCATTAATCATACTTATAACCAGATTTGGTTTAAACATTCCTGTGAATTTGTTTACGAAAAAATTTCTCCGAAGTCACAGGAAGATATGAAAATCGAAATTAAAAATTATTTTAAGCTACATTCATAACATAAAATATTTTTTTAAGAAAACTTTTCCTATTACTCAACTTTAATAGTATTTGTTTGCGGAAATGTAAAACTTCCTTCCTGTAAATACCTCCCAGGACGTGGGGTTTTAATGTGAGGTTCCACTTTCTTATATGCATAATATTAAGGAGGAAGAATTATCCGAAATGCATTAATATATCAGAAATAAGTTGTTTTTCGAAATCCGTTGATTCAGAGTTCAGCGTTTAGAAGAAACAATCCAAATTGGAAAATTAGAGATGAATTAAACATATAAAAGTACGCCCTTCAACGAAAGCAGCACTTTGATAACAGATATGATTTTATCTTACGGCAAACGAAAGGAACTTTCGTTTGCTTCTAAATTTCGTGGAACGTTCATAGGTTTATCTGGTGCATATGCAAGAACGATTCCTACAATGAAATTATTTCTTTTCAGGAAACGACGAAAAAGTGAAACGAGCAATCAAAATTAAACTAGTGGCTCTGCTTATTGTTTTTCCGCTGAAATAGTGAAAGGATCGATAAAAATTAACGAATACGGTTCCATTTATTAAACTTCATTACTGAAGTGATTTTGACTTGTTACCTTCCTCATGTTGACATAATATTACATCAACGTATATAAGTTACATTTAGGATGGACTTTCATTTTCAATATGTTTGCTATGTTACAAGGCGTCTCTCATAATATTTTAATTAATTATCAGCAAAAAGTGCAATTATATAGTTAGAAAAGGATCACGAAGAAAAATTCGTTTTAACCGCCACCGGACGCAGATGCTTGCCAGCATATCCCCATCGCGTAGTCCGACCACCCTCCTACAGATGTCTCCAAAACCAGATCAGTGCAGCGCCCTTTAACCCGGGAGCGGCGTATCCGAGCAACTCTCCCGCCCTCCGAAAACCCTGAATCGATCCGAGCGGTCCACGGAGAAGAGAGAGAGGGAGAGAGAGAGAGAGAGTTGGAGGTGGGCGCTTGTAGGTAGGGGAGAAAAGGAGCGAGAGGGGGACGATACGAAAGCGGGGAGGGAGGGAAAGAGAGAGAGGACCAAGAGGGCTGCTGATGGGAAGCAGTACCGAGGGAGAGGAGGAAGAGAGAGAGAGAGACGCGGGGCCGGAGAGTAGTCCTGGGGGTCTCAGCGCCGCCGCGGGTGGAGGCGGAACGAAAAAACGAAAGACGGCACCCGGCGCGGATTGGCGCTACCCTCTCTCTCTCCATCTCTCTCACTCTCGCGCTCTCTTCCCTTCCCCCCCCCTCTCTCTCTCTCCCAATCTTTCTCTCTCTATCTCTCCCTCACTCACTCTCCCCCTCTCTTGCGCGCAGACTGGGGCACACCCGCGTTCGACGACCGGGTACAGCCGCGCGGCGGCGTTGATGGTCTGTGGTAGTGTCGGAGGGCAGTGGTGTTAGTGGTCGTCCTTTGTGCCTTCTCCGTTTTACTTCGAGAGGAAAAAAGGGGGGACACCTAAAGTTGGAGAAGGTGGAGGAGGTGAAAGAACCCCCTTTATTGAGTCGGTGGAGGGTGTTTTTCCCCCTTTCGTCATCCCAAGAGGAAGGAAGGAAGGAAGGAAGAAGGATCGTGGAAGAAAAACATCGGACGGTTTAGAGAAAAAGGAACTCCGTTTACGACTCCCCTCCCCCCCTCGCCCGTTTTTGTGTCTCCTGAGTAATATAGTCATTCCCCCGATATTTCAGGTGAGTGAGCTTCGGTCAGGTGTGTGCGTGTGTATTTGTGTGTGTGCGTGTGTGCGTTTCGGTGCGGTGGGTGCGTCCTTGTCCCGCGTGATGTTCGCTTTGGGTGCGTCCTGTGTCATACGGAGATGCGTGCGAACGTAATCTCAAGACTGAAAATAACGCAAAGTACAAAGGAAGGAAATCCTCGGTTCTATGTCTTTGTCGTTGTAACGGTGTTTTGGTGTCGTTTGTAACGTGCAACACCGCGGAGAAACCGTCCCGCATATTCCTGGGGAGGAGCGAGATGCATTGCTGGAGAGGTTAAACCTGTCCGTCGTTCAAGCTCGCGATCCCTTACACGGACCAAGGAAACGGATTCGTCGAGCTTTTTTTTTCGGGGCGTTGGAGGTGCGAAAAGGAGGAAATGTCGCGGAGATGGAGAAAATAGAGAGAGAGAGTGGGAGAGAGATGAAGTCCAGGAATCGTCTTTCCTTCCGTTTTGCGGGCGGGGAGGGGAAGGGGAGGGCAAAGGGCGGGGGGAGGGGGAGATGTTTGGTGTGGTGGTGGCAGAAAGAAGGGGCGTGGAAGTGACGAGGAGGGCGAGGTTTGGGGTCGTGGGGAGAGAAAAAAACGAAGAAATGTACGAGAGAGTTTATCAGTGAGTCCCACAAGGCATCGTTTACGGTCTCTCTTTCTTCTTCCATTTCCGTACGGCGTGGTTCGTCTTCCTCTCTATCGCATAAGGAGGATTTGCGCAAATTCGATGCTGTCGCATCGCCGAGACGAGCGTTTTCTCTGATGCGTTCGATTCCCCAGTCTTTTTTATGTTCCCCCATCTCTCTCTCTCTTCCTCTCTCTCTCTTTCTCTCTCTCTCTTCCTCTCTCTTCTCTCGCTCTCTAACCCTTTCACTCCTCGTTTTCATTTCGGGTGAAATTGTACCGAAATGAAAAAATAAAAGTGGTCTGGGGCGAGTAAGGGCGGTATTCCTACGGTTGACCCTGAGAGGGAGAGGAAGAGAGACTGGGAAAGAGAAAGAGGGAGGGAGAGAGAGAGGGAGGAAAAGGCCGCGCCTTAGTGTTTTAAGATCAATATTGTAAACATTGGGGAGTAAAAATAAAAAAATAAAAATAAAACGAAATTTAAAGGAGAGGCTCGCAAAAAAAAACAAACGAAGTAAAATATTCCCGCTATTTCCTTTGACCCAATGAAAGAGGAATCGTTAATCGGAGCCGTGTGTTCGTCATGTCGGAAAATGGATTTTTTATTTTTCCACGTTCGTAAAAGATGTAAGGTGTGGGGAAGACAGTTTGGTTCGGGAGGTGTCGTAATTGCGTCTTAACGCCCTTGCTCGACTTGCATCGATAAACTCGCGTCCCGGATTTTTCAGATGCCAGGTTCTTTTTATTCGTCGCGGTGGAGTTTTTGGGAAGCTTTAAACGTCGTTAGCATCCGCCTCACGCCGCGATATTCCTGTATTTTGAGTTGTTTTTGTCGTCCTTGCCACGAGAAAAAAAATAGAATGCGATTCTAGATGTGTGTTCCGTCCCCCAGCGGTGCAATATGTCGGCACGTCTTGTGGGTGCAGTGTGGAGAAAAATCGGATCCACGGTCACGGGTTCAATGCGGCGATGGTTACGACGGGAGATGTCGGTCTCGTCCAAATCGATAACGTGTACAAAAATCGAAAAATCCCAACGGATGAAGTCTCCGAAAAGTTCGCGTTGCTGAAACTGAAATTTTGGATTCGAGCTTTGTTTTTGTGGAGGCAGTGACGAAGGTCTGCAATTTTCGGTAGGGTTTGGTCCTCTTTGGTCCAATTAAGTGAAGGAACAGTGACATTTAATTGTTTTATTTGTGAAATATCGATATTTATTGGATAAGTCGATGTTAAATTGATGTAACTTCAATGTCACTACCAGGTATAATTTTCGCTATGCTTAAGATGATGAAATATATTTAGAGTTAGACGTGACACGCCTTTTATTTCATCCCTTTTCCAGTTTCACGTGAAATTCGCGCAGCCATTGAAAATTCCACTTACCTATGTTCTATCTGGATACAAAAATTCTAGATACTGAAAGCGAGAAAGGAAATATTCGATACATTATTTGTTTATAAAATGAATGGCAGGGTTTGCTCCAACGCCATCGTTTTATTGAACTTTTTACGCATAATATTATAGTTCCCATCTGATCGTCGTTTTCCCAGCCGAATAAATTCTTTGCTAATCTTAATCAAGTGTAGGACCGAGAATTTGTAGCATTTAGATGAAAAATGTTATTCGGTCAAACTTAAGTGCTAACTTATGACATCTATATTCCTCACTCATATTCTGAATTACAGTCATTTCTGTTCAGTATGACACTCTTTTGTGGTGTCTTTCAAAGCTTTCCAAAGGTAAATACCAACTTATTTGATGGTTACATCTGAATCTGGCATAACTCCACAATAAATTAATGAATTTGGCAGATCAGTAGTTATGCGAAAACCAGATATAAAGCAGGCGTCATCAGTAGTAACTCGCCGATGGTATATTCTAAAAAAGATCACACTTTAGGTTAAAGGAGTAATATATTAATTTAGAAAATCTATTTTGATTGTTATTGTTCTGTACGACTTGAAGAAAATGTTTCTGTATAATTGAAATGAATGTAAAAATTGTTTGGTCGAGCTATTTTTGTTTGTATTAGTTGAAATGAATTGGTATGAGTTGTTTTTTCATGAGAATGCGAAAACTTAATTTTAAAACAAGCAGTACATGCTCAATTCTATCACATTATGTGTTGTTTGAAAATTTTTAGCTTATTTTATATCTCTTAAATAATGAGAGGTATTTATCATGAACCTTCAATCATTTAAAAATCCTGAGACAGAAAAAGTGTAATTCTTATCGTTTCTAGTGTATAATTGGAGCATATTAATAATTTGATAAGGGAACAAAATAAATTGCATTTAATTTAATTTTTCTGCAATTAATTAGACTAACTAAGAGTTGTGGTAGTATTCATTTTTTGAACTCCGTTAACCATTGATACTCTATGTTCGCATTATTATATGAAATTTGTTATCCTAATAATTTGGTTTATTAAAATTTTATTACACTGACCGTATTTTTCACATCATAACAGATTGAGCACTTTATCTTTTAGCGAATTTAACTTTCTCTTATATTTTTCGCGTGTATAGCTGGAGATTACATTAAAATCCATCCATTCCATGCAGAAATTCTGAAATAAAAGAATGATAGCATCGTCGCCACATGGCCTCACCTTTTTGTAGGTTCAAGGTTGTAAGCCATGCTTAATCCTTACCATTTATCATTCTTCCGTTCGATTCTAGGGAACTCGTTTCTTCCCTATCCGATAATCTAACACGGTTGTTCCCTTTCTTTTCCTTTTAACTCGTCAATACTCTTAGATCAATCCGTCTAAAATCCTCTCCGAAAATCCCCCAACCTTAAGGAGATTTCTCAGAATCCTCCTCTCCTGTCACTTTCTCACGCAATAGATTATTCTACTGTCCTTTGCGACATTCAAAACTTTGCCTTCCCTCTTATTCGCCCAGCTGATTTTCTCCATTCTTTTCCCTGCCCGTTTCTCTCAAAGGGTGCATTATTTTTACTTTCGTGTCGTGTTTATGCCCTGAACGGGTGCTACCCTTTATGCTGAAATTTTAGCTAATCGCATCCGGATCTTTTCCCCTACGTTACCAGTTTAATTTTTAAATGGATTCTTCGATTTTGATGGTGGAGGATTAATATAAAATGTCATACGTTACATATTAAATGACACCGTTGCAACATACGGAGACTTACTGCGTTCCTCGTACATACATAAATTGTTGCCACAAAGAAAAATAAATTACTATTTAACTACGTTTAAGTGCATGGAGTACGGTTATAAATGTATTCTTCATTTTGAATTTTGTGCCCGTTGAACTTTTAAAAGAAATTATCTAACAGATTTTTGAGCTTGAAATAACCCCTTTGAATATTATTTTGCATTAACCGAATAAGTGCTTCTTAAATTATTAGAAATAATTTCCATGATTTTTTCTCGCAGACATTTTTGTGTGAAAAATTTCACAAGCTCTTTAACTTTAACTAATTAATATACGACACATTATCATTCACTGGACATAATGTTTAATTGGAAATTCTCCGTAGATTATCTTCGGAATTTTCGTTTCATTTTAAATATGCATTTGCACCTATGAGGCATCCTTATAAGTTTAAAAAAATCATAGAACATGGCGCAATCAACATCCACTGGAAAACTTTGAGCACCCGGATACCACTTAAAATTTATTCTCAAGATGTGTTCATTCCTTAAAGACGGACAATTTGAACGTAAAAATGCGTTTCAGCATTGCATGCATTGGACTGATATTTTCTCGACAAGGCCTAAAAGCGAATGCATGATTTCCGATGTAATAAGTGAATGAAATGGGCAGTAAATTTTCTGTGGACGCGTTAGGGATTTCCTTCGTTTATTCAGCTTAACTATTAAACTACCTCCTCCTCCTCTTAACTCCTCTCCGCATTACAACCATACCTCCTCCCTAAATAGAAAACTTCTTTTTTCATACTTCACCTTGTGTCGTACATTTTTCCCTTATCCCATGCCCCCTTCCATTATTCCGTCCGTTTATTTTCTTTTTTCCTTGTCCTCTTTTCACCCTCTTACCATCACCTTCTCCATGTCTGTTCATTTTCTTCCTCTTTTCTTACTTTTCTCCCGCCCTTCCCACCCCGCCCACTCTTTCTTTCATGGCTCCCATAACTTCCTCCCCATATTATAGCATGCTTACCTTTCTGCCCTTACCTCAACTACCTTTGTTCCCTCCTATCCTCTCGCTTCCCTCTCTTCTCTCTCTCTCTCTCTTTTTCCTTCTACCTGCCAATTCTTCTCGTCCTTATCTCTTAAGTAATCCTCACCTCATTCCTCTCTCTTTTTTCTTCCCTATATTTAACACTTTTCTCTTCTCTCCATTCTTTTATCCCTGCTATCTTATTCTCCGCATCCCTAATCTATATCGTCTTTCTTTTGTTTTTCTTCTCCTTCTCGGTTCTATCTCTTAGAATTCTCCATCCCTTCCCCTTCTCTTTTTTTTTGTTTTTCTATCTTCCACTCTCACATCCTCTTTCTCTCCCCCCTCCTCTCTCTCTCTCTCTCTTTCATCCTTACCCCGCCCTTAAAAGTTTTACGTCATGACCCTCCCTCTGTCCACCTGAGTGCTGCAAGTTCAATTCCCTAAAAGTAAAAGGCGGTAGTTTTTTTGCACCAGACAGTAGTCGTTTCTTTTTTTTTTTACATATATTTTTAGTCGTCACTTGGGTTTCAGAAGGACTTTTCACTTTGCTAAACGGGTTTTTATTTTGTCCGTTAAAAAAAAAGAAAGAAAGCATTTTTGTTTCTTTTATCGTGGCGGCATGTTTTCTTTTACTTGCCTGTGAAAATGTTTAGAATCGACCACAGGTGAATTTCCACTGAGCATGACTGTTTTATACTTCAAATTTTTTAATTTATCTTTATGTTATATATATATATATAGTTTAAGATATCACAGAAATTCTAAAAGTTTCTTTATTTTTTCTGGTCTTATTCCGCTATTTAATTAAAATTTTGATGCATATGTTGCATTTGCACTAAGCGTTAAGAGAATTACCATTATTCATTTAAAATGAAAATGACAGTTTTATGCTCTAAATTTTTTTCTGAAAGTAGTTGATCGAAATCTGTAATTGTGAGCAGATACGTTTTCTCTCTGACAAATTAATAACTTATGTTTTTCATATCATTTAGCTGCTATCAAATATTGTATATCACATATTTGATGTAATGAATCATAGTAATGTTTGATAAAACTAATCGCATTTTCTTGCATTTGAATCTTGTTACTTTCTCCATATACGTAATATAGAGAAAGTATTGTTTTCACGAAAAAAATCGAATTCGAGATTTCAACGGAAATACACGTTTTGAGGGCCTCTGAACACGTTTTGACCGTTTTCTCGATGATGTCTGTGTGTGTGTGACTCCGTATGTCTGACAGAAATTTGGCGTGCGCTCTAACTCAAAAACTATTCATCAGATCAGCTTGAAATTCTATATTTGTGATTTTAGATATATCCTTAAGATTTGAAAAGATTTTTATAACAATCGGTCAACCGGAAGTAACGGTTTACTCTTGTAAATTTTTAGTTTTTCTTAAAACTGAATTTTTGTTAACATAAACACACACACACACACACACACACACACACACACACACACACACACACATATATATATATATATATATATATATATATATATATATATAAAAGTTGTAGATATTATTTTTTCTACAACTTTTGTTTGAACTAAATTTTCATATGAGAATATTTCAAGAGAGATTCAATTTTCTTCTAAATTGACGGTTAGTGGGCAGCGCGTGTTAGTGACAACAATTGAATCGCTAGCGCTGAAGCGTGTAAGTTGAACTGTTCCTATCGCAGTATTTATTTGATTTTAGTCGACAACTTACGTATGGAGAAAGTCATGTGTTGGACACATCAATTTATTTTAATTAACGTAATTCCAGTAAATATATTCGATATTTTCATTCATCAATTTTGAATAAGAAGGTTCACATGAAAGATAGTTCTTTCTAATAAAAAAAACAGAGAAATATGTATTGTTCGTTCAGTTAAATTATAAATTAAGCGTTCAGTTGATTGTACGACAGAAGGAAGTTACACGTATTTTTCAGCTTCCATCTTTTGGAACTCTTTTATTATATCTTTACTTCCTTTTTGTTTTTATCAATTTTATAAATGCGCACAAACGTGAAAGTTTCATCTCTTTTGCGTTTATTTTGGCCACCTGTTCGCTTATTATTAATAGTATTAACTCTGTTGAGCCTCGTATTCCGTGATATCAGCAATGGATTTTGATAGAGTGAACCCTAAATCAGTGCTCTCCAAACGGTGTACCGCGGCACATTAGTGTGCCGCGAGTAAGGCACTAGTGTGCCGCACAGTCTGAGGATATTTAATTTTCACAAAAGCGTTTAGAACAAACAAATTCTCATACATTTTATCATCCAAGGAATTTATCCCGAAACTACGTGAGGAATTGATAAACCTTAGCAACGATCAAACATCTTAAAATTAATGTGCTAACTTTAGTGTGATGTACATGTATTTTGACTCAAAGCTAAAGGTGAATATCCTTCAATATCTGAATATGCCATCGCTATGACGTTCCAAATTCAACAACGCATTTATGAGAATTTAATTGTTCGTCAACGGCTCATATTAAAAATATTAAAAGGGCACGTTTAAGGAACCTAGATGAAGAAGTTCTTGTACCTCTTACTATTATTGAGCCTTTGCACCAAAAAGGAAAGACTAAATTTTCCGTCGAAGAGCATAACATTTTTACACGTTGAATTGGTTATGTACTTAATTTAAAATACAATTATCAAATTATTTGAATATTACTTTACCAATCATAACAATCTAATATAATGCGACTTTTACTTGTTTTATGCTCGTTTTTTCTTTAAAGATGCGTATTTACGTAGTGAAAATAATTAGTGGTGGTTTGGTGTGCCGCGATGTTTTTAAGCATGCACGAAGGTGTCCCGTGAAGCAGAAAACGTTGGGGAGCACTGCCCTAAAGGAAGGTGCCATCGTTCTGTTATTCACTCCTTTAATATTAACCAATATTTTTTGTTATAATCCTGTCAAACTGGTGAGTATTTGAATCCGCCAATCACCGCAGCATTTTCCCTAATATTTTTCATCATATTGCATCCTATCCAAATAATGTTCCTCGGCCCATATTTCTTCTTCTCACCTTTTCACTTATCCACATTTTACAGCTTTTATCATCTTGACTCTTATTTACCTTGTTATAATCCCCTTTCTAACTTCCTCTCTTATCACCGTCGTCACCTCTTTTTTATAATTTTCTTTCTTCTTTTCTTGGTTTGTTTCCTCCGCCTTCTATTTCTCCAAGTTTTCTTCTTCTTGAATCATTCTACGTCAGACATGTCAAACTGGTGCCCCTTCTTTCTATGCTTTACAGCGGCTCGAGTACTAATTTTGTCCCAACTAAATTGTTCTAGATTTTCTATAAATACGTTATTATTTGAAAAGGAGATATGTTCTAAGATATCGAGGTACCATAGAAATTGTTTTTTAAGTTATCGTTTTTAATGGCAAAACAGATGTCTAATCTTCTATAAAAAGTCCATTTTTCCAACTCTAGTCCTCATCAAACAACTTTGATCCTAATGCGACCCTTGTGTGGCACCTGTCTCTTCAATGCGGCCCCTGATGCATCTTCGAGTTCCACACGCTTTTTCTACATCATTTTCGCTCATCTATCTTCATTTTTCGCGTTTTCCTCTCTCTCTCCTCAGTTTCTCCTCGTCTTCCTCGTCTACTTCCCCATTTTTCCTCCTCTTCCCCGCGTTTTTCTTTTTTTTCTCTCTCTCTTCCCTCATCTCGCCTTTTATTTCTTCCCTTCTTAACACTGCGTCGTTACCCACTTCCCTTCCCTCTCATCCCTAATCCAAATTCTATCAACCTCTTTGGTGAACCCTTCCCTTCTATATCTCTCCCCAAACGATGTTCACGCCCGCTAATATTCATTCACTCGTCCCCTTTCTCTCCCTCCCTAGTTGGATCCTCCTCCGTCGTCACCCCTCCTCCTCCTCCTCTTCCCCCTCCGTCCCCCTCCCTCCCTCTCTCTCTCGATATATCCACTTCACCCACCCCCATCGCGCCGCTCTCCAACGCCATAAACACGCTCGCCACGCGGCGAGCCTTCCTTCCGGTGGTGGTGGCGAAGCGACAAATAAAATACAGTATAATATGGGAATAATTTCGTATCGTGATGCGTTTTGGAAACGGTTGTTATCTCGAAAATCAGATGCTTAGGATTAACGTCGGTTACAGGTTTGAAATGTCATAGCGAAAGCTTAACTGAGATTTAGGAGGATAAATTAACGAACGGTTCTGTGACGGTATGTTTGCAACAAAGATTTTAGGCTTGATTGGTAATAAATTCGTAGGAGAATCATCGAGTTCGGCTTATCGTTGAAAATAATTCAAGAATATGCACATAAATATAAAAAATTGAAAATTACTGATCTCAGTTCTTTTAGAATCTACTTTCGGTATATTATCACTGAATTGTAGTTGAAAAATCCATTTGTTTCTTCATAAACGTTGCGGCTATTGGAAATAACTGAGAAAGGTATTTTTCATTTTTTTAAATATTTAATACTTATTCTTGAATAAATAGACAATTTGAAAGATTTTGTATAATGTGCCTCAATGGTGATTTCATTTCACCAATGATAAAATGCAACAAAATTCTTTGATCGTTAGGGTTACATTATTTGTCCATGAAAACGAACTATTGACTAAATTATTCATATGTCACAGAGTGTTTTTGTGTTTTTCATGAAGTGAGGTAATTTTTTTATTTATTGAATTATATTTTGATCTTCTTTTAAGTCCCTTAATAACTGCATTGATATCGCTTGTGGATCATTTATTGTTACACGTTCGTGTGAAGATGTGTAGTCATTTCACTCGATATATTTTACCGCGTCACAAATTTTAAAAAAATATTAACAAATGAGATGATACTTTCATGTGCCGTGCAGATTCTTCTTCTCCGCTATTTTTGGAACGCGTTTCACAGAATCAGCATCCCTGCCGTGCTTGTTTTTCACCACGCTTTCCAAGCACTTTCCCGATAGGGCGGTTCCTCTTGCGCCTTCACTGTAAAATTTGAGTTTCCAAATCGACCAAGGTGGACTACTTTTCCTCGGATAAAAATCGAATGCAGTGCGAATCCGAGTTCCCGGCGATAAGGAAAGTAATTTTCCGCGCTACGGCCGACGTTTTTTCCCCCTCAGAATTACAAAATCAGGAGATCGGAAAATTTCCCGATGCGGACTAAGTTGGGCGACGTTTGATAAAAAGCCAGACATTTTCAATTGCAGGGCCAAGTCTGCGTGTAAAAATCGATAGGAGTACCGTTTTCCTCCGTGTAGTTCTACGTACAGGTTCGGGAGAACACGTTGAAGTGATATGCTGCTGGCCACAATCGTGTTAAATTTTATGCATCCGTTTATAAGAATCTCCTTATAAAATTGGAATTGCGTCAAAAAAATGAGAGGACGATGAAATATTTGTATGGTACCATTTTGTTTAGATAGCGCCAAATTTTGCGAAAGAACAGTCTATATTTCATGCGATATGCTTTGAACGATATATCTATGTACAAAATGTCGCCTTTGCTTATGTTTCTGTGTATGCAATTTCTTATCTTTTAATTTTTTTGTAAATTGTTTCAATTAAGTTCACCAGGAAAGCAACATGCATGTTTCAGAATTTAATGATACTCTGTTCTAAATCTTTACGGCTTTGTCATTTACTTAATTTATTTTTGTACGAGAGATTTTTGCCAAAGTTACACAATTATATTTCTAGGACTTACGATGAACCACCCGAACTGAGATAAGGGGTGCATATTTATGATTGGAAATTACACGAAATGAAATACGATTGTTAGTTCATAATTTAATATTTCACTATGTAGCGTAAGGTCTTTATCATAAATTTTGGTCGATTAGTTGCCACTCATTTTTAAAGAAATACTTTCAAATCCTGAGAAGTATACAGACATTTACATAAGCCCATGCAATAATTTATCTTGAATAAAACGTGAGTGTTTCAACTTAGTTTCAGTCAAAACGTTAGCTCGATGATTATTCCTCAGATGTTAAACTAATACATTTTCCTTATATTTTTATATTAGATAACAAATGTTTAGTATCATAAATGGCATGTGACAGCCACGGGTTCTTTAAACATCGCCAATATTTTTCCGTTAGGCAAATAAGTAAAACCGAAAGAGTCTAATTAATACCAAAACTTTACAAGGGGATTATCCACTCCTTTCCTCATTTTTCACAGGACCGACTTAGGATAGAGAACTAACCAGGGAGATTTATTTTTTGAAAAAGTCCGAAATGAGCATTATCTTGAGAGGTGCACCGGGCGAGAAATCCCGTGCCGAAAAAAAAATTAATGCACACGATTCAACACCCTGGCTATCTTTCCTCTCCTCACCAAAAACCCTGTCGCGTTCACTCCCTCCAATCCACCCCTCCCTCTCAACCTCCTTGCCTCCTTACTCCCTCTTTCAGTCACTCACACCCTCTCTCTCTCTCTCTTCGCTCCCTACCGTTCACACATTCCCACGGTTACAACCCAACCCATTTCACTTTCTACGGGTCCCTTCCAAAACTCCACACCTCCTCCCAACCTTCTCCCTCTCTTTCTTCATCTCTGCCTCCAACTTTCTCTCTCTTCCTTTCCCACATTCTCACTTTCACTCACTCTCGCTCGCTCTTTCTCCACAACCCTTTCTTTCGTATGTTCCCCCCTCTCTCTCTCTCTCTAACTCTCCTTTCTTATACATACTTCCTCATCACTATTTTCACATATCTTATCCTCTTTTTATCCTATATACCGGCGGTTCCCAAACCATGGTACGCGTGCCACTAGTGGTACGTGAAGCTTTCGCCAGCAGAGTGAAAAGCAGCGGAATACCTGCTTCGAATAGGAAGAAGCAGGGACAGATCAACTGTGGTGGGTGAGTTTGGTGCCACATTCACTACTACATTCACTACATTCATACTTACTGGTGCTATGTGGTACGAGGAAATTTTGTGACGTTTTTGGTGGTACGCGAAAAAAAAAGTTTGGGAACTGCTGCTATATACTTTTAGATTTTTCTTCTTCCTACGTTCTCCTTCCTTAACTACATTTTTTTCGTCAATTCCATCCTTTTTCGACCTCCTTTCTCTCTCTCTCTCCCCCCACATACCTTATTTCTTCTTCCTTTTCTCGTTCATTTCTCTCCCTCTCTCACTCTCCTTCCTACGTCTCACATATTTTCTCCGAGTCTTCTCCAGCCTTTCTTTTCGTGCGATAACCAACCATCGGACGGCCCTTTTGTTGCCAACCTCCAGTCAATTGTTTTTTTTTCCCCGGGTACAGGGCGCATTAATCCGTGAACTCGGTATTCGTTGCTTGGCAATTCATCCAGGCTCGCTCCTCGTACTCGTTTCCCTCCCTCCCTCCATATCCCCCCTCTTTCGCTTTCCCTCCCTCTTTTCCCTCCCTCTTTTCCCTCCCTCCTTTTTTTTCCTCTCTCTCTCTCTTTCTCCCCTTCCTTTTTCCCCTCCTCTTCTCCGATCTCTGCTGTCTTCACCGTTCCTCTCTCTCTCTCCCTCACTTCCCTTCCCTCCCCTCCTATACCTCTCGCGGTCTTCTATCGATCCGCGTGGGGTGAGGTGAGGGGAGGAGGATGGATGGAAGAGGGAGGCATCGAAGGTGGGAAAGGGAGAAGGGGGAGGGGAAGAGGGATGGGAATGGGGGGAGGGAGGAGGGAAAGGGATGGGAGGAGACTGAGTGGCCCGGAAGGGGTTAGTGTGTGTGTGTGTATGAGTGTGTATGAGTGTGTGTGCGCGCGCGGCGGGCACACTTTTGTCTCTTTCTCTCTCTGGGAATTGGACGGGGACGGAGTGAGGGGGAGGGAGGAGGTGGGTAGGGAGGGAGGGAGGAGGGAATGATCGAAGTAGAGGGAGAGAGAGAAGAATTTTTGGGATAGGAACAAGTGGAAGAGATTTTTTCCCTGCTCTCTCTCTCTCTCTCTTCATATCGAGGCATAATTTTTGTGTCGTGACTCCCTTTATAAAAAAACCTGGTTGTTTACCAGTTTCTTGTGTTTTCGTGTAAGGCGGAAGTTTATTTTTTTTCATGCGTAAGGAGTTTTTTTCCCCCCCTCCGAGTATCGCGGAGATGTTAACTCAAATCCTCTTTCTTTTACTCCGTTGGCGGATTGATTATTTATCGGTCGCAATACGGCTGCGATCCCGTATTTCGCAAACCATAATATTATATTTAGGGATATGATATTTGGGAGGAATTTCCATGTACAAGCTACGCTATTCGGCTTCATGAATGGAGTTTCTAATGTACGTTTATCCGCGAATGATTTCCCCCCCCCCCCCCCCCCCCCCCCCCCGCATATTTCAACGCTACGTTTTCAAAGAGAAAAGTGTGGGCGGGAGAAAAAAAGTTTTCTCAATAACTCGAACGGTGTTGTAAACGTGTATTCGGTAATAAAGGAATTTTTATTCGTTCCTGTCCGGAATGGAATAAGACGTTGGAGAAGTTGGTAAACGTACCCGAGATAAGAATACGGCACCGCCTTAAAATGAACGGAACGTGTGGATAAAAGACGGCGAGTTTGCGCTATCGTATTTCAACATTTCGCTTTGATCTTTACGCGCTAGCGGTTCGGCGTAACTTTTTAAGTCGTTTCAAAAAATAAAATTTTGCTTTTACAGGAGCGAAATTCGATTGGCATAAACCGTGAACGCTGTTGAAGTGCGCTCTTTCGAGATCAACTGAAAGGTTTCTTGGAATATAAAAGAATGCGAAAGTATATTCTGGCCAGATATTATGTTCCACATCGCTCGAAAGTAACCAAATTCGTGCAAGGTTTTATTGTTATAGGCATACGAAATTCGTATACTTTACTTTTCCAACAAATTAAATTTTTATGTTGGAATATTTCCTTTCTCAAGAATCTTCTGAAAATAGGTATGAATATTTATGGAAGTAATTTTTTTACTTGAAACCTGCCCTGAGTTTTTCTTGTCTTCATTCACATCATCAATGCTCGCAGTCGAGCCTTAGAGTTTGTTTTTGTTACACAACTAACGTATAAACTAAAGAGCGTAAGGGAAAAAGTTAAAGTTCATCAAAGGGGGAACAAAATGTTTTGTACGCTATTGTGAGCAATGATTGTACTCACTCAATGCGGATTGATCCATGTTGCCAATCTTCATAATGCAACGCGAGCCAAAATGGAAAATACCTGGAAAAGTGACGAAAATTGTACTATAGTTCTGTATGTATAACAGTAAGAAGTAAAGTTTTGTATGTATAACAGTAAGAAGTAAGAAAAATAATTTCGCATCGTACTGCCTGTGGTAACGATCTTTGTTTGTCTGCCATATAAGACCAAAAAGAGATTATAGCAGACAAAAATGACAGTCGTGAGGGCGTGAAAATCGAATGCTATAGGAAATGAGAAAAATAAGATTTCGTAAAACCCAATCAATTTATCTAACTTCAACTCACACATATTCTGAATAACTTTATTCTGATGAGTATGTGCCGTTTAAAGATGTCAGAAAATTGCATAGGTTCCAAATATTTTGACATCTTTTTAATCATTACATTTCGTTGAAGTTTTATCTCCGCGGCGTCATTTTTTATTTTAAAGCATCTAGAATTACTATTTCAAGACAATTACAAATCCAGAGTTTCCGTTCTTAGCATTCTTATATCTTTGGGATAATATCTACTTGCATTAAAATTGCTCAGTCGGATTTCATATCTTTAATGGGAAGAATATTATCAACCTAAAATTAATTATATTTGTACGCTCGCGTAATTTAAACTGCTTAGATATTAAATTCTTATCTTTTGCCTCTTTCATTTAAGGAAATGGAAAATTAGAGGGCCATCTGTAAATATTGGTAGATATAGAAGAGCTAGCGATATTATCTTGTAATTTTACAGAATTTATTAAAAATGGAATTTTAGTTTATTCTAGCTGGAGAAATTATCTTTTATGACAAATATCTTTCTTCACTAAAATTTTCAAACATTTTTACATTTCATCTCATTAGATGGTTCCTTCTATAGACTGTCAAACACATCATCATATCAATTATATAGATTTTCGCAATTTAGTGTATATTAAAAGGTTAAAAACCGTATCTATCACATAATGAGGGATGTTTTTGTATTCAAAATAACAATTAATTAAACTACATTCCAGTTGTGACAATTTTATTCAGACGATGTAAATTTAAACACCTTATCTATGCACGTTATTAAACGAACAAAAAAATTCCGCGAGTATTTAGATGGTTAATTTTACCTCAATAGTTTTCAAATGTAAAATTCGACGACAATCGGTTTTTTCCCCACATTTTATCATCCACTGCTTATGTCGCAACGAACGCCCGGAGCGTACTATCCACGTTCCTTCCCAGCAATGCGCAGGGATTTCGATTTGACTAAGGGAGGGAAAAAAACGTGGCACCACGCATTTCAATTCATTCCGCATTTAAAATGGAAGAGGGAAGGGAAAAAGGAATAATTCGGAGAAGCCTCAAGGCAGTGATGTTCATTCTGTGTTATCACATACTAAAAAAAACGGAGAGGAAGTGCAGGGGATTATGTAGGTCAGCGGGGAACAAAAGGACGAAGGGGTATTTTTTCTCCCCTAGCAGGAAAGTAGCTAGAGGAAAGTTTTGGACACGTTGCGTCGCGAGCGGCGCTTTGCGACGGCTATGTTACAGCGTCCAGATCGAGATCCGTAGCGTGCTGCAACATTTTTGCATTCTCATCGCTCACATCCGTAGAGGTGTAAGGAAAAGGAGTGACCTTTCAACCTTAAAAACGAACTGCTCGTTTTATAAGTCTTCCTCGTCTGTGATATTCGCTCGGAAAATAATCGTTAATGAGGAATTTTTAATGTTATTTTTATATAGTTGCACTGGAACCCAATCGTGGCAGGTTGTTCGTTACGATTCATCTCTCTAATGAATTTTATAGTAACATCTCTCTAATGAATTTTATAGAGTATTTCATGCATGTATACTGTAGTAAGTTGTATTCAGTGCTGCGTTGCTTAAATGTTAGGTTTATATATAAGAATTATTTTATGTGGTCGACGTTTGCATTCAGCCTTCGTGTTAGTAAATTATGCCAGAAACATTATGCACTTCATCTAATTTTCTTTTAATCTTTGTAAATATCATCTTACCTTGAGGTGATTGATGTTTAATAACTACATTATTTCTTTATATTATTTTAGCATGTTATTTCTCCATGCGGATTTCAAGATTTAATCGGCGAAATTTCTGAGAAACTTAACATTTACGTATAAAATTTTACGAATCTTCGGATCCCACATCTGTTAGATGCTGGAATCAAATCTGAATATTACGAGGATGCAGATATATTACCGAACGCTGTCACAACACGGGATGATCAAGCGGAAATTGATAGATATCGATATTACGAGATGAATTCATCGCCATCCCTTGGTTTAAGAAAGTTTCTCCGAGAATATTGTTCCGCTAAGTTTGATGAAAAAGGGGCGATAGGATGAGATGAAAATGGTCGTCGAAAAAAGAAAGAGGCAGAGAAAAGGAAACGAATTACGAGGGAGGAAAGAGAAGGAGGAACGGGATGGGAAAGAGATAAAGAAATCGGTTGGGTAAAAAAGAACTGTACAGTGACCCGTCCGTAATCTCGCGAATGGAGCGAACAGTGATGCTGAAAGTTTGTGGGAAAAAATGGGGTTTGGTGAATGGACTATTTTCTTCTCCTGTCACTTTCTCGGCTCTCGTTTACTTTGGGGTTTTGGGCCATAGTTTAATCATAGTATTGTACGTACATTGGGAGTATAGCATAATGTGCACATTTTGCTAACATCTCTCCCCCGTCGACCTCCGCGTGCGTCACTATTTTTCTGGTGTGTAGAATACATACCTATACCTTATTTACCCGACTGTAAGATGAGTTTTTTTCTGTTTTTTTCCACCGAAGATTGAAGTTCGTCTTATTCGCGAACAGATAAATAAATAAATAAAAAACAGTGACGATTATTAGTAGTCTGGTACCTATGATTTAAATGACGTATATCTTTTCACTGCACAATGTGACGAAAATGTTTCGATAGTAAAGTAGAAAATAGCTCCAATAATCTTGTTTAATTTATTAGCTTCCGTAAACGGGGATCGTCTTATATTCAAGGTCGTTTTATAGTCGAGTAAATACGGTATTATGAACTTGTTTTTCTTTTATTTTTCGAAAGGAAATCGCACTGCGTTTCGTGGGATTTAGCGAACGATCAATACGTGCCTCAGCCAGCGGGCGCGAATAAATGAAATTTATATTCCGCGAACACTAAAACTTGCTATAATAATTTTTCGCGCAAATGGTTGAAACTGCGAACGCGAAATCCGCGAAGATCGAGGAACTGCTGCATTGAGGAGAGGAGTTAGTAAAACGGAAGAAGATCTAGAATAGATCGGTATTGGAGAAGGAGGAGGAATACCGGCGGAGCGGAAAGAAAGAAGTGACGGAAAGGCGCCGATAAATGCCGAGAGAGGTAAAAATATGTGAGGTAGATGGAAGAAAGGAGTTGAAAGGAGACTAAAGACAAGGAAGCGGGGGAAGGAGGGGGGGGGGAGAGGAAGAAGGGGGGGAGTGGGGATGAGAAAAGATTCCCGCGGCATTGCTATCGTCACTCGACTTTTAATTAAGTTTTAGGGAGTGGGCTCGGCGTGGAAGACGAAGGAAATGGAAGTCATCGGATGCAGAAGGGAGGGGAAGGGGAGTAAAAGGAGGGGGATGAGTAGAGGGAAAGGGAAGAACGAGTTTGGGGAGAGGGGGAGGGAGGAGGGGGATGGATTTGTTCTCGGAAGGTGGTGAAAGGAAGCGGTTTTGGAGGCGGGTGGAGGAAAAGCTTTTTTTTTTAAAAAAAAAAGAGGGAAGAAAGGAGGTGCTGGATTAACGGAAGGGAGAGAAGGAGGGGCAAAGGGGGCGGACGTGGGTGACAGGGGAGTTAGTTTAGGCGTTCATGTGGAACTGGATGGAAAACGCAGAGGGATGGGTTGGGTTGACGGATGAAGGTGACGGAGGATGTCGGAGGGGCTGAAAGGGGTTGTGACTTTTGAGTGTATGACAGTAGGTCAGAAGAATCGGAAATAAATATTTTTAAAAAAAGAAAACGCTTTCGTCGGGCCACTGAGAAAAGTTGGTAACGAGAGCCGTCACGTGCATTAGGAAGATGGCGAGTGTCGTACGAAATTAGCCCACGATTCTCTTAAACCTGATGCCCGTTTGGTCGAAATGGGTTTTATTTTCCTTCGGTAAACATTTGAACTTATAGATCTCATTCGGGTGCAGGTTTTATTCTGAATGCATTTTTGTGGGGGTATATGTTTAAAAGAGGGTTAAACTGGTCCCACGAATAAAATACTCTCTCAGATGTTTAAGTCAAAAGGAAATTTTCAAATACTCCCTATTTCGTTTATTTCCTTCATGTATATACTCGATTACGATTATTATAATTGCACTTTGGATTAATACACAAATATTATCTTCACTAATAGGACTTATTTAGAGTACTAACAGGGCATGACAATCCAGTTCGTTTCTTTAATTGAATGTTTGTTTAATACATGTATCGGCGGTATTTAATACGCATGATGAGTCAAGTATTAAGTTCACCGGGTCATCGAGCAGAAGTTTCAACATCGAATTAGAAGAAGGAAACAGCTTCGAGAAATATATAGCGATTTTTTTTAAACTAAGTATTTGTTTTTTTCTTTCTTAAACGCCTATCAGTCAATTTCGCAAGGTTGATCCTTGAGTATTTTTATATCGGAATTTTCATCCGTAACATCCGTCCCATATCTATTTACCTGCAGAGACGAGAGAATAGGCAATCAACGCATACAATCTTGGACCTTTTTTTTTAAAAAGCGTAATTGAAATCTTTTCCGACGAATCCTTTCTTTTCGCTTCGTTTTTATCTTTTTCTTCACCTCAGAATCGCAGTCTTTTGTGCCCTCGCGTTTTTCTTTCATCGCGAACCCCGCTTGACCCTACATCCCTCCCTTTCTCTCTCTCACAGCTATGCAGGGCTGAGACGTGGGGAGGGAGAGAGAGAGAGAGAGAAGGGGAGAAAGAGAGGAAGAAAGAAGAGGGTAGGAGAAGCGGTTGGAGCATTCGAAAACTGTATCAATTTCATCTCTTTTAACGACTTCATAATTCTCTCTTCCCTTTCTTCCGCAGCCCTCCTCCTCTCCGCTTTCCATTTTAGGAGTGAAAAGGCATTAGTACCTTCTCTCCTCCTTCCCTTATTTTTTCCCCCCTCCCTCCGTCGCCACTCCCGCCACCTATCGACCCCTCCCCCAACTACCTCACACCCCCTTCCTTTATCTCTGGTTCAGTCGGCGAAGAGGGTTGGATTGCGTGGGGTGGGAGGGAGAACTGCTGGAAAATACTCGGCAATTCAGGCAAAAGGGAGGGAAGGATATAAAGGAGGGGGGAGAGGGAGGGGGGAGGGAGGGATCATCTCGCTTCGATCCCTCTTTGTTTCATTCTTCTCTCCTACCCTATCGTTTACCACCCCACCTCCACCACGGCGCCACCCCTTTCACCGCACCTGTGCTTTTTCAGTTCGCACCTGCCCTCTTCCGTACACTTAATTCCATACGTACAAGTACGGCCGAACCCTTTTCTTTTTAAAAAAATCTATCCTCTTGTCGGGCAAAACTATCCGTTCAGTACCAAACTCTTCGTTCTGGGTACCTATTATTCCACTCTGTCCCTGATAGGATAGGGTTTCCTACATATTTCCCCCTCTCAGTATTCCTCCTTTCGGTGACCGTAGGTATTCTGTTCATATAAGCTATTTAGAATCGCTGTCCTCTTTATTATTTTTGCATTTCACTCATCATCATTTTTTCCTTTGATGTCTCCGTCTAATATTTTCAAAATATTCTGAACATTTCCTATCTCTATGTTATATAGCGTTTGTCAAGCATCTCTCTTTTCTTATTGTTCGCCTTTTTCCATCCTATGCCACGCCCTGTTCTCGAAAGCTTCTGAGCTACGCTCATAATCTTTCATTTTACGCCGCTTTTAAGAGCCTTGCATTATTGCACTACGTTTTAAGAGTTCAGAATAGCCTCTTTTTGAGTTCTCTTTTTAGATTAACAGATCTCAATTTATCTTCTTTCTGCGCACCTCTTTCAGATTTCAAATATTAAGTCCTTATATTGCCCCATTTCCCTGCTGCAATTAGAAGTTTATTCAAATATCACCTCAACTACGCTTTCGTATGCATCTAATGCAATTATAAATCCGCTGAATCGAGCGCAATAATCAAGGGGCTCATCGCTTAAAGAGATTCTCAAAATATCCATTTAGTGTCAGAGTTCTCTTTAAAAAAAAAAAACAAGTGCTCTGCAACATGACAGCCTTTCCGCCCTTGAATATCGGCGCATCTGATATCGAACCGGTCATTTTTAATAATATAATAATGAACATTAACGAAAATAAATTCGTGCTAGAGATTTTGGAGTTGGAAGGAAAGCGCACAACCTATCGACAAGCTTGGATAAATTTCTAATATATAGATGTCTGAATTTATGTTAAAAGGAATAACCTTGATTTAAAAAAAAACTCGTTTATTTATTCCATTATGTAGGAAGGCATAAAATCTGCATGAGGGCATGTATCGCGTCTTACATTGTTAAAACAAGTCTTTTTTTAAATAATTCAGGACCTCATCTTGATCCATAATTGGGTGACGAGATATGCTTGACCACTCGAAAGGAAAATAATAATCGAATTTTGAATAACCTTATACTTACCGTTTACGGATTATGTAAAATTTAATATTATCACCTTTACTCCGTTAGCAGCTTCACTAGATTTTTATGCATTTAGTCTCCTGAGAACGCGTTTAACCTTTATGCGCTTAAATCCACACACACGTATGTATTTGCGCGGAGCAAGATTAATTTTTCCCCTTTACTTCCTTCTTTGCTTCATCCTCATTCCAAACCTCTCTACTTCATGAACTACTAACACTTTCAGAGTCCATTGTCTTTCCTCGCGAACCCCATACTACCAGACATCTTCCCCAACCCCCTGCCTCTTCCAATCCCTCTCACTCCCCTTTCCCTCCTCCAACCATTCCTGTGTTCCTCATTAACCAAACACTCCCTCATTTCACCCTTTCCTTCCTTCGGCATAACCCTTTCTCAACCCTCTCTGAACTTTACCTTGGACTCTCCTGGAAAACCCTCCCTCTTCTCTCCCTCCTCCCTGTCTTCTCTCCCTCCTCCCTCTTTCCATCCCTCGCTCGCCCTTACCCCCTCTCCGCTCCATCTATAAAATGTTCCTATCTTCCCCTTTCCGCGTTTAAAAACCTCTTTTTTTCCTTTGAGCGACCTTGTCATTTGCCATAAGTGGAGTGCGCAGAAAATATGGTCCGGTTTGGAGGAAGAGGAGGCAAGAGGAAAAGAGGGAGGGAGAAGGTTGGCTGGTGTAGGAGAAGCGCGTTACGAATTATTCGCCTGCGTATTAGGTGTCCGAGTTTTCTTTAAGCTCGCTTTGATTAGGGATGTTTGAATATCTGGCGAAATTTGAAGAATCGTCGTGGAATTACGGTGAAGAAAATCCGATCGGCGATTTGTAAAGTTCATGGAGTTAGGTTCGGTTTTTTTTTAGAGGGTTTCTTCCACAGACATACGCACATATAAAGTTGAAAGTGATATTAAATTTTACGAGGTGCCTTCTAATATGATTTAATTCGTATCTTGCATATCACGTAGTTTATCGGAATTCACCGTCCAAGTATCACGTAGTCCAAAAAGGGAATACCATTTACATGAAAGTGAAGTATGCCAGAATCTTTGATATCTTAAGGAAGGCATAGAAAATAATTACATTACATCATGGTAAAATTTTAAAAGTTAAAGTAATCTTTACTGGTGGACCAAGGCTAAATAAATTACTTCTGTTCAAATATTTAATAATCCACCGTTGCCATTATTTCATAGGAGGGCACCATTGTTTCATGTCACGGAATTATTCAATGTCAGTTAAATATTTACCACAAATTCGTGTCATTTTGCGCATTCAGGCAAAAATATGAACTTTCGGAGTTGGGTTCATGGAATAATGCACATGCTACTTAAAATGAAGTATTACGTACGTTATGTTTATATGGAAAGGCCGAGGTAGACAAGAAAGTCAGACCACAGCCTAACAAAATAAATCTAGTGTTTGTTTTCAACGACTACATTAATACACATACGTAGTACTTAATTTTACAATCTTAATTCGAGCCACAAATTCAATTTTCAAGATATTCCGCTTCTCTGGAATTTTAAAACCCGAGACTCCGCCCAGAAATTAGGAGTGAAGGGTTCAAATCGTAACGATCAATTATCACGCATCTCGTATCGCCATCACATCTAAACCACGACAAATTCGGTTCACATGTAATGACCCCGTATTATTTACGTCCAATAAAAAAAGCTCTCGGTTCGCGTTTCCTGTGTTTTTGCCGTGTGACTACCTGTTATCAGCCGTCCTTTGGGTGTGTACGCCCGAACGCTTTGCGCCGCGACTCATAACTCAAGCATTCAGGGGCTTTAAAAAAAATGCAGAAGTTATGGACGAGGAATACGGGAATAAATCGAGTCTTGAGCTTAATGTGCTAGTAAATAATATAATAAGAATCTTCTCCCTGCACCTGTTACGTCTTCTCTCAAGAGTCCCTGCTGCATCCCCCCCCCCCCACACTTCCACCGCCGCACGCTTCCCTGTATATATACACACGCGATTACAAACATATTTCGCTCCGTTGCTCTCTATAAAATCCCCGTAGCGCTCCCTATCGCCCCCCTCCCTCCTCTCTCCCACTCTCCTCCCTATTTTATCATCAAAACTCTCTCCACTCCCTTCCTCTTCCAAGCGCTCTCCTTCTCATCTCAATTTTCATATTTTAGCCTTTATCTCCCCGAACCGCCGACCTCATTACCCCCCCCCCCCCCCCCCCGACCCTCTCCCTCCCTCCCTCTCCCGGCCCGCCACCATCACGCCCACCTCCGCCCCGCCCTTTCTTCCCCTCTCTCCTCCCGCCGTTCGCCACCTCTACCGCGTCATCTCTCCTCTCCTTTTCGTTCTCTCTCTCTCTTCCCCTCCTCGAAAACCCTCCCTCAACGAACCTCCTTCGCTCCTCACTCCGCCACCTCTTCAGTTGCCTTCCCCGTTTCCAGCCACGCCCTGTCTCCGACCACTCCCTCTGCCCGCTCTCTTTCTTCCCTTCCCTCTTCCCCCCCCCCCCCCCCCCCCCCCTTATGGCCCCTTCACGCCCACATTTTCGCTCTCTTTTTCCTCCTTCGGAAAGGCATTGTACTTCGTGTTCCACTGATGTTCCCGTATCCTCTATATACTGTCCTCGTTTTTGCAATTTATCTCTCCTTCGTATCCCTATCATCCGCACTCTTTAACGTTTTTGTTTACACTAGCTTTTCTTTCTCCCAAACCCGTCCATCTCTTCCCCTTTTTCACTCTCTCATATACGAAGTATATTGAGAAAGTATTGTAGGCGCTAAAAAATTCGATCTCGAGACTTTGATGGAAATATACGTTTTAGGTGTACCTGAGTCCGAAAAAGTGGTTTTCGCAATGCCGTCTGTCTGTGGGTCTGTCTGTGGGTCTGTCTGTTCGCGGCTGTAGAGCCTAAACGGTAGAACGAAAATGAATGAAATCTCGTACTTAGGAATTTTATCATACAGAGTAGAAGTTATGAAGAAATGGTTGACATTGCTCATTAATTAAGAGAAGTGTATTTACACATTTTTAACAACAATTTGATTTTCTAATCAACGACTTTGGTCAAATTTTGTACAGTTACTTATGTTTACGTCTTCAATAATACTACATAGATCATATTTCTCAAAAATTAATATAGGGCTAGTTTATTCCTGGCATCTTTAACAACAGTTTGATTTTCTCAAACACGGCTACAACGCTTTTGATCAAATTTCGTACCGTAATTTGAGTATACGTCTGCAATAATTGGATTTTCTAAATAAAGGCTCGTATGATTTTCATCAAATGTCGTATAGTTATTTAAGATGATGCTTATTATGATTGTACATAGTTTATATTTTTCAAAAGATAACTAAATGACGCATTAGTATTTGAGAAAGTTTATACAATGTATATTGTGTCGATTTTTTCACTTGCTTCTCTTGCGTTTTTAAGTCTAGGGTCAATTTTGTCGTCTCATCCACTTGTTTAATCACGATTCGGAGTTTTGATCGAGCATTTATTGGTTAAATCGCGATCGTACCGACACTTGTAAAAGTAGTTACTTGGTTGTCTTGGCTCGTTTGTTTCGGTTTCTAATAGAGATTTTAACTTTCTCACGCTTTTAATTATGCTAAGTCATACTGGTGTTGAGGGCTTGCATGGTGAATCTTAACATTTTTAGCCAAATCAGAAATTAGTTAGGGATAAAATTTGTAATTTAAAAGGCTTAAAAGTACTTGCAACGACTAAGAAAATTGCCACATTTCACATCAAATTATAATTAGGTAGCTTTTTCAAAAAATATAACTTGAAATATTGTTTACAAAATATTATTTCACAGATTGAGTTTTACACTTTATGGATTCATGATCAATTTGTCTTGTTTCGTTTGTTTCGGTTTGTTGTTATTTCTATTGTGTTGTTATCAATTACTTTTATTTTTACTTCACCCTTACTTATAGAAACCATGGAAGAATGTGAAATTTCATTGCTTGAGACTAAAAATAAAAAATAAATTACTTATAATAATAAATAACTTTTGTATTATGTACTAAAAAGGAAAAAATAAATTTTTATTTATTTATTGATCGTGAGTTCGGCTGGTAAGGAGAAACAAAATGTACAACAATTTCAGCGGAATAAATTCCTTCTTTCTCAGCAATGTTGATTTACTAAACGCTGTTAAGAACTTTTGTATGTTATATGGCGCAAGATAATAAAACCTGTAAGGCGCTATATAACCTTTATAAAATTTCCTAATTACGTTTAGTAAATCAACACTGTTGAGCAAGAAGGAATTTATTCCACTGAAATTGTGTAGATTTTGTTCCTCCTTACCAGCCGAACTCGAGATCAATAAATAAATAAAAATTTATTTTTTCCTTTTTGGTACATAATATAAAAGTTATTTTTTAAAAAAACCTCTTTTAACTACATAATATATTTCCTCCTGTTATCGAACCATTTATCTCCACTTTCCCTCGGCTCACATTCCTATTTTTATCTTTCTCCTCCTTGCTTGATCCTTTCTTCTTATAGAACCTTTCTCCACTTCAGGAAAGCTTACTTTATTTACCTGCCTTATCTATTTTCTCGAAAAAATAGCTCAGTGGAATAAGGCGAGGTTTTAGTGCAGTTCTTCGTATCTCTTACTCGTTTCCTCTCCTTCCTATCGCTTTTTCCTCCTTCGTATCCATCCTCCATTCTTTCTTCTTGTTCTCGTGCCATGCCATCTCTCTTTTATTCACTCTCAACCGCCTTCTTTCTTCCGTCTCGTTTTGTTTTTACCACTTCCCCTTTCTCGAATTTTCAACCTCTTCCAATTTTGTCGATCTCTTTTCTTAATTCCTTCTCTTTCTTCTCTTATTTCCTTCTGTGGTTTTGTGACTTCTTCCCGCTTGTGTCCTTCCTTATACATTATTCTCCTTATACATCAGTCCCTCGTCTTACTGTTTCGATTCATTCTACTCTTTCGTTCTTTATTTCTTCCTCCCTGCCTCTCCACATTCCATCCTTTTTCATACCTCTTTTGCTCTCCTTGCTACTAGTACTTCCTCTTCATTATCTTTCTTTCTCTTCCATATTTCTCATCTTTCCCTCGTTTTAACCCTCTTTAATCTTTTCTTTTCTCTTCTTTTGTATTTTCCTAAGTTTCCCTCTCTACTAGTACTATTCCTCTTCTCTTGCCCCCTCACTAATTTTTACTCCAATTCCTCTGTTTCCTAACTCCTTTAACTACATCCTTCCACATTCTTGTCGAGTTCCACTCATATCCTACTCATCCGTAACGATATACACACACAATATATATATACAGGGTGATTCAAAAATAGAGGTACAAATTTTAGTGTTGGGTTGTGCATCCAGAGACGATGATAGAAAGTCATATAAACATGGGTCCGCAAATCTTTAGTTTTCAAGCTAGAGCCCTTCTTACATTCTGCAATTTGACCAACTATGCTCCTAGAGAGGTTGAATAAAGTAAGCGCTGACATGCATTTTCCTTATACACACTTTGCGTGAAAGGTTACAGCAATCATGTTGTTAAAGTAATTTCTCAAAATGTTGACCGTTCACTTCGACACAGCACTGAGCACATCGCAGTAACGATTTTCCCACCCGCTCAAACATCCCTGAAGTATTCTGAATGACCTGGCATCCATCTTCAACTCGCTGCTGTAGGTCTACCACGTCGTTGACTGCAGTAGCTAACACCACATTTTTCAAATGTCCCCACAGGAAGAAATCTAGCGGATTTAAATCGGCGAGCTCGGGGACCACGCGATTGGTTCACCGCGACCTACCCACCGTTCAGGATAGGTATTGTGAAGATGTTTTTGTTCTGCGATGGTGAAATGCGGCGGTGCACCATCATGCATAAACCACATCTGCGCTTTTGCGCCCAAAGGGACATCATCCAGTAACTCCGGCAGAGCGTTGACTATGAGGTTTTGATAAGAACGCTCTGTCAACCGTTGCGGCAAAACGTAGGGCCGATCAGTCTATCCCCAGATATGCCTGCCCACACATTTATCGCGAATCGATGTCGGTGTCGTGATTAGAAAGTGGCGTGAGGATTTCCATCAGCCCATACATGTGAACTACGCAAATTGACAGCTCCATCCCTAGTGAATCCTGCTTCATCCGTAAACAACATCACAGATAGTAAACCAGGATTTGCGACGTGTTGTTGCAACAGCCACTGGCAGAAGTTCATTCGTTGTGTGTAGTCATCAGGGCATAGGCCTTGTGCTCGCTGCAGGTGATACGGATACAGGCATTGCTCGTGCAGGACTCGCCAGACAGTCGACTGGGGGACGCCTTCCGCTGCACCGATCCTCCTCTTGCCTGTTGCTGAATTGTTAGTAACTTAAGCCAGGTTTCTTTCTTTCCTATCAGGTCTCCCTCGATTACGAATGACAGGAAGAAATTTACCTCTTTCCCTGAGGTTCCGGTGAACACGGGTGGACATTCGTACATTCGGAATTAAGCGACCAGGAAATTGTTCCTCGTACAGACGGCGTGTTTCACGTGCATTGCCTTGTGCACGGCTATAGCAAGGATGCATGTCTGCCATTTCCGCGAATGTGTAGTTTGATACCATGTTCGCACACGAAAAAATCTTTAGATTGAATGTAAATGAGATGACTACTTGCACATGTGTTCACATTCACTATTCACATGCATTAAGTGTGTCGGCGCACAACACATCTCTTCAGTATGTACAGTACTCTCTGTCAAGCACTGTTGTTTATTCTTTTTCCGCATATCTGACAGGTCTCAGAACCTGCTAGCCAACTGTAGTATATTGATGGGAAGGTAGTGTGTAAGACCACTAGCTATGCTATCCAGGCACTTAGTCGGTGAAATTGCAGAATGTAAGTCTAGCTTGAAGAATAAAGTTTTGCGGACCCATGTTTATATGACTTTCTATCATTGTTTTAGGATACACAACTCACCACTAAAATTTGTACCTCTATTTTTTAATCACCCTTCTATATACGAGGGCAAATCAAAAAGTAAAGGCAATTTGCGTGTAAAACTAATACCGCATATGAGAAGACGCTCCCAATGTCATCATACTTCTTACATTGTTAGACAAGTCTACACCCTCCGAGATTCACAGAAGAATGTTAGCACAGTATGGAGAAAATTGTATTAGCCAAATAAAGATGTGCGAATTGGTTGAAAGGTTTAGAAGTGGCAGAACAAGTGTGGTTGAGAAAGACCGTTGAGGCCGCCCGACAACTTCAACAACGGCAAACAATTTTGATCAAGTTAATGCTCTCGTTCAAGAAAACAGACGATTACTGTTTCTGGTATTGCCGGAATGTTAGACATCAGCTACGGGTCTGCGTATTCGATCATGCGCGACAACCTCCAATATCGCAACGTTTGTGCAAGGTGGGACCCCAAACGTCTCACAGATGAGCACAAACGGAAGCGTTCGGAGATTTGCATGCAGTTTTTGTAGCGGTATGGTGATCATAGTTGCCAATTTAGCGACTTAGATGAATAAGAATTATTCGAATTATTTATGGACTATTTTATTTTTTAACGACTTTTTAGCTTCATTTTCTTTGAGTTTAGCGACTTTTTAGGGAGGATTTAGCGACATTTTCCAATTTATTTTGGCAACTATAATCGTGATGAAGGAGAAGCATTCCTACGACGATTTGTCACGGGAGACGAAAAATGGGTGCATCACTACGAACCCGAAAGCATGCAGCAAAGCATGGAGTGGAAACACACTTCATCCCCAACAGCAAAAAAATTCAATATTGTGCCTTCTTCCGGCAAAGTCATGTTGACGTTGTTTTGAGATTTGAACGAGCCCATTCTCGAACATTGTCAGGAACGTGGACAGACTGTCAACAGTGCAAGATATTTTGCCATGCTGGAAGAGAAACTGAAACCTGCTGTTCGCTGTAAACGCACAGGTTTGTTGTCAAAAGGTGCTCTGCTGCATCGTGACAATGCTCGACCTCATTCAGCCGCGGCAACCGTTGAAATGATTCAAAAACTTCAATTCGAATTTCTCCCTCACCCACCCTACAGTCCGGACCTCGCCCATTCTGACTATCACCATTTTGGCCCTCTGAAAAAAGCGTTACGTGGAGGTCGATTTTCAAATGATGACGAATTCAAAGAAGAGGTGCATAATTTGCTTCACGAACAACCAGAAACGCTCTTCTTAAACGGCATTAAGAAGCTTGTGTACCGATATGACAATTGTTTGGAGAAGAAAGGGGGTAGTCCCCTTGCTTCTCTTTAAAATTTTTGCATATTTTCCTTTTCTTGATTTTATAAAAAATAAATTGCCTTTACTTTTTGATTTACTTCGTGTGTGTGTATACACACACACACATATATATAGATACACAGATACACACACATATATATACACACATACACACACATACATACATACACACATATATATATATACACATACACCCACACATACATATATATATATATATCGTTCCCTTCCCACTTTCCCTATTTCACCTTTTCTTTTTTCCCTCGTCCCGTTAAACCTTTCTCCCTTGTACCCCGCCTTCCGTCCTCATTCTATTCCATAATCCCCTCCTCTTCCGTTCTCCCTCATCCCTCTCTTCCGTCCTCCCCCCTCATCCCTCCTATATCCTTCCCTTTCATTTCCAATCCCTCTTCCCAATCAACACTTCCACGTGCTCTGCGTTTCCGATTTGTTTCGAGAGGTCAGCTAAAGAGCGTCTTCTCCCCTTTCGCCGCTCAATTCTATCCTCTACCTCTTTTTGACAGCTCGAAATACGACTAAAATGATAGCTTCGAATTGCATTAATGTCCATCCCAGCATCCCTTGGGATATATCTGTCTCTCTCGTGGCCTCTCTTTTTTTTATCTCCATTCCTCCTTCCTTTTAGATCCAATTGTTGTTGACCTGGATATTTATTGACGCGGTGCTCCGATGCTCACTACTTTTACGTAGCCGGTTGAAGGAGTAATACGTCGAATTGCCGTCTCCTATTGCCCAAGAGGATTTTTGCGGTGATTGTATCGTTTGTGAATTTCCTGTTTCGTTCCACTTCTTGACCACTTCGCTTTGTTTTTGATTTCTGTGGGCTCTTAGAAATCCCGGTCCTCCCGGAGGGAGTGGAAGAAGGCTGGAACTATGGCGGGTAATCGACGTTTAATCGCAACAGACTTTTGTTTCGAGCGCATGCGTTGAACTTATTTTAATTTATTACATTTACAATAAAAATACGGAAAAGTAAGATCCTTTGAATTTCTTTATGGTGATCTCCAGCTGGAAATGTTTTGTTCCAGAAATGTGATTCTATCCTGAATCATATGCTCCCGGTGACACGGAGAATTGGTCGGTTCGCATAGGATAAAAATCCCCGATTTCGATATGTAAGGGAATTAGTAGAAATAGAATAGGCACTTAAACGTCGAAAACTGAATAATTAAGTACTTTTATTAGGTAACTCCAATAGCCAGAGTAATTTCAAAGGCATTTGAATGGACAGAATTTATGACTTCGAGTTTGGATTTACGAAAAATATCCAGGTGCTGTGTGTAGAATAATAGAGGCTTTTATGAAAATAAATTTTTATTATATTTTGACAATTAGCACAACAAATTATTTGCAGTATTTTTGTAAGCTTTATCATGTAGCTGTATAGTTTAAAATTTCTTTTATTAGATAATTTTCCTTCAGAACTGGAAAGAAACCACCGTTCTTGCTTTACTTGTAGTAGGAGGTTTCTTGAGTAAGATATAAATGAACTTTTAAGGGAATAAAATCGTTACACAACAATACATATTACACTACTATATACAATATATATGCAATACAATATATACTAGACCCTGTGTACATTCAGTCGTTAACTTGTCGGTTATACCTAATTATTCATCTCGTAGACCAGTCGTACGAAAGTAAAATCATTCTATCATTCACAGCTGGGCCGCAAAAGCATGCAGAACTTTAAATAATAGTTATTTCAGTAGAAACACTGCGGAAATTTTGAATAACGCTTTACAAGTTTTAAATTCTTTGCCAATTGTATGACTCTGAAGGGCTTGTTAGAAAAGCAGAAACATGCAGAGAGAGTGAAGAGAGCAATCACAATTTCCACCACACACGTAAATAGGTTCGAAATTCGAATAGAATTATTACGCCCCGACACCCATATGCTTGTATCAATATATGTATGTCCATATATATATATATATATATATATATATATATATATATATATATATATATATATATATATATATGTATGTATGTATGTATGTATGTGTATATATATATATTTTTTTTCCAGTCGTCCTTGCCTTCTTTCTACTCAAAGTGCCCTTCTCTCCCTCTCACCCATCCCCCTCCACTTCACCTCCTCCTCACTTCCTCCACGATCCTCATTCCCGAGTCAATGTGATCCCAGTTCCGCCTTCTGCGAATCCCCGCGTCCAACCCATTTCCCCAGCATCGGTTGTACATCCCAAATACCCACTCTGCGGCAGTGCCTGCGGTAACCCTCCTCTCCCTCCGCGCTCCCCTCCTCCCTCTTCACACACACACACACATACAAACAAGAAAGGAGTAGGAGCAGGAGGAATGAGGAGGAGGAAGGGGAAGACGGTGAAGAGTTCAACTCTCTCTCTCTCTCTTTTCCTCTCTCGCACGCAGTTAGTAGTTGTTTCGTTTGCATTTTCTACGCAGCCAGGAAACCGAAACATTTTCCGCATCCGTGCCATCTGGCGTACGCGTGCGTGCACGTGCCGGTTAAAAGATCTTTCCCGTGCGAAATGTCGTGTCGCAGCATTTACATGTTGTGCATCTGCGGTGTATCCACGCGGGGGTTTTATTTACGTTTGTGGGGTACGGATATTATCGTGTGAAATCGAGGTAATCATAGGGCTCATTTTGAAATCGGTTTCGTAATTTATTTTTTTGAAAACTAGATTTGAAAACTAAGGCATTTAATGTCAATGCGCTTTAAACGCAGGCTCTGGCTTAATTGATGGTACAACACTTCGATTTACCCGATTCGAAAAAATGAGAAAACTGAAGCTGAATTTTTTTCGTCTGTTTCTGTTATAGAGCATAGGAAATATCAATAGTCAAATTATAAAGCATTATATTTTGTTTAAACTTGGGAAATAGCTCTAACACCTCAATGCGAATTTATGGTTCCAAAAGAAGTAGATTATTAATCTGCGACAGGGTTATTTTTTGTTCATCGAAGTCGGTCAAGATAATATTATAGAATTATTAATTAATAGAATCATTTTTATCATTATTTTTAATGGAGTGGTCAATTCAAGAATTATCGGGCCGAAATTGAAATTGAGAAAATATTTTTCTTCTATAGCCATGAAAAGGTTGGAAAACCAGAAGCACACATCAGCTACAATGCATTGGTGATAGTACATTATAAAAGAAATAAAACTTTTTATAATCTATATCTGTGAATTGCCACTGATGTCGGCTGTTATGTACCCGAAATGAGAATCTGATTTTCTCAACCTTTTTTTAAGACAGCTGGAGAAAAGTTGTTTTTTTTAACCTGATCAGCGATATTCGGTAACATTTCATTGATTTAGGATTTATACGTACAACTTAAGCAAAATTTCCAATATACGCCATACAAAATAACGTTTGGCAAACGGTGACTTGTGGATTATAAACTATATTTATATCAAAAGCCTTGAACTGGGCTTGGGAAATTACTATGAAAATACTTCAACAACATTTTGTAAAAAAAATTAAAAGATAATGCAATGAATTCCAAGGCGAGGAATTTCTAAAAATACAGTAGAACTCGGTTATAAGGACATTCAAGTGACTGGAAATTTATTGTCGGTATAACCGAGTGTCGTTCTAACCGAGGTGCATGGGAACATTGAATTATTAGTTTCCAAATTATATATTATCATCTAATAAGTACATTAAACATTATATTATATTATGGCATAATACACAGTACATTATATTATGATATAATAAGTGCATTAAACATAATAAAAATATTTTTGATTAGTAAATGATCTGATTTTTTTTTCTGTGTCGTATGTGCCAACTTGAAATGTTTTTCAAGGTCCTCCTCAATGCAGTGAATAATAGTAAATGTCTTTTTATTAGTCTCATTCGAGTCATAAAATATCACCTTTATTGCTTGAATAGCTTCATTAACCGCTGGAACTGGTTCGTCTTGATCCTCTACCATTTCTTCATCTTCTTCTTCGCTGCACTTACCATGCTGCTCTTCCATGACCTCCCTCACGATGTTTAAGTCCGTTTGAGCTTCTGTTGTTATAACATCAAGGTCAATTTCTGTATATGATTTGATATCTTCATAACTTTTAAAACTTTCTACGTTCATCTCGGCTAACCATTCTGTTAGTGTCGTTTCATTTAAATTGACGTCTACTGACTTGGTTTCAGAAAACGGCTCGTGCAAACCACACTGAGTAAAGAGTTTCCGCTGTTGGATCCCTCCCCAGTGGGCCAATCAAGAGGCTGTCTTTGGTCCTTCAATGTATTGGCGATCAGCAAAAATTAATATTAAAACCTGAATCACTTAATGGCATTTATATGATATTAGTTCTCTTCTTCTCACCCAAATATAAAAAGATGTGTTGTGCCGACCCTGTGCACACGCATACAAATATTTGTTACTTACTAACGTCTATAGTCGCTATAACCGAGTGCATTAATACGTTATAACCGAGGTGAATATATTGCAATATTGTAGAAACGGGGATGGGACCTGAAGAATATGTCGTTATATCCTATAGTTGTCGTATTAACCGAGGCCGTTATAACCGAGTTCTCCTGTATATTATTTTAGTAAAAGATTTTGTTGAATATATCAATGTTATTGATTTCAAATTAATTTCTTCGGGGAAATGACACGGACGCTGTCAATTTGAATAGTGATTTTAATGACTTTAACGCAGAAAGCTTTAAAGGCACTCGTTTTAATTTTTTCATTTTAAATGTTTTGATTTATGCGGTGAAGTCGTATTTTTCCTTTTTAAATCATTTTAGGTGTAAAAAAAAGCCGGTCACTAAATATTATTAATCGAAATTAATTTTGGGAGAAATGACAGGGAAAATTTTCCATAATAATAAATTGCATAAGATCATTCAGAAACTTTTAAACCTAGTTAGGATCAGCTCTTTCTAAATCATGTTTTTTAAAACCTTTGCATTATCAATACGTTTTCTCCATAGCATATGTTAAGTAAGTCATCCGGAAAGCTAACTCAAAAGATCGTTGACAAGTCATTTCATATTATCCGTTGACTGTCACTTGCACCTTTTTGCAACGCTTGTGACGTCATTTAATTTTCCATTTCACTTACCTCTCCCTTATTTCCTTTAAGAGCTCTTGCGTCGAGGCTTTCGTAGCACAAAGAGAAAAAAATCCGAATTATGAATCTCAAGACGGCGCTCGACTCAATCTAGTAATCGAAGAGTGAATCTACACGTATGCTTGATTTGTCAAAGCTCCAATTCTATGTGTATTATATTTCCCGTCTCGCGAATAGTGATCCAGCAAAAATTTGAAATTATAAGTTTTTTCTGCAGCCGCACTGTAAACTGAATTATAATGCACCGGTTTAGAAAACCTTTTGATTGGATTAGTGGAAAACATTTAGTTCGTTCAAGTTAAAAGAGCTGCCGCGAATAATATTAACCAAAAGTGTACGCTTATCAAAATTTCCGTTGTATACTGTAAGTTATTGTTATCCGTAGTTAATGCTGTATTACCTTTGTTCGTTCTGAGTGGATCCTTTAATTTTCATCATAATCGGTACTAGTTTCACATTTCATAAGATATTTGGCAACAGATTCAGCTTTTGCTAATTACGAAACTGATTTAGTCAACTGATAAATTATTCGTTAGTTCTTGGAATTGATGAGAATTTAAAAATTACCGAAAAATTGATGAATTTAATTAGCCTCAAAGAAACCACCAAAGTCAGCTTCATTTTTTAAGCCTTTTGGAAAATTGTAAGGTAAATAAATTGCCATTCGCTTTATTATTTAGATACACCGCTGATGGAGCAAAAGCGAAGGCGAGAGATAAGACTGACTTAGTAACCTTTCTTCGGTGAAAGAGGAATTATACAATGACTATTCGCAATTGTTTTGTTGTTCACTGCATTATTCACCAGGAAAATTTGGTCGCCCAAAGTTTAACGATGGAATCTGTAATGAGTACTGTATTGAAAACAATCAACTTAATTCGACCACAAGAATCTACGCATCATAAATTTTAATAATATTTGAAACTAGATTCGGAATACAAAGATGTTTTTGTACGTTTCGAGAGTGAGATGTTTAAGCATAGGAAAATATTTCGAAAGTTTTTTATTTAAAGATTAAATCCGTGTCTCTTTTAAGTTTATTTAGGTCCTGCAGAAGAATAGTCCGATTATAATTACCTTTAGGGGCTATGCTTTATGGTGGACATCACAGAACACCGAAATGATTTGAATGAGATATTTTAAGGATGAAATAAATTTATAACAGATCGTGCGAAGTAGTAAAATTAAAATCAAAGTTAAAACTGCAACTTAATTACCTAAATTATGGATCCAGTATTCATCAATCAGTTTCACGACAAACCGCGAAAGGCTGAAAAATAAAGTTAAATTTCTCCGGGATACACGTAGTGAATGCAGGGAAACGAATCGAATTTTACACCCTCAACGTAGATAATATGAATCGAATAATCATGTCACATTATACTTATCTATTCACTTATTAATGAAGAACACAAAATTGGCGCGAACATAACCTCCAGTGAACATATAAAATCCCTCCTTTAATGTAACTACAATTTACGATAATGTAGAGATTTTTCCATAAATTTCATATATTCATAAACCAAGCGTAGCCTCCTCAGGGAAGAAATATACTACCATTAAGTTCAGGTTAAAATAAAGTCACATTAACTGGATGGTTGCATCGGAGTGACTATTTCATTTATGCTCTTTGATACTCTTAAAACCTTATGGTAACACTCCTTATTGTATATCTTTACCGTGAATATATTTTCAAGCAACATAAAATTAAAAAAATTACCAAAATCACGTTCCTTATAAAGGTTTACGAATTAACTTATGAGTAATCTACCGATCGAGTAAATTGTGCAGGCCTAGATTTGTTCCAAACACTTGGCAAGAAAAAATGTTAAAAACGACGACATCTGATGTGCCAATGAGCATTGAAATTAGTGGTATACGTAAACACGCATCGCTGGAAAAACGCGTCGGTCCTCGTTTCGTGCAACCACTGGGCGTTTCCGGTTCACGCTACCTTTCGGTGCACTTAAAAAAAAAAAAAACGTTGACAAATCGATCGCTTGGAGGAAGCACCCTAGCAACCTATGTCCGCCCATTTCCCTCGATTCAAAGGGCGAAATTTTCATCCTCTTCTCATCAGAGACACCTTTTCCCCCCTTTCTTCTTCTCACCTCGCGATGTATTTCCGCCGCCGATAATTGTTTCCTTTCGTAACACCATCTCGACTCGCCATACCCGAAAAATAAAAAACAACCTCCTCTTTCCTCTTCGCAGACGCGATATTTCTTCGTCGAAAAATAAGATATTCTTCCCGAGAAAAAAAAAAAACTCCCCGCTTCACGACGTCGATTCGTTGTGTAGGTATACACGAACGCGACAAAGAACGAAATTCCGAGCCTCTTTTTCCTTTCTCCTCTCGCCCGCCGGTGTCGTTACTAATTTGTTTCTCGTCCCCCGCCGACTCGACTTTCCCCTCCTTCTCTCCTAAACTTCGCTCCTTTCTGCGATTCTCAGCTGTTATCCTCCCTCGCTCCATCTCTCTCTTTCTCTCCCCCGCGTCCTCTTTCTTCCGCTACTCCACAATGCTCGCTCTTCCCTCCCGCTCACTCACACCGACGCCGTTGCACCTTCTTTTGTTCACGCACGGAGTGGTATATATAAGAAAGGATGGAAGGGGACTGGAGAGTAGGGGGTTGGTGGGGAAAAAAGAGGAATGGGAGGGGGGAGGTGGCAGGAGCAAAAGTGCGGGGGCACTTGATAGGTTTGGGTATGGTTTGAAGGGGAGGAGTTGCATGTTTTGTGTAAGTAGGGGGGTGGGGGGGTGGGGGAGAGGTTTTTTTTCCTCCCCCTCCCCAATCGACCGTTGTCTTTTCCCCTCGTTTGAAAACGGGATTGGGCAAAGTCGAGGAGGGTATTTTTTTTTCGAGTCGAGAGAAGTGGGGGAGGAGTTAGGGCAAGGGAACGCCGGTGTCCTGTTTTTTTTCAAACGCGCACCCTTCCACACCCCTTTCCCTCGTCCTCCCTATCTCCCCATCCTCCTATCTGTCTCCCCATCTCTGTCCTCTCTCTCTCGTTTTCACCCTTTTTTAGAAGGGGTGGATGGTGTTTTTTTCTCTCTTCTGGTTGTATTCGTCCCTTTTTTTCATTCCCTCCTGTGTGTGTGTGATTGGCCAACTCTTTTCGCGATTGGGGAAGGTTGGGAGAAACGTCGCTTTAAAAAAAAAAAAGGAATACAAAACCCTCGGAGGCTTAAAAAAAAAAGGGCGTGTCTGTTTTATTCCGTCCGATTCCCACCTCGCCACCCGTCAGAATGCAGTGCGACGGGAGAATGCCCGGAGTATTTTGTAATCGTGTTTTTTTTCCTTATCTCACTGTGTTATGAAGTGTGAAAATTGGTGCATTTTACGCGAAAAATTATTTTCCTTCTACATTTTCGAATGGTCTGAAATGACGGTTACGCTAAATTGCAAGTGGGAGTCTTAATGGTTCGGTTGAGATAATGATAGAGTCGGTTATGTTATGACGAACAGGGTCGCTAAAAATATATATGCTTTTGCATACTGCTTCCTGCGTGTATGACAGTAATGTGTCACAACAAACTCATATCAGATCCTCACCCGACGTTTCAAGCATTTCGGAAATGATCGCGCCATGGCCGAAATTAACACAGTGAGAAAATAATCGAAATTTTGGGCAATGTTTGAGGCCTTGACGTTTTTCGACGGTAGGTCAGTTTTGGACCGCCGCTGTTTGTGAAGGGCGTCGCGCTAACATCTAGATGAGAGAATTAATTACCATTAATTTTAGAAAAACGATCGAGGAAGCAGTTTACTAACAAGAATCTATTGCGAGAGATTAATAAATGGGAAAGCTAGATTTATGCTGCAAAACAATCATCCGTTATAGCAACCACCATAGAGCATTTTTATAACAGTGCGTGTAAAGTGCAAAGTCATCAAAAAATTTTCAAGATTCCTGTATGAAATGCATTGGTTTCTCTGTGGCTGGTGTTTTTTTTTATTGAAGCTGAACGTTTCAAGTGATCGCAATTTCGGCTGAAATAGGAACTTTGTTGTCCAAAGGCCTTATAGTACATTTATTGCATTCGTTAGGTGGTTGGAAATTTCTCTTGCTCTTTCTATCATTGCATAAACCAATCGGGAGAGCACGAAAGCGATATGCGGAGATTCTGATTCTACGAGGCATCTGAAGAACATCGGATTGAACGTGGTAACATAGTCGTGGTCTTCTCCCATGCATGGCCATCATCTTCGCCGAAAATATAAACATATTCCGCAAAAATAAACGTCAAGCTGCCGCTATGTATACAGAGGAAAATCGCAGGAGTTACTTCGAGCCCTGTGTAATTAATACTGAATAGGGATGGCGAGATGAAATGAAGGGGAGAGTTGAGGGGAAGTGGAATAGGAGAAAGAAAGAAAAATAGTATATACTATGTGAGAAATTAGTGGAAAATTTTGCAATCGGAGGAGAAGTCCTATGGCGTAGAATATGGAGAAAGAATAGAAAGGAAAGTTGGATTAACGTAAATTTAAGTCGTGTAGAGGCAAAAGAAACGGATGGTTGTCAGGAATGGGAAGAAAATGATTAGGGATGTGTGAGGAATTGAGGAGAGGTAGAAAGGAAAGGCAAAGAGTTACAGAGAGACGAACGGGAAAAAGGGCGAAAATAATGAGGAACGTAGAAGAGAAAGTGTAAAGAGTAGGAGAAAAAGATAATGAGACTGCAAGGGAAAGGGAGAAGGGACGAACGTGGTACAAATTGGAGTGAGAAAGAAAGGAAGGAAAGAGAATGGAAAAGGAGCAAAAATACAAAGAGAAAGGGGAGAAGAGAGACGGATAATGGGTAAAGAGAGAGGAAATGCGAAAAAATGGAAGGAGGGAAGGTAGGAGTGGGAGGAGAGAGATAAAAGGAGAGAGGTGATGAAGAGAGGGGAGAGGTAGGGGGAGAGAGAAAGATACGTGTATATTAATGAAGTTAGGCATGGAGGAGGGAAGTTAAGGAGAAGACCCGTGAGAGTGAGAGAGAGAGAGAAATTGAGTATGAAAGAGAGAGAGAGAGAGCGAGAGAAGGGGACATATGACGGAAGGCAAAGGGAGGGGAGGGAAGGGGAGATTGGAAGGGGAAAGGGTTTAAGGGCGTGTGGTATGGGGATGAATAGGGAGAGAGACCTTTGGCAGAATGGGAAGAGAGGGTCTCTCGAGACGCCTGAATTTTGCATATATTTCTCCGGCAGCGGGAGTGAGAGGGAGTGTGAGAGGGAGTGTGAGAGAGAGAGGTGGAGAGAGAGGGGAGTGTAGTAGAGGGAGACCGGGAAAAAAAGGGGGGAGAAATGAATGTTAGACCTCCGAGAGGACATAACTCGGGGACTTCGGTTCCGTTTAAAATTTACTGCGACGCCATTTAAGTTGCATTGTACACGAGTGCACAAGTTTTTTTTTTTTTTAACGCACTGCAGTGCGCATACGTAGGTGCGAGAGGCGTCCCTTTTCAGAGGGAGAGGGAGTTATGGAGGAGTGCTTCGAAAACACATTCGTTCACGTTTTTCCGAACCTCGCTGACGTGCGGCAGTTTTTTCTCCTAGTCTGTCTTCGTGCTTGTTCACCAGGAGCGGAACCAGTCCCGATTATATTTTCACTTCTCTTATGTGACTTTTGCTTTCCGCGAAATATCTTATGGCACACGCTATAATTACGATTGAATCATTAGTAATTTTTAAGTCATGCGAGAGAGCTAATTCTTCCTTGATAATTGGCTATTGTTATAGCTGTAGCTGAAGTGGAGTAAATGAATTACTTTGTGTAAACACACACGATATGGGCGAGGCCCATAGAAGAAACAGCTGGATAAAATTCGTCTGTAATGTGGTAATTGTCTGTATTCAGTGGTAATTCATTGATCTGCAATTATTTTGACTTTAAGCGCCTTTAGTTTATAAAAATTCTAGCCTTAGAATAAATTCAGCATAGAATTATTGAGCTCGTCTTATGTCTTAAAACGAATTCCACAATGACCGTTTAAGCATCAAAAATAAAAATTGTCTTTGGTACCTCCTATAGCCAAAACAAGGTTGTGAAAAACAATATGCGTATTTCGGTGGATCACCACTAAAGGCGGAGATACCTATCACAAGTAGTTAATTTTTCAACGCTTTATACTTAAGTGCTTATTCTGAAATGCACAGTAAATGTTAGGATTGTTATTTTTATTTACATTTTACATTAGCCTTTTCATATTTTATAAATTTCTGACGTTATTTACAGATGAATATAATCGATTTTGACGTCCTGGAGTTTAACCTTGCTGCTGTAACAAAACATTTTATTACATTAGATATTTCTTTAAAAGGGTATTACTTATGTGTTTTGCCATTATGTGAATACATTGAAAAAGGATTCTTTGAAAAATTAAATATTCGGCTAATCTGAGCAGTTTTTTTAAAAATAAATTTTCGTTTTAAAGACATTAAGGATTGCGTTTGAAAATTGTTAACCCTTGAATACGACTTTAATAGTACGTAAGTTAAAACGTTTATATCACCCTGTAGTCATTCATGATTCTATAACATCTCTTTAACTTTAATGTGAGGATGTCGAATTTCAGTTAGTGAATCGATATTCAATGATTTAGAAGCTGCTTCGGCTGCAAAAGACGTCGCCTTAGGCGCAGACCATGGAAAGCGGTCAAAATTACTCGTTATTATTAGTTACTAGAAAAAGGATTCAGTTTATGCATTAGAGAGGCTTCGAAACCCCAAACGATCATCTCGTAAGAAAAATAAAACAAGCGAAAAAATTCGAAGACCCGAGCAAAAAAAAAAATAGAGCGAACCTTAAAGTTTAGGGGACAAAAATATTCCAGCGGAATAAAAAATAATAATTATTTCGAACCTGAAAAATATTTCCCTTTTTTTTCTTCCCTCCATCTAAATGGCGTTTTCAGCAAAGTCTTAAAGGTTTATCGATGTGTAAATCTCCCGCAGGTAGTGTGCTTCTTAGTGGCTAAGGCCTCTAATGGAATTAATCCAGAGAGTGGCACATGTTGAAGAGAGGAGGGAGACGGAGCGGGTTGGAGAAAGGAGGAGGAAGGGGAGGAGGGAGAGAGAGAGAGGGAAAAGGGAGGGGGGAGAGAGGTGAAATTCGGTTAGGAAAGGTAGGAGGGGGTTTGGATAGGAGGATGTGGGAGGGAGACGGATAACAAGATAGGAGAAAAGGGACAAAGAGCGGGCTAACGGGATAGGGGAGTTTTTGGGGGGCAAGAGGGGAGGGGAAGGGAGAGAGTTTGAGGGGAAGTAAAGGAGGAAGTGGTTTCAGTGGTTGGTAGAGGAGGGTCTGGAAGAATGTGATAGGAAACAAGAGAGGGGGTGGCGGAGGAAAAGAGTGGACGGAGAAAGGTGAAAGAGGGAAGTAGGGAGAGATGGATAGAGGAAGTGGAAGAAGTAAGGATTGATTTAGTGGATAGGAGAAACAGGAAGAGTGGGATATTGTAGGAGGTTATAGGGGAATGGAGAGGAGGATGGGGGGAAAGGAAAGTAAGAGGGGAAAAGAGGGAGAGGGGGAGATTAAGGGAAAGACGGAGGAGGGGTGGGAGAAAGGATATTGACGGGGATAACAGAGAGAATGTTTAATTTTTTTTGCTATTATCTTACGGAACGTAATTCACGTTCTTTTGTTGTGAGCGTAAAGACGGTAATAAATATGAGTGGATAAGTCCGTTTCCCTGGCGGGAATCGAACCCGCGACCCTAATCGAGGCAGAGTATCCCTACCAAATGCACTTCCAAGGACGCCAGTTGTGGGAGATATTGCTAGGAACTACTTTTATATGTTTCCATAAAATTATATGAATGGATAATTGTCTTTATAATTTAGAGAGGCAACCTTCCTACAGCATTAATGACAGTTAATAAAATATTGAAAAAACAATTAGTGAATATTAACAAATCAGATGCGATTTTTATATGCGAATCATCTCCGTTCGTCTATTGTAATAAGAATTGAGCACCTGATTAATTGAAGCGTTTCATGTATAAAGTAGTTGCCTATATTATTTATTAGATGGAAGCCGCTAAGTTATCGTTTTATTTGTTTATTTATTTATTTATTATTTCCGTTTTTAGAAGTAATATGCTCGAGTTTTAGATATGGTTTTCCGTCAAATAGAAGAGGAATAAAGGATAAATATGCCATGTATATAAGAGATGCAGGTACGGGGGAAGTGATGGAGGATGTAGGGAAGACCCTTAGAGGAAGTGGAAAAAGAGAGGGATAGAGAGGAGGAAAGAGGCGACCGGTACGCGAGTGGGAGGGAGGAAAGGTGGAGGTATCTTCCAAGAGTATGGGTTAGGAAGAGCTGGGGTGAAAGGCTAAAGGATTAAGTTTTTATGCTCACGCTCCTTTTACAACCCATCAGAGGTCCTGCGAACTACTTCCACCTCTTCCTCCTCCCTCTATACGCTTGCCCTTCTACTATCCTCTCACGCTTCTTATTCCCCATCCTCTTCTCCCTCTTCCTTGTTCTCTGGGACCTGAAAACTGCAGTAGACGAATATATTGGAGTGTTTCGCCAAACATTTTTCGACTCCGGACTCCAATCGAGGGTAGATGGTCGCTTTTCGAAAGGTGCAGTGCAGAAAAGGTTGAGTTTTCCCATTTTAACAATTTCATTTGGAATAAAAATGTTTGAGAAACAAGTCCTATGAAATCTTGTTCTAACTGGTTTAATCTCTATAACATTCCGCAGAAATTGGTTGTAAAAACTTTCCGAAAGAAATAATTGAAATCTCTTTTAATTTTAGTCCCAGATTTTTAGAGTGAACCTTTCTCGAAACCTCAAAATTTTAATTTAATTTTTTTTATCTTGATCATTCTGCAATACCAAAGCAACTGTACCTACTGGTGAATATTTTTATTTTAAAAATTCGTTCGAATTTGTAATCAGCTTCCAACATTTTTAACACCGAAGACATTTGATCGGTGTATTGTGATCTTCTTGATTCCGTAATTTATCTAGCGAGTACCCAACTGTTTCAAAGTTGAAAGGATTACTTAAACTTTGAATATTTAGGCGCTCTTTAGAAAAAGGAAAAAAAGAGCGCCTTCTGGTCGGAATGTGTCCCGAAACTATTGAGTGGAATAAGTTTGCTACTAAGGACTTTTTAGGCAAATGGCAATAAGGATATATATATATATATATTTATTTATGGTTCACATAACCCAACCAGTGGTTCCGCCTTTCTATGGAAGACAAATTTAGTTCTTTGGTATCACTTTGGTGTATCGTTTTGCAATTTGTTGACATTAAGCCATTTATATTGTTCTTTTTTAACATGTTTAAATAATTCGTAAATAATGCCTCTACCTTGCTTGAGTGTACGCTTAAACTTTGCAACCTTATTTTGAATTATTTAGGTAACTCGATGAATCATTTGAGCAAATTCAGATTTCTTCCAGCACTTATTAATCATTGGTTTTTTTTTTTTAGATTGTCCTTCCGGTCAAAAGACTGTAATCGCTATTTGTGACAACGACGTCGTAACTAAAAGAAACATACAGTTCATTCATCCGTTTTATGGTTGAAAAAGTATGAGACTATTTTCAGAAGATTCGGATTGTGCGGTGTCTTAGGGTGATCCGTAGGGTAAATATATCTATGCTCCTCTGCGTTGCTTGGAGTCACCGAACTATTTTGGCCGTGTTTCACATTCGTAGGTTAGAACAGGCAGAGCACACTAGTCATAGAATGTCCTCTATAGCAGTTGTTCTCAACCTTTTGACTCTTGCGTCCCACCTGTCACCTTTTCAAGAAACCCTGGTCCCACCATGATATAGAGAAAAACCTCACTTTTTCTAATAAATGTATTTCTACGTTTATAAGCATATAAGTAGTATATTAATAATTGTTAGACACAAAGGAGAATGTCGAAATAAAAAAGATTTACTTGGTATTTCCACAAAAATTTATTTGTTTATTTGTAAAAAATAATTTTTGTGGAGTTACCATGTAAATCTTTTTTATTTCGACAGTATGAAGAAATTCCATGAAGTTACGCCTGAGACCGTTAACTATATAAAGGAGGTGCCAGTAAGTCTAACCGATTGGGATGCCAAAGTGTCTTCAGCCGTTTCTGGTCCCACCTAGACGGCTTTCAAGTCCCACCAGTGGGACGCGTCCCACCGGTTGAGAAACACTGCTCTTTAGGAAGACAGAGATAGATGATTTTAAGATATTTGCATTTCGAATGAACTCCATGCCATGTTCACTCTCTTGTTGGTTAATCCACGAAGCGATCCATCCGTGGCGGTGGGATGGCCCAAGTAAACGTAGCTTGTCACTTCCTCAGGTTCGGAATTTGTGAAGGAGTTGTGCATTACCGTTTTATTAAGATTCGTTTTAAGTTGCCCGATCCAGTTCCTTTGTTTTTTTCTGCGTAGTTCTTCTGGGGATCCTGCAAACATTTTGATTTCAGCGCAAGTGACTCAGGTGTTCTTCGTTTACCTTCGTACATTTTTCTTCACAGTTCAGTTCTACGGTTGTGCACTTTTTCTTAACTTCAGGAATAATTCATAACAATCGCGGATTTTTAGATCTTCGTAGCATGTAATATATAATCAATTCTATAGCAAGCTATAAAAAAACATTCGTCTTCTGTGACTCTAAAATCACGGATTCTCCTGAATAACGAATTAAATTTCATCGATGATTGGCACATCCATGATATTGCATCGCAGTGCAAAAGGCCATTTTTCTGTCTTCCTTTTACAGCATTTTTGCATATTTTTAAATCTAAAATTTATATTCCACTGTTGGTCCGATTATAAAACTGGATTATCTCTGGTTTTTTTGGTGTTGTTTCGTCAATGATATCTGTGTAATGCTGAGTACTAAATGAAATAACAGCCTTGTTTTTGGTACGTAGTTGACTAATATTACGCTACCCTTAGATGCAAACACATGAGTTTTGTTTATCTATGCTGGACCGCATTTCTGGGAGAATATCTCTTACATTTTTTCTTCTGCTTCTGACTGCTGTAATCCCAATTAAACTAGATTGCTCGAAAAGTAGGATACCATTGAAAAAGTTTCCGAAGGCAAGATTCCTTGGTAAATTCTTGATTGATTTAGTTAAGTGTGGTAAAGTGGTCGCTCGAACAGTAAGATTCTCTCTGTTATTCCACGTATATTGAGCCTATATATGCTTCACGGTGTCCGGACATTTCACCCACAAGTCGTTTCACCCACTAAACGTTTCATCCAAAGACGTTTCATCCATGCCATTTCACCCATCGGTTTTTCGCGCACTAGTCAATTAATTCACCCGTCAGACGTTTCCCCCAACGGGACATTTCATCCATACTGTTATTAGAATGTTATTTTTACTTATTTTAAAATGAAGTATTGGGACCAATCTGTTTCCCTTCCCTTCCCTCTCACCTCTCCGCTTTTATTCTTGGCCATCGCCGACTTAATGCAATACGTCAGCCTAGTGATCGGAGGCGGAGTGAGACTCAGTTCACGCTGGCCGGTTCAATTCGTTTTGTGGGTTTAGATCAATACGGAACGTTCAGTACAAGCAATCCATCGACTCTCATCGTCAACCGGGCAAGTGCATGGCCCCCCGAGATCCAGCGGTGAGTGTCCCTTCCCTTTCATCCCTCCTTGTGCTCCTTTCGGATCGGTCCCAATTGTCTTTTAATCGGACACAGCATATGGTGCCGAAAGCCGGGATCTCGATTACTGCACTTTCGAGTGCGTAATTCTGGGAGATCATCCAATTTAAATTTATGGACTTAGGGTTTTATTCTAATTTCTTTGTTTGGGGTATTAGTATTGAATGCTCAATTTGTCTTTTTCCCTTTCGATTACTGTTATCTGTTTCATTAGCTGTCTTGGTGTAACTAGCTCGTTCAATTATGTCCGAAAAAAAGCAGTCGAAGGCTTCCTGCCCAATTACTAGGGAACAATTTGATCAACGCTTAAAATTCTTAAGATATCGCCGCGAATCATATGGCGCTACTATTGAAGTCGCCTTCTCCTTGGCGCGTGAATTGGACGCACTCGGCGACGGATGTTTCAAAAATCGCAATTTTAGGGGATTTCTTATGCGCTGTGTTGAGTTGGGCGGCGAGATTTATAAAAATTTCCGAGTCGCGCAAGATGCAGTTGCGGATATTGTCATGGCTGTGGAAGGTCAGAAGTCTTATCCTCTGACACGGTGCTAGTGGTCGATAAAGAGGATAAGTATTATTACATTGTGTCTGTGTCTACCGGTTCTAAATCTAAATTACAACGGTTTGCGACGTTTGCAGAGTTATATGTAGTCTTAGAAACTTCAAATGTACCGGATTTGCGTGAGTTCATTTTGTATCGCTTGGCTACTTGGATAATTAATCCGGAAATGCTTGCGCGATTTGAAGAAACTCATCCCTTACTCAACTTTTATTATTTGTCAAAAAGTATATTAAAATTTTTCCGAGTTCACAAGTGGTCGCTCCCCAATTATTGCCCCGTAATGTGGGACGACCCACTAGGCCGAAATATAAATCGGCTATTTCCATCGCAATGTGCAACGCCACTTCGGAGAAGGAGGCCAATCCCCCTAAACCACCTCTCCCCAGCTGCCCATTGCGTTCCTTATCGCACTTTCTGGTTGCGTGCCCTCGTTATCTTAGTATGCGCGTGGGTCAACGTTTAGCCTTCGTGCGGTCGAAAGGCTTGTGTCTGAACTGCTTAAAGGCAGGTCATTGGTCAAATCATTGCCCTTTGAAAAATTTCCGCTGTAGAATGTGCCGGAGATATCATAATACGTCTTTGCACTCTTTTGCCCCTTCCACTGGGATGAGTTCACAGGAGAGGCTGGCAACGGTGGGCGGTGAGGGAGAAGTAGAGAGACCTTTGCCCCCACCCTCCTCGCCGGAGGCGGTTACGTCTTGCGTCCAGTGTGATTCGACTCAGTTCGCTTTACTTGGAACGGCCGTGCTAACTATTTTGGACGGCAATGGTTGTCGCCAGTCCATCCGTGTCGTTGTCGTTACAGGATCGCACGTTTCTGCCATTTATCTCGCGCCTGTAAATCGATTAAAGTTGCCCATGTCGCAGTATCATGGTTCTTTATTTGGGCTATACCACACTTCGTTGAAGCGACCCAAGGGTTATGTGTTTTTCCGTCTCCTCGGAATTCGCTTTCACCCCTGATTTCAACTCAGGCAGTGGTTATTTAACACATTATAGGTCAGCAACCTTCAGTGCCTCCCCCACCGTCTGTTAAAGAGAGTATTTTAAATCTCCACTTAGCGGGCCCACAATTTGACCGTACCGCGCCCATGGAACTTCTGGTCGGAATGGATTTATTTTTTCAAGGGTGGACGAAAGGCTTTTCTGGGGAGTAACCTAATCGCGTTTAATACGGTTTTTGGTTGGATTGTGGTCGACACAATGTCAAATATTCCTCCGGTAATTGTCTCATCGGGTATTTGCTCCGTTGTTGAAGAGGTTCCCTTCAAGCAACAATTAAGGCGTTTCTGGGAATTGGAAGAGCCGTCTGCCGCTAATCATTCCAACTCGAAAGACAATGCTTACAATAATTCACAGGCGCTGAATTTTCACTCGTGCTATTTCGCCCGTTCTTGTATTTACAGTCTGCTGGTAAAGCGGTTTGGGAATTTGCAGGATAAAATTAATAATAGAAGCACATCCAAATGTTTTAAAATATGCTAGTTTTTATTTATAGGTTTCTCACGAAAGTTATATTCAAACAGTCTTATAAATGTTTAGTGAGAAAACCTGTTGCCACAAGCACGAAGATAATAAGTTATGCGATTGCTTCGGTTGTATTCTTCATATTGTAGTGATATTAATTATAACCGCTCCGTAACATTTTTATACCTCATCCTACAGGGTTCCCTTATCTTTCTGAAACATTGTAAGTAATCGATGCCAGTCCAGTACATTCCTAAATATATAATTTCATTCATGATAAATATATGAACCTGTCTCCTCCGTTAAGATAGCAGTCTTCATAATGTACTAACCCCATTTTAAGTATATAAATAATACAATTTGGATTTAATAAATAAGCTATAAATGAAAATAAACGGAGAATTGCAATAACGAAAATCCATGCAATAAACCTTTACTCCATAGGCGCCATGGATTTCATTTTAAAATAACTAAAAATAACATTCTAATAACAGTATAGGTGAAATGTCCCGTTGGGGGGAAACGTCTGATGGGTGAACTGACTAATGGGCGAAAAACCTATTGGTGAAATGGCATAGGTGAAACGTCTTTGGACGAAACGTCTAGTGGGTGAAAAACTTTTGGTGAAACGTCATGGAACCGTGCTTCACATATCCAAAATATCTTGATTCCGTAGTTGCTAGTCTTGCTGGCAATATATTAAATGAAGTATATTAATCTCTAAATCCTAGAAGCACCTCAACATGTCATGTTTTCTGCTTCTATCATCACCGTCCGAAATCTGTCGAGAAACTTCTTTCATTTGTATCTGATCGGAGAAGTTTATCAATTGACATTCGTTCTCGTCCAGTTCTCTTGTCGTCTAATATCAAAAATCTCCTTACATCTTGTAATCGGTTGACGGGTAAGCAATCTCTCTAGATAGGTTTGGAGCATATATTTGAGAAGATATCTCTGATTTATTTGCCCAAAGATTTGTCTACTCGTGCCATGAGAATGCCAAAGAATCCTCTAGTTCATCGGAAGATTTAAGCTGCCATCCATTTTCCTTGCCAGTGCAAACGTGCCTGGCTTCTTAGTTGGTATATACACTGACCTTTGATATCTCGCCCACCCAAAAGTGTCATCTGGTGTAAAGATTTTTCTTACGATCCAAGCACAAACCGAATGACGTTTTGAGATACAGACTTTCTTGCTAACCGGAGTGGATCTCTGCTCCGCTGTGTGCCATTTAGTGCTGTCATCAGCTGGGAAGGTCTTTGTATATTCATTTCACCTTATTCAGAATAACTTGTGCCATCGAGACAGTAGCTTTGATGCATGGTCAACCATGAAATTGTCGTTTTCGTCTTCTATGTAAGACTTGCCGCATATCTCTTCACCGGGGTAATATCCCACGTCTGTCAATTCTGCAATTCTCTTCGGCAAAGGCGTTCACCCCCTCAGCTGTCTGTCACTTGTGTGTTGAACTCAGTTATGAACTTTCGGTGTTTTTATTATTTGCCTAAATTGTTGATGGGCGTTGCATGCATAATTAAAAAACAAATGAGTCGTACACAGGGCTGGATTAAGCGGTACGCAAAACACGCAAGTGCGTGGGGCCTAGAGGACAAGAGGGCCCACTGCGGGCCGAACGTGTCTCATCTCGCCCTTTCAAAGTGCTGCCACACAGATCACAAACTTTACAATAACTGTTACTTGTTACAAATTTACGATTTGAGTGGAACCTTAAATGTGTTGTGATTGGGGCCCATGGTTCTCTTAATCGTGGATAGAATTGTTAAATTACGCTCCTGACTCCCATACCATAATTTTTCCTGTTCATCGAGCTGTCCTTTCTTCTATTTTCCTCAGATTGTTGAGATACTGCAAAGCATAAGCTTCTTTGAAATATTATATTAAATGAATGTGCAACCTTTATTTACATAATAAAAATTTCGGTTCACGGTGGGCCGTATAACGGGTTTCAACGGAACTTATTACCAATTTTTTTAACATTTAAACGTCACCAGGAAGGTTTGATAACCATAATTTTTATTTAAAAGAATATAAAATTAACCAGTACTAAATTAGGTCGACTTTTAAATCGAATACACGCTTTTCGGATCAAGCTCGACAAAATGCACTCGAGGAAAGAAAATGGAAATGACGCAATTCGGAAAAATAGAAATCATTCCGGCAGAATCCGCAAAACACGAGAGAAAATTTTGCAAAAACGACAACGGCACCCGGTGTTCCCAGGCGGTCACCCATCCAAGTACTATCCGGGCCCTACGATGGTTAACTTCGGTGATCGGACGAGAACCGGTGTTTTCATCGTGGTATGGCCGTTGCCGAAGTAGATATCCCTGAGAATTGGATTTCTTCTAGCCTACTTGCTTACAGTGCCGGATTAGATGGTATGCAAAACACGCGAGGACAAGGGGGCCCAAAGTGGGCTGACCCTACCTCGTCTTGCCGAAAGCCTTTCCAAGTGTTGCCGCTTAGATCAAAAATCTTGCATAATGTTACTTTAAAAAAAATTGACGAATTCGGTGGGGCCTTAAATGCGCTGTGCGTGGGGCCCATGGGTCTCTTAATCCGGCTGTGGTCGTACCTAGTTATTTATTAAATAGTGTGAAAACATGGAAGACGAATAACAACGCACCTATGTAAATACATAGTGTTTGTTGACTTGTGTTCATTCATTCTCAAAAGAATAATGACTAATCTTAATAAAACAGGTTATGAATCAGAAAGGCCTAATGCATATTGAAGACCACAAATCGATATATATATATATATATATATATATATATATATATATATATATATATATATATTTATTTATATTTAGGATTTTCGAAGATAGGAGAATCTTTGCACTTCACTTATGCAACTTAGAGTGAACAGAGTAATAGAAATTTGTGAAATGCGCATGAAATACTTGCATTACTTTTGATTTATGAAGAAAAAATTGACAATAACATTCTATGCGTTATATTTTGATCGTCGTCTTTTGCGATATTTATTGATGATATGTTGAAGTCGAATAATTTACCAGTTGTTTAAATGTAGAAAAATAATCTTTCAAATATAAGGAACGCAAAGCAGAATTTTAAAAATGAGAATCGGATTGATAAGCGTGATATTAGTAATATATATATTAAACGGCAGTTTAATTGAAGCGTTGTTTATAGACGATCACTGTTTGCATTTATACTGAACGGCTGATTAGTGCAGCAGTTAACGAGAATTTTTTGCTTTGAAGAATCTTCGTTAGGTGCAAGGGCTCCTTAAAACCTCGTTGATGACATTGTTGACTTTATTAGTCGAGTTACCGTTCCAATTAAGTGAAGTTATTTTCCATTACCATATGCAACATGAGAGGCTGTAAATTTGATAAATTCTCCCATTTTTCAATGGTTCTTTAATTATATCCGACATTAATTTTAAACTATCACCTTTTGGAAGTTCTGTTAACAAACATTATGAAAAATAGACTCGGTAATTTCTGTTTTTTTTTTTGAACAACGGATGACCTTTGGTTCAAAGTTGTTACTTTTTGTATCCCCAATGTTGATTTGAATTAAACGAAGTTTTATATGTTTTTACAAAAGCTTGCATCGGTTTTTCTCGAGTTGCAGTAAGATACTTGAGATATTAATGCGTAAAAGAAACTCTCCCCGGAATTGATAACAAAAGTAATGTCATTGTGGAATACATGTGCATCTGTCACAGTCTTATTGAAGTTAATGCCTAGGCTTTGCCACATTTTACACATTAGTTAAACGTGTGTTGTTTGTTCTCTTATTATTTTGGTTCTTTAATATTAAAATGAAACGATAGGTACCTCGTTATTTTTGGAAATCGACTCGTATACTCCTTTTACTATTGCTTCTCATACAAAAAGGTTGTAGTAAACTTTTCGGTAGCCGCTCTGTTATATTTTTTATAGTGTAAAATAAAATACCGAGTGGATATGATTGAAGTATTAAATTAAAATAGCTCAAGATGAAGACTTAAGCGTCAATTAAAAATATCAACGTAAATTATAAAATCCTTTGGTCAATGTCAGCATTTAGTGACTATTACGAAATATATGTAAAACATCGCTATATTTTCGTGATTATTAACGTTAGTTAAAGTAATTTACGGAATTTTCCAGACTGTTTGAACAAATCACCACAATGTAAGGTTGAAAATACAAACAAAATTTATTTGTTGCTATATAAGCATAACAAATGAAATTAGGTTCTGTGATTGGAAAAGAGGTATTTCAAAACTGAAACAAATAAACAAAATACTAGTCTTGTTAGACAATAAAAATAAAAAATCTAATGCAACAGTTTGAATTTTTTAAAATTCCAATGCAAATGCTTCAATCATTCTATTCGTTATTGCTAACATTAATGTCTATACCGTTATCGGTTGTCTAAACAAGATGCAAATACACTCATTACGACTGAAATTCAATCTACACAAGTCAAGAAATTGTTCCACATATTAATTATTTAGGTAAACGATAATGCTGCCCCATATTGAAACCCTATTTGATGCAAATAATTTCATAAAGATAGCATAAATACCTCGTATATGCAATTTGTGATTTATAGAAAAAAATTCCGATTCAGTAGTTGGAATTTTGGACCAACCCTCACTTCACAATTTAGAAAGATCGTAATTTGATATACTTCTCCATTTCCAATTACAGTATTTGTTGGTATTTCTTACCATATTTCTTAGCTTCAAGCGACCTTTCGTAGAATCATTATGGCTTTAGGTGGAGCTTCTATAAAATAGGGTGGTTTTCTCTAAAAGGTCTAGATTGAATCAACCGTAAATTGAAACTTCCGTTGTTACTGTATCCAAAAAAATATGTACGCATAAACATTCGTAATATTTTTTCCTATTTAACTACATTGTCCACTTACCATAAATTCTTGTTTACTAGAGTGCTAGACATGTATGGATGTTTAGTCCAAGTTATTAAATCAATTTCAATCCAGCCATTTTAATCATATTTATTTAACTATCATTACCGTCCGTTTTTATTACATAGTATTTATTACTAAAATGACAACTTTTCAGTAGATTAAAAATGAGGAATCGCGGTCTCTTTCCTACATTAATGCAGGACTAACAATATGTTTCTAAATGTTTTTTCTCAGTCGTTGGATGATAAGTAAATATACGGATCATATAGTTTGTAAAATATACCCCCAAAAGATATCAGCTGTATGTCTAAACATCGACTTTTACATTGATCTATGAAAAAAATTTTCTCGTTTCCATTATTTTAATTCATTCAATGTTTTATTCTCAGACTGTTGTGACTCGAACTTAGTTATTTTCCGGCATCGTTCTAGATATATACACTCGAATGTACAGACTTCGGAGTGGTTTAATCACATGAATTATCATTTCAATCATTTTTGGCCTTTTCGGTCAACCGCAGATATTATATCTGAATCGTATCCTTATAGTTTTCTTTGCATTTAAATCCCAGCGCCAGATGGTACACCAAGTTATCAATAAAATTTTTTTATTATTTGATATTCCATTTGGCATCTAATTAACACAAATCCGTGGAAGTATGATCATAAATTCTCACCGGAGAAGCAGAATCGGAATCGTTTAGTTTTTACCGCGTGTTGTACCGAATAATATTCCAGCACATATTCACGAAACTCGCGGTTACGGATTTCCAATTACTAACCATCGTTTAAGTAGAAAAGGTTTGACACATATTTGCGAGTACGAGGCGGTATTTTTGTAACGCCCAAATTGTTAGCCCACTTCCCTGCAGACTCTTGCGCTACCTAGCGGCCGGATAGGGAAGGTCGATGAAGCCGAGTCGGAGGCCACCGGGCCGCTGAGAAAGAAGATGAGGGGAGCTTTAGGCGGAGGGGAATGAGTGAGTGAGAGAGAGAGAGAGAGAGAGAGAGAGAGAGAATGGAGAAGAGGAGGGAGGGAGGTGGTGTATATGTGGATTTGGAGGGAGAGACAAGGTATAAAGGGTGTAACGGCGGGAGGGAGGGAGGGTGGGAGAGGTAGAGAGGGAGGATAAAGAAAGGACCGAGACGCGGAGGAGGAGAGTAGGAAGCACCGGTTTCCCAGACGACGCGGGAAGCGAAGGTTGTCATGGGAACGCCCCGCTGAGGCCCTGGGAAAACCAGACGCCCACTATTCACTCCCTACCTTCTCCTCCTCTCATTCCCTCACTCACTCCCTCCCTACGCGCTCACGCACATATCACGATCCTCCACAAACGCGCAAATTCACCCCTTTTTATCCTCCCCCTCCCCCCTTACGCTCTCGGGGGCGCGTCACTTCAAACCTGCGATGGACCAATAATTTCTCACTAATCATCATCGCCGGCATTCTATCCTTGGCGGCCACTCTGAACGCCGTGTCGTCCTCGATTCTCGATCATCGATCAGATTTCTAAGGGTATTTTTCCTTTTGATATTTCGAAGTTTATGATTTCGTTTAGGAGGTGGTTTCGAATATAAAAACGGGTATTTTACGGTCCCATCTATCCACTTAACCTAATATTTTTCTGAAAATAAACAAGGGGAGGTGTTGTTCTTTTTTTTTTATTATTAACGAATGGTTGGCGACGTAAAGGTTCGTGCCGAAATTAACGTCATGGCTTCGGAGTTACGGTGCGTTACTCCAAATTGAAGTATCACACCTCCTGCCTTCATCATATCCTTACGGCTCCTTCTTTTATAGTAGTCGTCCTGCGTCCGCTCGTGGAAATTCGTCTCGATCTCGATTTACATAGTGGGTTCCTCTTGTTTAATCCTCCGCGTCTTTTTTCGCGTCTGTTAGTTAGGGTGCGTTCGTTTCCTACTTGAAGCTATTATAATCGCAGTTTTTTGGTTGTCGAAGTTCAAATCGAGAAGCGATTTTTATTTTTGAGATTAAAATGTTATTAATCATGCGGTATACTTCATTGGGTGTTCCTAATTGTTTTAAAATTTAATACCCCTTCAAAGATTCTGGGCAGCTAGTGGATTTTTTTTATCTCTAATGGATGGAAGAGTTGGCAGTTTTGCCAATTTAGCGCATGTATTTTGATATACCTGTTAATAGGAACTTTTCTGGAATTGTACACGGAAATCTACTAAACTGCCTGCTTGAATTATATAAGAATTTCTAATTATGCGTACTCTTCATCTCATAGAATTAAGACGTTTTCATCCATTTTTATTCGTTAATCCCGCGATATTTCTTGAATTCCTTGTTTAAATTAAACGTATTCACGTTTATAAAGGCGAAAATTTTTGCTATACGAATTTTGCATTTTAAAAAAGTGTGCATAGGAAAGCAGTCTCTTGTGAGTTAGATATTCCTTTTGAAAATGTTACGATGGATGCCTTTGGATGTTTCTCATACGATTAAAATGCTCGGTAACTTATAATCACCAATTCTGAAATAAAATAAACTAACAATAAATAGTTCACAAAAGAATAATCGAGTTATGACTGAAATTAACTTCTCGAATAAGCAGTAAGTATCAAAAATTGAAAAATTAAGTACTTTTCTTATTATCTTCAATGGCCAAATGTTATATTTTACAGATATCGGAGATACCCTTGTACAAGTAATTAAGAAAGGGTTTGGATACTGCGGCGAAATGGACGTTTAAAAAAAGAAACTCCGTAACCGTAGCAGTTAATTTTTCAATTTTTTATACTCAAGTGCTTATGCTGAAACTATAAGCATGACTCCAAATGAAGATCAACTAATTTTCACCTACTATTTAGATGAATTATAATTATATTTTCTGATAACGGTAAACGTAAATGGATATTTATTAAAGAGATTGTTGACGTTAACGGTGGAAATCTTACGAAAAATCTTTAATTCGGGAAAAGTAATTTACTGCGATTTAGATTGATTTTAATTATTTCGTTGTATTTTCTTTTGGAAGTCAGTAAAAGAGCCAGAGGGTGGCAGAGCGGCAAGAGACCTTTAATACCGTGGCGCCATCTCTGAGCGAAGTTTTGGACTGAAACAAGAGCGGAAGTAATCTAGAGAAATAATTGGCTAAAAGACGGGGTTTTAAATAGGATGCATTCGAAAGTTTAGAAGACCTTTCGCTTAGCACAGTTAAAGGAATAGCTCAGAATTTAGATAGGTAAAATGGCATTGAAGGAGTTTCTATACGTTCCTCGAAAATGGTCTTTGAATACCTTACCGTTAAGTCGTTGATGACACAACTGAAGAGTAAGAAATGAATAATAAATTAAATTTAAGTTCTTAAATATGCATTTTCATGCAAATATTATTTACATCTGCAATTAATTAATGTTTTGTACAGTAAAGTTTTATACCTGAGTTAAGAATGTTAACTTTACTAAACACGCCAGTTGTTTTAATTTGACTATCTGACCTGATTGACAATTCGTGTATAAAAAGTGGCGGATGTGGCAGAATATAGTGCAGAAAATGTATAGAAATGTTTTTGTTTTGCATTTAATTTTTCATAATCGCCATGGGCTTTGGAGGTCTTCGTGCGCATTTATAAGCGTATTAGATATATCTGATTAAAATTAATTTTTATAAAGCTTAAATCATCCCTACATATATCAACTAACTTAGAAATATTTATCTAACTATCTCTGGAAACATTATATGATCGTATAACAAATTTGATGTGAGTTGGGGAAGAGTGTAATATGTCAATAAACGTGGAATGTAATGAATGCCTATCACCTAGGTATCCCGTTGACTTTTTTCATGATCATTGACTATGTGTTTCAGTGACCTTCAAGCGCAGTAGGTAGCATTTCCGAAATATTTAAAGAAAACATGCCATTACAAATTAAAGATCCTACAAAATGTGTATTTTTTAAGAAGTTGTCATTAATTATTTCCTTCCATTTAATTTAATACCTTTGGTCGTTTCTTGTTAACAGTGATTAACAGCGGCTTCAGCCTTCGATATTGTGTGAGCACTTTATAGGCATCAAAATAAACAGGGTAGGTTATATTGATATCAGAATATATAGAAATGCATGCATAATTGTACCTATTAACGCTAAATTCTTACCCCGTTTCCTTTACTCACAAACTATAACTGAAATCTTCTTCGTCCTTCGATAGCCGGTTTTATGTCATCCTATATAAAATTTGAACTTTGGTAGCTCATAGCAATGCATATAACTAGGTTAATAAATGTCTGCTTTGTAATACCTGTTAATGAAAATCTCCTGCTATATTTATTTTCTTTGTATACGGTTTCTTTTTTTGGCCTGGTTATATGACAGGCAGTAATGCAAAGCTCGGCAAACATAGACAGACAGATATGGGGCAAGGACTTTTATTATTGAAATTGATATTTGCACAGAATTGTAATAATAGCAGAAATGCAATTATCTACAGAAGCAGCAAATTGAATACTAATGGCAAATTAATTGAAATGCATGCAAGTTACATTAGCGTTGTATTTAGAAAAACACAAGAGTTGAGTGAGTCTCTATTATACTGTAGCAAATACTTTCCTGATTAAGAAAAATAATACGTTAGATAATTTTATTTTCATGCAACTAAAAACCTCCTCGGTATCGACTATATACGTTGATAAAAATTTCAGAGCATGCTACGCTCGAATATGCATATAGAAGACAAATTTAATCTTCGAGTATATCGCTGTTGTAAGTTATCAAATTGAGAAAATGTTAAGTCTAGTTCGTGTTTTACGTAAGAAGGTTGTTCCATGATAATTCGGAATAGACTATAGAATTAATGAACACTTTTTATATTGGTAAATATAAAACACTGAGAAAAAGTGGGCAATCCAGTATTTATCTCCTTTTCTTCATATATTTGTGTGATCGAGTACGTTATTAGAGGGTAGATTTTTACCTTCTATTTTAACGAAGTTAAATATAACATATAGCTAAAAACTAGTCTCCAGTAGACGTTTATCTACTACTAGCAGCCCGTTGCAGCTACGCTTGCAAATAATCTAAATAGTTTGGCCCTATGTTAGATCTTCTTTGTTCCCTCTTCATTTGACGTGTTTCCCTATTTCTTTGTCTTTCTTGTACTCTCCGCTCTTCATCTTCACGGGCAATCCTATGAGCTTCCGCATCTCTTTCTCTCTCTTTCCTACGATACTCTTCATTTGATCACTGGTTCCTCTTCCTTTCTCTGGCAGCTGTATTTTGGCTAATAGCTCTCCTTTCACTCCCTTGGCATTTTTAAATTTTCTGCGATTTTACAGCAATATATTAGAGCAATTACATGATCACAATGTCACAGAGTTACTCAATCCTAGTTTAATATCGCGGTATTTTCAAAGGGGAAAAAATTTTAATTCTACCTTACCTTAGTTCCAATGATTATCATTGCACCCTTATAAAAGAACTCACAAACAGTTGCCTTCCTTCAAGTGTCTATCAATGACTGCTTTTAACTTCTTACAGGACCTACTATAAAGGCGACGTCAATTTATATTATCACGTTTATTTAGATTACCAATGAAGAGAATATAACAATAACGCTTTTATTTCATCTATTGGAAGGTTTAATTGGCCTTAAATGAATCGGAGGCAACAATGAGAGTCTGCTTGGCAACGCCCGGAATGAGTACGAAAAATCTGCAAAATTTCGAAAAAGAATGCGTATTTCTGAAAAATTCGACTGTGTAACGTCTTTTATTGTTGTCTCCGATTCAGTTAGATTCAATGAAGCTTACAAATAGACGAAGGTTTAGCGTGATTCTCTTCGCACTCTTAAGCAATGAAACGATCGATGTTTATGGATAGCAACGTAAATATATATCTACTGATTATTATTCAGGAAGCGTTTATTGATGAAAGTAATTCAACCTTCTTTCGTCTAATGAATACTGGAATCTTACATTTTTTGTAAGTAAAATCATTATATTTTACATTATAATGTTTATTAATGTAAATAACCTCACGTATCTGGTGTACATTTACCGGAGTCAGTGTTCAATCATGGACAACTGTACGTTGCTTTTTCAAGGGTTTCTTGCTTACAAGACATAAAAGTAAATATTTCAGCGAGGCATAATTACACTAGAAATGAAGCTGGATTTAGCGAATGTAATATGATAGGATATAAAATTATCGTTATATGTGAATGCAATACGTTCGGAAACGGATTGTTACAAGCAAATATGATTAATTGTTAAGAAAAGCTAATAGTAATTTAAAAAGTATCTGCTATATATTTGAAAGAGTTTGTATGTTGTGCTGTAGTAGCTTCACTAAATCCGTCGAAATTCAACGGGAAATTCTGCTAGTATGTTATATTTGGTTATAACTAGTCGTTAAAGAATTAGGCCTTCGGAGTTTCCCTTTGTTTAAAACGTTTAATTACCACGAAGTTTTGAGTTGGATAGGATAGTAAATTATGATATAATAATTACAGTTTTGCAATCAATTCATACCATATCCATCATTAAAGTATCCATAGCATCCTTTTCATTATTAATAATGTTTACTCTGCATCGCTTATAGGTTAAAAAGGACAAAGCTTTGTTGCCTTTCTTAATAATGTTAATTGATATTTCTAATATTGCAGGTCTAAAGTAATGCGCTTTAGTATATCTGTTTTTACTTTCTCCATATACGTAGTATAGAGAAAGTAGGTATTGTTTTCATGAAAAAAATCGACTTCGAGATTTCAATGGAAATACGTTTTGAGGTCCCTAGAACACATTTAGACTGTTTTCGGAATGATGTGTGTGTATGTTCTATTGTGGGCGTTCTAACTCGAAAAATAATTGCCATATCATTACAAAATTTCATATATCACACTTTGGTATGAACACAAAGAGATCATTAGTTTTTGGACAATACCGGTTGACCGGAAGTCGAGGTTTATTCGAAACCCGACACGGTTTTTGCGATATTTCTCCGGTAATACATCATTATTGTATATACAGCTACATACAAATATTATGGAGAATGTAATTTCCTACAACTTTTATTTGAAACAATTTTCCATAGCAGTTACTGTTTATGAATTATTGATAAATAATCGGTTTTTTCAGTTTCCGTCAAATATCTCCTTAAAAACGTCATTGCTAATCTTTGTGAGGAACAAAGTTGTAGAGAATAATATTTCTTCCAAGTTTTGTTTGAAACAGATTTTCGTAGAACCATCCATTTCGGAGATATTTTGCTTATTCGTAAATTTCCAGTATACAGCGCCACCATCTAGCGGTGAATTCTTTAAACATATTCAACATATAATTTACGGCAATAAGGGCGACTATTCTTCTACGATACGAAATAATAATTTTGTCTTATAATGCTATTCATAATAATTTAAATATCTATATCCCAAATATGGAGAAAGTCATGTGTTGGCCACATCAGATTTTTCTTATAGTATTGTTTACCTTAGTCTCTTACTATCTATACAAATTACTACCGTTGATAAGTTAATGAGAATAAAATATGAATAGCGATGTACTGTTTCATCTTAAATCAATTGGGAATTGTGCGTTGTTTCTCTATCCTGGTCAAGTAATATCTAATTATTTAATCTCATACATATGGAATGTTTTTAAGATTGAATACAAATGTGCTATTGAGTAAATGTTCTTTTATTTGTTGCAAATATAACAATAAATGACGTACTTTTTGCCTATTTTTAATTCAAGTATTTCAGTTGTCAGTTTTCTTGCGAAAAGTAAATCGGTTTATAGATAGTGAGTATTTGGTATTTGTGTATAATTTATACTTTGTTCAAAGTAAAAAAATCTGATCATCCGTACTTCGGCTTAACAATATTATCCTGTAATTACATTCTTTCGCCGCCAGATGTCTCTTGCGCTCCCTAGGGACACAAAGCAAGGCATATTTGATTTCATCAAGAGATGGATACTTTCTTACAGTCCTCAAAAATTCTATTTGATTGAAAATATTCGTTCAATTAAGTTAAGTAATATTTTCGTCGGGTTAAAATAGTTGATGCCAACAGTTTTATGCATTGCTTAAAGTAATTGAAATTCTCCATAAATGTGATCATTTTAAATAACTTTGCTCTCTTTATTTTGATATTCATCGTTGTATCATTGTATTACGCTGAAAGAATGTCAAAACGTTGCTGCTACATTAGGTTTCGGTTCAAATTTCCCGCGCATAAAAATCGTTCTCTAGCGTTAGTCTGTAATACCAATTTAGAAGTTAACACGTTGAATTTATTGAAAATACGTTGCATTCGATTTAATCATATTTTTCGTTCGTGGTTAAGAGTAAAGATTTAAGCTGTAGATGTTTGCCCCTTAATCTTATACGACCCGTCGTACATAAACGCATATATTTTGAATCGTGGCCCCTTCCATGCTTAAAAACTTCAATTCGCGCGACTAATTCTTTTGATGCAGAGATATATTTTTTTCGATAAAATCCATTCGATACACCAGGGGCGCCCATTACGTCTCCCATGTACGACCGATCGCCCTTTAGGAGGGTCTGTGTCGCCCACGCATCCATCAAGGCATTAAGCTTATATGCCTAAGTAAGGAGTTCTATTTTCTAATATGAACTTAATTAAATCAAAAACCAGAAATTCTCTCACTAATAAACATCTCGAAGACTGTTTACTTCTCCCTGTTACCAGTTACATGCCCAATTACCATTCACTAGCTGAAGATATGCAGTGTAAACGTGCCCATAATCGCGCAAATCAAGATTAAATTTAATTAAATTAATCAGTTGTATAATATTGTTTTGCGGTAAATTTGTAGTCTAATTCATTCTTAAGATCTCTTTTTATATATTGAAAAAATAGGTAGCCCGCAATACAATTACCGGGATGAAAGTAGCCCATGATATGAAAAAGTTTGGGCACCCCTGCGATACACGAATGTCATTTATCGAAGCATCTCACAGGATTCCAAGCGATTCTCTTGATGCTCGAGTTTTCGTCCCGGTTCCATCTGGAAGCTTCTTAATTTGTTAATGGCTCTTAAATTTAACTCGACACAAAAGCGATGTTTAGAGTGCACATAAACAGGGTCAATGGTCATTTATCGAATAGCAATATTCCCATTTTTTTCGCCTCACAGAGATACGCGATTTGTTCTTATGGCTACTTATTGATTTTCCCGCAGCCGCATGCAGGTCCATTCCTTGGCATCATCTAGTTCATAGAGCATCCAATAGTGGCGTAGTACTCAGACGAAGAACTACGCCAAAATAAATTTCACAGTCGCCGAGCGTAATACGGGTCATATTGCTCTAAACGTGACCTATTAATGTAGATGTATTGTTTTATCAAAATCAAAAATAATTTTCTCTCGTTCATTTTAATGTCTAATTTTGGAACCCAGATGAAAAATGGCTTTATTTATTTTGTTTGTTAGAGATATTTTTAAAACGTACGCTTTGTTTCTGATATTATACAGACTAGCGTAATTGCCCGTCACATGTGACAGGTAGGCGTGAATTAAGTATTACGTTAAAATAAAATACAAATTAATGATATCAAATTTTATGTGCACTAAAACGTCAAAAATTAATATAAAATCCACATAATCGAATGTTCTAAAAAGTAATAACAGTCATGGACATATAAAATGATGTTTTAACACGATTTTATCACAATTTTTGTACATTTCTTACCCATTAGAATCGAGTCAACAATAGACTTTAACAGTTGCAGTTGCCATAGCGATGAATTGAATAAATGCGTAAAAATCTCTAAAAAATAGTCATTACACCTAATTTTCGGCTTTTTTCGAATGAGATTTGAATTTCTACGATAGGGAAATTCATTTCCATAGTTTTCTCGGCTTAACTCTGAAAATCCCGCGTCAATATATCATTTTAAAGATAATTTAAAATGCAAAAGAAGAAAGGCTTTCTCGCTCAAACCCAGGACTACTATGTAAACGGCGAGCAGTTTAAAATTGAAAAGTTGAATAGTCAAGTGATTCCTGAAAGTTTGATCGAAAAAGGTTGAAAAGATTTTTAGTTATGAGCGGTTTTCCTTTTCTCCCATCTAAACCACATAGCAACCAAGCGTTACGCCGTCCGCACACACACACCAAGAGAAATATGTTGATAGGCTAACGAAAATAATAACCAAAAATTACTAAAATCTTATAATTTTTATATAGGGAAATATTTTTATCGGTGATTCATCTTAATATTCCTCGATTTAGCTGGCGGATTCTTACTTTTAAGGATAGGATAGATTTTAGAGTAAAAATAAATACAGTCGAACTCTATTATGACGAGAACTGTGAGACATGGAAATTTTGGTCATTATGTCGTGGGAGATGTGATGCCAAAGTAAATCCTAATCCGAATGCAACACTTGATAGGACATCATTTAAACTTTGTACCGCCTTCGATTTTTAAGTAATTTAAGCATTTGGTTGCTTGTTTCTAGGATAAAATTTAAGTTTATTTGTAAATTTCTAGGAAAACTTGACCAACTAGGAAGAAATTCTATATCATCTGTAAAAAAGTACCATTTTAATACCATTTTAATTATTTCCATTGTAAAATGTGTACGGTAAGTTTTTCAGCAAAGTTGTATCCGCATCTAAAAGTCTGATTTAATTAAATTTTGAGGCAACATTTCGATTCGGTGAAATACTATGAAACGGAGAAGTCAAGTGGTAACGTTATCAATATTGTGTATAAGGAAATATTTTAAAACGATCGCTAAGCGCCCAGGGGTCCGATGAGACCCAAATGGTTAATTAAATCCGGAGTGAGCGAAGCGATCACTGCTTGGAGCCTCTTACTTTAAATAATCCAGTTACATATTTTAAAAAGTAAATTCCAGCCTAATTTTCAAAAATATTATATCTAATTCTCAGAAAAAATAAATCAGTTTATCAACGTTATCTAAAATTAAATTTCCGTGGATGGATAGTGATTTTTGAGGAGTGTTATTTTCTTAGATAGTCTATAGTGTTTATAGCAATAGAAGTATGGTTTAAAGTTCAATTTTCCCGCGTGTACATATTATTGCGGTAATTAATCTCCTTGACCGCCCTAAAATCTTACGGTGCCAAAATTAAAGGAAAATCGCAACTTGGAAAAGCATGAGAAAATATTGAAATGTTTAAAAGAAATAACTGCAGCAATTCTTATGTTTTTTGCGGTCATTATTAAATACTCTCGAAAAAGCCTCCTCGCCATATAACGCGTATCAAGAGACTTAACTTAAAAATCCGACTCCGACCAAAAGGCTTCAAGCGCGCAAAAACATATGCTATCAAACTTTCGTCAAGGCCGCTTGGACAAAAAAACGGAATTGGGAAATTTGATAGATTAAAATTTTAGCGGACGAGAAAATGAATGCGGTTAATGAAATTCCAATGAGAAAAGTTAAAACAGACTCGCGAAGTGAAAGGTATCGCTATAAGTTTTTAACGGGGAAGAAACTAGGAAATAATAGTTCTAAGACAGTTTTTTTTAAAAACCGAGATCGAAGGAAGTTATGAAAAGGGAGAAACGATGTAAAACACACGGCGAAGCGAGCGTAAGATGGAAAAATGAAGAGAGAAGGGGAAATCATTTGTGTTGAATGGAAAAGGGATGTTAGAGGGAGTGGGTGCGTGTGCGATGAGTGATGCTTTGCAACTCGGGATAGAAGGCGGATTGTCGGATAGTTGTTGGCCACGGGTCCGGTTGATACGGCGTCAAATGGACCGTTGAACACTGAGAGAGAGTCTTCCCATTCATTCGCCGGAGTTCTATTAAGCTCGACGGACGGCTAATCTCTAGGGTGAAGAAAAACCAGGAAGAAAAACAAAAATAAAAATGCGGTGCGAAAGGATTAAAGAAAAAGAAGAGAATAGTGGAGAGAATAGAGAAGGGAAATGGAAGAGACGAGGGATACACACTTGAGGGAGAAGAATGTGAGGATAAAGTAAAAAAAAGTCAAAGGGAAAGAATAGAGGGCATATGTATAAATATATATAAAGATAGAAACATAGGACAGAAACTGATATTTGGGCGAGTTTGAGACTTGGTAACTCCCTCGTTAGACCTGCATCCATTCATAGTATGGTTTACCGTGAGCAGTATATGTTCTAGAATATTTAGATAAATTGATTTAAAAATATATTTTGATATGTATTGGGAAAAATAAAGCACAGAGAGTGTAACCAAGGCTTTGGACGATAGACAATACATAGGAGATGGAAATAGCAGATTAATTGAAGGAAAAAACAGCTTAATTTGCATGTTTGGGATCGAAATCTCCCTTTTTCAGATAAGCAGTTGACAGTATTTTAAATTCATAATATGTATTTACAGCATAATATTTATAATAATAATAATAACAAACTAAAGTTTTTTAAATTTGAACTTCCGAAGCCGAAACTAGACCTGCAATCTACAGCATCTGTTAAAAAGCAAAGTGTCAAATTTTTGAGATTATTTAATTTTTTGCTTTCGAGATATATCTCCGCCATATATTATATTTCACACATTTGTGCCGTTTATTACGAATCGGTGTTTGATATTTCAAAAGGGCTCTTTAAAAATTATACAATTCCTTATGACAATTCAACCCTAAGAGGCAGAGCGTAAAATATACAGCATGAATTCACCGTATAATAATCATTGCACGAGCTGATTACTTTCGAAATAATAAAAAAAAAAAGAACATATGTTTAGGATATGCAGGAGTTGGAAAGAGGTAGAGGAAGAATGAGACTAGGCGGAGAGTAAGAAGGCTAAAGAGAGATAAGAGGTTAGGAGTTGGAAAGAGAGGTGGAGTTTTTAAGGCGAGAGATTGAAGTAGGCTCTATCGGCGCTCGGCGACGGGTTTCTTCTTTTTTTTTTAAGTCCTCCGGAAGCCTTAAAAGGAAGGACTCCTCTTTCTTTCCTCACTTACGACCCCTAATTACATATCTTAACGCGAATGCGACGCAGTAATCTGTGGACATAACTGCGCGGGAGAAGAGTGGGGCAAATGGTGGAAAGGGAGTGTTAATGACGGGGAGGAAAGAGGACGGAGGTCGGGGAGGGTTTGTTAAAGAGGGAGAGAGATAGAGAGAGAGAAAGGGGGTTGGATGAGATAGAACAAGACGGGATTGCGAGGGTTTTAATGAAAGAGGGCAGAGAAAGGAAGGGATGTGGTAAGGTTAAATGTGATATGTCGAAAAACTTTGTGACCCGAATTTCCGATGACTAGAAAATTAGTGTTTATACAAGTTAAACCGAAGACCCGTTTATTCTTATTTTACCCTCTCGGATGTGAAGTATATAGAGAACGTATTTCGATCGTGAAAAAAATCTAATTTGAGATTTTAGTGAACCTTTTGGCTTTTGTAAAACAGTTTTCTTTTAGTATGTCAGTTGTGCGCTGCTCTAGGCGCCAAAAGTTTTGGTAATATATGAAGAAAAATATTTGGAATATGAACCTGGCTGCAGTTAACGAAATCGCGTATAGATAGAGGATAGTTGATTCTTACAGGTGTATTATAAATAACTTAGAATGTTTTAATTAAAATTCACCCATTCATAGAACTTGTTGTGATAAACGATAGTACAAGGTCGATATGTCTAAAAATATAACTCTATAACGTCCGTTGATAAAATATGTTATATCGAGTTTTACACCAAGCTACAGCTACAGGTATCGATACAATAACTAGTGACGTAACGAACGAATGGAATATAAGGGTACCCATGCGAGAATTTTAGTTTAATATTTACGATGATCTAGTTATACAATCGCGTACAAACATGTCACATGAACGTTCTGATTGTAAAATAATAAGCCATTTCTCCCTTCTCACTTATCGACGATTCTTACTGAAAGTATGCATGTGGTCCGCCGCCATTCTCAAAGACATTGAAGTTTTCCTCGTTACAAGAAACCCTATTGTATTGACAGAGATTGTGGGTATGAAAGGGGGAAGAGGGTAAGATCAAAGGAAAGAGTGATGGTTAGTGTGGAAAAGATAAAAGGAGTAGGAGTTTGATGTGCAAAGGAATGAAGGGTAAAATGGAAGCGGAGAGGAGGAGGATGAAGGGAAATTGGGTGACGGAGATTGACGCAGATGGAGAGAGATGTAAGGATAGAAGACTGAGAAGAGTAAACATGGGATGGACGGAGTGAAAGGGATAAATATAGGCAGGTAGGCAACAAAAATTCAGGGGGTTGTTTTGAACCGTATAATCTCTTCTTCCGTACGATCCAGAACTGCAAATGAGAAGCTTGCCAGACAACCCTCGATAGACTTTTTTTCATGACACGCTACATATGATACTTTTTAGAGCAAGTTGTACCCGTTTTCTACTCTTATGAAGCTTGACCTTGAAAATCCTAGTTGTATGCTTACTGCTGCAGCCAATGAAAGTTCGAGAGACTCGATGGAGAGGGGAGAAAGTCAGTCTCTCTCTCGCCATCTTGCTGTTCACATCGCTCCGAGCTCCACTGTGTTGCCAGATCTACAGCGTTTACGCCTTAGCGTTCGCATGCGACTTTCTTCAAGAGCGGATATCTGGCAAGAGTGTACAACTTTCCCGCGCCTCTCGAAAACTTCAAATGGTGGTGGAAGGAGAAAACGCTCTGATTGGCTATTCGCCGCGCCAAGGTCAAGCTTCATAAGAGTAGAAAACAGGATAGTAATGGTCTTGAGCGACTGACACATATTTGTATCTTTTTAAAAAAATTTTATTGCATTAATTAATTTTGTTTTATTTGTTGTGTATATTTTATAATACGTTATTGTCAGAGCCAGATAGAGGGAGGGGCAGCAGGGTCATATGGCCCCGGGCCCAGAGGGACCCCCAAAATTGATGTTTCATTCATATTTGGAGTGCGGTGGGGACCCACATTTTTGACTGGCCCGGGCCCCATCTCACCTCTCTCAGGCCCTGGTTATTGTTATTCCTAATTATTATAACAATTGGGGAATTCCTGTATGTGTAAAATTATCCATGTACATATTTTTAAACGGTACAGTAAGTGAAAAAATTATATAATTATTATTATATTTAATAATTTAAAAAATGTATCAGCGAGTATTCAAATTGTTTTTCTGTCAGTTTCTAAGAGAAATAGTTTATATTATTTCTTAAATCAAACTATCGTACGACTATGCAGAGTGCTTGATTTGAAAAGGGAAAAGTTAAATATAAGAGCAAGTGTGAGGTAAAATAGTTAATGAATAAGTACCTGGCATCCTCGATCCCAAATGCACTTACTTAGGATATGTTATTTGTGGTCATGTTAATTGCTTTCAAATCTGGATTAAATCGTTTAAAGGAGAAATTCTCCGAATTTTGAGAGATGACTCAATTGAATGATCGTCGTTTGGAAATTTCAAAATGGCTGTCTCGTCTATATTTAGAATCATGAGAGACAGCGTTAAATTCACATATACTATGCCTATATATCCGTCGAACAGAACTGGATTTACGTCTTTATTCAGATGAAATTAAAATTTTTAAGTCTCTTCTTATATATATCGTACCGTCGTACATTAATATTTTCACACATTACAGAGATTATTGAAGGAAAAATTTTGGAAAAAACTATCTCTAAGAAGTGTGTGAAAAGCTTGTGCAAACCATCCATGCACTAAAAGGTATGGCTCGAATCCGTACCAATTTCATAGTACGGTGAATTGAACATATTTAGTTCAGTTAGGTACCTTACCACAAAGAAGAATGATAATTAAAATGAAATGAATTTTATGCCAACTATAAATATCAATATAAAGATACTGTTCATCTTTGGAATTAAATAGAATTTTTTATTCTTTATCGAACAACAATCTGCCCAAAGATTTTTATTTTGTCTGTCGGAATTTTAATTTAAAAGAAATTGAGTTTAGATAATAATCAAGATAACAAATGAGAATTTAGACAGCGTGTTATAATGCGTTGCAGAATTTACACCCGTTATGATTTTTTAAAATATTGTAAGCATCCGCCCTCTGGTGGTGGATTAATATGTGATTATGTTCCTTAATTAGTATATTGAGATCAGCGTTAATAGCTGAAATTTTTCGTCAAACGTAATGATAATCCAGGTTGAATTTATTCAAAAAATAAAACAAAAAAGCCAATATATCATTTGTTTCTCTAGTTTCACCTGAGGTAATCGTATTTCAAGGAGCTTAAAACGTAATTAATCTTCTTTAGAACGCAGATAAATTCCAAGTCGGATTAATATGTGCTTCAGAGTCTCATTTGTAAATCCTTAGAGATATTTTTTTACTTTACATCACGGATTGTGTAATAATCCCAGATATGTTTCCTTATGGAGAGATATTTGGCATCACTTATGCAGATGAAATAGTAGATAGAGGACTACCTGTATTTTTTTCTAAACTTCTGTAAAAAACGATTTACAATTCAGGCATATCAAATAAATGTCCTGATATTTCATCACCTGGAAACATACCCTCAAAAAAATCTTGCTTTTTACGCTCTTTCGGAATATCCTAAAACTAGGTCATGTCTTCGCACACGAAATGACAAGGGAGTCGCCTGAATTCGTTAATCGAGGACAGCTTTAGAGGTGGCGCGTAATGTCATTTCTCGGTCAAATGCGTCGGGAAAGGTTTTTCGTGTTTTTTTTCCTGCCACGGTTTTCGTTTTATTTTCGCGGAATTTCGTTCGCGTTTCGCGGATTTTCCCAAATAAAGAAAACAGGATTCGGTGGAAGACAACGACGAGAATTAAAATGACACCTATTGAAGCATAATCCGGGAGGCACAGGGTTCCCAAAAACTCACGCTGAAGATTCCTTTGCTTGGGAGTCGAAAGTTGGCATACGCGCGAGGGATGGGGACAACTTTGGCAGGAAGGAGAGATAGATAGGGAAAGAGAGAGGGAGAGAGAGAGGGAACGCAAGTCGGCATGGTGTAAATGTCTAGTCGGAGAGAGAGAGAGAGACGGGATGTGGAGAGTGTGGGGTTATTTTCGAAGGAGAAGAAAAATGCTGAAGCTTCCGGGTTAAGACTGGACTGTATGGTGAACAATGGACTCTATACATAGCAGGTTTCCCAGGGTGTGGAGTGAATAACAGGTGTTACTGGGAGAATGACAGGGAAACAATCGCAAGAGAAGGCGTAGAAAGACAAGAGAGATGCATATATCAAGAGCTGTTTTTCAGGAGAAAAAGAGGTGCGAAGGGGAACAGATGGGGTGAGAGAAGAATGCAATATTAAGGGCCGTCTAAACTGTAATGTTAAATGAGTCTGTGAGAAATTGCTCGACAAGCGAGTGGTATTAGGCGGGTTTTCTTTTTTAACCTAAATATAACGACGTTGCACGTGAAAATTCCGCATGCGGTCGTAACGAGTCTGCGTCGAAGTTTCAAGCAAAAAAAGGCTTAATTTCCTCTTTTTGGTTTATATATTTTTGTATTTAGAGCCTAGAAATGTTTTTAAAACTTTGAAAAGATGTATGACTAATCCTTTGAAGTACATCAAATTCTAACGAGTGTTAGACCATAGTTCAGTCTATGGCCAAGGCCTTAACGTTTCCATTTGACCCCTTTGGGCTTTTCATTCAAACTATTGGTATTTTATAGTTTGACAATAAAATAAAATAAAAACAACATTGCAAAGAGTTGATATTACATGTAAAAAGGTCTTAGTACTCTTAAGTATGATCTCGCGACACAAAATATTATGCTTCTTCCAAATAAAAATTAGTTAAACAGCTTTTATAACTAACAATTTATTTTTGCATCCAACATTCCTATGGTGATATTACTAAGTGTATATGTGAGTTAATCTCTAACTCTTCTTACTTAATAACCATCTAGTTTAATCAGCCGTCTCTTTCAGTTCATTTATTTTACCATTATTATTGTTTGTAACGCAATAAACAAAGTAATTTCTAATTTTTCCCCGAATTTTGTCCTCACAATCTTTGAGATTGGTATTTTTAGTCTGCAAGCTGATAGTTAAGTGGCAATGTTACTACATTTAAGCTGGGTTGCACAGAGAGTTCTATAGTAAGTCCTAAATCAAAAAGGGTTGACAGCGGACGGAGAGACACTGAGTTGGAGGAAAAAATCAGGTGCGATTGGGTTTTAGATGGGGTAAAAGGGAGTAGACGGAGGAGAGTTTCTCCAATGCTTACAACAAACCAAGTCGAATCTATTCATGAATTTCTATGTTGATATTTTTACAAATATTAAATTACACATTTTCTGTTAAATATTTATTACGAAAATGTATTTCACTATTCTTAACTTTGTGAATTACATTTCCAAGAACTATAACAAGGAAGCCACGTTTCCTTGCATTCCAACTGCATGAAAATTCTGACATCTTAATTCGTGACTTTTCTAATGTACGAGTAAGGTCAGTTTATAAGGCGTAAACTGGAGTAATCCTCGTCCTTTAATTTTTAGACGTGGAAGGCATAAAATTTTAATCCTGTCCTAATCCTTGCACCTCGTCGTTTCTTTGTGAAAGATTGTTTAAACGGATATTACTGAAAAAATTGTTTCAAGGGAGAAGAAAATCTGAAACTGAGAAACGTGGCAATAAGACTAAGTCGTGAATGAATTTCTCTATGCTCTCTGAACGGTTTTAAAGATGATAATTATTACATTTCAGGTCAATTAATTGTTTATAAAGGGGATTTCGTATTCCTGATGCAGAATAGTATACCTATCTGAGATATTTTTACAGGTGAAGTGCGAAAATTTGTTTTAAACAGGTGCGATGATAGCGTAGAGAACATATGTACCGCGTCTGGTCAAATCTGGCATAGCGATCGTACACGATTTTTTCATCGCAGGATTCCGAAAAAAGTGCAAGGATTATGTAAACAAATACCGTATGTTTAATAAAATATATTTAATGAAGAAATGTTTAGTTATTATAAGAAAACCTGGTTCAGAACAAACATTGAATTATTACCTATTGGTACTCTCTTTATAGGTTCTAACATACACTGTATTCTCTGAAATTAAAAATAAATGACTAGAATGACGCACTTTTGTCTTTGAATGATTTTTCCTAATTTTTACTCTGTGTTTTTACAGGTGAGCATCTATTGGTCCTCATCCATTGAATCTTCTAGAGTGGAATAAATTGGTGAGTGAAATATCATTGTTTTCCAATGTAAAAATATTTAAGGTATGTGTATTATCACACAGTAATGACATAATTAGCTTAACGACTTGATTATTTAGTCTGCACGTTTTCAGAATTATATATTCTGTGTTGTAATGAGAACAACAGTTTCTTCGATTATTTTGTGGTTGAATTGTTACATTTCGTCTTTACTCTTCAGAAAACAATCAAAATGATCTTCACGTCGTATAAATATATTTCGCTTTAAGAAATACGCAGTGGTCGTACATTAGTTAAGCTAGTGTACTCTAATATCCCCTAGTATTAATGATTGAAAACATCAACTTGGCCGCTTCTCTGTAGTTTCCTGCTGAAAAGATAAAAAATTTCTGGATAAATATCCTCCGCGCGTTAGAAAAATATATATTCATTTCACGCCAGCACGCATTCTTGAGGTTTCACAGCTAAAATTCTAAAAAAAAATATTTCTGTCCCTAATTAGATTTTACATACTCGTACAGGGATGTAACGCGACATCTCGCCTAAGAGATTAATTCAGACAGACTAAAGCTAGAATGATCTATGGACGAATAATCCGGTAGCGTGTCTTTTTCGTAGCTGTGACGCGTAACGTGTACCAACAGGAGCTAGTGACACATCTATTCCTGGTGATGCTTTTTTCTCTTGTATTATGTTCCCAGAGTTCCTGCTTTGGGAGAGACTGTATTTTAGGTGCCAGAGGTCATGCGCCTGCGCGTTGGAACTTGCTTTAGAATTCGGACTAGGTGGTTGCAGATTACGCGGAAATTATCTACAAAGGATCGCCTTTCGCATCGTACACTTCTCATTTCGGAAATTGCGTTCAACGTTATTTTATCGCGAATTTCCTATTTATGTTCACAAGCAATAGAAAATAAGCTTATGTAATTGTAGCATAAGGGCCTATACGTTACCCTTCAGCTGCAAGTTGGTGCAGCCAGGGCCGGATTAAGAGACCCATGGGCTCCACGCACAGCGCATTTAAGGCCCCACCGAAATCGTCCATTTTTTTAAAGGTAACATAATGCAAGATTTTTGATCTGAGCGGCAACACTTGGAAAGGGTTTCGGCAAGACGGGATAGGGTCAGCCCACTTTGGACCCCCTTGTCCTCGCGTGTTTTGCATACCGTCTAATCCGGCCCTGTAAAAAAGTAAGCTAAAAGAAATCCAATTCTCAGGGATATCTACTTCGGCAACGGCCATACCACGATGAAAACACCGGTTCTCGTCCGATCACCGAAGTTAAGCATCGTAGGGCCCGGATAGTACTTGGATGGGTGACCACCTGGGAACACCGGGTGCCGTTGTCATTTTTGCAAAATTTTCCCTGGTGTTTTGCGGATTCTGTCGGAAGGATTACTATTTTTCCGACTTGCGTCATTTCCATTTTCTTTCCTCGAGTGCATTTTGTCGAGCTTGATCCGAAAAGCGTGTATTCGATTTAAAAATCGACCTAATTTAGTACTGGCAAATATTATATTCTTTTAAATAAAAATGATGGTTATCAAACCTTTCTGGTGACGTTTAAACGTTAAAAAAAATTGGTAATAAGCTACGTTGAAACCCGTTATTCGGCCCCCGTGAACCGAAATTTTTAATGTGTAAATAAAGGTTGCACATTCATTTAATACAGTATTCCAAAGACGCTTATGCTTTGCAGTATTTCAACAATTTGAGGAAAATAGAAGGAACAGCTCGATGAACAGGAAAAATTATAGTATGGGAGTCAGGAGCGTAATTTAACAATTATATCCACGATTAAGAGAACTATGGGCCCCAATCACAACACATTTAAGGTTCCACTCATATCGTAAATTTGTAACAAGTAAGAGTTATTGTAAGGTTTGTGGTCTGTGTGGCAGCACTTCGAAAGGGCGAGATGAGACACGTTCGGCCCGCAGTGGGCCCTCTTGTCCTCTGGGCCCCACGCACTTGCGTGTTTTGCGTACCGCTTAATCCGGCCCTGGTTGCAGCATTATTTTTCGGTGAAACAATACGAAAAATGCAACTTGATTCTTTTTGTTTAATCATTTAACGTAAAGGAAGATTTTTTGCATTTTTATGCGCTTAATAATTCTTTAAGTGGTAAATATATAATTACGATGAACTGTTTAGTGACGCAAATGTCCTAATTTCGCGGTTTTTCTCATCGTATAGGAAAGATACCGACAAATATCCGTTTTTTGATTTTTTTTGTTAATTATATTACTAAGATAATACGAATAATTGAATTCCCGTTTTTAGATCGCCAATAGCAAAAATTGAGGCTCACTTTTAAAATGGTATTTTTAGTCATTTTCGATATTTTATAGCGATCATATTTACGTCAAATTAAAAATATTTCATCGATGTAGCACGGTATATACATTATCTTGCTTCAACAAAATGTAGTTTATGGAAATTGCGTGAAATTGTTTATTCATACGATTCAACCGTATATTTTAAAAGTTGTTCAAAATATTTATTGAGTTGTTTCTTGCAAAAAAGTTAAGTTTGTCATGTGCCTGCAAGAGCTATTTTTACCTGTCATTCAAAGCAAGTTCTTTGTAAATCGTATCGACAAAAATTGTATGGTGAATTAATGACAAACATATCTCTAAAACCTGATATTCATCACTGCAAACAATTCCCGCAGATTAACTTGTCGCTAACGAGTAATTATAAAAACAAAAGTTACCTTTTTCACGTGAATTTTGACTACACATAAGTTCAAAAGAGTCTCATAAATTAAAAATTACCATGTATCTCCTAAAGGATTCATTTTGTATTTACGTCGCGCCATTCTTCACCAGTACGTAATAAAGCACTATCTTTTTTTTTAATGAAAAAGTTTCCAAAAAATGATCAAACATCCAAAACAATAAACTCGTTAATTTTGGGACTTGAATTTTATTCAGTAAATTGACATCTAAGAGCGATAATTAGCAGTGTCAGTCAAAGGATCTTTGAATCGAGAGAAAAAGAAAGTATGTAGTACTCTTCGTTTAACCCTTCTGTATTAAAACGAAATACGAGCGGTTGAAAAGTACGTAAGAGGAATATCGCATTTTTTTTATAGAGTATACGACCACTTGATCGTGTGCTCCAAAGCTGTAATTCTAGAAATTATTACTATCAGGCATATTAATAATATGCCTGGGCGAGTAACCTTAGAACTAGCCGAGACGGTAATAAGATGGGTGGGTAGATAAAACTCTCAATTCCTTCTTGGCTTCATACTTAAGGTAATTTTAGAACCGACGATTTCGACGTCATCGAGCCTAATATTCAATTAGCACTCCGACTGTTATTATGAGACGAAGAGGACCAAAAAAAAGTGAAAAAACGCCACCTTTTTCGGGACCGGTGCCGTAGTAGGCGAGATGGCGTTAATAACCTCCCTGCCACGCAACAATCTTCGGCGTCGAGGAGCGTCGGCGTTCTTCGAATTATCTCCATCTCTGGGGCGTTCCGGAAATTCATCAATTTTGAAATGCGACACTTCCAAATTCGCTCCAATTTCTATTGAACGCGCGTTTATTATTTCTCTTTCTCTCTCTCTCTCTCTCTCTCGCCCGTCGAGAGAACGTCGGGGGAAGGAAGGAAGGGATGGCCGTTCCCCCCTGGGAAGGGTTTCCTTCTTTTTTTCCCCCTTCTTTCATTTCATAACAAAGCTCGCGCCAAGCGTCAAGTAGGTGAGTTTTAGGCGATGGGGCGTGTGCGTCAGAGAGGGGAGGGAGGCATGGAGGGGAGGCGGAGAGACGCGGGGATGGGAGGCTGAACCAGTAAGGCACTGGGACATGAGGGTTAGGCAGGTGGAAAGTGGGGAAGAGTGAGAAAGGGGAGGCGGAAACGTTTTAATAAAAGGAAAAATTTAGGATGATGTAAGGATGAAAGTTGGTAGCTTGTCCTCTGGTTCGAATCGTCAAGTAATTCCTTTTGTTTCTTTTCGATGCCTTAATTAAAGTAGGCATCGGTTTTTAATTAAATGGACGATCAAGTATTACTCAGTTTGCCAGGTTAGCATTTAAGCTACAAAGTGGCTGGACTCGTTGGTCTCGTGAGCCCAACTATTCGACAGTTGCTTTGAAGCTGAAATGAGCGTTTGGTTTATTCACCGGCTTTATAATTAAAGATATTGCTTATGTTATCTAGTGTTTTGGCTTATTTTTTCCTATTTATGAGAGCTGAGAACAGCCACTTTGTATGTGGAATGCGTATCTGGAATACACAACCGATATCGCAAGAATTCCCTTGATCATCTATTGCAGGAGTTTTCTAACTTTTTTCTCCGCGGCTCAATAACAAAATAAAATATGTCATTCGGATAATTAAAATTACACCTTTATAAATTATTGTCAAATAAGAATTTCTGAGGATGTATTTAAAGTCAAAACGGTATATTTCAATAACCTTAAAATCCCATCAATTGATTTTGATTACCCTGTCAACAATTTAGCCTGAATTTTGCGTCAAAATTTCTTGGATCGACCCTTGTTTGAGGCCCTTACTCAACGTTTTTGCGGCCCATACTTTGAAAAACTCTGATCCATTGGACCCTATCTACTACACGAGGCCAACAATTCGTTTTAACGTTAATTTTCGAACGATTTAAATAGCTAGAAAAATACGTAAGATGGGTCGTATACAAAATAAAGAGAAGAAAGAGAGATACAGAAAAGAAAGCGATAGATCGGAGGAGAAAAGAAACGGGGTGGAAACGACAGCTCGGAGGCGAAAATGGAAGCGATAGGAAAGGGCGGGAAGCTGGAAGACGGAACGAGAGCAAGGAAAAGCCAGAAAAGAGGATAAGAAAGAGAGAGAGAGAGAGAAGGCGGGAGAAGAAGAGAGAAGAGCTCGAAAGCGGAAGGGAGCGATAAGGAGAACGAAGTGGAGAAGAAATAGGGAAGAGTTCTTCGGTGAGGAGACGTTAAGGGAAAGGCGTTCTTTTTTATTTCCGGAAGGAAGAGGATAGGAGGAAGAAGGACGAGAAGAGGTAGCCATCATCTCTCTCTCTCTCTCTCTCTCTTGATCCGTTGGGACAGAGAGGTTTGAGGTGCGAAGGAGAGAGATGGGATAGAAAAGAGAAAGGACGCCATAGCACGCCGCATACCCTTTTTGCGTGAGAGCGTGTCTTTCCGCGTTCGGGCGACGTTTGCTTCTAAACTGTTTACCAAAGCCCGGAGGAGTGCGTGGGCGGGAATAGTGGATGCGTATGGGAGGAAATAGGGGGATGGGTGGGAAGGGGGGAGAGGTGTAAAAAAAAGGGGAGGGAGGGGTTCGGAAGGAGGGGAGGAGGATGACGGAAGGAATTGGAGGAGAGTGGGTGTGGCTGGCGAGAGGGAAAGGGAAGGTAGGATGAGGTAGAGGGAGGAGAGAGGGAGAGAGTATTGATTTTCGGTGGGAGAGTGGGATGGGAGAGGAGAGGGTATGGGACGGAAGAGGGAAGCCAAAAGGGTGGGGCTCTCCCCCTACGGTAGGCGTGGCAAAACTTCACCGGCACGGTTATGTGCCTTCCATATCCTCTTCCTACTCTTGTCCGTCCAAAACATTCCCCCTTCCCTCCGCCCCGGCCATCTCCAGTCCCTCTCTCTCTCTCTTTCTCTCTCTCCTTCCTCTCTCTCTCTCTCCTTCCTCTCTCTCTCTCTCTCTCTCTCTCTCTCTCTCTCTCTCTCTCTCTCTCTCTCTCTCCCCTCCCTCTCCCTCTCTCGTCCCGCAGATATCTCCTCACCTTCCCCTTCTCATCTCCTCTTTCCTCCTCTCTCCCTTAGCTCGTACTCTACTGCCTTCGTATGGCTGAGTGGGCTTTAGGTGTCTGCCTCCAGCTGACCGCGAGGTCGAGAGTTGCTACACGCCGACGCAATTGTTGCCTACGGTATATGTTTTTCCGTGCTATTTTTCGCGTAGATAATCCGCGTTTCTTCTTTTTTTATTTTGTTGCTCGATCGAAATTAGTTTCGAAGGGGTAGTCGTCATCGCCTAAAAAATACAGGGTGCAAAAATTGTTTCACCTCGGATAATTTGAAGCCGTGGAAACGGATGAAGTCCACGTCGAAAAATTTGACCTAATTCCGTCGACGATAATGTTAAGGTTATAAAATGATTAAATTTTACTATTCTGTACTGGATATCGTTGTCAATTAGGGAATATTTTCATTAGACGTATCATATCATTACGCGTTAGTATGAGATGTACAAGAATAGAGTTAACGCATATTGTGTACCAATTATTTGTATGCTGAAATGAATACTAACGTTTTATTTCAGTTGATAGAATAGGTAAACCAAGTGATGAATTAATTTTTACCAAAAGGATTCCATGAGTTTATAATTACAGTTCGAAGCTACAAATGAAAAAAATTAAAAGGTATAGGTACTATATTTGAATGAAAATTTTAAAAATCTTGCTTTCAATTTGTTCTGTGACGTAATATATTTAGAAAATTTTTATATCCTTTGGCTTCAAAATAATATACACTCCATCAGTTTTTAACTAAAATTTTAATTTTTATACGAAAATTTGTTTATGTTTTTGAAATACAGTGGAAGATTTGACTTGATAACTTTTAAGTCGTAGGTTACTTTTTTAACACAGAACCAAAGGTTTTTTTTTTACCCGATACAAGCCAGAATCGTTTATTAACGCGTTTGGAATTAAATACAAGTTTCTTTTAGCGCTGATCGATTTTGGAGTTCGTGTTTTGTTCGAAATACTCTACAATCTCTCTCTTAATTGTTCCTAACCGGCTGCAATACTTATTTTGGAACATTTGTTGAATGTCCATTCGTTTATTTCACTCTGCTTCCTGCCTGCCGTAGAGGGTCCTCGGTCTTCACCGCACGCGACCTCAATCAAGCGTTGTCGTTACGGCCTAGCGCACTCATCAATCATCTGACTCACGCGTGATTATCCATCACGCTGGGGAACCGCCACGTCCCCCTCCATCCCCTTCCGATCGCCGATCATTTTGTTCTCGTTTTTCAGCCAGACGCGTTACATGCACAAACAAACGCGCATGGTCGCTAGGTAGTATCAACTTTTATGTTTTGGGAGGCGTTTTTATTTCGCTAGCAGTCGGGCAATTATGATAATTGAAATGCTCACGAATGTTAACACGCACGTATATACGTCTCTCTCTCCCTCTCTACTAAGTTTTAATTTTTCAACTCCTCTTTGTCTGATTTTTTACGCTCTTTTTGTCTTCTTTTTACAAGTATAGCATTTTGATCGACTGCTTTATGGTCGAATTTGGTTTAATGTTCAATTTCCGATCGTTTTGTGCATTTGTAAATAAAAATGGTACTTTACCTCTTGTCCATATCCTCTTGAGACCTTTATTAACAGGATGGAGTTTTTCGCATTTCCTCGCTTTTACAGCACTTAACATGCGTTTTCTTTTTCCATTCTGTCGCATGCGACATATTTCAGTTTCAGTACATCCTCTTCATCCTAGTAAGCGGTACTTCTCCTGATTATCTTTCACTGTATAGAATATGTTTTGCTAGTCGATTCTCTCTCCTCATCTATCTTTTACGGTCTTTTCCTTTCTTAATCCCTTATAACCTTTTGCCATTTCCATATCTCCTTCCTTCCTCAGTAGGAGGGTGGCATTTGAGACGTCTTCACCTTATACTCTCTTGTCACACCACCTCCTCCGTTCTTATCCTTTCCGTCTCATTTTCCTCTTCTCTTTTTCATTTCCCGCTTTTCCTTCTTATAATACATCTCTCTCTCTCTCTCTCTCTCTCTCTCTCTCTCTCTCTCTCTCTCTCTCTCTCTCTCTCTCTCTCTCTCTCCCCCCCCTCTCTCCCCCCCTCTCCTATCCACTTAGCCAGTCATCTCTCTCCTTTCACTTGCATTTTCCTCGACTTCATTCCTAATTTTCCTTTTCCCCTCCCCCTTCTCATCATTCTCGTATTTTTTCCCATTTATCTTCCGCCTTATTTTATTTCCACTTCTGCTTCCCTTACCTCTACTCGTTTGTCATATTTTTCTTCTCTCTTTCCTTCAAATTATCATCCTCTTCTCACGTTTCCCCTTACTTGTCATTGAGGCACGTTCTGCTCTCCCTCTTTCTCTCTCTGTCTCTCTTCACGACCTCCCTGCCTTCTCCTCGCACTATTCGCCTGAATTATTTCGCCCTCCCCATTCTTACTTCAAATTCGCTTCTGAGCTTCCCGACAACTCAACTTGAGACTGCTGCAGCGAAGCCTTTCTTCAAAGCCTTTCTCCTTCGCAAAGGTCCAGGCGGTCAGTTAGTCGTGTTTGCACTCTCCTTTCTCTCATTGTTCGCAGCTTCTGCATTAATTTTTCTCAGGTCGAAGTGCGAGAAGGCGTAAAGGTTTGGCTACTTCACTTGCAGTGCAACGTGGCGAATTTCACCATGTTCTCCTAAACAAAAAATCGGTACAACATACATTGTACAAACTTTCTCATATATTAATGCGTTGTTTAGTTATCTTTAGAAAATGAAAATCGTATGAGCCTGTTTTTAGAAAATCCAATATTTCTTAAAGTTGCCTAAGAATAAACTAGCCTTATATTCATTCGTAGAGAAATATGAAATATGTAATATTATTGCAGACGTATACTCAAGTAACTGTACGAAATTTGATCAAAATCGTTCTAGCCGTTTTTGGGAAAATCAAATTATTGCTAAATTTGCCTAGAATAAACTAGCCTTATATTCATTTTTTTGGGAAATACGAAGTATGTAGTATTATTTAAGACGTAAATTCAAGTAACTGTACGAAATTTGATCTGATCAAGATCGTTAGAGCCGTTTTTGAGAAAATCGAATTGTTGTTAAAAAACGTGGAATAAACTTCCCTTAATTATTGAGCAATGTCAACCATTTCTTCATATACTCTGCTCAGTATGATAAAATGCCTAATTACGAGGTTTCATACATTTTCGCTCTACCGTTTAGACTCCAGAGCCAGTAACAGACAGACAGACGGCATTGCGGAAACCACTTTTTTCGGATTCAGCGACACCTAAAACGTATATTTCCGTAAAAATCTCCAGGTCGAATTTTTTTGCGATAACAATTCTTTCTCAATATACTTCGTATATGAGAAAGTAAAAAGATATCGCAACAATGAATGGCAAGTGGTTTACAGCATTTGTGAAAATGATGGGTTCGCCAGAATTAATCTAAAGTGTTTTCATATATTCGTCGCAGTATTTGCGTGCATGGAAGATTGGTTTTTCCAAAGCTTGCATAGATTAATTTTATGGCTATTTTCTTAAATTCTATAGTAATAAAGAGCCAACACCAAAAATTTCATGGTATATGGCCCAATGTTTTCACACTTTTATGTAAACTCAAGGAGTGCAATAGAAATACTGTATCCCTACTCCGTCCACCGATTTCCTTCGCCTGATGGATGAAATTAATCGCAATTTTAGGTTTTGATGCATAATAACTTTAATCTTTCCCTTTCTTTAAATACTATTAGTCAAATGAATCCTGTGGCGTGTCAGCATGTCTTCTGTTGCTATTTGATATCACCCTAAAACCTCTTACCTTATTTGTGACTTGAGAATGTACTAATCGAGATTTTATAAATTAATGACAGGTACATCCATAAGGCGTTTGATTGGATCTTCCAAAATCCTCCAGCGGTAATTAAACTATTTTGAGTTCTAATATTAGTAATCGACTAAAATACAATGTAATTGCCGTTGGATACATATCATTTTCAGATTAAATGCGAAATATCTATTGCAACCTTTTTTACTTTCTCATGCGAAGTATCGAAAAAGTTTTGTTTTCGCGAAAAAATTCGACCTGGAGATTTTTACGGAAATACACGTTTTAGGTGTAGCTGAATCCGAAAAAGTGGTTTTCTCAACGCAGTCTGTCTGTCTGTTACTGGCTGTAGAACCTAGACGGTAGAACGAAAATGAATGAAATCTCGTACTTACAATTAGGCATTTTATCATACTGAGCAGAGAATATGAAGAAATGGTTGATATCTATCTATACATATCTATAAAGTAAGGTGTTTGTATGTATGTATGTATGTATGTATGTATGTATGTATGTATGTATGTATGTATGTATGTATGTATGTATGTATGTTCTGCTAAGGCTCAGAAACTACAACACGCAGAAAAAAGAGGAAGGTGTCATATTAACCGTTATCATGTGTACGGTGGTGTAGTAAGGTTTTTAAACCGATTCGGTGTACTATGTAAATATAATAAAATATTTTCGTTTATATGGGATTTCCATTTAAAATTTTTTCGTAAATTTCTCGAATTTTTAACTCCTTACATATATATCGCAGACATATGCTCTCGCAGACTTTTTTGTGGTAAATTATCTCCTCTTTTGGAATAATTTTTTAAAAGAGGGGCTTACAGATCAAATAAGACGAATTGAAGGGAAAATCTTATTTTTCATTATTGCTCAGCATTTGGATATACTTAGCAACCGATGTAAACAAATTACGTTTGAACTATAAACATGTCGTAAACGTAGAAATAGTTGATGAAATACTCATTTAATATCTTCTGATTTGATTGTATGTTTTTCTTTCATTATCTATGGTCTTCTATACACAGGTTAATTCTGCGAATAAACATTAGTGAACTGTTTCTTTTTCTGTAATCGTGTCATTCGCATTATAGGTATGTTTGGATATAAGTTAAATTGTTTTTATATGCCTTTTGTCTTATTTTATTTCATATTTTGTTTAAGTGAAAATTACTGAAGATATATGATTAAATTACTACGTTAAAGTTTTTGTGTTTTGTTTGATCAGTTTATCAATAAAAACTGAATTGAGCATTTCATGCTAACATGCAAGTTTTTTCCCATGCTCATCCATTTTGCGTTTCAATGATAATTAGATACCTTTTTGTAATATATAATATCGTTTTGAATTAAAAGAGAGTTTTATCAATTGGAAATAAGGTTCACTCTTGAGTAATTGTTATTTTAATACTAGAACTAAATTAGATTAACATTTTGAACACGTAACGCAGTGAATTTCGAAAGATTTTATTTGAATAATACTTTTGTTGAACTTTATTATGTCTTCTGAATTAAAATTAAGAATTCGTGTCTGCGGTTCCATGGGTAAAATGTAAACACTACCGATACACTCACGTAATTAATTACGTTAGAAAAGTAAAACATTTAACTACATTATTTAAAAACGATTCGTTCGAATATCTCAATCTATTATTCAATTAATTACGATGGAAAACACAATTAAGATCAATAATTTTATATCTATTTAGAGTAATAATAGGTATTCTTATTTAGTTTCTCCTGTTATTATGTTGACATACAAACTCATATTCCGCGTAATCAATATTTACTCATCACTACGACACGGTATTTTGTGATTATTGGTTGTTTATTTAGCAACTGAATAGAAAGCGTCAGTCGCCATCGTCAGATACATTGAGCTTTAGGAGATTATTCGTTGGTTGGTTTTGGTTAGTTTGTTGTTTTCATTTGCTTTCGTTTCGTGTCCATTTTTTGTGTTCTTTGTTTGTTTTCTTTGTTTTCGTTCTTAGTTGTTCATTTTGTAGTCTATGTTTATATTCTTTGGTTGTGCTCTTGATTTTTGTTCCTTGATTACTTATTTGTCGGTTTACACCTTTTATGCCGGCTATTGGTTAGAGTTTAATTCATTTCTTTTTTCTTGGTGGTTTTTACATTGAACTTATATTCTTTGGTTGTACTCTTAATTTATGTTCCACGATTATTTATTTGTCGGTTTACATCCTTTTCTACCGGGTATTGGTAAGCGTTTAATTCATTTCTTTTTTCATGGTGGTTTTTGTAGTTTTCGTATTGGTTCGTTTCGTGTTCTTTCCACTTTATTTCAAGACTCCTAATGTAGTTTACAGAAAGGAGAGGAGAAGTTTTAGTATGTATCATTTTCTCAAGCTGTCTTCTAAGCGGGAAAAAGTATAACTATTTGCAGTCCGAAATGCACCCGGGCGAAGCCGGGTACGAAAAGCTAGTACATATCTATAAAATAAGGTGTCGTATGTATGTATGTATGTTCTGCTAAGGCTCATAAACTACAACACGCAGAAAAAAGAGGAAGGTGTCATATTAACCGTTATCATGTGTACGGTGGTGTAGTAAGGTTTTTAAACCGATTCGATGTACTATTTAATTATAATAAAATATTTTCGTTTATATGGGATTTCCATTTAAAATTTTTTTGTAAATTTCTCGAATTTTTAACTCCTTACATATATATCGCAGACATATGCTCTCGCAGACTTTTTTGTGGTAAATTATCTCCTCTTTTGGAATAATTTTTTAAAAGAGGGCTTACAGATCAAATAAGACGAATTGAAGGGAAAATCTTATTTTTCATTATTGCTCAGCATTTGGATATACTTAGCAACCGTTGTAAACAAATTACGTTTGAACTATAAACATATCGTAAACGTAGAAATAGTTGATGAAATACTCATTTAATATCTTCTGATTTGATTGTATGTTTTTCTTTCATTATCTATGGTCTTCTATACACAGGTTAATTCTGCGAATAAACATTAGTGAACTGTTTCTTTTTCTGTAATCGTGTCAGTCGCATTATAGGTATGTTTGGATATAAGTTAAATTGTTTTTATATGCCTTTTGTCTTATTTTATTTCATATTTTGTTTAAGTGAAAATTACTGAAGATATATGATTAAATTACTACATTAAAGTTTTTGTGTTTTGTTTTATCAGTTTATCAATAAAAACTGAATTGAGCATTTGATAATATGCAAGTTTTTTCCTATGCTCATCCATTTTGCGTTTCAATAATAATTAGATACTTTTTTGTAATATATAATATCGTTTTGAATTAAAAAAGAGTTTTATCAATTGGAAGTAAGGTTCACTCTTGAGTAATTGTTATTTTAATACGAGAACTAAATTAGATTAACATTGTGAACACGTAACGCAGTGAATTTCGAAAGATTTTATTTGAATAATACTTTTGTTGAACTTTATTGTCTTCTGAACTAAAATTAAGAATTCGTGTCTGCGGTTCCATGGGTAAAATGTAAACACTACCGATACACTCACGTAATTAATTACGTTAGAAAAGTAAAACATTTTACTACATTATTTAAAATCGATTCGTTCGAATATCTCAATCTATTATTCAATTAATTACGATGGAAAACACAATTAAGATCAATAATTTTATATCTATTTAGAGTAATAATAGGTATTCTTATTTAGTTTCTCCTGTTATTATGTTGACATACAAACTCATATTCCGCGTAATCAATATTTACTCATCACTACGACACGGTATTTTGTGATTGTTGGTTGTTTATTTAGCAACTGAATAGAAAGCGTCAGTCGCCATCGTCAGATACATTGAGCTTTAGGAGATTATTCGTTGGTTGGTTTTGGTTAGTTTGTTGTTTTCATTTGCTTTCGTTTCGTGTCCATTTTTTGTGTTCTTTGTTTTCGTTCTTAGTTGTTCATTTTGTAGTCTATGTTTATATTCTTTGGTTGTGCTCTTGATTTTTGTTCCTTGATTACCTATTTGTCGGTTTACACCTTTTATGCCGGCTATTGGTTAGAGTTTAATTCATTTCTTTTTTCTTGGTGGTTTTTACATTGAACTTATATTCTTTGGTTGTACTCTTAATTTATGTTCCACGATTATTTATTTGTCGGTTTACATCCTTTTCTACCGGGTATTGGTAAGTGTTTAATTCATTTCTTTTTTCATGGTGGTTTTTGTAGTTTTCGTATTGGTTCGTTTCGTGTTCTTTCCACTTTATTTCAAGACTCCTAATGTAGTTTACAGAAAGGAGAGGAGAAGTTTTAGTATGTATCATTTTCTCAAGCTGTCTTCTAAGCGGGAAAAAGTATAACTATTTGCAGTCCGAAATGCACCCGGGCAAAGCCGGGTACGAAAAGCTAGTTGATTAATAATTAACAGTAGTTTATTCTACGCATTTTTACAATAATTCGATTTTCTCGAAAACGGCTTTAACGATTTTGATCAAATTTCGTACAGTTACTTGAGTTTACGTCTTAAATAATACTGTATAGTTCATATTTCTCAAAAAATGAATATAAGGCTAGTTTATTCTAGGCAACTTTAACAATAATTCGATTTTCTCAAAAACGGCTCCAACGATTTTGATCAAATTTCGTACAGTTACTTGAGTATACATCTACAATAATACTACGTATTTTATTTTTCTCAATGAATGAATATAAGGCTAGTTTATTCGTGGACAACTTTAACAAAAATTGGATTTTCTAAAAACAGGCTCATACGATTTTCATTTTCTAAAGATAACTAAGCGACGCATTAGTACCCATATATGAGAAAGTTTGTACAATGTATGTTGTACCGATTTTTTCATTGGGAGTTACCTAGATCTTTTATTGGAATATATTCATTACATTATTGCGCATGTTTCGTTTTTGTCAAAAAAGCTTTCGGCCATATAGAAAACATAGCAGTCCGCGTATTCCATAAACTTTCGTGAACATTCTGTCTCTATGTGTTCCGCCCGGAATATTAGTTCTCGCAGTAATTGAAAAGGGGGAAACTTAAACTAATTAATACGGCATGTGTTTGAATAGATCCACATTTCTTCCGCCAATACAAACTTTATTGCTTTCGAACAAATCTCGGTCTAGCGAACATCCTACGACCTGGACGGAAACTCTAGGAAATTCCCCATCTCCCTCAAATCTCTCATCCCCTACGTATCCGTGTTTGAATGGAGGTGTGATTCAAAAGCGAGCCGAGTTGTTATCCCTCCTCACCCCTCCCCCCCAAAATCTTCAATTTTCTCCGGAAAACACATCATTCCCTCCAAATCCTCTCCCTCCTCCTCTCCATCCATCCTTTCCCCCTTATGCACTCACAAATTGCAATTTCAAATCCCACCCCCTACCCTTACCGTCAACCCTATGCGAAACCCACTTTCAATTCTACGAAAACCACCCTTCTTCATACTGCCACTTGATCGATACCAATCGCTACCTCATTACTATCGGAGGTGCTCAAACTTCCCGTTTCTATAAACGTACCATTTTTTTCTCCGTCTACCCTATTCCACCGTCAAAACCCCTCTTGGCTTCCCCTATCAATCTTTCCCTTAAGAAACTTAGTCCCTTTCGCCCATTGTTTGAGACCCTTTTCTTTGTCGAACCTTTAACTTTTCGTCATGGGTTATATCCGCTATCGATGTGGTCTTTTTTTTTTATTACGGTTCCGTTTTTTTGTCGTTGATTTTTTTTTTTGCGTCGGGAAAATTGGTCTCGATCGAGTTTTAGCTGTTCGCTTCATTTTGGCGTCGATAAAGTTCTTTTGGCTGGCTTCATACCTTTGTTACAAAGAGAGTCGGAGTGCTTCGGACAAAGGCTTTTGGGGTTGGGATGTTCATAAAATGGCCGAATTATAACTGTGACTCCGTTATAAGTGATCGTAAAAGTTTTCGTTAATTTTTTTATAATAGGAACGCGGTCCGACCATGTAGTTAAATCATTTGTCCGCACGCGTGCAACAGTGCAAAATTAATATATAGGATTGTCCGTAAGTTGTTTCATGTGCCCGAATGAAGCGTTAAACTGAAGATCAGCAGATTTTTCTAAGTGAATTTAGTGATTGAATCTTATCTCGAAAATAATCTCTATTTTTCTTCTAATGATATATCTTGAAAAAATATCTTTCTCCTCCGTAACTTATCCTTAACTTACATTCTCGTATTTTTCACCTTGCTTTCAAACACGAAGGAAAGAAGCCAGTTTTGTTTGGAGTTGTCGAAAGTCCAGTCGATAATCCAGACTATGGAGTTACCGTAATTGAAGCATGACATGGAAGCAATAATAAAAAGAAATTTAATTCACTGAAGAGTCCGATTGTTTGGCGGAAATCCATAAGTGGGGAATGGGCGTATTCTGAGCTAAAAAGGAACAAATTTTGTAAACTTTGTACTATCTTCATATTTATAAGATACGCTACCGATTTCGACAAATTATCATTATCAAAAGATATTTATCTATAAAAAATAAATACTATATATATATACTTAAACCTTGCGCACCCACTAAATGGTTCCATTTACAACTAATCATATGTTTATGCTTCTGGCGCTGTTATTAAAAATTGCGCCTTATATGTTATATATAGAATATGACAGCAAGTCGTATTTGCTCTAGATTGTGCCTATTATCTCATTTTCTTCTTTTCCACCTCTCAGTTAATTATTAATTCCATCAAACTGCAAACTTGTTCGAAAATATTTCTATCACTCTCCCCAGAGAACTTTGCGAGTTGTTTCGTTTCAGTCAGGCGTTCGCTTCATAGGTTTCAGTATCTACCGCTGCGCACGATCGGATAAAAGCTAGGATCTCAGCTGCTTGAAAATTCTCTGACTAACCGTTAGATGGCAGCGGCGTCCTCTGTATGAGCGAAAGTTATGTATAATTTCATTGATTTAGGTATTTAAAAATAAAATAAAATTGCCTGTTTATCTGTAAGTAAAACATTATATTTTACTTGAATTTATCCTATTGTGCTAATTCTTTTCCGTCCTTCAGTAAACCTTTTGCTGATGGCGGCAATGGGTGAGAGAGAAGGAATGAGAATAGAGTATGAAGATAGCAGTAGTTCTTTATTAGTTAACAAAACACTGAAGTATTAATAGGTGCATTTTTAATACGAGAAATATAATTTAAAAAGATGAAGATTAATGTCATTGAATGATAGACTCACAGGAATAAGCCAACAATGATACTACAGTAAAACTCGTTTATAACGATCACGCCTAAAACGAAATCTCGGCTATAACGAAGAAATGTCTCGGTCCCTTGAACTTCTCCATAAGGGCACTGGTTAAATTTCTCGGATGTAACGAACACGCATTTTACGAATTCTCGGCTGTAACGAACAAATGTTTGGTCCCGTGGCAAAATATGCCCCGTATATAACGAATTTTGGCGAGCAGAGCGATAAGTAATGAATAGTTTCCGCCCGTTTACCGCGCACTTGTTCGTAGAGGTCCCCTTCCATACGAATTTTCACGCTCCCTTTGTTTTGAAATTGATATAAAAAATGTGAAATGTTTATGTAAATTAATGACCATAATAATAATATTAATTGACCATTTAAAAAATCGTACGTAATAGCAGTCGAACATTTTACATGCCGCGAAGTTGATAAGCATCTCTTTGCATATGTAAGTACGGTATTGAAGTCGACTCACTGCAAATACAGTAAAAGCTGTGTTATTCGGCTATCTTGGGGATTGTGGAAAGCCGATTAGGAGAAATATCCGGTTAGGTAAGCGTTTTTCGATTTTGACATCGCAAATTTAGCAATAACCAAAATTGGTCTTAGGTTCACTATCGTACTCCCCAACATAACTATGCATGGGGTTTGCATTTTCCATTTTAATTCTTCCACACTTAGTTAGATATAGACACCATTCTTATTTAATACGTTGCTACGCTTACATGCAAAACAAAAAGACTATTGAAAAGTTTAGGGCGTCCGGAAAGTTTGGGGAGTGCGGCAGTGAACCTGTTCCCAAAATTGAATTTATTGGATTATATCTTTCTTATTTATCTTTATTTACTCTATTAGAAAAGGACGAAATTATTTAATTCTTCTGAACATTTCTGTGAAAACCAGTCCTATAATATTTTATTCAGTTCCTCCATTTTTGGCTTATAAAGCGTATGATGTTTATTAATTGATTTACTCGTCTCAGGAGATGACACATATTTCATTAATTTAGCCTTATGAGCCTTGGTATCGTAGAGCGTGGAAGATCCGATGTTGAATTCTTTTGCTATGGCTGCTCTATTTTTTTCCTTTTTCAATTCGTTTGATCAGCTCCAGCTTTTGTGTTAGCGTTAAAACAACCTTTTCTCTCCTGTTTCTTGCTTTTAGGTATTTATTTTGATGCCATATTCAATGGATGGGTAATTTTTTAAATAATAAAAAGCGATAAAACTGGAAATTGTAAAAGTACACCTAAACATCTAGACAATGCAAATGGCTTACGTAACCAAAAACGCCATGCTTACTCGGCAGCCACAGAAGTATACGGAGTAAATACGTAATACATATATACATCTTATATTTTAAGAAATTTTAAAGTGGAAGTTGTGGTATTACACATATACTATTCACACAAAAATTCATAAAAAAAGAAAAAGAAATACAAAATGAATTGTATTTGTGTAATTGCCGGTATCTAAGGCTGGCCGGTTCTAAATGGCCGGATAGCACAGCTTTTACTGTGTGTATACGTGTTATATGGGATGTATAGGCCAAAAACCATGTTTCTCGTATATAACGTAGTCACGCTTATAACGAAGCAATGAGTCGGTCCCCTCAAATTCGTAATAAACGAGTTTTACTGTATTTCAATAACTCCATATAATGTGTTATTGATTATCTTTATGAATATTTTATGTGTTATTGGTTATCTTTATGAATATTTTATATGTGTTATTGGTTATCTTTATGAAACTTTTACTTTCATGTTGCGTATACATAATATGTTCATTAATAACTTTGCTGGAAAGGTTATCCACGTTGTATAAGTTACAGGAAGAAAATTCATGAATGCATAAGATCAAGGATACAGAGTTTAAAATTTCATTCAGAACAATATTTATCGTTGCATATTGCCTTTTTAGTAGGAAATTCGAATAACATTTCTGTTACCCGTGTTTATAATATTCAATTTTCTCTTATCACATGTTGGCTTTAATAAAACACGGACTTTATTATTACCATTACTGCAATTTGAGTAAAAAATTTCCTATTTTTTCCGTTCGTACCTAATACCAGAGAAATGCAAAATACTCAAAACATGCAAATATGCGTGTTTAAAAATCACGTGCTTTCCTACACGTAAATAAAATTGCTAATTTTAATAACAGAAAAATCGGTAGACCGATTAAAATACTTATGTGAGTGTGCTTATGCCACAAAGCTGAATAATTGATGTCTAGCTGCAAGTGGTCGCTTTCCCAGGATATATAAACGACATGCTTATTGCGATTGGTAATTTTCGGCCATGTGACGTAATTTAATAATTTCTTTTTACGTAAAGATAAAGCGTTCGAAACAGGTTATAACTAAAGAGGCATTTGTTTCATAGTACAGCTTATTGTACGCACAAAAGATGGGATCGTTAACCGAGGAATTCATCATTAAAACTGACAAAAGCAAATGAAACTTTCATTGGTGGAAAAGATCAACTGCATATTCTTTATATACCAATAAGAGGACCTTCGAAACACTGATGCGTAGCTTAGTATTTCTTGGATTTGCAACTGTCTCTACGGCGAAATGAGGAAGTGCGCAGTTCAAAAGACGTAGAGAGAGAGAGAGAGAATAAGATCTTTGGAGGGGATGGAAAGGACAAAAGGTACCGCTTCGTATAGCCGGGAAATGTAGAAATTCAACCAAAGAGGCGAAAATAAGGCCAAATTAATGGCCCCGACTAGTATAGAGACGGGAATGTGGAAATAAATCATCCAAGGAATGATGGTGACAATAAGTAGTCGAAAGAAGACAATAGGCATCCAGGACATTTTGAAGGAAAGAGATAATTACTACGGGATGAAAGAAACTAATGGTTCCGAGGTGCAGGCTGCCAAAAGAGTCGAACCTTGAATTTAGCGAAAGGTATACAAAATCGAAGTCGTGATTTTCCTTCGCCTATAATTAAATTCCATCCAAAAATTTTGCAACCTCCGAGTCGGGGTTTTTCAACCGGTGGGCCGCGGCCCCCTGGTGCGCCTCAAAATGATTGTAGGTGGTTCCAGAAAAATTCGAATAAATTTAACATCGGTTTAAAATATTTAAAAACTGTTCCACAAGAACGGAGAAGGACAAGGTAGGATAATAGGAAATTTAGCTTTTCTGTTACTAAATGTGAAGTAATAATAATTACCCCATTTCGAAGAACTAGAATGGCTCGATAGCTGAGTTAGTTAAAGCACATAAGCGACAAGTGGGAGACCCGGGTTCGATTCACTGTCACGTTCAGAATTTTCCCATTCTCCGACTTCTCATAGCGAAAACTTGGTACTATTTCGTAAAAATAAAACGTAATAAATAGTCTGTGAAAATTTTAATTGTTTGCTTTGAGTTTTTTTAATACCCTCTACTTTTGTGCAATAAACAGCGCCGGATTAAGCGGTACGCAAAACACGCAAGTGCGTGGGGCCCAGAGGACAAGAGGGCCCACTGCGGGCCGAACGTGTCTCATCTCGCCCTTTCAAAGTGCTGCCACACAGATCACAAACTTTACAAAATCTGTTACTTGTTACAAATTTACGATTTGAGTGGAACCTTAAATGTGTTGTGATTGGGGCCCATGGTTCTCTTAATCGTGGATAGAATTGTTAAATTACGCTCCTGACTCCCATACCATAATTTTTCCTGTTCATCGAGCTGTCCTTTCTTCTATTTTCCTCAGATTGTTGAGATACTGCAAAGCATAAGCTTCTTTGAAATATTATATTAAATGAATGTGCAACCTTTATTTACACATTTAAAATTTCGGTTCACGGTGGGCCGTATAACGGGTTTCAACGGAACTTATTACCAATTTTTTTAACGTTTAAACGTCACCAGGAAGGTTTGATAACCATAATTTTTATTTAAAAGAACATAAAATTAACCAGTACTAAATTAGGTCGACTTTTAAATCGAATACACGCTTTTCGGATCAAGCTCGACAAAATGCACTCGAGGAAAGAAAATGGAAATGACGCAATTCGGAAAAATAGAAATCGTTCCTACAGAATACCGCAAAACACGAGGGAAATTTTTGCAAAAATGACAACGTCACCCGGCGTTCCCAGGCGGTCACCCATCCAAGTACTATCCGGGCCCTACGATGCTTAACTTCGGTGATCGGACGAGAACCGGTGTTTTCATCGTGGTATGGCCGTTGCTGAATTAGATATCCCTGAGAATTGGATTTCTTCTAGCTTACTTGTTTACAGGGCCGGATTAGACGTTATGCAAAACACGCGAGGACAAGGGGGCCCAAAGTGGGCTGACCCTACCCCGTCTTGCCGAAACTCTTTCCAAGTGTTGCCGCTCAGATAAAAAATCTTCCATAATGTTACTTTTAAAAAAATTGACGATTTCGGTGGGGCCTTAAATGCGCTGTGCATGGGGCCCATGCGTCTCTTAATCCGGCCCTGGCAATAACGTAGACTTTTCTCCTGCCTATATATTAACCTATTGATATATTGGACAGCGTAAAATTTCTTTTAGCTTAGGTGGTCCGTATCATCATAAAGGTTGAGAAACGCTGCACGAAATAGAGTTAACTTAACAGTCGTCGAATGTACAACATTCAGTCCACGCTACGGTTGAATTGGCGCGGGTATTTCTATTCAAAATTTCCATCGGCGAAGTGAATCTCGTCGTCCGATGCGGCTGCGAAATTCCCCTCGCCATCCATTAGCGTTCCATTTCCGCACCCTCCGCTGGAATCGATCAAATTCTCGTAATCACATTCCAATCAGTTTCCTCCTAACCGATGTGATGGAGTCATAAGTGGCCGACGAAGGGGGAGAGAAAGGAATTCTGCGCGGACGAGTTGTTTCCCACCCATTCTCCCTCCTCCCCTCCCTCCTGGGGGAAGGAAGGGTACAAGGGGAGGGGGGCGAAAGGACAGAAGTTGGAAACGCGAAAATAAATACCGTAAATAAAGATGGAAAGATTTGAGAGGAGTGAAAAATATGAATAGGAACTTTCCGGGGGCGTTTCGGAAGCCGGGAATCCCTGAATAAAAAAAGAAGGATAAAAATCACATTCAAACGCGCAGGCTAGAAGGCTAGTCCCTTTTCGATGCCAGTATTGAGGTCGGCCTTGGTGTTTTCTTCTTCGGATGGGTTGTAGGAGAGAGGTGAGAAGGGGAAAGGATGGAGGGGGGGAAGGAGGGAGAAGAGAACCCGTGCTTTGTTCGGAAGTCGTTAAGTCGCAACACACCTGCGGCGTCAAGAGTTGGATGACACGGTCTCGCGAAAATGGATTCCATTGCTCATAATTGCGCGCTTTTCGTCGCTCGCCAGTTTTTATCTCTCTCTCCCTTCCCCCACCCCCTAGTTGTAGTTCCGCAGTTCTCCCTCCGGCTGGCGAGTGGCGCTGGTATCGAGGAGGAGTTGGAGGGAAATGGTGAAAATTTGAAGGGAATGAGAGGTCTCTAAAGCGAGGGAATCGCCGTTAGACTGCAATAAAAAAGAAAAGTGCGAGTGTAAAAAGGGACTTCGAAGTCGGAGATATTGGGTATTTGCGCGAGAATTCGCCTCGTAGTGATCGCCGGAAGGAATTTCGGGAATGTCCCCGTTTTTTCATTCGTGGGGTTTTTTTTATTTTATATGTACGGCTTGCGATCGCGATTCGATTCGATTATCTTCGGTGTTCGTTTACGTGTTAGACATATAATTTACCTTCCTCTTTAAAAATAAAAACTTCCTTGTCATCCGGATCCTGTTTTAATTCTACCTGCCAACAACAGAAAGATGGGACAAATTAGATTTCCTCGTCAGCAACCTGGCGAAGGCAGTAATGAACGCATTTTCTGGTGGTTTTATTTAATTATTTTTTTTGCAAGGACGCTTCGACATCGCTAAGCAACTTTCATTAAGTGAAATGGTGAATTCAGTTTAGCGTGAATGAAGGAAAACCGTTCTAAGCTGAACGGCATTCCTCCGACGCATTTGTTTGTAATTGGAGCAATTGCGCCTATAATTAAAGGAAGCGGAGTTGGAGTTTGTGAAATTCCATGCTTAATAACTACAAATTATCAAGGAATATTTTATAGGGATGTTTATATTAAAACGGAGCAATTATATCGAATGGGACATACAAAAACGAAAATATATGTCAATCAATTCTCATTAAGCTTAGATTGTATTGCTACCATGTTACTTACGGTGATACACCATTTGTTTGTTTGTTTGGCTTTAATCAAGCTCTGTTTAAACAAATTTTTGAAATTTTATTTCTAAGTACTCCAAAATAATTATTCTCCTTTTTAACTTTGGCAGATAAAGGTACACGAAATCATATCCGAATGTTTATTTTCTGACATTATTCCAATTGAACGTGTTCTTTTCGTGTTGTAATAAAGTTCGATTCAAAATATACCACTTTCAAATATAGGGATCTTTTATGCCAGCCATGAATAATTTTTGTGGCATATTACAGCCATTTCGTAAGATAATAATCGTTCACTCTTATATCGGGCACGGTAGTAATTCTGAAAGCATTTAATAATTCGCTTAATATAAATTTGATAATACAGTTTGTTTTGACATATCTTAGCATTTAGTTACTGCCTATTGGGGCCCAAAGTTGGCTTGTTTTCGAATATACGATATATAACACGTACCTTTACAAGTATTTTTTGCTTTCGAGCCCATCGAATTACTAGGAATTAATGCCTGAATTCTTTTGTTTCGTTAATAAAGCAGTATTTTTAGAGCTGTGCTAATAATTGAATTATCAATTCACAAACTTTTGCTAGAATTTGACTAAATCCACTGACAATTATTAAGGATTTACTTCACTTCGTAACAAAGTCCCTCGTAGCTGTATAAATTTTGAAATAAAAATATTTCAGACGTAAATTGTCGCTAAATTATGTCATTTTAATTCAGTTTCGTAACCTCAAATTATATACACACACACTACGGAAGAGGGAAGGTAAATGAGGATATTTAGGGCAACTAGGTGTTGAAGTAAACCCAGTGAGCACTTACCGGAAGGAGAGCCGCTGGGGTGTTGGAGACACACATTTGTATAAGTTATTGGAGCTTTCGGGATGATCCCTTCGTCAGCACAAGAGAGACACAACTGATTTGGCAGTGACTCTGGGGTGAAGGTCTGGAGGTGGAAGGGAAGGGAGCGTGGAAAGGTCGGGGATTGGATGATGCAGAGGGGGGGGAGGGAAAGAATAGGGTGGAAAGAAGGAAATATTAACGGAGATTGAGGCCGGGAGGAGAGAAAGAGTTTAAAATTTGGATGTGGGCCAATTCCCATAGACGGAGTTGGGGTGCGGAAGCATTCTTCGGGAGGGCGCGAATGGCCCTCACCGTGAAACAAACATTGAAATTCAGATTATGATTATTTGCGTGAACGGCCACGGGTAGCTGTCGTTTGAGACTAACGCTGTTGAGATGGCCGTTCAGCGAATGTTGAGGGAATTGCTGGTGAGGCCGACGTAAAAGGGTTAGCAGGTAGATGACGTTGCGGGTGGTACAGTTGGTAGGGGAAGTTATAGGGTAAGTGATGGGGTTTGAGAATGAGTTGGAGGGTGGGTTTATAGGGCATGTTAGGCATCGGGGTCTGCGGCAGGGGTGGGATCCTGAAGGGTACAGAGGGGTTCTTTTCTCCACAAGATGTTGGCTAGGTTGGAAGGTCTGCGGAAGGAGAGGATTGGAGGTGTGGGGAAGGAGACCTGGTTGGGGGAGGAAGTGGGGATTGAGTGGGCTGCCTTTAAGATGCTTTTTAGGGTATCGTGGATGCCGGGATAAAAGATGGTGATTAGGGTAAGTTGGAGGGTAGAATCGGGGGTTGCGGGCGGTTGGAGTGTAGGTTAGGGGTGCTGGATGCGACTGCCTGTCGGATTTGGTCCCGAATCAGGTCCGGCGGGTATCCTCGTTGGAGGAATGCATTTTCGAGGACGGAGCAGTACTCGGAGAGTGTCTCTGTCCGAGCAGATTCTCCTCCCTCGGCGGGCTAGGGCGTAGGGGATTGAAGTTTTAGTGTGGAGGGGGTGGCAGCTGTGGAAGTGGAGATATTGAAGGCGGTTGGAGGGTTTGAAGTGAACTTTGGTGTGGATTTGGTTTTCTCTGATGGAGAGGTGGACATCCAAGAAGGTGATGCTGTAGGGAGAGGAGTGGTGGGTGAAGGGGAGCGTATGGTGGGAACAAAGGCGCTGTAAAAGGGACTGGAATGAGTCGGGCCCATTTATCCAAAGAAGAAAAATGTCGTCGATATACCTCAGCCATAGGAGTGGTCTGGGTGTATGTTGAGGAAACGTTCCTCCCATTTACCTAGGAAGACATTGGCGTATGAGGGCGCCATGCGAGTGCCCATCGCAGTACCTTTTATTTGTAGGTAGTGGCGCCCTCCGAAGGTAAAGTTGTTCTTGTAGAGCACCATTTCCGGCAGCTTCGTTAGGAAATGGAAGGCTGATCTTGCGTCAGGTAGTCTCGAGTCAAGGAATTTTTTCAGGGCGGACTATATATATATATATATATATATATATATATATATATATATATATATATATATACACACACATACACATATACATATATACACTTTATATATATATATATCAATATTTTAATAAATTATAGTGATTTTTGAGATTTTAATCGTTACAGGCTCGGTAAGTCATAATTTCGTGTTTATGTAGATAATTTACGTTTTTACTTCATGCAACGCTCACTGGCATTCGGAATTGAAATCATTTCTTTCTCGATCTTGCGCTTTCGAGATACAATTTATTTCGCCTGAGCGATTACGCGTTGAGTAGAGTTGCAGGCAAATTTCCAATGCAACAATGAATCATTCGCGTCGCTGAGAGATTATATTCTGTAGTTGACGTTAGTATTTCTTTTGAATTTACGAGCAACCGATTCGAACAAAATCAGGCAGATTTCCGCATCGAATGAACAAAAAAACCTTTTACTCGTGAACTCATGAGTGAATTTGAGAGCCTAGGGTTTTCAATTCAATTTCTAATGTGAATTTTTTCTCGCGATATTCGAAAAAATGTGTGTGTGTGTGTATATTTTAGCACATTCTCCATTTTAGGAACCCTCCCTTCTGATTACGTTTCACTCGATGATCTAATTAATCGGTAAAAATCCCGTACGACGGCGGACTGTGTGTCGCGGAAAATGAACCAAATTACGCAAGTACGGAAAAGTAGCACGTTGTCGCGTCAATAAAACGTGAGCGCGAATGACTGGAATCGCTCCGTTGTTCGGTTTAATCAAGAAAAAGCAACTTGCAACGATGGAAAGAATCGGGATCGCCAAACGTTTGACGTGAGTCGCGATGCAATTTTTGGTTTAATAGGGTATATAAGCTTTTATGAGGCGTGTTAATGAAATTCGCGGAGTAGTTAAAACTTGCCGTCCGCAACTAGACTGAAGCCCCTTTCCTGTCGGGCTTTTGACTTTTCAAAGTATCTGCTCGAATGGATGTAGCTGATAGTTCTCGTTCATCCGCGATGCATAAATTCCATCAAGCTAAGTTGGTCCTCTGCCTTTGAGATGCTTCTTTTCTTTAAGAGGCTACGTTTTCCGTCTCGACGTCCCATAATGGCGAGATAAGATCGAACTGAATTATTTTTCTAGTCGCGTCGAGTGCTGGGCAAAGTGTGTCGTTAAAGCTGTATTCAACTCGGTGCATTTGGAGAGGAAGACTGCGATAATTTTTAGTGAGCAGCGTACATGGGCTTTACCAACCTCCCATTCATACAAACAAGAAACTAAATAAAAGGGGGACATGGCGCTGCTCCTTTGTTGTCTCCTTGTCCTTTAATCGCTATGTTCAGTTATTCCAAAGCCCGTACGAGCTGCGTACGACGGCTCCACTTAAAACGACAGATGTAAATAATTTAGAAAGGTTTATCAGATCCGGTTCATATGTTCATCTTTTATTAATAACTAGTATAATTGCCCGTCAATATGACGGGATATCGTTAGTTAACTTTAAAATAGTTTCCTCCCTCCCCCTCTTTCTCTCTCCCTCTCTCCTCCTCCTCCCTCCCTCCCCCTCCCTTCCACTCTCTCCTTCCCTTCTCCCCCTCACTCCCTCTCTTAAATGTAAGGAGGGACTATATAGTCCCAACTTCACCCTCAATAAAGTCATTTTTCTGTCTGTCTTCCTTCCTCTCTCTCCCTCCCTTCTTCCCCTCACTCCACCTCTCTCTCTCTCTCCTCCTCCCTCCCTCCCCCTCCCTTCCACCCTCTCCTTCCCTTCTCCCCCTCCCTCCCTCCCCTCCCTCCCTCACTTCCTCTCCCTCCCTCTCTCCCTCTGCGTTACCATCCCTCTCTCTCCCTCCCTATCTCGTATTAAAAGCATTCAGAGCACGCTTACACCCATAAGGATTGATGTAACAATAGGATTTTGGGGTCTAACAATATAATTGGTAGCCAAGGCAACATTCCGTTAAAATGGCAATATTTCCACAAAATATGTTAATTAAACGTATAACATGAGCGATTTCGAAGTGTATGCGGAAAAAGATGAACAGAATAAGAAACTTTGTAATGTTTTCTTCAAGATGGTTCAGATCCGACGATCGCAGGTTAATTACTTCTAATTTTAATTTCCAAAACAATGAAAGCCTGCACATCAAAAAATTGATTTTTACATGTTACCTTACGGAAAATGGAAATGTCTTCCTTGGAGTCGAACCCAGGACTTTTTTGGAGATTTATTTTCGTCATTACCTTAAAATATGTTAATCAAGCATCCTTGCCAAATTTCAATCTTCTACCTATCCGGGAAGTTTGTTAAAACGCTCTATATCGGCCATCGTGAAAGCGTGACCAACCAACAGACCTTGGCTATTTTAGTATAAATTAACTGAACAATATGCTAACACTATTTCTTCGCGAATTGTGCTTTAAATTATATTATCATGATCCAGGTAACCCTTTTTTTCTGTGTAAGATTTAATGAAATATTATTTCTAGCATTTAATTTAACGGTAATAACGCGAATATTATATAAACCGGCTCTATGACATTTAACGTGGCGTGCCAAGTAAATTCATCTTGGGCTTCATGTTAGGTGCGAGTGTCAGATGTTTTCCATCCCGATGGAACACAAAATAAAGATAAAGATGTTAGCTTCCTTTCTGTGTATTAGTACGGATTAATTCCACTGCAGTTATTCGTATCTTCTCCACCTTGTTGAACTCTTTAGCAACTTACTGCGTAACTTTTCTTAGTTTTTCGGCAAATAATAAAAAGTATGTTTTTGAGCCTAGTAAAGTTAACATGCATACTTATCATAATTAATGCTTTTCCATTTTTCATTTAAAAAAGATATTTACAATAAAACAATTTTTTAAATTCCTTCATGAAACTCTTAAGACTGCATTTTTAACTGGAAAGAAAAGAAAATCGTGTATTTATGGCCAGTTTGAATTTTTCACGTTCCTCATATGGGCAGTGGCCAATACATAGAAATGTATTCTTATACCGTATCGGTCGACGCCATCAATCTCGATATATGTTTTTTTTGCCGCGCATTCCCATTCTCGAATAACTATTTCACTCGAGCAAAGACGCGTTCTATGTACGTACTTCCGAGAAAAATTTCGCAAATTTTCGACTGTAAGATCATTTATGCTAGCGCAGGTCAAGGACCATCACCATTACCACTCGCCGCCCAATTTTTCTTATCCCTTCCTTACCTCCATCTCCTTCTATTGCCTCCTTTTCCCGCTTTCTGTCCACCCTTAAAAAAAACGAGACTTCCTGAACCTATCTTCTTCTACTCTTTACCAACGTCTCCTCCTGCCGCGATACATCTTCACAAACGCTCCCTCTTACGTTTCTCCCTCCTTCCACGGCTTTCCCCTGCCAATCCAATCCCCAGACCCTCTCCTGGACTTGAGCCAACCCTTTGCTCGATTCCCAAAAGGACCCGGGACGAAACCGAATAACAATACTGCATGTATCCATTCCCTATCTTCGACCCATCCGTCCAATCCCCTCCACACGTCCCTTCAAAAACCTTTCCCACCCACTCACGCCATCCAAATCCCTTCCCTCCCCCCCCTCTTTCTCCCTCCCTTAATCCTTACCAACTCCTCCCGGACCATCGTCCAGCCTTTGCTCGGCAATTTTTCCGATACAAAACGTCCCCCTTTAGGCCCACAAAACCCGTCATCCCCGACACAAAATCAAGATCCAGTACACAACCTCACAGCTCTCTCATTTACCTGAGCCGTATCGCACGTATACGTTTCAGTCTCACCCAAAAAACACGTTAAGCCTTCCGCGTTCCACTCTTCCACGGCGAATTATAAATAATTTCCACGCCACGTTCCTCAACGTCTCTAACCCCTTCATCTCTCTGAAACACATCGCGAATTCCTCTCTTTTACAAAGCTATACCAAAATCAATCCTTCAGTGTTACGTCTGTGTGTCAAGCTTACCGTTTCTCTCTTTCTCCCATCATCCAACATCTCCCTCTCTCTCTTTCTCTCTTTCCCCAAAAGATATCACGATCGATAGATTTACGTATTTTTTATCTCTCTTTCTCTCTCTCTCTCTCTCCATTAATGATTTCGACGTGACCATTCTTTTTTTCTTTCTTCTTTCGTGGAATATCCTCGGCGCGAATTATTTATTACTCTCTCGTTCTCCCGTGGCTATATCTCTTCCTTGGCGTCGTCATATCCGTTTCTTTAATCTCCTTGGCCATGCCAACTCTGTAAGTTCCTTTGCCATTCTCTTCTCTACATATTTAATGCTCTCCTGCTCCTCTTCTAAAGCGTTTCCAATTCCTCTGAAATTTTCATCGAAGTTTTATTCAATATTTCTCCCGATTCCTTCACATTTTTTCAACCCATCTTTCTTTGCCTTTCGTTACGTCCCCCGTCATCTTTCTCGTCGCCTTTTTTAAAAACCTATTTTTTTACCCCGTTGTTATTTTTTTAGGTTTTATTTCTTTTTGTTCTTCTTTTTTCCCTTTTTCAACGCTCTGTTGTTTTTTGTTTGCGCCGTCAGCGGCTCGTTTGAGCTAAATTGAAGAGGACAACAAGTGCCGAATTGAGTTAATGATGATTTCCCATTTCCTGCTTCAACTTAATCACCTCATCGTTCCGTAACTAGTTTTTTCCGAAGTTTTCCAGAACGTTGCGTAAAAGTTTATCGTTACTTGGATGTCGGTGAGATTCGTACATTTTTTCGGCCTTGGTAGGTAGTTAGCGTGTCTGACTCCCAACCGCGGGATCGCAGGTTCGAATCTTTTAAATAGCATGGTTCTACGTGCCCGTCTTTGTTATTGTATGCATGCTCACGGTGCTGTATATGACCTAATTGGAAACAAAAATACAACGATAAGTGCATCAGTATGTAGTCATTAATACACGAATAGTACATACATATAAATTGAAAAATCACTTAGAATAATACTATTACTTCATGGTTTGAAATTCTTAGAGATCCTGTTTTTGCAAACTGTGCGCAGATGAGTCGCCTTGTTTTTTTTAGGATAACTCATTTATTGACTATTACCTCTACATTTTATTCCTCCCATCCCTTAGCATTTATGCTATAACATTAGTTTTTAGAATTTCTTGCCTCCTTTTTTATGGTGCGTGTATTTTCTCCGGTTCTTCATTCCTAAATATTTGCGTTTCGTTTCCACCGCGCATTCTTTGCGAATTAAATAAACTAATTGGTGGTTTTTAACGATTATGGCTTATTGACATACATCTGAAAATTATTTCATTTGCTTCTTTAACTAATTGAATTCGAGAGAGATTATGCAAACTAGTTTTCAAAAATTATTCAAATGCGTATATCTATGCAATGCTAGTTATTTTGAATTTGATTCTTAAAAAATCATTTTTACTTCACCATCAAGAAAATTGTATATCTATAACAATTTAGACACTTAAGGTTCGTAAAAAGCAATATTTATTGTAACAAATTATTCTTTGGGATCACATGCAATTTACCGTATCATTTTTTTTCATAGGTTTCATCGTATAGAGTTACGATTTATCTTCATATTTTGCTCTTCGACATTTTTCCAGTCCGCTTCCTGAAATAACGAATTCCTTTTTACCATTTCCGATAGACTTTTCCTTAACTTTGATATCAGATTCTTCTTCATTCTTTTGTCGTTTTTGAGTTTCTTTTCAGTATTTTTCAAACCGCAATTTAATCAGATTTGACAATTTTTTGTTTAATTTGTTTATTTGTTAAAACTCAATGGATATACTACATCTTAATTTGTAGAATATCCTTTTCACCCATTTGCATTTTTATGAATATATAATATTTATGAGATAAATAGATAATTTCGTAAGTACTATTTGGATTGTATTAAATGTTATCTTCAAAATGGCAGCATCCTCTCAAAATGAGGTTTCGTTCCGGAAACAGAGTTAATGCACTCAAAGAAAGATTCTTTCATGAATTAATACAGTCTTTTATTAAAAGCTACCACCAAGAAAATAATACATTTTATTATTTTAAGCTCAACATTTCCGTTTAGATGTATTATATTCCAATCCCAAGCATTCCCTTTAATTTCGGTGATATTATGTGTCGATAACGTTTCCAGCCAACTTACTGGGCCTTAAAACGCCATTACAAACAAAACGCGCCGGATGTAGACTACTTTCTTTTCTCAATTCAGCCTACCCTTTTTAAAACTCCCTTCGATGACATTAAAACGCTCCGCCAATTGGATGGACCCCCTTTTTTTTTGCATCCTCCGGGTGGAATGACAGCATGTTGATTTCCATTCACCCGCAGACAAAGGAGTACCTGAGTCAACAATCTCCTCTCCTCTTTCCGACATCACAATTCCTTCAAATCCTTAAAAACATTTTCTTCTCCCTTAAGCCTTCCTTTATACTTTTCTCTCTTACGTTCTCTCATCCTTACACTTCCCCCTTCCTCTTCTTCTCTCTCTCTCTCATCTAATACTGTATCCTACCTCCTCATCGCAGACATGATCCTTACACCTCGCTTCCTTCTCCCTCTCTCTCTCTCTCTTTTCAACCCTTTTCATTCCATCCCATCATTTCCATATCTTTCCATAGCCTATATCTCCCCTCTAATACCTCCCTCGCCCTCTTCCTCTACCAACCACGTCCGTCCTTCCATATCTTCCCCCATTCTGCCCTTTTTCTTCCTCCCCTCCCTTTAAGAATTCCAGTCTCCTCCGTCACTCGCATTCCCATCTCGTTTTCCTCCCCTCCCCTTTTCTCCTCCCCCCCCCCCCAGCAAACCCTCTCCTCTCCGTCCTGAAAACCCCTCCCGGCCGTCCCTAACCGTCTCGAACACACCCCACCAAAAAACAATCTCTCCAGATTTTCTCTTTTTCCGTCTCCTCCTTCCTCTTTCTTTCTCATCCCATCTCCCATGTCCTCTTTCTCTCCCTTTACTCCCCTTCCCTATCTTCTAATTAAGTTTAAACGAAGCCCCGGGGACAGGACCTTTCCAAAGCTCTGCATTTTTAATGAAAGCGTCTCTCCTTTTTTGTTTCCCCTTTAGCCCTCTTTCTTCCTTTCGCTCTCTCTCTCTCTCTCGCGCGCGCTTTCTTACGCCGTCTGTTTCTCTTCATTTTTCTCTTTACATCCTTCTCTGCCACTCTCTTTCTTCAATTCTACATCATAATCCTACTTTCTTTCTCCGTTTCGCGATGACTGGAACTTGTCTTGAGGAGTGGAAAGAATGTCTCTTGCCTTTCAAAGCGAGTAACGGAAGATCTTAACGAGGCGATTATAAACACTGAGAGATAGGCTTTTCGTGTGGTGTAGCAATTATCATTATTATTATCATTAAACGTTACAATGAGGTCCAATCGGTCACGTGGTAACGATACAGTTAACGCGGAACGAGTATAATCTAAAGTTAAATAGTATTGATACATTTACAAAGTCATTTAGATGGTTGTGTTAGGATTTTTCAAGGTTCGCGGTAGGCCTTCAAGGCTACTGAAGCGGTCCCGGGGCCCACGAAGTTCCCACAGTTCACCGTCTTACCAAGCAGTCCCATATTTCTCCCCCACCAGTCATACGCACCTACGTCCCCGTATTTTAGCGCCCGGGGCAAACTGCTAAATATGCGCCATCTCCCCCCTTCAGTAAAATATTTTCTCTAGTTTATGTAGTTACTATTTGGATTTTTTGCGCCCCTTTCAGATCCCCCGCTTGCCCCGCCCTAGTTACGGCACTGCGCACATGTAATAATTTGACAGCCACTACACTAAGGTTACCATAGTCCTCCTTTTTCAATTGTTGTCCTTCCTAAGCATTTTGTCCCAGGTCCTCCTTTTTTGAAAAATTTTCTGTCTTTGTCCTTCCTTTTACTTAACTTTGTGTATCCATGGAACATTTATACCTACTTTGAGAACTCAGACCTATGCTAACCAATATCATGTGATTTTTCCTCCTGTCTGTCACTTTGTTATATGAGCAGGGAGTTTGTCTTTCTCTCAAGACACAATTTTCAGAGTACACAAAGCTTTTCGACAAGCTGCTTGTTAAATGATCTTTGTCCAGCTCGCTGATTGTTTTCTTAGCGATAAAGAACACTTTGTCTGCTAGAATAAGTGTTTTATTTTCTCCTTGATTATATTTGTTTGGTTTCAGGTTTATTACAATTCTGGTTTATACAGCGTACAATGTATCCCATATCCCATCCTGTTCCTTAAAATATTTATTTAGTAAAACAAAGTCAATTCATTCCTGCTCACTTAGTTGTTATCGGCAATGGAATTGAGTGATTTTAGTAGGTTTTTGTTTCTGTGCGTACTAGTTAAACTCTTACAGCTTCCTATTGCTTGTTTTGTTTTTCCTCTATCAGTGAATTGTGAAAAAATAGTCATATACTGTGTCCTGACTGAGTGAAATTTGAATAGCTGCGAGTACTTCATTATTATGGCAAATATAATTTTCTCATTTTAATTTACAATGTCATCTTCCATTTTATTATATTGATTTTAAAATCTTTGTTGTGATGCCCTACGAAATGTCTTCAGCGAAGAAAAGAAAATGTCACTTAAATGTAACGTTAGTTAAGGAGTTTTCAGATTTAAGACCTGTTGGAAATGATGAAACTGTCATTATATATTGTATATGTTCAGCAGTATTTAGTATCGCAGTTGGTGGGCGTTCAAGTATTACGAAGCACAATCTTTCCCAAAAGCACCAAAGTTCTCTTAATATAGATCCCCTCACATAAAAACCCTTATTTTATTTTCAAAAACGTTAAATAAAGCATCTAAACAATTTTTTGATAATGAAATGTGTCCTTCCTTTTTTTTATAAAAAATCGGGATTTGTCTTCCCTTTTGGTCAAAAATATCTGGTCATCTTAAACTACACATACACACACACTTTACAGTAAACTTTCACACTTAACATTAGTACTCTTGTACATAAAAACCCTTATTTTATTTTCAAAAACGTTAAATAAAGCATCTAAACAATTTTTTGATAATGAAATGTGTCCTTCCTTTTTTTTTATAAAAAATCGGGATTTGTCTTCCCTTTTGGTCAAAAATATCTGGTCATCTTAAACTACACATATACACACACACTTTACAGTAAACTTTCACACTTAACATTAGTACTCTTGTAGTCTATCTATAAACACGTTACTCTTTGGTGAGGGATTAAGTAGTCCTTCAGATAACTTAATCCGTTCCACTACTGTTCTATTTATGAAAGAATATTTAATGTTTTGTCTTTTTATTCAAAAAAACTTTATATTTGTGTGAGCACCAATTAGAATATTTTGAAATATACTTCAAAGAAATACATTCGCTTGGAAAATGATACTTTAAAATCCTGAAGCCAAACTATGGTCTCGTTTGATTTTTTTAATATTGATAAAATATTATCGATACCTTTCTTATTACACGGTAAAGTTGTCTGTTATAAAATCTGCCATCTGCCATGACAGAATGGTATAAAAAACAACAAGATTAGAGATCCAGTTTTTGTAATTGATAAAATTGGTTTTACCGAGTGTTTAAATTCTAAACCTCTGAGTTTTGTCATTAAATTTTAGACTCGATGTTCAGTTTGAAACGAATATAATTGCGCAACATTTTTTCGCGTCTTCGTGAAAATGTTTGCACTGAAATGTAATCGCATTCCATAATAGAAGTACATAATTTTTAGACTAAAATTAGGTTTTAAATAGCAACTCAAATGCAAATCTTAATCTAAACAATTCGGTGTGACATTTATCGTGCATTAGAGAATGCGATGTAATTTTTTCAACGGATGTAAATATGCTGACGGCATCCGTTAAATTTAAATTTAAACTCTTGGTTTGATAATTTTCTCATCATAAAATTAGTACTGTAATGCTTATACATATTTTTTTATATTATCCGATGGCATTCTGGACAAATGCTAAAAAATCGTATCTTTCTAAGCGTATTTTGCCCTATTTTCTTACCTGTAACAATAGTAGATTTTATTATTTTTTGGTCCTATACTTCGATTATGTACTTTATATATCATTTTACTATAGGATATAAACTATTATCTTCTCTTAATATAATTAAGGTTAAAATTTTATTATTTACGAAATTTAATCCCTCGGACAATTATTTAAAGTACAAACTATAGTTTTTTCGATTATTAAAAACATTTTGTTCCATTAAAGGGACTATAATAGATTATGTATACCTTGTACTCATAAAACGGGCAAATAAACCAAATGCTACTATCGGGCACAAAGGCTACAGCTGATTTATTATCGGTATACTACCTCTGAGAATGGATAATTTGTTGCTGCAATGCTAATTTATTTAACTCAGTGACTTATGGTTGCAGGAGTAACCTACATCAAGACATTAGCTGAGTTAAGTAACTCATATTTAGACTTATGCAAATTAATGAATGGAAATCAGATATGCGTGTTTCCTCTAAAACATTATTGGTAACGCTAAGAAGCTATGAGGCATAAAATTACGTCGTCCAACTAATAGGATGATAACTGCACACTATATTTAAATGTTTGTCTCAAAGTTCATAGTATGAAATTATTGATAAGTAATCACTTAGCCTTCACATAAATCGGCAAATCAGTTTCAATAATTCAATTTCAATTATCTCGGTATTTATGGAATTGCGAATTTTCTATCCTTAAAAAAGAAAAGTTGTGTTGAAGAATCCCAGAGTTATCGTAAAGAACAAAGCATTTGAGATTGAATGTCGGCAAAATATGAAACAGTCTTCATATTTCTCGTGGCTTAATGTTCTCTCGGATATGCAACTGTTGCGACCTTTGCACCAATGCTCCCTTCAAAGCGGAAATTTTCTCGGTATAATTGAAAATCAAGCGGAGTGATTTAACGTATTTATTTCCCGAGTACACCATTCTCTGATGTAGTTCCTTTGACACGGCATCAGATAGGCTTTTTGTGATTACAGTGACAATTGTCTGGCGAATTGCGGCAGGCGAGGGCGAAGCTTCATGGAGTTAACACTTTTGTAATTCCAATGTGGAAGTTCAGTCCGAAGTCTGTTATTTACATTTGCATTATTACTCTACAAGCCACCGAAAACGTATGGCGGGAACAAAGACGGAACTGCGTCACACACGGGATAGCCAAATGAGATTTGAACTCAGTATTTAAATAGGTGCTGCGGTATTAATGAAATTGTAGCTGCTCTCGCCGAGATTATTATGATAACCTCCTAAACAGGAAAAAGGATTTGAACAAAATCCGAAAACTGCATTTATGCCAACCGCGAAAAAATTAACTGAAGTGATTATTTAGCACATTTCTGTGAGTTATAGTCTCACGTCCAGTATACTATGACAGGAATCAATCGATTTCATCTGCCTACCGACTTGTATTGACTTCAAAAATGAATTTCAATGGGTGTTGACAATTTAAGCTTCAAAATTTTCAAATGCCTTAGAGCAGGGCTGGCGAACCTATGGCACGCGTGCCCAAAGTGGCACGCGGCATTCACTGCTGTCCCACGTTTTTTTGCCCCACCAACCTTGCTAAATTATGAAATAAAATTATATATATATCTGAAGCCGTAGAGATTGTATTTGATTATCATAACTACCAAATGATGCTGCGAGTGAATAATTATTTTATACAAACCGGGAATGTTGACAGGAGATTCCTCAGTGGGCCGCCGACTGGGCGAGCACGTGACTTTGGAAAAAAAGTTCTATAGTTTGCGCGTTTTCGGTGGCAGTAGGATATGCGAGAGACAGTTCTGGTTCGGACGTTGCGTGGTTTTGTAGATTGACGTTTTTTACAGATTTTCCCTTGCATTTAAATGACTTGAACACCAAATTACAGGGGTTTGAAAAAGCAATTGATGTTATGTTTGATAAATTGGAAGATTTTAAACGTGATGTCAACAATAGGACTTATAAATATTTCCCAATCCTACAAAAACGCATGAATGATATTGAAAATCATGAAAAACCAGACATGACTGCAATTTTAAAGCATTATTGATTGAACTATCGAACAATTCTCTTCAAGATTTATTCAGTTCAGGTCATTTGAAGAAACTCCAAAATTCATAAAATGTGCAATGTTACGTTAGACACTGATTTTGGAAAGGTTGCAATGGATTGATTTGAATAATTTTGAGATGCAGTTGAATGATTTACTAAGCAGCTCAATTTGGAGGCAAAAGTTTGTCGATATAAGAGCTGAACTCGAAAATATTGAAAGAGATCGGTCGGGTCAACACTGAAAATTGCAGAAAATGAAGTTCTAAAAGTCTGGGATTCCATTCCTGAAACTTTTGACTGTCTAAAAAATGTAGCAATGTCAATACTATCATATTTCATCTACATATTCATATGTCATTGTTTTCAGTAATGAACATTGTCGAGTCTAATTTTAGGAGTAGGCTTAACGAAGCTAGTGCTGCATGTATAGCTCTCAAAACGACCAAGTACAAACCTGATATAAAATATCTGTCACCCTTGGTACAGCAGCAAAAGTCTCACTGATAGTAAAATATATTTATTTTATTTTCCTATACTTTTTATGTAATATAATATGAACCAAGGCTTATCATTGTTACTTTATTACTGCCACAGTGATATTTCTTCCGTATTATATCTGGCATTACTTATAAATAATGTTATTACTTTCTCCATACGTAGTAATGGGAAAGTATTGTGATCATGAAAAAAATCGACTTCGAGATTTCAACGGAAATACACGTTTTGAGGTCTCTAGAACACGTTTAGACTATTTTAGGAATGATGTCTGTGTGTGTATGTGATGGTGGGCGCTCTAACTCGAAAAATAATTGCCATATCATTACAAAATTTCATATATCACACTTTGGTATGAACATAAAGTGCTCATTAGTTTTTGGACAATACCGGTTGACCGGAAGTCGAGGTTTATTCGAAACCCGATTCGGTTTCTGCGATATTTCTCCGGTAATACCTCATTATTGTAGATACAGCTCCATACAAATATTATAGAGAATGTAATTTCCTACAACCTCTATTTTAAACAATTTTCTATAGCAGTTATTGTTTAAGAATTATTTATAAATAATCGGTTTTTCGGTTTCCGTCAAATATCTCCTTAAAAACGTCGTAATTGGTCATCTTCGTGAGGACCAAAGTTGTAGATAATAATATTTCTTCCAAGTTTTGTTTGAAACAAATTTTCGTAGGACCATCCATTTCGGAGATATTTTGATTTTTCTTAATACCAGTATACAGCGCCACCACCATGTGGCGGTGAATTCTGTAAACATTTAAAATATACGTATTTTACGGCAATAAGGACGACTGTATTCCTTTACGATACGAAATGATAATTTTGCCTCATAATGCTATTTATAATAATTTAAATATCTATACCCCAAATATGGAGAAAGTCATGTGTTGGCCACATCAGATTTTTTTTAAAATTATCTAATTTAAAACAATATAGATGTTATTAACTATTTAAACAGGCTTCCTAAAATGCTTGAATTTATTTTAATCTCTCTCTGTTATAAATTGTGTAAGTAAAACAAAATGAATACAAGTATATAAAATTTTAAAATAAAAACAAATAAAACGCAAATTAATAATTATTTTTATTTCTTACAAATTTATTATTTGTCCCTTATTATCGTCACAAAGTCATTAATTTTGCCTCTTATGAAAGGTAAAACCCCCTTTGGCTTATAAACTAAAAATTTATTGAATTAAACTTCATCTTTTAGTAAATTAAAGATTGCTTTTAATTTTAAATTCTTTTTAAAATATTAATCGCCTATAATTCTCTAAAAACATCTGTAATGATGTCCATCATAATTATTTGATTCAATATAGAAATTTTGAAGTATTTTATTGTTTCGTGAAAACAAGAGGATACTGTTACAAATAAATAAATGCCGGTTTGGAGAAAATTTCTTTTTTATCATGTGCATGATTTAATAATTACATAATGCGTTGTTATTATCTTATCGCGTATATGTCAGCAGATATATTTCTCATAGGAGGTATGGCGCGAACATTAGGATTTATCAATATATCCAATACACCAATATCACTTTCTGGATCAATTTTATTACATTTTTATGATACCTGAATTTCATATGCCAGAACTAAAGTCCGCCATTCGCGCGAATGAATTGAAGGATGCAGTAGCATGCCTATTCTACGCAATAAATATCGTGTTGCAGTAGGCATTCTTTCATCGTTTTGCACGGAATCGTTCATTTCGCCGCCGAAAAAAATCCCAGAAGGAAAACGGATCAGAAAACAAATATCCAGATTAGTAAAATATATTCTCGGTGCAAGCAATAAAATGCATCCTTGGCAAAAAATAACCGTTTTCATGTAAACAGGAGCAATTAATAATGCAGTGCAAGCAAGTAAATCTGAAGTTTTATAATGCCATACATTATCCGACGCATGCTTACGAAATGTGGATCTTGTATTTCATAAAGAAAAGAAAGAATTTTGAAATAAAAACTCGATAAGCGAGAATATATGTAACTATCTAAAAATATGCAGGATAAAAAATACGAGACTCCTTTTTCCTATATTAAATTCTTCCGATTTCGACCTAACGATGTTTGAACGATATTTGATATAGAAAAGATTTAAGGGATAAGCTCATATTTTATGAATTGAAGGAAATAATGAAGAATAGAGTCGCAAATTAACTATATTCTATATAAGGAATATTATTAGGCGTATTTTCATTTAGCGTGGGATTCTTTATCGCATTTTGACAACCTCATGATGAGATAAGCGTCGAATTATTATTTATAAAAAAATGGTCCTTTCTATTTATTTTACCCCTCAAAATTGAGATGATATTAATAGCAACCAGTATTACCATAAAAGCATGGACGAAACTAATCAAGAATCGGTTCAAGTAAATAATCAGCTGTATGCTTCGATTGCTATGCCAATTGAACTGAGAAACAGTACTGGATTCTGGAAAGATATTTGATCTTTTACAAGACATAATGGTGGTCTCTTAAATATTTGTCTTTCCAAATACGCCATATATTAAATGATTTTAGGCTTAATTCTTTCTACCCGCTAATGTCCCTCACTCTATCAGTCTTACTTTTCTCTGTCTCCCCATCATGCCTCATTTCCCTCTCATCCCTCTCCCTCCATTACCCCCCACCTCCCGCTTTCACCTTTCTCCCAATCCATCTCCTCTTCCTCTCTCTCTCTCTCTCCCCCTCCCCCGACCCTGTTGCCAGCTTTCCCGCCCCTATCCCGCAGTGACGTGTATCCGATCCCTGGGGGCCGCAGTGTTGCCAAGTCTGAGCCTTCTCTATCGATTCAAGCATCTCCCCCATCCCACTCTCCGGACCTCAGCATCCCTCTTCCCTCAGCTAGCGGCACCAAGGGCTCCCCTCCTACACCTCCACCGCACCACTACTACCGCCACCATCTCCTCTCGTACACCCCTTTCTCTCCCGCCAAAAAACCCCCGCCATAATTCACCACTCCCTCTCACGGTATCCTCCCTTCCACCCCCTTAAATCCAACCATGTCCTTCCTCCCACTCCATCCCTTCTAACTCCCTTTTAGGCATCCTTTCCATTCATTCCTTCTCTTCGGAACTTTAACTTCTCCTTCTCTCGTTTCTATTTCTTCGTCCTCTCTTTCTCTCTCTCCTCTCTCTCAGCTTTGTGTATCGTTCTATCTCTGAATTCCATGTTTTACTCTCCTTCCCTTTTCGGAATCACCTGACAATGAAAGATAAGGAGAAATTCGGATCTTTTGGTTTTTTTTTGCGCGCTCCAAGTCGACAATCCTCTTCTCCTACTTGTGACGGAGCAATGCTCCGTTTTTTTTTTTAAGGGAAACTGGCGTGTGATAGCGTGCTAGACTGATTTATCTGGCAATAGAGTGTGAGAGAGAGAGGGGGGGGAGGGGGGGAGGGCAGGGGGAGAAAGAAGACTTTTCAATTCTTTCAGACGTAATTTTTGGTCCATCGTGTCGAGGAGGAAAAAAATAATAGCATTTTTCGACGCGAGAGAGGACGGCGACGAAAAAAATAAAGAACGACGGTAAGAAAGTCGGATCGCGATATTCGCCATAAAAGGAAGCGAGGCATATCCAGTTGCATGGGTCGGTGCCGCCCCATTGACATAGATGTTCTGGAGGAGAAGAGAGGAGAGAGAGAGAGGGAAAAAAACGAATAGGTGTCCCAAATCCCGTGTCTACATTTCGGTCATGTAAAAAAAAATTGTCTTTTATTTTCTCTCTCGCGAAACTGTTAACTTTTCCTTCGATTCAAGTGGCTTTTTCTCTCGATGTGGTATTCACCGCCGAGATGTTCGATATAAGCGTCGGAAATTGTCTCTCGTTGAATTTAATCCCTTGCCGAAATATACGTTAACGATTTTATCCTCCCGTTTCGAAAGCACCGATTAAACGACGCTGTGTGTGTTTCTTTTATGAATCGTAGTCATCTTGGTTCCTTTAGAACGAATATCGATCGAAAAAGAAGCTTCGGGATACGTATATTGAATTTTTTTTGGACGATTGTTTTCTCGTCTCGCCGCGAATTTATTTTTAAAATTTCCGCTCTGAATGCGAGCTCTTATTGTCGTTCGTTGACAACAATTTCGGAGCAGGCGAAAATTCCAAAGGTACCTTAATTGCGTCGTTGTTTATTTTATTAATAATTGTTAGTTATTTTTATTGCTCCTGTAGAACGTTCAAACCCGGTTTGTTTTCCTAATGATGTCATTACACCAGGAATATAGGAGTATATTTTTTTTGGTCTACATGAACATAAACGGAACCGTGGTTGGATGTTTCCTATAATGATGGATATAATCTTACATTCCTCTGCTAAGTATTTCGTGAATGAAGGCATTTTTATCACCATCCTAGAATATTTGATGAAATTAAATTTAATAAAAGTTATTAAAACGTTTATTTTTATCGACCGTAGCAGAGAACTTTTCCTCTCCTCAGGCAGTCTGCCTCTGGCTACTGACTTCAAATTAAACTTCTTTTCTACAGTTAGGAATTAACTTTTGAAGCGTTTTACTTTTAATCTTTTATCACGATTTTTTAAATACCGTTAAACTTATGAATATTTTACTATCATTTAAACAAAGTTAACATAATTGGTGTAAGAGGAGAGCTTCAAGCGCATCTAACAATAAGACTATTAAAACGAAAACTGCCATCTTTTATCCTGCATTCCCGAATAAAACATCCTAAACGAGAAATACTTATATGAAATGCCTTCTTTTACTTGTCCTAACGTCTCTTCAACGTTGACTACTTCTCAAGTAAGTTGTGTCCAGATGTCATTTCCTCTTAGAATATTATTAACGAACACTTAAATGAACTCAATTTACATTTTATTCAATCCAGATACCAAGAATCTAGTATATTTTATTCTCAAAGATTTTTAATCTTAATCTGGATAACATGCAGCTACTAAATTATATCTGCATCTAAAGTACTCGTATTTATACACACACACACACACACAAAGGGGCATATTTCAATACAAGAATTAACCAGTCGATCATAGATCGATTCTTTTAAAGTTTACACCTTTTTGGAGACTCGTGAAGCCCACTTAAAATGGCTTTAAAGGAGCGACATTGGTAGTTTAAGGTAATTCTGAAGATGATCCACCAAAGAGCGAATTATACGCGTTCTTTCCTTTTACAAGATAAAGGAAAACTTGCAGATTTTATAGTTCTTTAAATTTTGTATTGATTTTCGTGCATTTGAAAAAATGTTTCTGGCGTACCTCGCGCTAAAAATAAATTCCTGTGTCCGGTGTGTTTCTTCAGTTTGCTAACGTTTCTTTAAACGCGAATGATTGAAGGGATTTTAGCTACTTTTTTAGGATGTTTTCCCGGCGGATTTTGCTTTCTCAATAATTCTGGGCATAATTTTCAGAGAGAGATCCGATCTACATGCGTATGTATATACATACTATATATATATATATATATATATTTATTTATTTATATTTATATATATATACATACTATACATACATACATACATATATATATATATATATATATACACACACGAGTGTGTGTGTATACATATATACATGGGCATATTATTATTAAACATATACATAAATACGTCTTGCGAAATTCAGGATAAAATTTTCATTCTTGAACATTCCACATTGTCTTCCATTCCTTTTTTTCCGCGTTAAATTACAAGCGAGAGGTTTCGCGAATATAAAATAAAACTTAACAACACATCAGAAACTCCATTTTCATTCGATATAACCGCGTTAGCGTAAGAAGGGAGAAGGGGAGAGGAGGGGGGTTGAGCAGGTACGAAGAGTCTTACGTGCTGCTGCCTTTCCGTATCTATTTTTAGCCGTCCACGGAAGGTGACGTCTCCGCCCTGCATCCCTGGTCCCCACGTGTCCCCAATGGTATCAATGGCCCACGCGGACACCATTGAAGGCAGATCGATATTGCGAGCACACTCCTCCCTATACATTCGCCTTCTTTTCTTTTGTCCTCTTCTTCTCTCTAGGGCTGGAGCGAACCTCTCTCTTTTTTCTCTCCTTCCCTGTCTCCTTTAATCATCAATCTCTCTTTCTCTCTCTCTTTCTCTCTCTCTCTTTCTCTCTCTCTCTCTCCCTCTCTCCCCCACCCTCCCACAGTGCCCTTCGAAATCGATTTGAGATACCCCACTGTCATAAGCGAATCCCAGCCAAAGCGGAGGAGAAATTTCGGAAACGCTTTTTGAAGAGGGAGAGAGAGAGGAGTTTGAAATTAAAGAGGAACCTCTTCGAATATTCTCTCCTTCGACGTTTTTCGGTAGGAGTTTTTTTCCGTCGCTCCCTAAGGAAAAACTATCGGAATTTTGTTTTTTTTTCTCTCGCCTCTATTGTCTACCGTCCGTACGGTTAGGTCCCTTAACGTCCAGGCTCGCTTCGTAAATATTTATGGCATTGTTTGATGCCACGTCGCTGTACGGCTTAGCGCGACGTTTTTTTTTTTATTTTCGCTCGGAAAAAAGTTTTAGGTATCGATGAGACGGGTGAACGGTGGCCGAAACGAATCGACCGAAAAATTCTTTATACGAAAGAGCTGCGGGTTTTCATAGAATGCCTCCCGCAAGAAAATGTGTTTTTAACAGGCTCGGAGTGCCTATTAATGAGGTGTGTGTTACGCTTTGATTGGATTTTTATCAACGTCGCATGGGCAGGTTTTAATTTCACACGCCGAAATGATATAATTTCATATTGGTTTGCGTCTTATTTAATTGTTAACAAATTTCTGACCTCGTGTATTCTTAATTGTCATTATGACGAATTTCGTACCGATCAAATTGTTTAATTGATGAATAAGTAACGGTCTATTTATCTGGGTTGAATGAGATACGTTAACTACTATTAACAACCACTTGAAGGAAAAGTCATCGGTGAAAAGCTTCTGATCGAACAAAAATTAGGTTATATAATATTTGTTAAATTGCTTAGAAATAATAAGTCGGTGTAATTAATAGTGCCGGGAAAGTGATGAATGAGAGAAAATAGAGAAATGGATTAATAGTCAATAGAAATATGAATCGCGTTATCATAAAATCATCTTATTTCGTCAAGTTGTTGAAAATGGCGTCGTTATACGTTTTTGCGACAGTATGTCAAATGAAAAAATACTTTAAGTTATGAACCCATCAAAGAAATAGCGTCGCATAAAATTATGCCTAATTGAAAATTAAACCGATTCGATCGTGTTTCGCTAGCCTTTGTTCGAAAACAATCGACGCGTTATTTTATCAGAAATCGTACCAAAATTTTTCCACATTTCCTGACCCGTGGTTCAGTATCGTTTCGTTAGCTCGAAATTTTAAATTCTTTTTTTTTACCTATAAATTTTAAAACTACGATCACGCAATTGTTTGGAAATTCAATCTTTCATTTTCTTTTTTTTTATATATATACAACGAACCATTCGGATATCCCGCACCGGATGTATTTTCGCTCCAATCTGCACGGCGAATACTTTATGTGAATTTTTTATCACGTGCATCGAGATAGGCGGTGCTAAACCCGTCGCATCAAAGTGTGTGTATGTGCGTCCCATAACGGTCGCGGTCGCCGAATTGTTTGCCGAATAGTGGGCGAAGGGCGGCGTTGGGAATCCGGTAGATGGGAGCATAAATTCGTTGCGATTTAAAGTTTCTCCGCCGTCAATTATTTCCGGCCGAATTGATTCCGCGATTATTTCGGTTCGAATCGCGGACGTTAAATTCTCTCGTTCGGGAAACGGTTTTTTAAGAGCGCCGAAATTCGTTCTTTTCCGATTCGCCATTTTATTCTGGTTTTCGAGTTCGAACGAAATCGATGTACCGTTAAAATAAGAGACATTCAGATATCGTCTCGCAAATACCTATTTGAAGCACTCGTGGAGAGGTTCTTTTCCGTGCGTGATATCGATTTATATCGTTTTTTTAATGATCTGTATCGAAATGAAACTATTAGTATGCTAGGTACACAGACGGTTTGAGTGCAAAATTTTTCCTTTTTTTCTGAAGTAAGCGTTTTGGTTTTATGTATGGCTTAAGAATTTGAGTTTGCTCCTTTCACTTGGTTTCTGTGGCGGTCAAAAGTGTTATTACTGCTCTGATCGTAAATGAATACATAGGTTCAATTCTCTTTATTTTTTGTGACAGTGCTGAATTGGGATTAATATACTGATTTTTGCCGTAGTCCTTGATGATTTCTGTATTTACAATTTGGCCCGCAGAATTTTAGGATATTTTTTGACGAATAGCACTTACATAAAGTTATTATTAATCGCATTAAATGTATGCGAATTTCAGAGCTTTTCCGTGAGTTAGTAAAGTAATAGAATAGCTGCAACGCATTGCACCAATTGTGCACAAAAAGTGGTTGCTATTCAGTTTTTTTCGTCTCGTCCATTCGTTCTTACCAGTATTTGTCTTCTCAACACGTCTCATTAAAAAAAACACACAAAGCAAGAAATATTTTTGATTAATTTAGGTGGTTACTGATTCACTATTAATGATCAGGCTCGTTCTTTTGGGTAGATACCTATTCTAACGTAAGACTTGTGCATAAAAAAAAGTTCTTCATAAATCCTCAAAATGGCATTAGATTTTCTAACAACTTGAAACTCTAGAGGAAATAACGAAGTCTATGCGCAGCTAATAATTGTTAAAAACTCGCGGCAAAAACGGAAAACAATTACAATAATTTAACGAGGGCGTGAATCTTAGAATAACTGCCAAATAGGCTACGTGGTTGCATGAGAGCGTTGTCGTAAATACGAAGACGGTCTTACAAATCAGCCAGATGGCTTATGCGTTGCGACATAAATTTAAGGATTTTTTTAAAGGGTTATATTGTTATAATTGACTGCCTTTGTGACCCATATAGCAGCTTCGGATTGTATAAGGAATCTTCAGGGCTTTTTTCCGTATTAAGAATGCCATTCTCCTCTCTCAATCTCTTTCTCTCTCTCTTTTTCCCTCTCTAAATATCTCTCTCATTCTTTTTCAACCCTTTTTTCAACGCTCGCGCGCTTCCTATCTTCTCTCTCTCTCTACGCCATTCGACCTCTCGACCTCCTCCCACTCTTCTTCCCAAGAGCTCGACACGACTCTCACCTGAAAGACAAAATAAAGTCTTCCTTCTCCTTTCTATCTCCCACTGTTTGTCCTTGGAACACGTAGGGAAGAAATTACAGGCGTTAGGGAGTTGGGTGAGCCTTTTTTTCCGTCGGGTGTAGGAAATCAGCCCTCTATTTTTTTTACCTTTCTCTCTCGCTGCCGGTGTTTTTTGTGTATGTTTCTGTATCGTTAGAAGCGTGGCCTTGCGTTTCAATGTATTTAAGACTACGTGTCATGCATACAGTCGGGCAAAGTTTTCAGTTTTGGAAAATATGAGCGACGTCGCGAAACATACTTTTAAGAATTTAACATCTTGTTCATTTTATGGCATCCCTTATCTTAATATTTTTTTTTTTGGTGATTTAGGATGAAAAATAGCGTCTTATAAGGGTATAAAATGAAGTAACTCTTAAATGCAGAGTGGTCCATTAGTTCCCAACGGGTTGTGTTAATTAAAATTTTTAAAAAATCAAAGTAAATTTGTTAAAATAAGTTTTAAAATATTTGAGGAATATTCATAGTACAAAGTGAAACTATCTCGATAATTATTTCTAAACTTTTTTATTTTATTTACTGTTTTTATGTTTTTGCTTCATCGTAACCAATTGGGGTTTATGGGCCACCATTTGCATGGGGAAATAAAATTCTGAGACATAAAACTAATATTCCCTCTTTCACGGAAATATATGTAAATAACGACACTTCTTGATATAACATCGGAATTTCAAATTGAATGATTTTTCCCTTCGATTAAGATTAAATATAAAACTCCCGTCTTTCTTCAATTCAACTTTTATTTCTCGAACCTCCTTGCGGATATTTCGAAATTCTTATAAAAATACCTCTTATGCTTTCCCCTTTCCTATCCTATTCTTCGAAGTGTTCGAGCTGTCGCTTTCCCCCTTTTGAAGGGAATTTCGCCGATCGCGGTGATTTTTTTTGTCGTGGAAGTCCCCTCGATAATCGACGCGCTTCTGGAATTCTAAAAATGGCTTTTCCGGAATCAGGGTGAATTGATCATCGTTAGACTGACGCGTTCATCTTTGGCTTCCTCATCTCCTCTCCTGATTGGCTCCCAGCTTTTCACCCCCTCTTCTCGCCTCCAATCAACTTCAGTTAGCGCGTGATGCGGAAAGGTGGCTTAGATGACGTAACTGTATTGTAGCTCAGTGAATATATTCATTCCAACTGCTCCCTCTATGCGCCAACCTTCGGGTTCGAATCATAACGCATGGTTACAAATAAAGAATTGGCAAAGCTTTGTTGAAGAATTTATTCATTTAAAAAATAACAATCGACTTATTATTTAAAATTTTATCGAGGATAGTATTTCAACATTTGTAATGCTTTTTCAATTCTGAATAAAATTCCAGAGGAATACATTGTTCTTGTCTTTCAATTATAAGGTATGGGATTCAGGTTTGAGAATTAACCATCATGCTTGACATCTTTTGATTAAATCTGTGAGATGCATCTCCGTAAAATTTATCCGTAATAGGGTGCAACTTTACAGCGAACGGATGATCTTAATTTTGTATTCCATAATCGAGAGCTAACGTATCTGCAAGTAATACGAGTCTCTTAGTTATCCTTCGGCACCGTGTTACCAGACACATGTTTAAATTGGATAAAATAAAGTTACGTTGCGTTTATGTCTGACCTCATTGTCGCTAAAGAATTCGATTAAATCTGTTAATGGGAAATAATATACAGTAATACATATTTGTTAAAGATTAACATGGTTATTGAAACATCTTCACAAAAAATAAATCCTTGTGATAACTGATGACACGCTTTCCCAAATTTATTGAAACAGTACGTATACTGTAGTGGTTCTCGAATTAATAATTTACGTAGAGAATTTTAACTACAATAATTTTGAATTTATATGGAAAGCATGAAACAGGTACGTATCTTGATGAAGTTTTTTCTAGTTTTGCGTCCCCATTAACTATCTTTCTCTAATTCACCAACTTCTCTGCTACAAGACTTTCCAAACTGCGGGGCATTTGCTCAAAGTAAAGTTACAAATTGCTCAAGCCTGTCACGTTTCTTTTCTGTTAGCCGTAACTTCAATACGTCTTCTAACCCAAGTTTTGGTCCAATATTCTCGGAGGTCGGTAAAACCGCGTTGCAATTTATTTGTCATGGACGATATTAAGATAAATTTACTTTGCTAATACAAAAATTTATTTCTCTTAAAAAAAACACGCAATGGCTTTAAAGAAAAATGCTTAATTATATACAGAATCTAGAGAAAGGAGGTTAGACCAAGTTTAGTGGGGATGGAGGGCATAAAACCAGAGGCTTTAGGAGAGAATTAGAGATTTTAGGGACGGCAATAACTTTCAAAGAGCCAATTAACCTTAAATCTTCGGGACGACAATTACCAAATAATTTTTTATTAGTTCTAAAGAATTCATCTTAAAATCTCATCTATTGGGATTTAACATCTCAATTGGGAAATCACTCGTGTGGTCGGTAAATTACCAATTTATAATATGTTCTCGGGGAAAGTTTTAATTTTTAGCCTTCGCTAGTCTAGATGACCTCAAAAATTGCTTGAGGTTCGTGTACAGATAATACTCCACGTGTGCTAATAACGCTACAAAGCTTTATCCCAAGGGTTAATTAGAAGAGAATAAAGCTTGATTTTTATTCGCCAGTGAACCATATGTAGTCTCCACAACTTCACGTTAAATATATATTATTAAGTGAATTGTTGATATTGATAGGATTGTTAATTTAAAATTTATATTTAGTTTGAGTATTTACAAATTATTTTTTGCTTTTGGGAGTATTTTAGTTTTAATTTAACGTATGGATTACATGTAGAATGCAATTTTATGGCAAGTAACTCGATTTATTACTTTTCATACATGTAACGCTTATACGAAATACATACATCATTTTTAGAATTTGAATTTACAAAAAAATTAAAGAATGATTTGAAAATAACTTAAGCCGTTTTATGTAGGCTATACGTTAATTAAATTTGATTTAATTTCTAGTTGAACGCTAAAATAGATTAAATAAAACTACTTATGGAAATAACTTAAACCACGAGGAAATACATCGATTATAATTCTTATTTTATACTAGCAATTTATATTCTAATTAAATTCGATAAAATTGAGTACATCAGTTTAGTTAATAATATTTTCCTTGTATTTCGAAAGGATGGCGATTAGAGGATAGATCATTGACTTTTCTATATGGAAGTTATTCAAATTTAACTAATAAAAAATCGAAAATATTTAAATAACACGAATGGCAATTTAATTTTGCCACAGCGACTGCACGCGTGTAGGATTTATGGGGTATTTATGAAAGCTAATAAGTCAGGAAAGTTCCGTTCGGTCTTCTAGCAGTAACTGTGCCTGACACTTAACAGGTTTTAGGCGGGTCATCGCCTATAATAGGAAGACTAATTCGATTTCAGAAGTGTTTCTCTTCTCCATTTGATTAATTGTTCTAGATATTTTCATTTGAATTTCTAAAAAGGTTAGAATCCATACGAGAACTCGACTCTCGAACGCATCTGCGACCCAAAGAACTAAGTTCACTTTTATCGCGAAGATAAATTTTCTTCGAACTTGTACAAAACATAGTTTTGAGTCCAAAATAACCTTTATAGTCTTTAGCAACTAGAAAGATGGTTGTTATGGTTACTTAGCATATTTACTGCTGCTTTGAAGCTTTACGAAAGGATTATGGAAGCTATCGACGGACAGAAATTCTACCTATGTTTTAGTTACATATATTTTTCGCTTGTTAATACTAATGTGCAATTAATTAATGCAATTATAATGTTTTAATTAATATAGAAGATTCTGATTTTGTTTTATTTGCTTGATGTTTCGCTGATGAAATCCCGACATGATTTTAAAATGCAGCCATTATAGCTTCTTTATTAACTCAAGGTGTAGTTTGTAATTACAAATACATTTTTACCTATAAATCTTCATTTAATGTACAGTCATTAGCAAAATTTCGACGAAATCTGATAACTGCGTCATGCATCACATTAATTTTAATCGTCTATACTTATGTTACAATATAATATCGCATAATAAATTAAAAAGCCATTTTTCAATTTTCTTCCTTTTTTGGAATAGAACAAATTATTTATTTTCTGAATTACAAGAAATAGTAACCTTCAGCATAGGTTGTTAGCAAATTATATTTTATTTCCATAGCTACAGGTAAAGGCCTCTATACGATTTATATGAAAGAGCAGCGTCAGCGATACCATACTTCCTTATGTCTGGAAAGAGGAGTGTACTTACTGAGTTCTATCCATAATCGAAGAGCATCGTTGTCATGAAAATAATATGAGAAGTATCCGTTTACTTCCACTAAAAGAGAAACGCAAATTTTACGAGATGGTCGGAAGTACGTTATTTTCCCCGAAACCCAAAATTATTCCAAAATTAAACATATTTAAACAGTTTAAAGATTACAGGTACGCAAGGTTGATTTTTTTTCGAGTTACTCGCGTCATCGAACCAGCGTGCATCAGAGAGAGAAAAACCTCGCTACCAATGTACTCCGAGGGGAAAAGTTCCCTTTTCTCCGTTCGCCTCTCGTTTTTTTTTCTTTCTCGTTCGCTACGTATTTGGACGATGGAAAGAACGATGTGATCTCTTTTCGATCTTAGTCGTCCGTGAACGTGGTCGGCGGTGGGCAGCGGGAGAGTCTAGAGAAAGGGAAAGAAAAAAATTAGGGAAGGATATATTTTTTTAAAATTCATCGGCCAAGGTTTTTTGTTCGATCAATCACCCAGAGCACTCTTCTGACTCCATCATCTCTCTAGCGTGTTGCTTGTTGTGGGACGCGATACTCGTACGGATCCGAGGCGGTTCATATATATATGTGTGTGTATATATATATATATATACAGCTTGTTAATTTCATGGGGCAAACTTGGAGGAGGAAGGCAGTTGACAGGGTAAACTGGAGAAGTCTGGGGGAGGCCTTCATCCGACAGTGGATTGAAAAAGGCTGATGATGATATATATATATATATATATATATATGTATGTATGTATGTATTTTTTCGTCGAATTCCATTTTTATTTTTGGCCCACCTACCTTATCTTTCAGAGAGCATCGTACAGGCAATTAGAAACGGATTTCCTAAAAAAAAGAACCGATCCGCTGCGGAATTTCCGGCGACGCGATGCGGAAGGAAAAGGGAAAAAAATGTTTGTTGATCGGCTGGTCGAATAAAAAAAGAACGCTACGTTGAACCGCTACTCGTATATGGTGCGTAAAATGCGCGTTCCTCTGGTCTTGAGGGATGGAGAATTTTTTTTTATTTTCTCTCTCTTTCTGACTCGGGAGTTTCCCGCGGTTTTGGAATGAAAGATAATTTATCATCTCTACTTTTTGAGAGAAGTTTTTCCCCCTCACATAATGTCTCACTTTCTCGACATGCAGAATAGAAGACTTGTGTGGTGAGCGCAAGAGGGTGAAGCCAAAGTTTAAAAACTTGGGTGAAAGGAGGAAAAGCGGAAACTCCTTTTCTAAGATAAAGAGGTCGATTTTTTATTTTGATTAATAAGCAGTCATTTTTTTCTCTGCGAGTTGTTTACGTATTTGGATTTTCGTTGCATGGCTACATGTCTGGACCGTCGAGATGGAAAATTTGGTACGAGATTTTTATAATTTGCGTAGAAAATTCCAAGGAAGCATTTTCGATTGGTCAAATATTATTGCCGCGGAATTTTTGCGTTTTTTTTTTCAGAATGAGAATTCAGTCATTCTATGGATGTCTTTATTAGAAAGACGCCAAAGAGTTAACATGAGTATCATGAGTATTTATCAGCGCTTCACACCAATTTCCCTGAGGATGATGATGAAGGCATTCATTTTCCTCTGAACATTTTTGCCCCAAACATTCGTAGCCAATAGAAATTTGTAAAAGAAACTGCAAAAAGTATCAGACTGGATACATAATGCCCACAAATATTTCCGTCTTTCACTTTACATAATAAAAGACAACAGTTTTCCAAGAAAAACATAAACCGGTATCGAAATTACTTGAAAAATATTTTGATCACGATCAATTATCAACTGTAAAATAAATCAGTTTAAAAGATAGAAATCAATGCTGCAAGACTTTCATAACGACGGATCGATGCCGTGTAATTGTGCTTTATTATACTAATTAAAGGAAATCTTCACCGGTTTTGAATGAATTAGAATTCAACATTATATTATTTATTGGATTATAATCTTCATTTCAAATCCTTAGTGAGGCTGTTTATAAAGATGAATAATTCATTACCATGTAGTGTTAAAATATTTTTGTTTTCCCTGATTAAGTGTTACATAAATGGAAAAACTGCTTTGTAATTACTCATTTATGTTATTTGTAGCTTCATTAAGGCAAATATCTTTTTAGAATACAAGAAAGTCTAAGAACATAGTTATTATTAGGAATAATCAGGCAAAGTGGTTGATAAACACCCGATTGCTCCTCGATACTAAACATAATCACATATAATGTTTCTCAAATAAAAATAACAAAATTCCCAAAATAATAGATTTAATTTTAGCTTAATCATTTTCTGCGAACAATGTATTCGTCCCTATATAAACGAGCAGTGAATCCCTTGTTGCACGAAACAAAGGGTTTATTCATTGTATTGTATGGCGTCATTCTATTATTCTCTTTGATTCATATTTATTCCAATTTCCCCGCTCTTTAATTTGGCTGATTAATATTCGTCAACAGACAATTTCTGAGCTAATTAAAACTTTTAACGGATAATAACTGGAGCACACCCCTTAATAAATGTATCATGAAACTAGGAAGGGATCTAATTTAGCCATTACGCTTGTAAAAGTAGGTCTTTGGATTTTCTCGTCAAGTGGATATTAATACGAAAAAAAGTATTCCACACTTCCGCCCGAATCATTATTGAAACTAGTGTATTGATTTTTTTATGACCTCGAAAGGACTTTTTAAGCAATAATGTTTAAATGTGAATTCATTAGCGGATTCATTTCGGAAGACAAAAAAATAAGGCTGTCGCGCTGCGCCAGAAGATCTTCCTCCTTTTATTCCCTCCGTTCTTTTGTTTTGTAATTTTTGATGGCGTGAAGTGATACCTCCTTCCATTTTATTCCTCTCCCTTCCTCACCCCCTGAACCCTCTCATTCCTTCCCTTTATCATTTCTCCCCTTTCTCTCTCTCTCTGTCCCTCATCCCCTAACACCTCCTTTCTTCAATCTTTCATTCTCTCGCTGCAATCATTCGTCCCATCCTGCCAACCTTCTCTTCATTCCCACGTTGCATTCCCTACCCCATCTCTAGCAAACCATTCCATCACACTCTCATTCCAATCCACCCCCCCTCCCCCAAAAAAACCCCCGTTCCCTTACCCCAATCCTCTCTCCCGCTGAAGCGACCGCCGCGCCTCCATAGTCTACCGCCTGAACTAACAACTCCCGCTCCCCGTCTCCTGCTGTGGAAACCATAGGGAGCGGGAGGTGGGCCGTAGAGTTAGAACGAGAGGCTGCGAGAGAGGGAGAGGGGGGGGGGGTGTGAGGAGGGAGTGGGAAGGAAGGTGGAAGGGAGAGAGAGAGAGGGAACGGGAGTAAAGCTCCGTGGCGCGATGTTCCCTATCCGTCCTCTCAGTCGAGTGCCGGCAGCGGGAGCGGAAAGATCCCGCAAACCCCTTTGTTCCAGCCGGACCTATTCCCTCCCTGCGTCCGCACCTTCCCCGGCAAACCGCTCTCTGACCACCTCTCCGATGTGTGGACCAACCAGTCAAATTTGAGAAGGAAAGAAAAAAGAAAAAGGACACAACGCGCACAAAAACCACCACCGATACGTAAACCTCCGAAACTACCGATACCTAGGAGAAGAGAGTTTTCTTACCCCGAATTCCGAAACCACTACTTAAATACAAAAGCCTCTAGGAGCAGAGGAGAAGGAATAACTTGGAGATTGAACATAAAAAAAAACTACGGAAAGTAAGGAAAGGATAATCGTATTTTTTTCCTCTTAACTTCTGAGCTGTGTTATCCATTTGGTCGCATGAACCGGGAAGCTGTAACGTGTGACATAATTCTATCGCGGGGAAAATAAAATACACTCCGGAGAACTTCACTTCGCGCTCTACCAGGACTACTAAGACTACAACTTCACACGGCGGGACTTTGAAGGAGGAGGTGGAGGAAAGATAAAACACTGTCGACTCCGTACATCCACAGACGCATAATTTCTCAAGGAAGACGCACTCAAAAGTGAAAGAAGACTTTCATCTAGTTCCCGGCAATCATTGGACTGATAATAATCAATCGTACGGTGGGACTTTTATTCTGCTGATGTAACTTTTCCCGGTGACACCCGTTTCGCGCGTCATCGTCCTTCAAAAACCTTCGAGATTTTCTCCTATCTCGTCCCTCGTGAATTAGTTAGAGTATCCTCTTCGTCTCCGCCGCCGCCGCCAACGACCGAAGCAGCTGCTCTCGTGCCCACCATCCGCCGGACGCCGAACCCCGCACCTCCACAGCCGGAGCCTCGAGTGGCCACCGCCGGGGGCCATACAGGAGGTAACAGTCCGAGGCAGGTCGTGGAGGGGAGGCGGGGAAAGCGGCGGGGGGGGCGGAAGAGGGGGGCGGGGAGGGGGCGGGGGAGAGGTCGCGGAGCCAGGGCGAGGGGCACCTCTGCTCCGGAGGCCGTAGATCTGACCCTCAGCGGCGGAGTTGCGGCAAGGGTGCCCAGTTACTGGCCCTCTTACTGGACGATGGGGGCACGTGAGAGCAGCTTCAGTTCGGGGGAGGAGCAAGCGGCCATGGCCACGCTTGGCCCGGGGGCTGGCGTGCCGGGCATGGCTCCACTTGGACCTACCGTCGGACAACATCAGTATAACGAGGTGAGAGGCGGAGAGGTCGGAGGCGACGATAACACCTCAGGCCACATAGTAAATTTTACGCAGAGCTCGACGTGCAACTTAGCGACGCTCATGCGTAGTAACGTTTGACGGTTTATTTGGTGTTTTACAGTGTATGTATCCGCGTGTGTCATCTTGACACGGGTCGAAACAAAATCTGCCTCATGCAAATTGTCATTTGGATTTTGGAAGCGTAGTTATCGTGTTAAGCATGGTAGAAATTCCAACTCGGTGTCGCCGGTCTTGATTTTCTGATATTTCATTATACTTAAGAAGAATATATTGAGTTAAAAAAGGATAAATATTGTTTACTTCTCTTTTTATTTGGTTTTATCTGAGAATATAGAAAAAAATTTAATATAATTCCTAAAAAATAAGCGGATAGCAGCGTGAGACTAAATAACCAAGTATACTTAATTATCACCTTTATAGCGTTGCGATAATTAGTTTCATTTAACTAATATGATATTTATCTTCGTGAAATTAACATTTCTGTTACTGTTTGTTCTGCATGAAGGCTTTGTCACTTTTGCTTCGTGTATGGCTAGCATAGCAATGAATATTGGAGGCATATACAAAAACTTAATTACGCAGAAGATCATCGAATTCTCAAAATCTATATACCCGATTAATTAATAATTAAATGAGCTTGAAGTTAATTAGGTAAATTATGTGATATCTTCTTTACAAGTCCATCACCTTGTACGTAGTTTATTCATTTGTCAGCCCTAGGATCGTTTTAGTGTTGAAAAATGTCTTTAGTAAATTAATTACTATCTGCAATATATCTGTCGAAACTTTCCAGTGGGAGAGACCGCATTGGAACTTCTGAAATAATTTTAAGCTACCATTTGGCCCGTAGGCAATGTTTGGGTTGCACCTGATCTCAGACGCTTGGACCATCAGCTGTGTCAATGACCCAGATTTTGTTTTCGTCATTTTCCTCTAGGTTTGGCATCCAAAAATCGTTATCATGTGTCGCCTCTGAATTCTTCATTATGAAAGACATGAGTTTTTATTAGATAGCTTTCAACTCCACGCCCCGTCCAGGTACTCGATCTAGTGGGTTTATATAAAAAATTTGTTCAACAATAATAGTTATAAAAATTTCAAATCTCTTAGGTCGTAAAAATTTTCGATCGTGTCTCCGATTACCTGGAAAAATTCATATGATTTTTTAAGGATTATAATTATAACTGAAATGTCTTCTAATGAGGGGAAAGTTGTAATTTATTTTTACGTTAATTCCTAAGCCAGGAATTTTATTCAAAGTTATTGAATAATTTCTTAACTAGGAATCTCATTTTGATAAAACGGAGCATGGATCGTTGAAGTTGGTTATTATTCATATTACTCCATCTTTGATGTGGTCTTGTGAATTATTGATTCTCTTGCCTTGTATCAAAAAAATTATTTATAACCTCTTTCCTGCAACTTTTACGCTATCTCAATACTTTTGATGAATTTGGTGAATTCGAAGTTTCTTGCTCCACATATTTGTTTTAATAATGTTTGATCAGACGAATATTAATTTATTCTTTCTTAGCATTTTGTCACCTTCCATGCTTAGTACAATTGAAATTATCTCATTTTAGAGCCGGGATTACATGAATTCTGTAATAGATATGTTGAATGTAGATTAGCTTCCTATACGAATGTTCCGTAATAAGTACTATTTTCCTATACGAATGTTCCGTAATAAGTACTATTTTTTATTTACTCAGTATTTAGTCCTCTGTTTCACTTTACAAAATAAAAATTAATTGTACTTTATCAACATGATAATATAAATTGATATAGCTTATATGTTTAACGAAAGTTAGTTTTATGTACGAATTTTTAAGATACAATTTTACGATAATGAAATTTATGATGCTAATGGAATGACATGATAAAATGTGATTATTCAGCGAAAAAAGATTTATATAGCCCCAGTAATTCAGTTTAGCGTGAAAAATCATTCGCAGAAAGGTTGTGATTTGCTGAAAATTTAAAAACCTCCATTTATATTTATAGTATCCAAATCTTTCAAAAACCTCGCTTAGTTCATGCGTCGATTCTATATTTTCGGGATAATATTTCTAGTGAATATAAGAAAAAGAAAAAGGTTGGTTTATCCGGTGAATTTTCTATCTTACGCGCTGTTATTCGACGAAGATGGCTCTTAAAACAAATCGTGTTATTTTTATTAATAACTTTTATATTAACACCACTCGATATATATATATATATATATATATATATATATATATATATATATATATACTTATAGGTATACTATATAGCGGTTTGTGTCACCTTGATGAAGGCTTGTATCACCCTAGCAAGAATGGTAGCAGCCCACGGGAACGGTGCAAATACATGCGGTGACGCCACCGACGCAACTAATGAGATTGGAATAAATATGGTTTTTATTTTAATAACTCAATATCACTAATATATCCCATTAAAATGCCAGTTATATGCAAATTTTAGCGTTTCGTTTTTGTCTCTCTTTTCCTGACATCTAGCAGATAATCAAAAAATCAGAGCTTGTTCGGATGGATGATTGATGGCGACGTACACACACAGATTGGAACTAAGAAAAACTGAAGAAATGTTTGTTTATTACATAGTATATTTCTACAAAGTAAACTATTTCGTAGTTTGACACTTTTTCTAATATAATTAATAACTGAGAACCAATAAGGGATAGAGCAACGATTTCGTACGTATAATTAAGTATACCGACACTCGTAAATGTAGTTACTCGGTTGTCTTCATTCGTTTGTTTTGGGTTCTTATAGAGCTTTTAACTTACTTACACTTTTATTTATACTAAGTCATACTGGTTCAGAGGGCTTGAATGGTGAATATTAACATTTTTAGTTACATCAACAATTAGTTAGAGATAAAATTTGTAATTTAAAAGTCTTAAAAGGACTTGCAACGACTTGGAAAATTGCCAAATTTCACATCAAATTGTAATTAGGTAGATTTTTCAAAAAATATAACTTGAAATATTATTTACAAAATATTCTTTCACAGATTGTTTGAGTTTTACACTTTATACTAGATTTATGATCAATTTGTCGTGTATCGGTTTGTTGTTATTTCCATTGTGTTGTTATCAATAACTTTTATTTTTACTTCACCCTTACCTGTAGAAACCATGTAAGAATGTGAAATTTCATTGCTTGAGACTAAAAAGAAAAAATAAATTAATTAAAAAAAGGTTTTTTAAATAACTTTTATATTATGCCCTAAAAAGGGAACAAATAAATTTTTATTATTTATCGATCGTGAGTTCGGCTAGTAAGGAGGACAAAATTTACAATTTCAGTGGAATAAATTCCTTCTTGCTCAACAATGTTGATTTGCTAAACTTTATTTAGAACTTTTGTAAAAGTTATATGGCGCAAGATAATAAAACCTGTAAGGCGCCATATAACTTTTACAAATGTTCTAAATGAAGTTTAGCAAATCCACATTGTTGAGCAAGAAGGAATTTATTCCACTGAAATTGTAGTAAATTTTGTTCCTCCTTACCAGCCGAACTCACGATCGATAAATAAATAAAAATTTATTTTTTTCCTTTTTAGTGCATAATATAAAAGTTATTTAAAAAAATACCTTTTTTTAATTAATTTATTTCATTCCCGGATTCCCGCGTTTGTATCCATCTTGGTTTAATTTCGGGTGATTCATTTCCGGGTGTATCCATACCCTTCCCTCTAAGATACCACCTTTCGATATATTTTCCTCGAAACTTTCGAACAAAAAAAAAGAGAGAACGACGTCTCCAAAAGATAAATCACGCCTTAAGACCCTGTGTTGGCTCCAAGGGGTAAGGTATTCGTTGCACGGTCGTACCAAAGGGATTATTAACAACCCTGAATGCTATCTGGTGGGACGCTTTAAGGCGTTCATTTTTTCGCCTCCAAATCTCGAGTGCGTCTCTCTTCCATTTTTTTTTCTCCCTCTCTCCCCACTCTCTCAACCACTCCGCCTGGATACGACCCTCTCAGCCGCCCACCTCCCCAAAACGTAAGGATATTCGCGAAGGGTTCCTACGGAGACCGTGGCAGGGAGGGGGGGGCACGGAAATTCACGTGACCATCGGATTCCACATACTTTTCCCCCGCTTCGAAGCGTTCTAATTCCGGATGACTTATGCACAGCCCATCTCTCTATCTATCTTTCTCTCTCTCTCTCTCTCTCTCTCTCTCTCTCTCTCTCTCTCTCTCTCTCTCTCTCTTCTGTCACTCTCTTCCATTTTTCGTGCTGGTTGATAGCCGCTAAGAGTCATAGAGAGGAAAGAAGGGAGAGAGTCTTCTACTCCCACGGTTTGACATATCTCTCTCTCTCTTTTTCCCTTCCCTCGTTGAGTGATACGGGAAAAAAGTACGACGTTCGACTGCTTTTATGTATTTTTTAAAGGAGAAACGTCATTTTTTTCTGGTGCGCTGGAAAACTCGTTTATACGGAGTTTATTTTTAGTATTCGAAATCGAACTTTTAAGGGAGAATTCGGTATGAGAGTGCGGGTCAGGGGAGAGGGAAGGGGGTCATTCAGAGGGAGAGAGTTGGGAGTCCTGCTGGTTTGAAAGCCTTAGAGAGCGATGGGAGGTCCATAAAACCCTACTGGATATTGCGAAAAATGTTATCGCTCTCGCGATTTACGTCCAAAAAGAACGTCGATATTTTGGAACGGTTTCTATCGAGGCTTTGAATGAATAGCTGAACGTTTTAAAAACTTCGTTTATTTCGCGGGTTTTCGAATTAGACCGTGCGTGGTTATCAGCACCTCAGCTAATTATTATTCGTCGGTTGTACTTTATTGTGAAAAACCTCTCGTTTCAGTTGATCAAATAATGCCATTGCGGTAAGGTGATGATATTAAGGTAATTTTATTGTCCCGATTCTAAAAAGATACCCAAGCTGAAAATGTTGTATGGTTTCTAAATTGCTGTATGTTCGTATACAACCCTCAATAATACCCGCATGTGCTAATAAAAGTGCATAAATAGTACAATACGCTCTGTGTTTATGCGTTAAAACATAAAACTGATTTCATCGCCAATGGTTTAAGTTTGTATTTTAGAAGAGAAAAATACGAAATTTCGAACTTGTTCGAAAAAGTATTAATTTAACGCTGGAGTTAAATTGTGGTAAATCGCAGAGTACCATCCAACACAATGAACAAAGCACATATTTTGAATTGTTGAAATAACTCATCAGTACATATAGATTTATATCCATATTTTCCCTTCAAAAAAGCACATTTGTCCTTCGTAGTGCAACATGGAACCATGTTTTTTCAAGTAAATTAAATTAAATTTTATTAAAAAGAGCAAAGATTTTTTTTAAATCTTTTTTTTAGCTGTTTTTTCGCGAAAGCTGATCTGATCGGTTAAGTTTTTGTTTCGATCGTGACGCTATCGAAAGTAAATATTAACATATGAGTTTTAAAAAGGCAAATGCTCACCAGATAGAATGAATCACTCGGATTTGCAGTCGGTGCCAAAGTTATTTTCACGACGCACTCCAGGGCGGTGATGGCAGATCTGTGGCATGCGTGTCCGGAGTGGCAGGCGAGACGAGTTTTGCAGGCAGTAAAACGGCACATGTGAAAATAAACAAGTCAAAAATAACAAGGATTTGATGGTTTCTGGACGTATTCAGTGATAAATCCGAAGAGCTCTAGTGTGGTAATAAAGCAAATACCTCGGTTATTTCTGTCTAATATTTCACCGTCCACCATCCAAAGTATTTTCCCATCCCTGGCAAACATGCCAGATAAAGCCATTTTCCATGCGATGGCATTTATCTCCCGGAGCATACATGGGTAAATCGTGACATGTCCGTTAAGGTTAAATATGAAAAAAAAATCAGCTTCAGTAGTCCTTTTATCTTATATATTTACGTTAATAATATTTTAATTAACCTTTTGCGACTAAAATTATTTTTCTTAAGAAGTCAAACGGTGTTCAAAAAATACTTTTGCTTTAAATGCTGTTTCTTCAAACTTACGCCACTGTACCAGAAATTAATAATTAATTAATTAATAAGAAAAATGAGGCATGAGTGCTAAAATGGAACGTAGAAGTTTTATGCTATCTTAATTGTATTAATATATATATATATATATATGTCTGTGATACAAAATCTTTTCTCGGAGAAGAATAAAAAAAATCGGAGGAAAAATTAAAGAACTTCCGAACAAAATCGAAAGCCTAATTTTTCGATTCGATAGTATAATCTATGGCTTTTGTCACTTTGGATCAATTTTATAGCTTGGCAACGGTATGATTATTCACATTAAATGATATTGCCTACTTCCACAAAGCCATGCCTGAATCGATTAATTATATCTGATGGGCTACGGCATTTAGAGAAAAGAAATCCTATCGCGCATCCGTCGGGAGGAGGAGCGAGAACAAAAAAATATAAAGCACAAATTTCGGAAATTGGAGTCCATTTATTTCGGTTAACTCATTATCTCATCGAAGGGGAACTCCGATTATGCCGGAGGACGAACCAATCATGGACATGGTCCATTCGGACACCCCAAAACCAAGCACGAATTTGCGATATCCTGGGGGAGATGGAGAGAGAGAGATAGAGAGAGAGAGACGGCAAAATAGAAAGAGAGAGTGAGAGAGAGAGATAGGGAGGAAAAAATAAACAACCGCAACACCCGAACCGATGATCAACACATTACGGGTGCGTGAACACGGCGCGGGCGCTACGGAGTGAGTGTCGCATGAATAATGGCGATTGATTCGGGCGCAGCCGTGACCTCCCTCTCTTCTCGTCCCCGAATCCCTTTCTCCGTCCTCTTCCTCCTCCGCCATCACATTAGACTCCTCGCAAAATTTGACCGCACCCGAAAATGCTACCGGAATAATTTCGCTACCTATCAAGTATCGGTTGTGTAGAGAACGGAAGGAAGACGAGAGGTGCATCAGAAAGTCGCGCGAAATTGGAGCAACTGGAGGATGTTGCGAGACGGGATGGTGAAGAGAGTTTTGAATGTGGTTAACAGACTTGAGGTTAGAGGTAATTTGAGGCGGTTTGAATAAATAGGAGAGAATTTGAGGTGGTTGGAATAGATTAACGGGAGCGTTGGAAGGTGGGTGAAATGGAACGGAAAGAATTGGAGGTTGTTGGATTAGATGGGAGAAAGTTGGACGTGGATGGAATAGAATGGGGATGGTTGGGATGGTCGGGAAAGAATTTGAGGTGGTTTGGTAGATAAGAGTGGATTTGAGGTGGTTGGAATAGATAGGACAAAGTTGGAGGTGGATGGAATTGGAGGTGTTTGGAATGGATAAGAGATAACTTGAGGTGGTTGGAATAGATAGGAGAGAGTTTAAGGTGGATTAAATAGAATGGAGAATAGTCTGAAAAGAATGGGAGCTGGTTGGAATGGATAGGAGGGGTTTTAATATGGTTGGAATAAATTGGAGAGAATTGAAGGTGTTTGGAGAAGATTGGAGGGTGTTTGAGGGGGTTGGAATAGACAGGAGAGAATTAGAGATAGTCGGAAAAGATGGGAAAGACTTAAGGTCGAGGCGTTGGAAAGTTTTGGCGAGGTTTCGATAGGGTTTACCATAACTCTCAGGAGTTGAAGGGCATTAGAAGGACTCGTGGAAGGTAGAAAGATGCTGGAAGTTTTCGGAGGAAGTTTTATAGGGGGGGTGGGAAAACATTGGAGAGGGTTTTGGAGAGATTTGCAAGGGGTTGGAGGTTGTTGTTATTGGAAGGAAAGGGTGACAAAGGAGGGAGGGGAGGACGGGAGGTGAGGGAATAAATGGAGGTGGATACGAGGGCGGGAATCGAAATGGGAAACCTGGCGTGCGAAGCCAGGACACGCCCTCAATGGCCTCGAGGCAAAGTACCCCGAGAGGCGATACAAGGGCTCTTTTGACGCGATCGTAAATTTGCGAGCTCGACGCAGGTGACTTCCCCCCCCTTCCTCCCCAATTCCCCTTTGCGATACTGCGTACTCAAAACCCCTTCGCCGCCGTGTCCCGCATGCCCACTAATCTACGGCGTAGCAGCTGCGCTACACCCGGGCCAAGCCATACGCTTTTCATCGATGAAGTGATTAAACGCTATCCCTCTTTGCATGCAATCACACACACACACGCGCGCGAGGAGGTCAGATAGTTATTCGCTTCTTCCTGCGTAAGCGCATTCAAAACCAAGCCATAAGGCCTTTTATCTATCGGGAAACATCTCTTTGGTGCTCATCGGATCGAAGAGAATTCCGCGCGAGTCGTACAAAAACAACGCGTTCGTTTCTTCCAACAAATCTTGCCGTGGGAACGACGATCAGAAAAAAATAACGTTCGAAAACGTTAAATTGCGTATAAAGTTGTTTTTGGTATCGTACAGAGTTTTAGATCCAAAAGACTATTTCCATAGCCAAATAATTCTAACCTAGGATTTATTTCATGGTAAATTCGACAGCTCACGGCAGGAAGACAAGATTCTCCGTTTGTGGATTACAGACTTATTTTTCCGAACATATTTTTAGAAGCACCGAGTTGGGTGGATGTTTTATTTTTTTTGGGGCGGTGTCTGAATTTCGTGAAAGGATTCTTATCCTTTTACCCCGAGTCCTAAAAAAACCGATGTTTCTAGAGGTTCAGCCCTTCCTCGAATGAATAAAACGTGCAAACTTCGCAATACTCGCTTAAGAAGTCCTTTTTGAGCTGACTGTTTATGCTTAAAGCGGGCTGACGTATAAAAAGAAGAAATCATACGCGTGTATCTATTTCAGGACTGCTGGAAGGGATCCTCTTTTATAAACATCGACTCCCAAGGAAAGTAAATTCTCTTCGTGACCGGAATCCGAACTCGCGTTTGCCACTTTCCGCAAAGTTTTCGGGACAGGTTGGTTTACATAAATATAGAGAGATTCTCTGTTCATACCGTTTAATATTTCAGATTTCATCTTGGTAGGTTTCGATTAAAGTATATTTGGCCCTTGTTAATGCTAAAGGAAGTATTACCTCAACATTTCCTTACGGTATCCCTATTGACGTGAATACAAACTGAAATATGTTACCAAGTTGCGGCATGTTATCTTATAATTGCAATGAAATATCTCTGCGGTGCGTTTGTCATTATAGGGAACGGAAAATACTGTTCATTATCCTCAAGCTAAGATCACAGAAGCGACATCTCTCATAAAGAGCGATACTTGACGGATATAGGATTTCATTAGGCTGATTCAGTTGCAGGTAATCAACTGAAGCAATTTCTATCACCGAATAATTTCGTGATTCGGAATAAATATTTAAACGATTTGAGAAATGTAGTCCTCAGCCATAATGTTTCTCAGTTGTGTTTGTCAAAAGTAAGAATTTTTACTTTCTTACATAAAAGGTGATAAAAATGCCCTATATTGTTTCGCAAAATTAGGTCTGTGGTACCGCGAAGTTTCAGCCAACCGGAAAGCGTGCCGTGAAATTTAAAGGGTTGGGGGTTTACTCCTCTAAAACATACTTTCGATGTAAATTGATAGAAAGGATGATCCGAAGATCCTTATGCGACAGGCATAAGCTGTTGTGATGGGAAATGAGGAAACAGGTGAAAAAATCTGCCATGACCGGGAATACGAACCCGGGTCTTCCACTTACCGGGCGGATATTCTACCACTGAACTACCGTCGCGGACTAATTCTCCTGTTTCAGAAGGGAAATATTTTCTTAGGTTGGGAATTGATATGCTATATGTTCACTATCTAAAGTCTCTTGACCTTCATAGAGCAAGCAGCCAGTCACGAACGTTTCCCCTTCCATCGCCCCTCACAACTTTCGCGCGGGAGGTCAGATACCCAATCACGAACAGCAACAGCAAGGAAACGGCGGTGGAAATGGCAACGCAGACCGATGTGAACCCTTCGAGAGCAAGAGTAACACTGAGTTCCCCCCACTACCTTCCCAAACGAACCGTCTCCTATTGGCTGCAAGGCCAAGAGACTTCAGATAGTGAACAGACTATAGTATCAATCACCTGTTTCCTCATTTCCCATACTTTCGATGGTCCTCCCCATCCCTCAATTTCTACGCTTAAAATCACCACTTCTTGCATCAAAAGCTTAGCCACAAATTCATTTAAAACGCGATTCGTGGGAGATTAACAGGCGCTTAGAGAGTAGTATTTCCATCTTGCTCCCGTTCCCTCGCCGCATCCCTGTTAAATCTACCATGCCTTCTATCCGCCTCATCTCATCACACATCATCTTTTATTCAACCCCCCTCCTCGAGTCATTTCCTCCATTCTTCACCTCTTCCTCTCTCTCTCTCCCCTTTCTTCTCCTCCCATAACGCGTTCCTCATCTCCCATTTCCCTCGTTTCCGTCGCTCGTCGACCTCTATCCTCGACCTTCCGATGCCTATGGTCTCTATCCCGCTCCGTGTCTTTCTCCGCAAAAACTCTTTCTTCGTTTCGTTGCTCCTTTGAGTTTTTTTTTTGTTATTTGGTTCCTTTTATAGGAAGGTTCCCTCTTCGTTCTCACTCTTATTCGTATAAACCTCGCTCTATATCTGTTGCCGTTTAATCTAGAACGTTTCTATCAGGTCAAGGTGTTCTCCTCTGAACTAAGCGGTAAATGCAATCTCGCGTGTTTTTTTGTCATATTCCGCTCCTGATAACATCTTCATCCTCATTTCTATTTTTTTTCGACTCATTCATCATCTTTTCCTTTGTATATTCCCAGTATATTCCGTAAGTTTGCCTTTATCTTTTTTTTACATAGTATCCCGATCTATCTCATTTTTGATCTCCTATTCTATTTACTCCTATCTATTTTATTAATCGTTTTTATACGTTATCTTCCTTTATTTCCAGCTGGAATATTATTTACAACCATCTCATTGAAGCTTGAATTTATCTTTTCAGTATCTCTGCTCAATGACTGATCTTTTACTCTAATCGGTTTATAAAGTCATATATCGCAATCCTCAAATCTAACATTTATTGAATTTCTACATATCAATTTATCTGATTTTTTTATGGATTAAAGGGTTTCAGTCAAAATTTTTTCTTCTAAAAGGGGTTTGACGCATATAAAGTTTAAAGTAATTTTAACGCCTCTTTTATTATACTAATCTACTTTATGATTGCCTTAAATCCCTCTTCCAGTATTTTTATTTTCATTATATCAAACTTTATGTAGTTGCTACAGAATTTCCGTTTTTTAAATTATTTCACTTCGTTTTCGCATTGTTTAGGATTTCTAAAGTTTAAATAATTTTACTGTTGTACCAAATATAAATCAGAGCTATCTTACCTAAAGAGTTAAATATTCTATGTAAAATATTTCGAAACCTATTTTTAGGATGAGCCCAATTTTATATTTTGCCTTTGAATTTATGTTTGAATTCTACGCCGTAATTTAAATTGTTCGATGGTACTTTAATTCACGCACTCGATAATCTACTTATAAAATATTGCAAAATTGGAGTACAATTCTCATTTAACCTTATGGGAGTAAAACTGGTACATTCACTATTTCAGCGCAAGGTCTTTAATATCATCGCATCCTCGATCTAATTACTTCATCGTCGCTATGTAAATCTCGAAGTTATACGAAGGAAGACTTGTTTCTAGCACACGGCAGAATAAGCGAGCGCAGAAAATTAATCTAATAAATTGATTACAAAAAGGCAAGTGAGAAATCGCACTCATTATTCATAGTCGCTCATAGTCTCGAGATTTACCATCAAGTTCTGCGATAAAGATAATTGTATGAGTTAGATCATAAGCATGAACAACCAACTCATCTATCTCTCCGAAATATTTTATTTGAAAAGCTTATAGATACAAACTACACGTATACGTGCGTTTATATGCGTGACCCTTTAACCTTTAACCTTTCCGAGCCCATTCCTGGGCCGTGGCTCTTCATATCGCTCCAGTAAATTCAGACATTCCTTCTCCCGTCTTCTGTTTTGTCTCCTTTATGGACCGTTTCCCTGAATACTGGGGCCAAATCTAGCATTCCCTTTGTCCAGTTATAATCATTTATCCCGGCGACGTGTCCCGACCGACGCCATGTCAACTTCTTTCCGCTTTCAATTATTTCGGCACCCCTTGTTTGTGCAGGAACAAATTCATTTACCAGTGAAATCCCTACCGCTGACGCCAGCGCGCATTTTTTTTTCTTAACTTCTGAGGAACTTCCGCCGTTCCTTAAAGTGAAAGGGGGATGCAAATTTAATAGAAATGCACTTAGTGCGGAGGAGGTATTCGTAATTTGCGATGCTCGTCTTTCGTCGTTTTTCATCAAGAACGAAGATAATTACTCTCGAGACCCAAAGAATAACATACGGCCCCTTCAGTTTTCTATGGAAAACCCAACAAAATTGATGAAATTTATTCAACATTATAGTATACCTTATTTTGATTTTTTTAATCGCGGAAAACCTAAAGTATCCTCGTTAATTTTTTTGGTCGCCGTTTGTTAATGCTCCTTCACTCGTAAACGCATATGATGAAACTTGGAACAGAAACATTTTCCTCCGGATAAGAGAGAGTAAATGAAGTCTTGAAGGGGACGAAGCAATCCTCCTCTCGCGAAAGGGTTTTGCAGATACGAACCGCGTTCAAAATGGGCGTCTCAACTCCCTTTCCCTATCTCTCTCTCTCTCCATTTCCCTCTCTCTTTCTCTCTCTCCTCCCCCTCTTTTTATCTTTACCCGAAGCGTTGGATCGAACTCCACCTTTGGGAATATATATATCCTTTACTGTTTGCTCGAGGAATAGTACCCCTTCACTTCATACGGTTTTCCGCGGGTTCCCGCCAATGTAAATCTTCTTCCGAATGAGGAGTAATACCGGTTGGCTCCGGAAGGGTAGACATCCGCAGAGCCCGCCTCAGCATCCTTATCCGTCCTCTCTCTCTCCTTTTCCCATCCCAACCCCGAACCTCTCTTCCTCCTTCATCCTCCTCATCCCCTTCGAGTAAAGCATGGGGGAGGGCTCTTTCATTTGGAAGACTTTAGTCCCTTCCGATCCTTCCTCCAACGATGACCCCCTCCCCCCATACCCTCCATAGCCTTTTATATCACCCTGCCGTGTCTTACCGTTCGATTTTATCCCTGCTCTCCTTCTCTCCCTCTCTCTCTCTCTCGCCCTCTGGAATTCATTCTCTCATATCTACCCTCCCTCTCTTTCTCGCTCTCTCTCCCTCTCTCTCTCCGCACTTCATATAGGCTTCTCCTTCATCTTTCGAAATCAATCCTCTCTCTCACTCCTCTTTCTACGTATTTCCCCATACCCTTCTTTCTCTCCTTCCTCTCTCTCTCTCTCCCCCTCTATCTCACTTCTCTTCTTTTAGATGGATTAAGAGCCTTTCAAGTCTCACCCTATCTCAACCTACCTACCTACCTTCCTCTCCCTCTCATCCTCTCTTTACGCCTTCCTCTCTCTCTCTCTATCTTCTTGTGCCTTCACTACAAACTCGCTCTATCAATCCTTTCCTTCCCATCACTCTATTTCCCCATCCTCTCTCCCTGTTTCCCTACTTCTTTCCCTCCATTACCTTCTTTATCTCTAAACTCCATCTCTCGCTCTCTTCTTTCCTTTCCTCCAAACTCGCCCTATCAATTCTCCCTTTTCCATCGCTCTCTCTCCCTCCAAGTCACTCTCCTTCCTCTTTCCTCCTCCATCTCTTCCTCTACCTCTCTCTCTCCTACTCGGCTTTTCGCCATCTCAATCGCGAACTTCAATAATCCTCTCCAAATCTCTCTCCCTTTCTCCCATCTCTCTTTCTCTCACAATCAGATATCCCTCCTCTCTTTTTCTCTCCAACTCCCATTTGTAACCATCGCCATCTCTTCCTCCTTTTCTCTCCATTTTTTCTCTCCCTTCTGACTCACACTGTTTCCGTCTATCTCTCTCTCTCTTTCTAACTTTTCCCAACTCTCATTTCCACTCTCTCTCTCTCACACCTCTCTTTTTTTTTCTCTCTCTCTCTCCACTCCAGTTTTTAATCCTCCACCACTCCCTCTCACTTATTTTCCCTCTCTCTCTCGAACTTTTCCTTAATAACCTGACCTTTCTCTCCTATATTTCACAAACTTTCCCAGCCTCTCTCCCCTTTTATTCTTTTTCATACTTCTTCTCCATATAATAAATTATTATTAACCTCGTACTTTAAAGCGTCGCTTTTTTATTTCGTTTGATGTGGCCTCTCTTATTTCTGGCATTTTGTTGCGCTTCGTGCTGTCTCCTTTCTTTTTTCCCCTTTTTTCGGCGCGTTTTTCTCGGAAATATTTTATGAAGAGTATTTCAACTAATGAACTAATTAAGTTTTTGAAAGATATTTCGACTAAACTGGAAAGCTTTTCAGACTTTCAAGGACTTTAAAGCTCGCAATTTTACTTATTTGATCGTCGTATTTTTGTTATGAGACGCACTGGGGTGTGTGTAATTTGTCGGCGTGCTTCCAATTTCCTTCTGTTATTGAGAAGTCGTAATATCGCGCGAACCGGATTCATTTTTTTTTTAAATATCAGTCCCAAATTTATCTACAAAAAAATTTGGCGGCGTTGAATTTTTTCCAGCAACCGATGGCTACATATTGATTTTTGTAAATTCCAGTCTAACGAAGCGTAATTATACGCTCCTAATGACATTATTTTTTCTTTTTATTTTTCGTCGCTTATCTTCATCCAGTATCTCTTTTATACCTAAATCGCTAATATAAATAAACGAGCGAGAAAGAATAAAATGGCAGTTTATAGACTTTCGGCTATGGAATTGTTGAGGAGATAAGATTTTTGAATGGAGATAATAATACAAAGATCTTTGCAAGTAGAAAGGAGAAATTAAAAAATAATAATAAGGCGTTATGTAGCGTGCTATCTTTTGCGTGAAAAACTTGAGATTTTGTATGCACGTAGATTATAAGCTTTCGATGGATGCATGGGACACAGAAACCGGAAAATTGGCAGCAGAAAAGAAATCCAGTGAATTGTAACCTAGCCGTAGAAAAATTACATCAGTGCACCTAAAAGTCGATAGAAGGAAAAAATTGGTTAGACCTTAAAAAAGGAATGAATTATCCAATGACGCACACTGAGGAAAAATGTTAGGAAAAGGTCACATTGGAACAAAGAGAGTAGAGATTTTACAAGTATGCCATGGCTATACGAAGGTCTATGGTCGGAGTCCATTTGCAGCACTGAATAATAGATCTACCGATAGATAGAAAGCTTGATGGTCTTCGTCCCCGCCCTTCACATCTTTCTTAAAATTGCAGTTAGTTGTCTAAATCTATTGGAGAGGATTATGTCGTTCGATGAAATACCATCTCCGCGAGAAATTACTCCTCTAAACTACGATAGTGAAACTAATATTATCTATGGGAATTTTAAAAATCAAGATAGTAGCATATATTACTTCATAGACGTACGAGAGAGTATATGAATCAATATTACTAACCTTATATACGAAAATAACAAGGAAACGTTTGTCCGATAATAACGCGAGGCAGCAGATTCTTTCGTCCGTGTGAGTTATTTTAGCTATCACGTAACTATTAAATATATACATTTTAAAGCGTTGATGACTCTCCGTGTATTTTCTTAGTTCCGAATGTAATATATCACTCTGACACAGTCCTATGTATTTGACAGATGAATTTTTCACTCGTTATATATGCCCCTATTTAATATGCGTTAATCAAATGAAGGTTCTGGCAGAGAAAATATATCGCATTCGCAAACGTCGCCAGTTTAAAAATAACGAGTGTTTTATGTACGTGTGTGTGTGTGTATACTGTGTATATATATATGCAGTTTTTTTAACCTTTCAGTTTACAATACTCCGATATTTAAGGGAGGAAAAACCACTCGTGACGGGCGAATGTCGCTATGGAACATTTGTCCTTTTTAATTGGCTTACAAAGAGCGGGAGAAAACGCATGACCCAGATTAATGAATTTTTCAGCATGTCAAAAACAAGAGCTCGCCGTATTACCGTAATAACAATGTTTTCCCTCATTTTAATTCGGTCTCGGATAAAATTCCTACAAAATTACTACATTAAAAAAACATTTTCGTCGATGGATTATGTCTCATTTGTGCGCCTCCATAGCAAAAACGTACGCCCGTAGTTTGCCGAAAGCTCGAAAATACGCAGTTGAAATTTTCCGTCCTAACCCTCCTTTAGGGAAAATAGTTTTACTCCGTTGCTTGTTTCTCACGAAATACCACGGGAAAGTACTCTAGACCAGGGGTCGGAAACCTATGGCACACGTGCCAAAAAGTGGCAAGGGAAGAGATTTTACATGGCACGACATTTCAGAGAACAGTCACAAAAAATATGCATTTTTTCAAAAAATAATTTTATTTTTATTTCAGTTGCATTTCGTATTCCACTGATTCCGAATCATATTCACTTTTCATAAGCGTCATGGTCTAAAAGACTTTAAGGGTGACACCCCCGGAGATTATGAATGTTCACAAAGAGTGACACTCAACAGAAAAACCAGAGATTTTCAAAGTATGATCCTGGCCCCTTTGGCCGGTCCAGGCCATTCTTAGGTTCTACTTGTTAGGCTAATTGAAATTGGAAAATGGGATTTTTTATACGAAATTGGACTGATTCATTAAAAATAAAATTAAAAATGTCCCTTAAAAAAATCTTTATCTACTTCCGTAGCATTGCAAAAGGAAAAATTTTGATAGGCCAAAAAGATTTTCTGTTTTTATTGGGCCACAATTATAACATTTTGGAAACCTCCGCTTTAGACTATAGGCAAGGGGTGGTCAAACGGCGGCCCTCGAGCTTCATGCTGCACTTTTCCCTTGAAACGCAGATGTTTTATTCTTCCTATACTCGTCCTCTTTCATGTACGCTACAAAACTCTTCAATTCTAAAGAAATCGACGTAATCTGACATGAGCCTGTCGGACGTTCATTCTCCCTCTTTCCATTGCTTCGAACGTGGGCTGTGTTTCCTGCACGTCAGTTTACCTGTAAAGGTCTTGCGAGTCTTCCGCCCGGTAGTTTTAGCCACCCTCGCTATATACGAACCAGATTTAATTCAAATTCTGGCGCAAATAATCACGAATCAAAAGGTAGGAACGCAACATCCCTCGCGCGCCTCCTCTCCCCGTTGGCGCTATTTATCTTAAATTTTCCGACCGCCATCTTCAGAAGATCCAATTCTTCAACCGGGACTTGGCCCATCCTCGTCCCCCATAGCTCCCTCACAACACTGGTAGTTAATCGATGAGATAGAGTTGGGTGGGGCTTGGGAGTATAAAGGAGAAAGACACAGAGAGAGAGAGAGATAGAGAGAGAGATAGAGAGAAAGTTTTCCAAGAATGTAGAGAATAGCGGAGAGGAGTATGCAGATTCAGTCTCCTCCAAACCACTTCCCTCTCATACCCTTTTGTTCCCCCCTCCTCACCCTACCCCGGTTACCCTTACCTCCATAAACCCCATCCGTTTCCTTACCGTATCCCATCTTCCATCACCCTTAATCTCCACCCTCTTCCCTTAATCTCGGCCCTCTTTATCTCTGCCTCCCTCCCTTTTCTTTATCCCTCCCTTGATCCTGACTTCCTTCCCCATCCCCTTTACTTCTTCTTCGACTCATTCTTTTTTTTTTATGCTCCGTTCTCCCCTTCGACCCCGTCGCATGTCCCATACAGCCCCTGATATTCTCTCCGAAAGGGTCGAATTAGGTCACGGAACGGGAGAACTTGGGAATTGGAAGGGTTTTTTTTTTTGGCGGTGTTTATTTTTTACGGTGGGGTGTAGCGGCTCCTGTGCGTGGAGACGGTGGCTGTGGAGGTAAAAAATAGCGGACTCGGAAGCTGCATTTGAGAGGATATAGGAGGATCGTACGGAAAAAATATATAAGGCTACTCCCCGTCGAAATAATGTGGTGTCTTTAATGGAAGCGGACTGAGTAGTTTTTCTCCTCGTTTACGGTTAAGGATGGGATGATGTACGAGAGAGCGGGAGATTGAGGCGTATCCGGTGATCGTGCCCGATAAATACCTCATACCCAGCCAAATGACTTTGGGAAAGTGGAAGGAAGGACGATGGTGTGTTAGCTAGAAAGGGTGGTTGAGGTTTGATAATATCGGTTATAGAGGTAGAAATCGACTTTTCTGACGCGATTTACAGTTTATCTAGTATCGTGACCCAATTTTACGAAATTTGAATTTTCCTCTCGACCCTAAAATAGAACAACAAAGTATGCTGTCATTAATCCTTTCATTCCCTACGGAATTTAGTTATGAACACCTATTTCTGAACTCCGATTAAGTTAAAACGCCTTTTTATTCGCGTTGATAATGGTGCATAATTTCATTGAAGATTTTTTTATCATTGAAATTCTTACCGAGAATTCAGCGCAAATAGCGACTCGACTTTATATTTGCAGTATATGCTGCTTAATGTGATCACATTGGGTTGTGTTTCATTTATAAAGTATATTTGGTTTTTGCAAATCCGCGTTTGTTTACATTAACCGGCTGACAAAAATAGCTATACTTCACGTGAAATGAGTTGGTCTCTTAGGAAGTGGAGGGTGGGAGCATTTGGAGGGTACTTTTCAGGCTTGGGCCTATCAGAGTCTTGCAAAGTTGCCATACTGTGCCTTAGTATCGTCGCTTCGTTTTCTCATTCAGTAGTGGGCGTGGACTGTATGCGTAAATCCGACAATGTAGCTCTCCGTCTACTTTGTGGGCGTAAACATCTGGAAGGCCAACTTATTTCTCGTGAAGTATAGTGATTGTACCGAATTATCAGCATCTGATGTGTGGGAAAGATGTAAGTACATTAACTTCGAGAATAGTATGAGAACATTTTATAATTGTAGGTGTATTTTGAGATAAACGTAAGAAGGTATGAAAACGGTCATAGATTGGGATGGAGAGATGTGAAGCAATAGGTAAAGAAAGAAAATGAGAATAGTATTTTATCGAGAAAAGATATATTGATTCTCTAGTCTCTCTCTTTTTCTTATCCCTCTCTCTCTCTCTCTCTTTCTTTCTTCCTCTCTCTGGTAGCTCCTTTTAATAGAGCCAGATGATGCCGCCTAGTGGTAGCACGGAACAAAGTGAAAGGGAGGATGGATTTATGGGGCGTGTATTAGCGCGAGATAGATTATTCTTCGCCGTGGAGTAAAAATAAAGTATGAGGGAATTTTGGGGAGCGTAAGGGTAGACAATGATGAAGAGATAGCGGTGGGAGCTGGCCCATTATTTTTGGGTTCAAGAGGAGTTGAGGAATATCTTACCTTTTCGCGTCTTCATTCCTGAAGGCAATGGGCATAGGCCTCAAAACACCTCTAATTATCGAAGATGGGGAATTTCAAGGTTCGTAATAATTCGCTGGATGCTAATCTTTGTAGATTTTGTAGAGATGGTTTTCTCCTTAGTTATTTAGAATCATTAGGACGAAGTTAACCGAGATTAGCTGGATGCCGTAAAAAGAACTTACAATTAGCACTAAAGGTAATTATACACTATGACGCGGTAGGTTTCTTCAATAGTCACATAAAATTTATAAAAACCAGATACACGATTTGGATATAAAGCTGCCATCATCAGTAGTGTTAAAGGTGATTAGTCACCGCTGATGACGGCTGATTTGTAGACGTATTGCGTGTCAAATTTTCATAACACTTTTATGGATATTGGAAATATCTGAAAGTGTCAATTTTACTTTACCCACGAGTTATATAACTCTCTAAAGTGTGCTTTAAACAAATCCAATCGTCTTAATGGAAAATTCCACTCATGAAACGATCGTTTTCAAAGTCCGTGTCGGCTGTCGCAACCTCCATGATTAATGTACGGATCGCGCATAATTTAGTTCAGATGTCCGTTTTCTCGGTGGTAAAACTTTTGGGGATAAGTAGAGCATATTTTGAAGTTTCTTCTACAGATAAAGTTGTGATACATTTTTTTCGGCTAACCGACTTTTACCAGGGAAAAAATGGAATATTTTCATAACCGAAATTATACGGAAAATTTCTTGCAGAAGTTTTTCGACGTAAAGGAAATTAGGCTACCGCAGAAATTTTATATCGAAATTTCCATCTAATTTAATTCAGAAGTCTTTAATTATTTCCTCTTTTTTTTGGACCTGAGAAGTTAAAGTCAGGTGACCCAAGAATATTTTTACGGCATTTTTACTCTACCCTTCTGCTCCCTTTCGTCAGGAACAATGATTTTTGTTTAAAATGAAAAAAATAAGTTTGAACTGCATGAATTAAAATTGGAGATACTTAGCGTCAACATCGGAGGAGAATTAGTGGCGCACATTACGACCGCTAAAGCCGGGATAGCTGAGTAAGCCGGGTCGCGCATCACGGATTCCCGGAAAAAACCCTTCTTTATTTTATGCTTTAGTCGAGGAAAAAGCTAGGCAATTATTGATCTAATCCTTAATTTCTCTGCTCGAAAAAAAGAAGTTTAACGGTTATGTTCGGCCATACCGTGTCTCTTTTAATTTCCTCGCAAGACCTAATCTCTTTCCTGGATATAACAGCTAACCGCCAAAGCTATACCCTTCCATTTTCGAGGCATTTTAATGTCCTTATATTTTTACTCTATCTCCCAGCTTCGTACGTGACTTTTGTAGTTATATTTTTTCAAGGTTTCCTGCAACATTTTTTTGCCGAACGATGAATTTTTGTTCTTTTAGAATTTATTGCAAATGTAATTGTTTTTTTATTTTCGCATTGATTGCGAAGTAATTGTAACATTACATTTAAAAAGCGATCAAGCAAAGATGCGCCTATGTTATAAACGTTTCCATAGGACAATCTATTTTTAACTTTCAATGAAACATTATTTCTGTAGTTACGACTTTAAAAAGTATTTATAGTAAGACTTTCTATATATTGTATGTAGTCATTTAGTCATTTGGTTTCACTCCTCGTGCGATATTTTTCCTTGCGATTTTCATCTGATTTTTTCAATACACTTACAGTAAAAAAAACACTTTTTCTGCTTTCTTATGAATGCCTTAACGGTACTCAAATGGGAATTTATTTATTCAATTCGGAATCCATATTTGATCATTAAATTCAATGTATTCAATTTACTCAAGCAATAACAAATGAAATACATTAATCTGCTAGAGAAGTTCCACTTATCAAGAAGGTTAATAAGTTTCTCTGTTAGTAATCGTGTATTCAAGGAATCATAGTTTTAATCCTTGCATTTTATCTCTATCGTTCCAAATTACAAGCTGTAATTGTCTCGGAAAGCCCTTAATGCCAGTTATCGTGTCACCTTGTTCAGAAAATGAATAGGTCGGCTCAGTTCGGAGGCTCGGAAACCTTAATTGACTAAGATGTTCTTTAAGCAAGAGTGGATGTCTGGGTGGCTGATGTTAGTAATATAGTGAGTGTGTAGGTTCGTACCATCCATATTGGTTGACAACATGTCAGACATACCTTCCGTTATGTGAATCCTCGTATCGTCTTAGAAAATCAACACACTGGGATTTCCATTCGCTTTTTTACCGAAATTTCTCTCTCAGATTTTCGCTCAAAAATTCTTCGTAGTAATCACCTTTGACTGATGTTCCTTGTAGGAAGTCCATGCGACATCCTAAATTTCACGAGCCGTGATTACTATTTGCTGTAAGTTCTACTTCTGCCGTTATCCTTTTGATGTCGAGACGCTGAATGTTTCCACCATTTTGAATTTCAGTCGAGCTCCGTTTCTAAATCTGGAAGTTTCACCAACAGTAGGGATGCTTCACAATAAACCAATCCCTTCTTATTCATAAAGCTGAATTAGCTGCTTCAACTGTAATGAACTTTACGAGAAAGTTGATCAGAGATATTTGTTTCCTCCGTCACTGTACATGACGACTGACGATATAAACAAAGCCCTCTTACATTATTTACTTCTGAGACAAGTAACTAAAGCGCGAACTTTCCTTACATGCTTATTGTGCATAACATTTTGATTGTCTATCCTAACTAACAATCCCATATTCAAAGTTTGAAAACATTGCTTCCTGTATAATTTTTTGTGTGTTACCTTTAAGACAACAAATTAAATGTCATTCATATTATTTATCCAAATCAGATTCGTTTTCAGTTATTATTCACACTTAATGAATGTACCGTTTGCGAAAGTTTAACGCTTATAAATTATACGCTATATTTCCATTTCCAGGATCAACTAAATTTGAAATTATCGATTTATTACTTTCAGGAAACTAGTCGCTTTTATATGCTCCGGAAGAATAATCCCTAAAACGATTCCGATGGAAGTTGATTTCGAAAAACTTCATTAAACACATTTGTCTGTTTTGTTGATGATTTTTAAAATCGGTTAATTATACCCTTGAATAAATCATAGCTCATGTTTTCCTGCTCCAGGCGGCGTTTTGATTAATTTTCATTTGCATCTAAAATTAAGTAAGGCATTCCAAATGAATGCTGGCAAATTAAATTTTTCTTCTATGGAGAAAAAACGTCCTCAACAGAAAAGAATCATCTGATTAGTTAAATATATGCCAAAAATCACCTATTTCACTCTCCAGAGGAGATTCAAATGGAGACCATGCTGTCGTTATATCTCGCGGGAGAGTGAGGGTCCTCTTAATGTCCCCATTATTGCCTCTTGACATCATGGTTCGCCATAAAAAAAGAAAGAATAAAATAAAAACCCCGGAGGAAATCTCCTTCTCCTCTTCTCCGCCACACTGATAATGCACCCCTAGCAGAAAACGACTGGGAATTCCCGAGTCCTCGAGGCAACAATTAGGGATAAATGCTCCTCGGCACTTCTTCCCCCCTTTCTTTTTCTTTTTTCGTTTTTTTTTTAATCGAGAAGAAACCTTTTCATTCGTCCCCCTCTCCTCGTCCTCCTCTCTCTCCCCCTTTCGCGAAATCAGAATAATGCCTTCCAATTGGGTCTTCGAACCTTCTTGATCGCGCTTTTCTTCCTGTCTCCCTCCCTCCCTTTCCCCCCCCCTCACAACTCTTCGCCCTTTCAGTCACGCTTCCTATCGGGAACGAGTTCTCCGCTCTTTTGCTGCTTTTGTGGGCATTTATTTCCCTAATTCCTACGTTCTCCCATCCACCCGTCACCAAACCGACGCCGCACCCACCTCCTCCCTCCCCCCCCCCCCCTCTGCTGCTCTCACGTCTTTCGCAAAAATACGATTTGCAAATCACGTCCCAGTCCACTTACCCAACAGATGGGCCACTCGTAATCACCGTGAAAGGCTTTTTCTATCCTCGAATCTCTCTCTCTCTCTCCGTCACCGTTACTCTCTCTTTCTTTCGGTAGCTAGGTTAATTGATCGTTTTTTTTTTTTTTGTGTTTCCGTTCGATTCGCTTAATATTTCCCCATGGATTGGATTCTGTGATGGAGTGATTAACGGCGTTTTGATGCAAAGGGTTTGGAAATGTAGAGGTCGTTGGTCTTTCTCCGTGACCTCACAGTTGTGCCTCGCGCTCAGCGGTCGCACTAAACCGTTTTTTCCGGTTGACACGCTGAGCGATGGCTGCCATCGACATTTTTCAGCTTGCTTCGCAATGTAGAATTTGTTTCTTTTTATATTTAGCTGATAGAGTTCACTGGGGAATTATCGAGCTTGTCTTATGGCTGAAAATTAATTAAAGAATAAGCAATTAAGTATAAAAAATTGAAAAATTAAGTACTTGTCTTAAGTACCTCCAGTAGCCACATAAAAAGGAGATTTAAAAAACAGATGCACGTTTCTGCTACAATGTCGAAAGTAGATCGTAAAAAGTTTTTTTAGCATCTACCTTCAATGAATCGCTACTGAATGTGGCTGCTTTGTGGCCGAAATCCTCATCTGATTTTTTTGTAAACTTGTCACGGCTATTGAAGATACCTGAGACAAGTACTTAACTTTTCATTTTTTTATACTTAAGTCCTGGAATTTAGCTGATAGAGGTTTATATTTGAACAAGCTACCCGTAAAATAATTATCATCGCAGAAAAGTAGTTATCATATTTACTTTATTAATTCAAACAAGCATCGCAGACACTTAAGAAGGTAAACAGAGCAAAAAAATTGAAGGTTTTTAGTCATTTTTGGCCATTCACGTAACTCATCCTTTTAATTTTCCTTCTCTCTCGATAGAAAAAATTGTCTTTCCCGAAAAAAGGAGACGTTTTTTCCTTTCTTTGAACTTAATTCTTTGCATGTTGTAAATTTGAACATCAGTCCCGTTTATCTCTGTTCTTTTTTTTAGTAATTTTTAAGCTAGGAATATTTTATAAAACTTCAAAGAGATGTTATTTTAAGAACTCGAAACAAACTTACGAAATATTTATTTTCTATGTGGCGTAGTTAAAAAAATGGCTCGGAATATACTACAGGAGGATTCTGTTATATATTCCTCGCCTCCTTTTTCCATCCAATTCTTCCGCGCTCAGAAAATGCTCTTACTGACCTCTTTCAAAGTCGCCGTATAAGTTTTATCGAAAGAATAAAATCCTAGTATTAACTCTCTCTCCTCTTTTTTTAGAACTCTTGCGTTCTCTTCCTTGCCGCGACTCAGGCGTTTGAAATATTGAAATAAAAGGTTTTCCTATTCATTGTTTTCCACGGTTAAAAAGGTACATTTCATCGACAAACCCACTTCGAATTCAGTTATTTTTATGGCCCTTTCGCGTTGTGTGTAATTTTTCCACATTTCCTCAAACTACGTCCATAAAAGTGATGACTTTATATTTTTCAGGAATTATGTAGTGTGTTCTTTTATTGATAACGATTTAACGCCTTTATAAACTGTAGGTGAACATTAACGCAAATGAAAATTCCCTCTTTCTAAAATAATCTTCCAACTAAAAGAAGACACGACATTTAATTTTTTTTCCTTTTTTTACTGTTTGTTTCAATTACTTTAATTTGAATTGCCTGTTAATCCTTTCATAAAACGGAAATAACTTTTTGTATTATTCTGTTTAAAAGCACGCTTTCTCTCTTGTATAATTTGCAACGCAAAGTGCGCGAAATTGTCAAAGAATTAACCGGACGAATCCAATTTTTCCCGTATTTTCAAAAAAAATTGTTTTTTCCCTCTCGCCTCCCGTTCAGAATTCCCCGTCTTGGCTCAGATTTAATTTACGCCAACTGGCTCACAAATTGATGGTTTTTTTTTTCAAACCCAGTACGTGGAATTGAAAGCGATTTCAGTGGGCAGAAACCGTCGTGTATCGAAGAGCGTCGTTTTGCAGTCCACCATTCCAATTAATTTTCACGGAGATGGAGCCGATATTTATCAAGTCACTCCGAAAGTGTTTCATTGTTTAGACGGAAGTTTCGAAACTATCTTGATTGTTTTTTTCTTCGCCCAAATGTATCCGTTCGCTCATTTTTTAAAAAATCGTCGGATTTTTTTACGTTCGGTTCGCATCTGTGCATTACGTGTGTTTTGCGCCGATGAGTACTTACAGAGTGTGACGCTTTGACTTCGACGTTGGAGAAAAAGAAGCAATAATTTATCGGAAACATTTTTATGAAGGTCAGTGCACGCAAACATTTTGGTTCATCTGCGCCATGTCAAATAAAGCACTTGACGCTCAAGCATTTTTTAAATAAATTAAAACTAGAGAACGGATTTCGATTCTAGTTATTTAGAAATAACCTTCGAATGCTACATTTTAAGGCTGCATAGTTTTCTTAATGAAGTTAACGCGATAGAGAATTAATGAGTTCGCCTTATGGTTAAATTCAAATTTAGTTAATACGTTTCTCCAATAGCCATAAAAAGGTTAATAAAACAAGATCCAAATTTCGCCTACATTACAATTAGCTTTTTTCTGTAGTATATTCTAATAAAGAATTATGAGAATAAGTCTATTAGAACATATTATCCGTGAATCATCACTTATGGGGACTTTGAGGTAGAAATGTACATCTGGTTTTCCTAACTTGTTATGGCTGTTGGAGAGACATATTGCGTCAGCTTTCAAGCTAAGTCAGTGTTTTACGTGCATAACAGTATTGGACGTTATACCTGATCATTTAATACATTGCTATTTCAAATGGATTTTTTTTCGAAAACGGTGTTTATTTTTGTTAAGTAAATTGTTTATTAGAGTGTTTTTCTCTTAACTGCGTATTTATACAATACGTAATAAAAAACTTGTTTTTTATCGGATCCATTGCAAGAATTATTATTATTATTGTTCCACTGGATTGCGATACAAAAACATCGTAAAAAATGTACTTAAAGACTTCTAAGCCCTCTGATAAAACCTCAGCAGCAGCTCCATCTCTTGAACACCTGGAATACTAATCATGTCGACATTAGTTTAACTCATTTTTCCCAACCTTTTTCATTCGACACAGCCCCCCCCCCCCCCTCCCCTCTCCTGTCCCTCAACACACGCTTTCAATATGTACAGGAAGTACTGGAATTAGTGAAGGAAGATAGTGAACTGAGAGCTATTGCTTAATCGCTCTCAGGCATACTCTTTGCGTTGTAGAGTTTAATGAAACTTGAAGAAATCTTAACTCACACAAACAAGTTGACGAAATTGGTTACAAAATTCAGTTTTCATGGTCTGAAACAATTTGGTATTCGTTTGCAACTCTCCACCAAAGCGTGTCCAGCGGAAAGTCATCGACTTTAATTTTAATACTGTGATCAATCCTTAATTCGGCAGGTTGCTTGTTAGCCGATGTTGAAACGCTCCCCCCGCGTTTTTCACCCAAACGGGTGATTTTCCCAAAATTATAACTCGTACTCTAGGCCAGCGTTTTCCAAACTCGGTGCCGTGGCATACAGGAGTGTCGCAGCTATTCGTTAAGGTTAAAAAGTTTTGCATAGTAAATAAATCAAAGATTTGAAAACGTTGATATGTCATTAGGGTAATAATATTTCCTCAAATAAGTGGATGATTATCTCGTAACGACAAATGAATGCGTATAAACGTCCTGATACTCTTGCGTATAAATATAAAACCTTGTTTCGAAGTGACAGTGCAGCGAAATTCTGTTTGTTTTCGAATGATTTCCGCGACTGCTAAAAGTTTTATGACCACTGCCCTTCGCTTGCTATTACGACATTTCAGCATTAATGACGCGTCGGTAGTGGATTATTTATTGTAATTGCTTATACATTTCATATCCTCTGTAAATTCCATTATTTCGTCGAACACCGCTCTACCGTTCGACTTAACTAAAATGGCAACGTTATCTACCTTTTCCTCCTTCTCCATTCTCCACTTACTCCTGAACTTTCTCTTCCTTATCGTCTTCTGTATCCATTCTGCGAAACGTCTCCGGGCTTTTGAAATTATGCCGGAAGGCTCTCGTCACGTCTGAAGCATTTAAACAGTGACACCCTTTTTCTGACTCCGGTTTCGCACTATAATGGGTGCGATTATAAACACGAAGGCGAGGATTTAAAGGCTTTTTTTTGCCACCTCGAGGGGACTAGAAAACGCCATACGGACACACACAGGAAATGCCGTGTAACGGGGAAGGGGATGAAAGAGATTACACGGTGCGCGGATTTTGTGACACGCGCTAGGGAAGCAAAGAGAGCACGGCGATAAAACACACTATGGAATTTGTCTTGGAAAGATAAGAGCAAAGCGTGCAATGAGGAATAAGAGGATATATAGGTCTTTAATTATGCATCCCCTCTCTCCTCAGGTAATGTCCGATACGGTTCGCCTTCCTTCTTATAATCTGTACCATAATCCGATTTTCTCCTATTCCTTTATAATACTTCTTCATTTTGCATCCTGTCCATTTATTTTTAGGATTATTCTCCATGTCCGCATTTCGAAGGTTTACAAGTATTTTATATAATTTTTCCCAAGTGCCCATATTTCTGTTCCACGCAAATCGATATTCCGTTCTTAAGATTTTATCAACTTACTTCATGTCTTCCTTTAATTTTTTCTTTAGTAGAAGTTTTTTCTGAAGACGTCTTTTGCTTTGGCTGTTCTAATCGTCGGTGTATTTTGCATGCTATGTAATGGTGCTGCCTAGGTATTTATAATCTTAAACTAGTTCTAGTGGATTTCCACCAATCCTTATGGTCAAATTTTCTTCTTTTCCCGATATTCGTACCATGTCCAACTGTGTGTGTATGTGTGTCTGTCCAAATATAGGAGCCACTCCTAAAATCTAGACGCCAGTATATATTTCAATGTGATGCGATTTAGAATCAGGGTTATATAAATCTTTATACGTCACATATATACACCGTACATACGACATAAAAAACATTGACAACTTAGTAACGCGTCTGTATCGATAAAAATAAAGTTGCCATTATGCAATTTTTAATCTCAAATATGGGATAATTTTTAGCTATACATGGACAAACAATTCTTCACTATTACTTGGAAGTATTTTTACGACCATTATAGTACGGTTTGTTGTTCAGAGCAAACTTTCTAGTAGGTATAACGTTAAAACTATGAGTAGGAAATAATCGTTCTCGAGACATCACTTTCTTACAAGTTCATTTGTAATTACTCCGCAGTACAATTTTTTAAAGCCCTCTGGTTAAAATGCTTTACAACATATATGTGATGTTTTAGTGAAATGAATTTTTTTGTCTTAATTTTAATTATCTGTGCTTCAGTATCTAGATATACTGTAATTTTTGGTTAATAATTTTCACATGTAGATTTGGATCATTTTACCATGCTGAAAAGAGAAGGATACTCACGGAAAAATCAAGGGACTCGAATGCAATTATAACAGATTTTCAAATTCGGAATCCGCGTTAGCAATCTTCAAGATGTTGGCGCTAAGTTATTTTTTCGAAAAAACTCTTAATTAAAACTCCTTTAATATTAACAGGACGAAAGCTTTTTTTTCCGAATTTGGTTCGCATTACATGAAAAACGAATGTAAGATCTTCAGAAAGCACGCGTAATCAGGAGTGCCTATGAGATACATAGCAAGCACAATAACATTTAAAATTCATAGCGACACGGATACAACGACCTTTGCAAAACCTCCAAACCCCCACTAAGCTGGCAGTATGCTATAAACGGGGTGCCGTTTTTTTTTAAATGTTTCATTCTGGTTAATTCTTTAGGCATTTCATTTCGAGTTTCGTTCCTTGGTAATTGGATTCCTCTCCGAGGGAGGGCGGCGGTGAGGAAGAGGGGAGGGAGATCTAAGGGATAAAAATGCGAGGATCACGAACGAAGTGGAAAGAAATGCCAGAACGAAAGAGAAAACCTCGCTCGTATTGAGGACTGCATGCGATACGAATAGGAGAAATCCATAACATAAAATGTCAGAGACCGGATTCCTTAGCGTTCTTACCCTTGTAAAAAGTACCATCTGTGCCACGGCTGAGTGCGATTCAAGGGAAAGTAAATGAAAATTTTGTTACTTTTTTTTAAAAGGATTTCCCCCGCTCCTTGGAACCGCCTTTCTTCTTCTATTTTTCCTTGCATTTTCTGGTCTGTCCTCTTTATCTCCCTGCTCATTTTCTCCCTCTCTTTCTGCCAACTGCTTCATATTTCCTTGTCTCGCCGTCTTTTTCTTCCTCTTCTTATAATATTTCCCCCACTATTCATCTACCCCTTTATTCTTCTACTTATAATCTCTATATTCCTACTTTTATTCTTATTTCATCTATTCCTACTCACTTTGTTCCTACACCCTTAATTCTTATTCCCTCTATTTTTACTTCTGACATTACTTCACCCTCTATTCCTATTTCCTCTATTAATCCGCTCTCTATTTCTACCACCTATCTTTCTATTACTCAACTCCTGCTCCCTTTATTCATATAACCTCTCTTCCTATTCAATCCTTCGCTCCATCTTCTAGCCCCATTTCTACTCAGTCTGTTGGTTCACTATTGATATTGATACTACAGATATACCTTCTATTCTATTTCAAATTCTTTTTTTAATGACTTTTATATTAACTTACCGCGAAGTATATAGGTATGTATATATTTAGGTAGGTAAGTTTTAAGACACCACAAATAATGCCTAATAACTCGAGAACGGCTGCATGTATTTTAGCCATTCTTTCAATTTTAAAGAGCGTCCCTCTTATGTGTAATCGCCGAGCAAAATAACGACTCGAGTTCGATTCCAGGGACGTTTAATTCTCCCCAATTGGATAACATGGGCGGGACCTTCTCCAATTTTTATCTGCTAAACTATAAGTCGTAATTATATGCTCTTGCGAACTTTTTTGTTGCAAATGTTGTCCTCTATCCGACTACATTTATTAGCCGATACCTTACAGATCATATAAGGGCAAGGGAAAGTAAAATATGGATTTCTTATTGTTGGATTAATGAAAATGGCGTCTCTTGACCGTGGCGCCGCAAATGGCAACGGTCACATATCGAACTACGTCCTGCTATCAGCCCTTAAAAATTATTCCGACTCTTGAAGAATTTATGCGAATGTTTGGAGACGAAGAGAAGACCGTACAAATTTTAATTGACAGTAAAACCATTGATATATATATATATATATATATATATATATATATATATATATATATATATAGGGCAACTAGGTGTTTAAGGAAACCCAATGAGCACTTACCGGAAGGAGAGCCGCTGGGGTGTTGGAGAGACACATTTGTAGAAGTTATTGGAGCTTTCGGGATGTCGGGTGTCTCTCTTGTGCTGACGAAGGGATCATCCCGAAAGCTCCAATAACTTCTACAAATGTGTCTCTCCAACACCCCAGCGGCTCTCCTTCCGGTAAGTGCTCATTGGGTTTCCTTAAACACCTAGTTGCCCTAAATATCCTCATTTACCTTTCCTCTTCCGTAAGTTTATGCACACACACACACACACACACACTTTTTCTCTTCCCCCTACTCCTACTTTCACTTTTTCTGCTTCATCTATTCTTGCTTTATCTGTTTCTGCTTACTCTATTCCTACCTCCTCTATTCCTGCTTCCTCTATTCCTACTTTCTTCACCCTCTATTCCTATTTGCTCTTTCCTCTAGCCCTACTTCTCTATTCCTAATTAATATATTCCACGTAACTCCATCTTCCTCTAATTCCCGTCTATCTGTCTCTGCTATTCCTTCCTTCCCTTTCCTCTCTCCTTCTCCCCGTCTCCTCTCTCTTTGTTTAAATCACCCCCCTCCGTTTCCCTCTCTCTCCTCCTCCACTCTCTCTCTATCTATACATATATCCACACTTCTCCATCCCTTACATCTGCTTCTCCGTGTATCAAAACCCCTCTCCATCCCGTTTTACCCCATATTTAGACTCACCCAACTCTTTCTCTCTCTACCTCACTCTCTCCCTCTCGTCCTTTTTCGAGTCTTGTCTCGAGGGAAGAAGCGGTGCGTAATTGATTTCTGGTCGAGTCGGCAGTTTTCCTGCGGCGGCAGGCAATTTTCGTTTTTTTTCCTCCGGCGAAATGCTCCGTCGGTCTCGAATGGCGTCGGGCCGATTCGGTCGCACCGCGGCAATTTGGGAAGCGATGGAAGTGAAAAAAGTTTTTTTTCGTGTGTGTATATATATGTCGTGTGGGACTGGTGTATAGCGATATCCTATTTTTTTTTATTCCATATAGCTAGCTGTCTTACGTCTTTTTTTTTCTTTACCATATATGAAAAGGGAACCGAGTTATGAGTTTTGTGAGCACGGCACGAAAAGGGGTGAAACTTATTCAGCGTATACGGCGTTAAGTGATGGTGGATGTCAGATGTTTTAAAAAAATATTTTCACGTGCGAACATTTTCGTTTTCCTAGCGTTGAAGTGGTTTAATTAGAATTGGTGAAAAACGTTCTTCTCATCTCGGCAGCGAGCTAGATCCCGAAATTAATTCAAAAACGGTGTTGCCATTTCGAAAGCGCTAGTGTAGAAGTGTACATCTGTGTATATATTAATGTTCAATAATTTACATGCAAGGCACGAGAATATTTTCTATATCCTCGGAGATTGGCTCAAACCTTATTAAAATGTCATATTTATGCAGTTATTTTTATTTCCACGCGTTTTAATCCGAATTAGATACTAATTTTCCTCGGTAACACAGAGCGTCGCCATCTAGAATCGATGAATAAGCATTGATGATGGCTAATTTGTAGCCCAAATGCGCATATTGTTTTCCTAACCTTTTTGTGTGTAGCAGAAATACATATTGAGTCAATTTAAGTTTTTTTCTTTTGCCGTAAAAGTTATTATATATATATATATATACACACACACACATATACACACACATACACACACACACATACACACACACACTTTAGATATCTACTGTAAACTAATAGACTTGAAATTTTATCGATTTTTTTAAGGTAGGAATAAATTAACGCTCATCCTTTATACACGTCGGAAACACTGCCCCATAATAACGCACGCAAACGTAACAGCAAAAAAAAATCGAATGGAAGATAATGCGCCCCAATCAGCCCTCAATTGTTCGACCGACCTCGATAAACTCTCCCGCCCCACCCCTTCGATATGACTCGTCGCCAGCAGATGGCGACACATTTAAAGCACCCGATCTTTTTATTTTGTCCATGGGTTCGGTAGACCGCGATCCCTCCACCGAGCATTGGTCCTCCGCAATCTTTCCCATCCCGCCGCTACAAACCGGTTTTCTCGGTTCGGGGACCACGCCGTTTCGGTACACTTATCTCCGATGACGCGTCCCATTTCCAACGCCCGGGCTATCATGGCAGACCGCCTCTCCCCCCCCCCCCCCTCCCCCCCCCCCTCCCCCCCCCTCCCCCCCCTCCCCCCCCTCCCTCCCTCTCTCCAAGCGACAATGGAATCCGGAAAGTAACCTTTTTGGGGTTGATACGGTTAACCCTATACACTTGCCGCCCATTTTTGGGAGTGGTGCGTGCCCGAAAAGTGTGCATCCATTGGAGAGAGGCTGAATGGGATAAGGAGGCGGGGAAAAGGGAGTAGAGAGGGAGGGAGGGAGGAGGGATTTAGGTCGGAGGTTGAGAGGAAGAAGAAGGGGGGGCAAAGAGTCGGGTGAAAAGAGGGTTGCTAGGGTACGGGGTCCCAAGAGTATTGATGCAGAGAGTGATCAAAGGGCCAATTGAAACGCCGTCAGCTGTCGCTTTTGCCAACAACGGCTTAAGTGTCCTTTTCTATCCCATCTTCGAATTGCGCGTTCTACGGCACTTACGCACTTGTGCCTCATGGCTTTATAAAAGAGAAAGGTTGGAGCGAACGGGATCGATGGTTATCGGAGCACTTAGCTACTTAACCTGCGTAGATGGTTAAGGCATTAAAATCGTCGGGAGTGATTTATTACCTGGAGTGGCCATTAATTATAGAAGGGACGCCAGTCGATTGGAATTTCCATATTAATAACGGCCGTATCGATATCGAATCGTTGTATCGGTGTAGATTTTGTACGGAGGGAAACAAGCAGTTCGGAGGGAAACTCGAACGTATTGTTTTCCTTGTTTTGCTTATTTGTTCAAACGGTGTTTTTTTTAATGGATGTGAAATAAATTGAAAGCTAAATATTATTAAATGGTGGAAACTTAAATAAATGAGGTTTTTTCTGACGTCAAAATTGCGTTTAAATAATGCATTATTCAAAGTTAAATCATCGTATCAAATCCGTTTTATCATATCGTCTAATAAAATCGAAAAGTATTACCGAGTTCGTTATTATTATGCCTTAAATCAAACTGTTTAATCAGGACACTCCAAAAGTCATAAAATGTATGTTAAAACCAAATCCGCACTTCTGCTTAAATGCAGCCGTCATCAGTGGCAAATCACCGACAGTAGACTCTAGAGATAACGGAAAGTTTCTCGGTCCAACAATCGGTGATTTACCGCTGATGATGGCTGCTTTGTATACGAAGGGCAATTTCATGGTTTTGGGAGAATCCTGATTTATCAGGCCGCAAGGAATGGATTTTTATATCATTAACCTAAGCTTAAAAGGGGACAGTCTTTTAAGTCCTATCAGGTGATGAAAGAGTTACTGCAGTAACGCCTCTCTCTTGTTTCAACTGCGAGAACGGTTTCTGTTATTTCCGAGAGAGGTCGAGGCTAGCCGGTTTTCCGTTTTGTATCCGTCACTTAAAACAAAATACTATTTTGGGGATGACTGCTGCTGCCAAGCCATTGCTCCAAATTCCGCTCAGTCGTGCTTTCGCTACCCTCGTGCTCCATTCAATGCTGAATTTCGGAATCTCTAAGTGTGACTCGGCGGATTCGCAGAATGTGTGGGCCAAGCTTTATCCGTATATTTTTGTTGTCGTCGGAAGTACTCGACGTCATATTTTCGGAGGGAAGCCCTTAGCCTATGCTTTCATCGGGTGAGTGCCTACATTAAGGATATGCATGCCTTCCTATCGAGAAAATGCTCTGAAATTAGCTGCACAAATATTAAGGGTTAACGGACGTAATTTATTTATAGAGAAATTGTGAATGATGTATTAACGTGAAGCTGTAAGAAATACCCAGGTATAATTGAATTGAAAGGAGTTTTAGGATGAACGAACTGTCGCATAATAAAATAAGTCAAAACTCGCTAAATTCTCTGCCAGCTATAATTTCGTTTATAGTTTTATTTGACGCTTTGTTTGCGTAAAATTTTTCCAAGGGTGAAAATATTTTTTATGAAACGTGGTATCAAGGAATTCTAAAGCTTTATGAAAACGAAATAATCTTTAGCGGCATAATTGCGATTAAACGACGAGAAATATACTGGCCGACGTTAATTGTTTGCTTCCGTAGTAATCTCTTACAAAATTCAGGGTAAACCATTACTTGGAACACGTTGGTGTCATTTCCGTTCGCGAGGGAAACCTTGCCTTTAATACGTATTTTTCCAAATTATCGCAGGAAAAGAAAAAATAAAATTCCTCCAATTACGAATTTATCGACCGTGGCTGGCACAGTTTCCAGACCACTTCTCCCGACCATGAGAAGTCGTGACCAGAATCTCTATAAGGCTTCCCCATTGCACCTGTTTCCGCTACGGATAAAGGATGCCTTGTTTACTCCTTTGAATTCGAAAAACTCGGGCGGAAAGTTTTCCAGCAGTGACATTCTACGAATGAAAACGTTCGGAATCGAAAGGAAGAAAATAGGACGTATTATCTAGCCATTGAAAATCATTGAAAAAGATCGTAAAGATTTTTTTAGATGCTAGGTTGTTATAAAAAATACGGAATGCACTTTACCAAGTAAGTATCAAAGCTAGATGTTCGGCCATGATGCCAGGTGGAGTAAACCGGACAGAAAAGATTAGTTAGTAGGCCATTTAGTTTAGTCCTTTCCTTTACCTTTAGAAGTTCGGGGGTTTGGTGTATTCCAAAATATCGAACATCACTATGCAAAAATTCAACACTACCTGAAGGGGATTTCTTATCCATTCTATAATTTTAATATGAAAACAGAAATAGTATAATCTTAAGAGGGTCTTTGAAATTCATTCGAAAGTTGTGAAATATAAGATATTCGGCATTAAATACTGGAAAAATCTCGCACTGAAAAATAACCTAGTAAATTTACATTTAATTATATTTGAGTCAGTTATACATTAGAATTCCCTGAATGTACTTACGTTTTTGTTTATAAAAATACCTGCACGTATACGCACATTTCGTGATTTTTCCGTCCTGAAGGACTTACCAACTCCCCTCGTGAACCCGTATCTGACAACACGCTCTACGAACGCTAAACTTGCCGCATTTTTCAAACCCTCTTCCCAAATAGGGATAAGCCCTTTAGAACCGGAATAGCGATTTTCACTTGTCCCTGCAGCACCGCCAACGACAACACAGCGTAAAATCTGCGTCCCCCTCCCACCCGCCCTCCCTCCCTTTCCCATCCACCCCTCCCCTTGTATGTCAGTGTGTCAGTTTGCGGGCGAGAGTGAAAGAGAGAGAGAGAGAGACGTAGGGAGGAGGCACTTGATTTTCTCCACTCCCTCCGATCGAATTCCCCACCCTCTTACTCTCCCGTCCCCCTAAATCTCTAAAAAAAAAAAAAAACACCCCCTATCCTCGTTCCGACCCACGCCTCATGCGCGCATCTGACGCCCCATCTGCGACATTCTACGACAAAAGATCAAGGGGGAGACTTTTGTGGTGTGGGAGAATGGACGTGGGAGGCGGACAGATGGGGATGAGAGGTGTAGGAAAGAGGACGGTAGAATAGGTGGGTGTCATCGGGGGGGGTGGGGGGAGAGAAAGAGGGGGTTGAAATGATGTTCGAGGGTGGGTGAGCCGATCTCTGTACGCGCGAGGGAGCCTTATAGTAGCAGAGATCTGCGGAACATCTGGGGGGTGGTAAAGGAGGGAGGTGGAGGTGGTTATACGTGTGGGGGTTGGGAAAGTGGAGGGAGGGAAAGAGAGAGAGTCGCGCGTGCGCACTGGTTTCGCCATTGTCCTTATGCACGCTCGATTTTTTCGTAATGAGATAGTTCGTTCCTGTTTTTTTTGTTTCATTTTCTCCTCTCCCTTAAGTTGCATTTATCGAAGACGATGTCCCTTTTTTCCGTCCATTAGTCTGACACGTTAAGCCCTAGGAGAGTGTTGCGCGCGTGTACGTGTTCTCGTGGTGTGCCGTAAGAGCGCGTTTGGATTTCCGGCACGGTTCGGGTTTTCGCCGCGATATCATCGATCGAGGCGTGAGTAAACTAATAACGTTTTAATTTTGATGGTATTTTGATGTTCGTGTTTCGATTCGGGCCACGAAATATTAATCGGTTCGGTTTTCCATAATCGAAATTCATCTGCGGTTTTTTTTTTCTGTTTCGCCTTTTTATGTTTGTGTTATAAATATGGAAACTCTACAACGTAATTACCTTATCTTTATGACTCGGACACTTTGAGTTATTAATTACGACCAAAACACCAATAGCCACGAAACTGGATGTGAATTTCGTTTACAAAGTGGGATTCCTAAGCGATAGTCCACCGATCGTAGACTCTAAGGAGAGATTTAATTTTAAGCTCGTGTTAGTTGGAAATTATCGTGCCGGAAATGAATATTATGAAATTTATTTCTGGCCAATTAATTTGTAACTGTTATATATAAAAAGGCGGGTTACTTTAAATTTATTACTGTCTATTTAGTTCTTCCTTCCGAACGAACGGTTAATACTAACCGTTTTTCATTTTCCATATTGTTTTAAGCTTTACCCGCGATTCCCACATGTGTCCAAACAAAATTACAGTGTTTGCACTAACCACTGTTCGTTTTATAAAATCTTCTAAAGGAATGATTAATGCAAACTTTATTCGTGTGCTGAAATTTCGTTAAACTTCTGCCGTATTTCGTACATAGTCATAACTAAGTTTCAGCCTTTTCCATCGTTTCACGCTTCTTTTTCACGTAATTTAACTAAGGTTCTCTGCCTTTTTTCCTACGCAAACAATGCATATCCTCTTCGGACTGCTGCGATTTGCTTCGTCTCCTGAATTTCCGCCATTAGCCCTCGGATAATTTTGCATAAAGCCCTGCGGGGACTTCCTTAGCAATTCCATATTGTCCTGATACACCCTTCGCCGCCTGTGTCATCCATTTCCCTGTTATCTGGAGTCGACCCTTTTCACATGATGGTTCGGAGGATACACCAAGCAAACCCTCATCCACTCGGCAGCCCTATTACGACTTGGACGTAGTAGTGGTTCTACTTGTTCCGCCGCTGGGTTTATGTCTCTCTCTATCTTTCTCTCTGATTTTATCCGATTCGTTTTTCCGGAATGGGGGTTGTCTCCTTATTTGATGGAATTCGATGTTTGCAATTTAGATACGAAAGGTTCTGATGTATTGCGCTATCTTCCATTTTTTACCGTATGCATGACTTCTTTGCCTCGTCTCGCGTTTTCCTTATCTTGCACAAGGAAAGAAAGAATAGAGATCCAAAGCTCCATACACATAAGGGTTGATTTTATGCTTCCTCTGTTTTAAATTTTCCCGCGGCCCACACTTTTTTATTTATTATTATATATGATTGGCGTAAGCATTATTTTATTCGACGTAGTTGATGGCTGACTACATCGTGTTTGGCACCTTAGGTAATTCTTATGCTCAATTTTAAGTTTATTTAGGTATTTATACTTTTCGGTGCCGCTTTTTTTTACCATTGAGCTTTACATAACTATTGGAAACACAGTGTAAAAATTTTGTTGCAGCATCCATTTTGCATATATTCTACTTTCTTCTCCAAAAATAATAATTTTGTAGCAGAGAATCTTAATTTCAGCAGCTGTTAACTATAACAGTAAAAACATTAGTGTCATATTTTAAAGCCTCATTACCCTTTTTTAGGCAACAGTTATTTGGGGATTCAACGATTATTTTGCCTTTTTAAACTTCCCACTACACATTTTCGTGGATCGGTCACCATTTTATCAATGGCAGGATTTTCGAATGCGTAAAGATATAACATTAAATAAATGCGGCTATTGCTGCTTCAAAATAGTTGAGCGAAATAGTAAATATATAATGCACATTTAATGGATGCCGTTCTCTCCTCGCGGAGACGAAGGTAAATAAGGACGCTGTTGCTTCCAAGCGTCCGTCCTTTCTACGGCAGTGTCAGAGGGCTAGGTCCTAAGAGGATTGAGATTGGGAGATTTCCGAAGGTCTGAGGTTAGACAGAGATTGATGTTTGGTTTGGAAGGAGGACGGAAGACTCGCATGGTGGTGAGTGCGAAACGACGAAAATGGAAAAAATGGGATTTTGGGGCGGAAAGTTGTTCGGAAGGGTCAGCGTCGGTCCGAGAGAGGCACGAGAATTCGAGATTAGGCCGGGAAAGATATGATTTATGTTATAGCTCCGAAATTTGGTTTTAAAAACAAATCAACGATAAATCTCCCGTCGTTATTTTCGTCCTTACTTATTCATTTCTTTAACTGTTAGTCCAAGCAAACGATACATAGTTAAACATGCTGAGATTTTACTACCGAATTAAACGTATTCCTTCGAGTAGCACCAATCTTTGCGTGAAAAGTTATATATTTTACGGTAAGATACGATTTATGTTATAGCAAGGCAATTTGGCTTTAAAAATAAAGCGACGATATAAATCTTCCGTCAATATTTTCGCTCTTACTCATTTATCTTTTAACTGTTTGACCAAGCAAACGATAACACACTTAGGCATACTAAGATTTTACTTATCGAATTAAATTTATTACTTGAATGACACTAATCTTTGTGTGAAAAGTTGTATGCTTTTTAGTAAGAAGTAAGAGATATTACTTTTCAAAAAGTTCGGTGCTATTACTAAATACCTGGATGGAAATGCTAGAAAACGCTCTCAAATCATATTCCGTGTTAGTAAGAGTTTTTTCATCCCGAAATCACTCGTCCGTTCCTTCACGCGAATATAAGTTTCATTTCGTACAATAGCTTAAATAATATGAAGATTCGTGCCAATCGCATAACCTATTCACGGAAGATATTTAATTTTTTTCTCGGTATTGGGCCGCGTTAGTCACCGTTTTAAATAAAGCTCGCCTAATTTAGGGCTATTTCCCTCCTCTTGACAAACAAAGAAACGAGGACAGAAGATATCTTCTATTCGACCATAATCGATTCGTTCATACGTGCATCAAAAGACATTCCGACTGGATAGGATAGATATCGAAAGAGGGATAGAGAAAGAAATAATCCGCGCGAAAGTATAGATTCTTTTGTCGAGAACACCCTTGCGGCAAATTTTCCATATTTTTTCCCTCCTATCATTGTCTATGTCGTACGTCTCTCTATAAAAAAAATGATTTTGGCGATATTTTTTTTTTTACATTTTCAACGTTCCCATTCTCTATTGCATAAGGAATAACTTTTTTTTCTTATATCCCCCCGGTAGCTTTCCTTCTTCTCCTTACCTTTTTTTCCTTTTCTCATCTTTTCTCATCGGATGTGCCTTCGTCTCCGTTAATTTTGGCCTCGGGTTGTTTGGTGCCCTCGAATGGGGATAGAGAAAGAGAGAGAGAAGGAAAAGGCGACAGAGAGAGAGAGAGGGATGATTATTTCGAGGCGGAAAATGAGATTGGTACGAGACGAGGATGGAATTTTGAACCATCCGGAATTACAAGGTTATGTGGTTTATAAGGGAAGCGATCCCCGTATTTTACGCACCGTCAGAACAAACGAGGAGAGGAATAATCATAATCCAGATAATCTTTCATTAGTATGCCAGGCTGGTAACACTTCCCATTATTTCTAGAAGTTGTAAATCGAGTTTTAGGTCTAAGATAGGAGATTAAAATTTTACAGGAAGGAGAAACATAAATTTCAAGGGAAAAAGAGGTTAACGCCTGAGGAAGTAGGATCGAGATAGTAGTTATGAATATTTCCTAATAAAGCCAGTTAAATCAAAACTTTATTGTAGACCGAAAAAATATGGACTATATAATTCGGAATAATGATGATCGTCGGTTTAAATTCACTTTCCCGTAAAAGAGCCGAAAACTTATTTAAGATTTCCGTCATTTTAGGTTTTATCTGTTATATAGTGTCGATCCATTTATCGTTGCGCTTCAAGTTTGGCTGTAAAACCATATAAGCGATCAAGTCTTGAACAATTTTATTGGACGAATATAGTGTTCTAAATTTAGACCGAGTTGATGTTTTCCAGACTTTATGGATCGCATTCTAAGAGTTAGTGCGCCAAAGCTCTGTTGAAATTTTAAAGAAAATTAAATTTGATAATTGGTTTTTGTAATTTCTAAATGAAATTACCTCGCCATATAAGTTCATCGCTGCGTATTTAAAATTTAATTTATTGTTAAATAATAAAAACGTGGAACATTTTTTTTGTAAATGAATGTGTGATTCCACACGAAGGTGTCCGATTGCTGACGCAATTAGTTTAAATTATAGCATTTCATCTTTACGATGTTTACACGTTAGCACGAGGAGCAAATACAAATCGGAACACTGAAATAACGTTGCTCGAATCTGAAGTAAAGATAAAAATAATAATCTGTAGTATTTTTCGTTTATCGATTTTCGTTGTGATGCAAAAAATGCGAATGATCGTCATAATCAGAGAAAATTTCGCGGAAAATATCGCGTTTATACAGTTTTAACGTCTGTGCTTGCATTAGGAGATGAAATAATAAATCATATAAAATTATAGGACAAATAATACGCTCGTACATGAGAAAATGTTATTATTCAAATAGATTAAACCGAATAATTGAATTCCGTTTCAAAATATGGCATGGCGAGTAATTTATGGATGTTATTTGAAATTTCGAGATACGTGCCCAAAATTCCAATCTACTAGTATCTAATCGTATATATATATATATATATATATATATATATATATATATATATATGAGACATGTCTTTCCGTCGCTGAAGAAGGGCGTCAGCCCGAAAGTTCCATATTTGTGTTGTTTTTGTGTTTTTCGTGTGTCCTCAGCACCTCCAGCGGCTCTCCAATCTTGGTAAGTGTCCACTTGGTTTCCTCCAACACCTTGTTGCCACCTTTATTATTACCTTTCCCTTTCTTTAAGCTTATATATATATATATATATATATATATAAATTCCTTAAATTGGTTTATACCTACATACCTAAAATGGACATTAGATAGGCAAACTGTATTTTTTAACTTTTTGAACCGTCCACCGCGTCTCCCTGAGTTTTCCGCTAGGCGTTTTGAGGAAGATAATGCATTATCTCACGTCATCTATATTTGGAGAGGGTTTTCGGTGCCACACAAACGAGGAATATCAACTTGTTCAAATATTTAACGCGGGGAGATATTTTAAAGGGTATGGAATCAGCTCCGAGAGATTTTGGAACGAGGTTGCGTCGGGCGACCACACCTGGAACGGGAATTTTACGAGGAATGGCGATTATCAATCCCATGGTACAACGCGCTTGCTGGAAGAGAGAGGAAACAAGAGGAAAAATGGACGGTGGAGAGAGTGATGGGCAAATTTGGAATTTGAATCGGAAGTTTTGGTTCCGATTATTAATTGAATCATTTGCATCGATTCTTTTTATAAAAGTTTTAAAACGTAATATTGCCCTTACAAAAATAATCAATTATTCTATAAGAGTACATCAAAGCAGATTTTAGGATCTATAGTTTTTATATTTTAAAAATTACTAATTAGAAAAAGACTATACATTGAATCGTTTCAATCGATTAACACGATTAATCGTTGCAAGCGAATCTATTCAACTTTTCCGAGTAATCGGAAGGAATGAATCGATTAATCTTTGAATGGAATCGGGATCGGTCGACCCTAATTGGAGGTAAAGAAGACGTAATAATGGATGTGGAAGGTGATGGCGAGGAATTAAAGGCACGGATTAAAACTGGCAAAGAGGAGTGAGATCGGATATATCACGAATATTATTACTATGGCGACCAATGTTTTCCTCGTTCAAATGCTACAAAGGGAATTTTCCTTTCTTAATACATCAAAATTTGGGAATATCAACTCGAGGTAAAAAAATTTTACTTTTTACTCGCATTCTATTATTAATCTACGAATATCTTGAACTAGTTTGAAATTATAATTTTCGAAAATCAGGTAATCGGTGCAACAAAATAAAAAGCTGAATATATCTGTACGTTTAGGCACTCTAACGTAAGTGTAATATTACATAGATATCTAATTATAAGCGAAATGTGTGTATGGAAATCAAAGAAGTAGTGTAAAGGGAAGGTATACTATTGGAAGAGAATGTGTGAAAGGAAGAACTTGTTAATAAGATAATGAGGACGAAGGAATAAACATGGTCCAATGAAGGAGATAAGGAAAGATTAGGTATGATGAAGGTTAGAGATAACGCAAATGCAATGCATGAGATAGTTGCTAACGAGAAGAAACAGGTGTATAACGTTCGAGTAGGTAAAATAAGCACTACGATACTCTGGCCACTGGTTCGAATACTGCAATAGGTACGGACCTCTTTGTCTTATTGTATTTTTTTTAAATCCAGCGAACGTATGACTCGAATCCAGTGGATGATGCAGCCTATATAACCCATTCGATTCGTGTATGTTTCTCGCGTAACCATAAATCGGTTGAGTAATCTAGATGCGCTTGTCTGCTACAAAATAGCCGTCGCTGGTGGTAATTCACCTATCGTTGATCCTAAAGGAACCGTTGTAGCTGAAATGCTCATATGATTTATTCGAACTTTTCATGGATACATTAGTTACGTAGATTATTATTCGTCACTGAGCATGTTTTTTACGCTAAAGTTCTATCCAAGAGCTAAAAACAATGCATACTTATCGGTTGATAAATAAATAGGTTAACATGCAGTATGAAGGAAAACCAAGTAAGGGTGTGGAATGAAAGGTTAAGATGGAAGGAAGCGTTTACTAAATCATTGAAAATGACGAATCAAAAAGGAATATATTATGAGAAATGGATTTAAAAATTCATTTTGTAATCGCCTTACACTAATCTAATTCTTCAATCTCAAATAGTCACATCATACCATTTTATTAGTATCGCTACGTTTACCTGATTATCCTGAGAGTCACAGGAATCGTGTGACGGGATGCCATTGCTCCATGCCTATACACTCTTAACGAAAATCTCTATTTGTTCGTCTTATCGCAGCCGGGAAAATGGATCAGTAATACCTGTCGAATTTAGCGGCCATTTCTGCGCATCTGCTTGTGATGCACTGCGGTCGAACCCACCGTTCTTTATTACCAATAAATGCAAAGACTCCATGCGCGTTATCAATCATCACTCCTCACCTTTTAGATTGGCCATTCTTCGTTCCTCCTTTCCATTTCTCCCTCCCTCCTCTTTTCTTCCTCCGTCTCTATCCCTGTTATCCTTAGTGTTTCACCACAAACAACTCTCCATCTCTTTTCATTTCCAAAAATGCTAACATGGCATTGTATCTATGTAGTAATTCATTTCATGTAATATTTTATTTTTATTATTTGTTATTTTCTTCTTGTTTGTAATTGAAAATGGTTAGATGGAAGAAGAGGCTGCTTGATGTCAATCTCGCACGAATAAAGACGAATATCAATCTATCTGTCTATCCCTATTGTTTAAATCGTTGTTCGCGTTTCCACATCGGTTCAAATCCATCCTCTCCTCCTCTTTGTTAACATTCTTTCCAACCGTCATTCTCTTTTCTCGCACTCTTTCTCTCTCTCCGCACTATTTGTCTCTCCTTCTTTGCTCCTTTTTTTTGCATCAGTTTATTCACCCCGTGTCCCACTTTCCTCGCCCTTCCCGTTCGCCCCGTTTACCTCCGACCCCTATGTCTCGTCTCCCTTTTACCCCATTCGCTTCGCTTCAACTGCAGCGCAGCTTCCCACTTGATCGCATCGGTTCCCCGTTGGAGGAGGGGGTGAAAGTGAGGTCTCACCGTACACGTGCATACTGCAGGATTACTAGCGCACTCCCACTAAGTAAGCCAACCGGCCGATGTTTCGTTGTTTACATGTTGTGTCGTTTGCTGCTCTGCCTACGGATATCGTCCACGAGTTTCTCGGATAAATTGCGTCGTATTTGTTTTTGCTTTGACATTGTTGTAAAGCGGGTAAAAAAGAATCCGTTTAATAGATGCGATGTAAAAATATTTTACTAGGGTTAATTTTGTTTGGAAAACGTTAAACTTCAAAATGAACAATTACTTGTTCTAATCCCTGATATCGAATTCGTGCGACGTCATTACAAATCACGCCAATTAATCCTGGGTATATAGGAGTCGTCCATGCGATCTGATTATAAAATTACCGATCGAGTGGCATTGTATTATCCAGAGTTCGACTTCTAAATTTGTCGATTTTTCGTGTCACAAAATTGTGGTTTGAGTTGGCTTCAAATTCAACGATGGGTTTAGTTTTTCCTGAAAATACCTCCGCAAAAAGTCATGCTTGCGATTATTCCTCCCGAGTATTATTCTTGAAAATAAAAGACGAAAGAAATTATTTTTGTAGATCACCTGAGTCTTAGCCATTTCTTTGTAGTCTAGTTCAACGAACTAAACATCGGATACATTAATCAGAAACCATTTCAATAATTTATATTTAACTACGTTCAATAAGTTAAAGTTTGCAAGTAGTAGGTTATAAAGCAGTTTCAGAGCTAGGCGGATAAATTAAGGTTATCGAGATTACAATTTTAAAAACCGCAAAAGTTTCGAAGCTCTCGAATTATGCGTGCCTATTATAATTTTCTCCCGTACTAAGCAAATGATGCTTCTCCTTTCCATTTGGCGTCTTCCCTCTCGGGCGAAAGAGAAAGAGAAATGTCAACAATTCTCGCTAATGACTTCGTGGGCGAAGCCGCATATGATTTTACTTTTTCCATTCTGCGGAATGAGAAACTCCCGAACAATGTCTTCGGCACCAAGTATGCATCCCATCTCCGAAGAACAGAAGACTGTCTTCCTCGCGCGTCTCGGATTTCGTATCACAGAGACTTTTTCCACAATCTCGCCTGATGAACCCAAAACAACGCATCCATTTACGACGCGGAAAAGATTTTATTCCGGCACTCTCCGCTGCTTTAGAAACGGCGCTGCATGCGCCATCCTCTTGCCTTAGATGTCGCTAGTGCGCGACGGAGTGAGAAGGAAGATCCGTAATTATCTTAGGGTAACATTTTTAAAAACATCGCTGTTAAATTTTCATATGTCCATTGTGGTTTGTAACACCCCTGGTTAATTCGTCGAGGGTTTTTTTTTGCTATTTTGAGCATTCCACTGCCTCCTATGAAAACTTCGCATCTGTGCAAAAATACGGTATTTTCAGTAGATGAAAGAGGTTTGAATTATAAGGATGGGTTTCTCGTTATAAAAACATTACCAAGACCTCTCGACTGAGTTAAGCAAATAAATACCATAAAATGTGTACACATTTGCTCATAATATACTTTCATCTCTATAAAACAAAAAACTTGACTGTGGACATATGGGTTCATGTTACAAAGGGAAAAACATTAATGGTTGAGCTTTTGAAAAATGATTCTTTTAATTAAATCGATTTTGTTCTAACTTAGCAAATTACATTTAAAAACGTAATAGTGTATATTTTACTTTTATGTATTGTTTTTCTTTTTCTCTAACAATAATTTGAATTATTTGAATGTGCTTAAGAAAACCTGCTATATGAAAAGCAAATTTATAAAAATAGATATTTGGAAAACTTTTTCTGAATTAAATAGCTCTTATCAATTTTCCACCTATTGAATTTTCCCGGTAGTTAATAGATTTTCAGCTAGGTGGCTTTAAATTCGGAAAGTTCAAAATTTTGAAAATTAAACTACTGTAGCTAGAGGAGTTAAGTTTTCACGGATGGGGGAAGGTCTAGCGAGGACCTACATCCCAACAGTGCGAGTTATCTCATCCCCGAAGGCGGACGCAAACCAGAACCCTGAATTTTTTTTAAGAAAACCGGCTTCCACCTGCTTTATTTCTTTGATTTTATTACAACCGCCGACACACAGTAATTACGCCTCAATCACTTAGAAGTAAAATATTTAATCCGGTCAAAAACTAAAGCTTACTTATAGAATCAGGAAAACTAACCTAAAAATTTAAACGAATTTAAAGTAAAAACACGTTAAGCCCAAATAATTTAATTTCAATGTTAGAAGTGCTTGAACTGCTTTATATCTCCAACCCTCTTTCAGTTGCAATTCTGTAAACATACCGTAAAGATATAAAATTACATCAACATGTCGTAGCTTCCCGCCAAGAAAGTCTGCTTTTTCAATCTTCGTGGAGGAAAATAAAAGAACTTCTGTTTATCCCGGTAAATTATTCCTCCTTCTTACGTTCAAAAAGGCGATGCTCCGAGCTGTTTATTCTGAGGCTGCTGTTCCACAGAATCTTCCAACCAATTTATCAGAGATCTTTTGTCTTCTCCTCCTCTCTCTTTATCTCCCTCCACTCTTGCATCCCTATTCACTTTCTCTTTTGTCCACTATGGCTTTGAATAAAATAGATGTGAGGTCTCGATCGAGGCCTCTAATAGGAAATATTTAGCTTAATGGAAGTTTAGAATTATCAAATTGAATGATATAAATTTCATTTACGTCATTTGAGTGAAGCTCATTAGTAAAGGTGTTTGAATTAATCACCAGTTGACAACGGAGGCGAACTTTTTAGCGTAAACGTTTCAAGTTAAAGCAATTATGGCTTTAATGTGTGCAACCGTCTAAATTATTACGCGGAATATAGGGTCGGAATTATTGCTTGATATGACATCCATCATTTTATGGACCGTGAATTTATTTAATACAGCTCTTCTTTGATGTAGTCGCCGAGGGAAAGTATAAAATTTTTAGCCAAGATGTTTCGCAAGTTTTTAATCATTTAGGCAATACTGCTTGAAGGCTTGTCCAAGTAAAAACAAAATATCGTCTGCTTCTTAATTTAGTTTTGTTCACTTTTCTGTTTTTATCATAAGCTTTTCATCTCGGATGTACCAAGAGACGAGTGGATACTAAGGATAAAATCACAAACACAGCGGCACAACGTAAAGTTTTCAAAACCATTAGCCTCGATGCACATAATTAGCAATATACGCTAGCGAAGAGCCACATTTATTCTGGACCAAAAATAAACCTCGTCTATATTAGGTAACCGAGAAAATTTCGCTTTCGCGACATTAAAACGTAATTAAGTAATCTGCTGAGCGCGCGTTAACCCCGACGCAAAAAGTAACGCGCTAGCGCGCGCCTCATCAGCCCTTCCCTCCCACTATGGTTCCTTCCATTCCCGTTAAAACCCTCGGCGTCGCCACCTCCTCTCATCTCGCCGCCGAGCAGTTTCCTTTGTGTCGTTTTCCCGGCCATGTGCCGCCATTAAAACCGTTTTCCGCTCGCATCCTCCGATCTCATCTCTCTCTCTCTCCCTCTGTTTCTCATTTTCGTTCCAGTTTCTTTCCTTTTCATTATCATTCCGTTCTTCTCGACCTCCCTGTCTTCTCTCTTTCCCTCACTTCCGCCGAAAGCAGCGGAGTGCATTAAATCGACTTTCCCTCGGCAGCTGGCGCAACGGTCATAATTTCAAAATTCCTTTTGTCGAAAAGGGTTTTCTTAAGGTCACCGATGGAAGGGTATAGTATTCTTTCCGCGAAATCCTTGTTTCGGATTCTTCGTCGAAAGTTTGAGCATCCTCGAAATTTTGCGTTCCCATTTGCAAGTGGATACGTAGCTGTTCTCTATTCTCCGAAAAAGATAAAGTCGTCCCTACTTTGTTTGCCATTCTTTTTTTATATGAAGATTTTCTTCTTTAAAGTATACTCCAAATTCAGATAACTTTTCTCTTATAAATTTTAAACGCAAAAAATGTATCAGACAGAATTTTTTTATGGAAACGATTTTTTATCAGTAAGAAGCTATGTGAAGAGTTTAATTTAGAAATACAATATGTAACACATTTTGAGCAAACAGCCTGACAAGCAACGAGCCTAAGCTGTCGCATCATATTTATTGTTTGTCGCCGTTTACTTCATCGTTATTAAAACTGCTTAAAAGGCTCTGTGTCACACAAGTATATAGGTAAGCTTGGAAAGCCAAAGTAATGGATTTAATACCTCCATATTTACAGACAAAAGCAAACACGTTTCGTGAAATTTTGATACTGAAGTCTGTAGAAAAAGCCCGAGCGTCCCTTGGGGTTCGATCCAGCCATCCGCGTCTTCGGAAAAGGCCCATCCTTTGAAAAATGGCCCCACATAGGACATATCCGCATCCGGCGAAACGAATCGAAAAAAAAACAACAACGCGCCCTTGCCAATTGGAACAGCTTTGTTCTTCATGTGTTACAGCGGATCCATGTCCCTTCCATTAACATATCTCCAACGCGAGCAGTATTATTTTTTTAATATCTTTCGCGTCTCCCCGCGAATAGTTAATTAAGGCGCGGCTGAAAGCTTTATACTAATTAACGAGGCCGAGAATGGGACGAATGGATAGTGCCGCTTTTCCTGTTGCAACCGACATACTGACGTTAAGGAAACATAGAACCTCTCTTTGTGTTTCCGTCCTCGTCTCTTTCATCCCTTCGATCACGGCTATGGAGCGCGCAACGCTAGAGGGAAAAATATCTCGCGAAAAGAGGAATAATTACCGTTGGTGCGCATCAATTTCTTTTCAAGCAACCCACTTTCACAGCTTCCGGATTTACGAGCGTTATCTAGTTGGTCGCAAACTGTTCCGGTACACATTGGGACTATTTTGAGGCATCGCGAGCAATTAACCTCACCGATGGTAATCTATGCTGCATTAAATTTTCGCGGTTGATTAATCGTTGATTTTTGCGTTAGTATTTTTTTACATAGCATGGTTTTAAATGTAATGTAGAGTTTTAAAAAAACTGGAAATGAGTAACCTGCATTGATGTGAAATTATTTTCGTGATCGTAACACTTTCGTTTGATTAATGGTACTTACTAAAAGTTTATTACAAATACGAAATATATGCGTATCTTTGCTAGATTCGTTTGATTAATGGTACTTACTAAAAGTTTATTACAAATACGAAATATATGCATATCTTTGCTAGATTCGGTTTATTTATATGCATTTAAATATTGCATTTGAAAGTAAAAATATTTGGTAGTAAAAAAATTATTATTAGTTTTAAAATATGTATTGGTTATATCGCCGCTTTAAGCGTAATGTGACCGATCTAGCATTGAAAATGTATTCCGCGCACGTTTATTATTTTTATTCCGCAAAGTTGCTTTTAGCAACACAGAGAAACAAAACACAGCAATACATAATTTATGGGATCATAGCGTCGGAAATAAATCATTAAGTAGAACTTAGGCGTGAATTATTTGGTGATCCTATTTCCCCATTACACCCATAACTTCAGACCTCTAATGCATTACTAATGCAGGAAATGTGGCGTATTCTCCGGATCTCTCTCGTTTTATTTTCTCGAAATGCTATGCCTCATGAAACCGAAAATGGACAGCCCTGTAACGAAATTTTCCTCATAATGCTGGTTGAATTGTCTAAAATTCTCCCTCGCGAATTAGAGAGCAAGAATGGGGGAAAAAAACCTTCTGAGGAGTAATATTAACCACCGTTGTGCCCTTTTTGCGAGAAGGAGGAGGTATATTTGACCCAGATACGGATTGTGGACCACTGACAAAGGAAGTAGTCTGGTAAGCGCTTTTTAGATGAAGTAGAGTCAGACACATAGAACAGCTAGGAATGGAGTTACAGTAAGGCAGGAAATGTAGGAAAGGAGAAATAAGAAATTAAAGTCTAGAGGCGCATCGCGGGATGGAAAAGTATGGAAGAAACCAAGGCGAATTCGTATTCCGTAAGTATTACCCGAATGGTTCGAAATTTAATGCTCTTTGGATCGTATCTTTTTTCTCAAAATTGGATGGATTTTGAGATTACAGGGAGAGGAAATTGCTTCGAAAATCATTTCTTACGAGGATCGTTGAACTTTTCGAAGAACGAAAGCTGCGCTAAAACACGAGGCCCATTATAAAATTTTCGGACTTTCTCGTTCTTTTTTTTTTGCCACTCGCGCAATATCGAAAACCGGATTCGATAAATCGTCTCATGTTCTTTGCAGTTAATTCGATATAGGAAGCAGCAAAAATGTTCATAGCTCATCGTCAAGGTGTCATAATTCACCGGAAAATCATCGAACTCGACTTGTGGCTGAAAATAAATTCCAGAATAAGCACTCAAGCATAAAAAATAGAAAGCATTAAGTACTTGTTTTAGGTATCTCCAATATTAGGAGATTGTGGCTAGTGGATATACCTAAGAGAAGCGCTAAAATTTTCAATTTTTTGAAACGTGTGCGCTTATTCCGTAATCAAGGTGCCCGAAAATAAGTTTCATTGCAAACGACTCCGCATTTTACGACAGCATTCTCGATCGAGAGAAAAAACAGCGACGAATAATTTACGCGCGCGAATAAAAACGAACGAACCTCATCTTACAAGCGATCAGCGGCGGGAAAAAACACTAATTCCATCTTAAATCCCCCTCGACACGTTTTAATAACGACGTAACGAGGTAAGGGGAGGGAAAAAAATCATCGGAAATTAAAGGGTCGGGTTTGGAAAGGAAGAAGATATTTGGATAGGGAATAGGAATGGTTTACCTTGAGGCGCGAACGGGTGGTAGAAGCGTGATAGATCTACGTGACGTGCCTGGAGATTTTGAACGTAAAGGGTTTCGCCTAAGGAGAGGTCGAGAGGGGGAGAGAAAGCGAGGGAGATGAAAGTCGCTAATGACCGCAGCACGCGAGGTGAAAAATCTCTTCCTCTCCTTCCCCTCTAACTGGCCCAGCGGTTGAATTTTTTTTTTAATTTTTTCCGGATTGCTAAAGGAGAGCCGCTTCAAAAAGGAAACCGGGTACCTACCGCTCGCAGAGTGACCCCGAACAAATTCGGGCTTTTTTCCGTTTTAATGATATTATTATATATTATTATTTTTTTTGCTCGCCGCAATTCATAATTGCCCTCTCTTTAATAAAGGGTGTTATAGGTCGACGAGAGTTGTTTTTTTTTTTAAACCCGCGTGCCTCGTGCGTTCCCAAGGATTTAGGTTCTCCGGGTGGAAGTCCGTGTTTTTTTTTCTTCGTCCCTTTAATTATCTCGGGCATGCGTATTTTTTATCGTTTTGTGCGATTTGGAAGAAAATAGTTTTAAGCGCGATGGGAAAATGCCGCTTTAAGTATTTGTTTTACAGGCAGGCGTGAATATTTGAGCCGTGAAGTGTTTATTTTTAGATTTTCTTTAACTTTCCTCGAAATTATGTTTATTTATACTTCGGGAATGTTTAACTTGAGTTTATTTTTGGATAGCTGCATAAATTTTCCCGATCCTAATCAAACAAAAATTGCGCTAGGCTGCCTTCGAAGTTATTACGCGTAAATATTCCCAGCTCAGGTTTTCGCGAAGCGTGTCGTCCTCAGTAAACGGTCATAAACATGAAAGCTAGCATCGCTGCCGTTTGGATTTACTACATTAATTCGAAACAATGAAATGATTTAATATTCACAATTAATCCTCTCAGTTATTAATTTTAATCTGGGGATGTTTATTTTGAAATTTCATCTTAATTCTGAATAAATCAGTAATTTCTTTGCCATATTTGTATTTAATAACTCTTTCCAAAATGTTTTCTAACCACATTGGTGTCTATGCATCAGAAGTTGTTAGCATAATGTTACTGAATATTCATAATAACGGGCATTGTTAATGAAAGGGTTAAATAAAAGTTTTAATTGCATTTAAACATGAAGGCATTTAAAGAAAAAGGAAGTAGTGACATTCGAAACATTGAATTCGTTACAATCCAGCGTAAATCCTCTACAAAAATATAAACAATTTGAATGCACGGAACGATTAACAGTCGCCTATACTCATTAAACGAATTTCTTCCAAACAAAACGCAAAGGTATTCGAAGACTTCCGAATATTCTTCCTTTAAAAGAGCAAAGGTCACCACCGCCTCACAACGTGATTGATTGCTATCCAGACGCCCTTTTATGAAGACGTCCTTCCCATCCTCCCGTACAATCCCTCAATCCCCCCCCCTTGTCGGCACCTACTGCATCTCTCCCCCCTCCCCCTCATCGGCCGCGAAATGGCGGAATCCCATTGGTCCGAAAGGGAAGGGCGCCGAGAACTGGAGCGAGTGCGAGAGAAAGAGGAGAGAGAGAGAGAGAAAGGATCGTTTGAACTTAAAGAGAAGCAGAGAGAAAGGGGGAAGCGGCGGGAAGGAAGAGGGCGTAAGATGCTAGTAGAGGAAGCCATGGCCAGCTGCCAGCGGCAAAACTCCCCCTCTTACTCCCCATCTTTCCCTCCTTCCCTCTAACCTGAGTGCCAAACTCAGCCTTTAGATTCTCCCGATCCTCTATCTCTCTCGCTTTCCCCCCTCTCTCCTCTCCCCTCTTCTCCCCCCCCTCCCTCCTCCTCCTCCTTCTGGTGGGGTGGAGAGAGTGAGGTGCACCCCACCAACCGGGTCTTCCCATATCTCTTCCTAACTGTCCGACCTCCCAAACTCCTCCTCCACAAGGAGCGCTCCCAACGACCTCATCATACCTCTTTCTCTTTCTTCCTCTCCTCCCTTATTCACCTGCTCTTTCTCTCTCTCTCTCTGTCTCTCTCTCTCTTCACTCCGAGTTCGCACACAGCGTGACTTCAGGGTGGTAGTGTGCGCGGATCCAAAGGCGTCTGCCGGCTCTTTCCTCCTTTTTTTCCTTTCGTAAGTGGATGATTTCCTCCTCCCGCGGGTGCATCATCACAGAAACCGTATTACGTACGTGTGCACCGCATATCTTTCTTTTTTCTCTTGGGCAGACGTTCCTCTTCGTCCGACGGCTAGCCGCAGCCGGGGTACGGCGCGATATTGATCTTGCATCCCGGAGTTCGTGTCTATTATCTCTCCTTTGTCACCTGGTCGATGACGCGACTGGGATAAGGTACACACATCGGTTTCTTTTCTTTCGGAAAGAATCTCTTCCATTTTTTTTCCCCGCAGCGTCCGGAGGGGAATGATGGAAATTTTCTGAGTATAACTATCGGGAAAAGAACGGTTTTCTCTAACTTTTATCCAACTTCTTTAGTTTTATAAATGTGAAACCATAGTAGTTATTCTTTGGTTTGTAGCTTTATTTTCGTTTACTGATATAGGTATAAAGAATAGCAGAAAAGAAAATGGAATAAACACTCAAATTAAATAGTCGCTCTTTATCTAGTTCATTTTGTACAGTCTAAATTTTTCTTATACCCCTGTAGCTGAAGTTTCCTTTCCTTTTAAACTTGGCTGAAAAATTCCAATTTCCGGGAACATTATTATTCATTATGCTTCCTGTAAAATCATGTCGAATCTTGTTTGTGATTCATTCTCACGATCGTGAAGTACCTTGTTATATCCCGCGCGTCGTTGTGTACATTACGTAAAATTATGACTCCTCTCCTCCTAACAGGGCTAAACTTCTCTGAATTATTTATGCAACTGGTGACTAGGGTAACTTTCTGTTTGAGGCGGCCAGGGAACTAAGGGAGATTTATCTTATGGTCTGGTAACATCATCCTTTACCCATTCCGGCTCCAGTTTATGGAAACGGCTCGTCATCCCGGTCTGCCTTCTGCTCTCTCATTCTCATACATCTTTTTTGTGTTTAATAACCACGTTAAATCGTCTGTTGAAGAAGCAATTCACGCTGCGCTTAGCTCTTGTTTATATTAAAAAATATAATAAGAAGTTGAGGATAATTCATGCACTATAAGTGTCACGGAAATTGTTATAGGATGTTTCGTTTTATTATCGATTGCTTATGTCTGTAGCTCGCGGCGTTGTTCTTTTAGAATAAAATAAGCTAAATGTTCTGATTTTTCTACACGATTCGAGAGGCGAAGCGCCTGAAAACAAATATTTTGTAAAACATTTTCGCGTCCTGCACGTAAATTTCCCGGCCTCTATTTCACGCGTATGGTATAAGCTAATTGTGTTCCGAAATTTATTAGAAAAATTGGCACATGAATAAAACATGGCTGTATTTTTAGCTCTCCCGCATTGCTGGCCGAGTTGGCCGAAAGCCCTGCGGTTTACTCCCGTCCGGCAATAAAATAAAAGAGTTGAATAATTCAAGTCTAGATCTTCATCTGGCCAGCTGGCCGCTCTCGGAAGCGGAGTAGACAAAATCCCAAAGCTGATATTAGTTTCGAACCTCGCCGTATCCAGGGAAGAGGATTTATCTTTATTATGCTTGTGAAAGACCCTTGACCTCTTTTTTTATAGCAAGTGATGACGATGGACTTTCTCCCCCACGAATTTCGGCTAACAAGCAGCCGTCATCAGTAATGCTCCAACCGTAGTAGATTATCATTTTTTCAGAATCTCCTACAGGTGAAACGCCACTGATGTCGGCCGCTTTGTAGCCTAAATCCCAACCTTTTTTATAGTTATTGCTACTACACATTTATCAATCAATTTCCAGCCATGATACAAGCTCTGTAATTATTCATCGAACAAAGTAATGACATTAAAACTACAATGCCCGAATGAAAATTTCTCCTACGGTTCGCGGAATTTCCTATTAATTTTACTTTTCTCGTCGTGTTGTGATATAAAATGTGTGAGCATAAACCATAATTTACTATAGGCCAATAGTGAGCAACCCACGGCCCGTGAGCCTCATGCGGCTATCGAGAGAGTTTTACGAAGCCCTTGAGAGCGTTTTATGCGGCCTGCGAAGCTGCGTTTCCAGAGAGATTTTTAAAAAATCATGTGATATACGTTCAAATTACGACAATAAAACACTTGACATAGAAATGTCATCACTAAAAACCTGACTTTGACTTGATTTTTCGCTGATGTGATACATCAGAATCTCTAGTTAAAGGGCCCCATACACGATCAGTTAAAATGCGCAAATTAACTCTTTTAAAATAATGTGCAAACTAACTGAACTGAGAAATGAGCCTCTGTTGCCCGTACACGAGATTTAAAAAATTCGCATTCCTCAGTCTTCAACAAAGCCTCTGAGCGATCTGGGTGCTTTGTTGGATGGGATTGAAGTCTGACTGTGCATTTAACCGAGAAAATGGATGAGAGTTTTACTCAGTTAAAATACTCGTCCTTTTAACTGTACAAACTGCGCAATACATTTTTTACCTCAGTTATGATGATACACAGTTAATTTGCGCATTATTACTGATCGTGTACGGAGCCCTTTAACGTCCGATTTAAAGTCAAATCCGACCCGTAGAAGCATTGACGACTTGCAATGCGGCCCACCGAGGAAGTTGAAACCATCATTGCGACCCGCCACGTAGAAAAAATAGCCCACCACTGCTCTATACCCTTGGAATAGATTAGACCAGGGTTTCCCAAACCGTGTTCCGCGGAACACAAGGGTTCCGGAGAAGTTAAATGGGGTTCCGTTCTTCTTTCTCTTATTTACAGCAGGAAACATGAGCCTCACTTGTAAATTGTATACTGTAAGATGCATTAGCTATATAAATAAACATTATAATGATTTTAAAGTTTACTTTATTGCGATTAGGCTTACCATATCTTATTTAGGGTTCCGAGAGAAAAAAATATTTGAATACATGGGTTCGGTGGCTTCACAAAGTTTGGGAACCACTGGATTAGACAAACTTGGAATAGATAGCTTTAGACAACTTCAAGTTATGTAAGGAGGAAGTAGATAATTACGGTGCCTACCAACTCAGAGGTTCATCGTTTGTCTTCTACGAGCAAATACATTCGACTTTCTCTCTCTCTGTCTCTCTCTTCGCTGCGTTCTTTTAACTACACAACAATCAAGAAGCACACTGGGATAGAATCCAAACTTCTAGACTGTCTACATGTTCCGCGACCTTAACGCGGATCACTTCTACCTTATCTACCAATCCCTAAATCTCCCCGTCTCCTTTAGAACTCCCAGTACCCTCCCTGCAAAACCCGAACTTCCTTAATCCTTATCGCTTTTGCGACCTTCCGTATTCCGTCCTGCCTTTCCCTGAATGTTTAAAAAGATTTCAACGAGGGAAACAATGTTGGAGGATCCATTATTTATAAGTATATACAAGAGAGGTAGACATGAGATAACGTTGGCACGCTTTTTCATCTATACTATTGCAGAGTTAATTTTATTTCGCCGTTACGCAAGAGAATGCTTGGGAAAGATTTAAAATGGGGTTTCTTTCGTCCTGTTTAATTAGAATTTTTAAGGACGTAACTAAGAGGCCAAGGGTGCATAGCGGAGGAAGTAAATGGAATTATTTATTCCGCTCGCGAGTGGACAGCCTGAGGGCAACATTATATTAATGGTACAAAAATAGAAACGTTAATTAATTATTATAAAATACATATCTATATGAATAGATGATTATAATAGATCGAGAAACAGGCTACGTCAAAACTCCGATTTTTCATGTGCAGTTAACCGGGAGTTGAATTCAAGAGACAACTGTGCGTCGTGAAATAACGTGCAATTCTCCTTAATGACATTTATTCTGAGCTCCATTTTTTATACACAGATTTTCAGGACACATTCTAGGAATTTTATCGTAAGATCATATACAACAATCTCAGGGGAAATGTAGCGAGCTCAATTATTTTGTTTGCAAGTTATTTGTTTTTATTTCCACGAATCTCAGAATTTAACTTTTTCCGTATATATATTGCCTTCATGCCGTATGAGTTTTATTTATACGTAAATTTTTGTCATTGCGAAGAACTAAATTTGAGTAACCTTTTAATTCAGGAAAATGTTGTAAATTTTCACAATTTACAAGCTTAGATTCTTATTTTCTTTAAACTTTTCAGTCCTGATGTTTTTAATTTAAAAAATTCAAGTGATGATTCATTCTTTATTAAGTCGAATCTTGCATAAATACATGACTTTAATTATGTTTTTTAAATTGTTTTATATTTTTCAGATTGTACATGATCATGTACATGCCGTACCCGAGGTTGTAATCAGAAGTTATAATCCAAAATAAGCATACACTAAATCCTAAAGCGCCAAAATACTAGTAAATAAAGCTAAATTCGAAAAATGGGTACCTATCAAAAACAAGTGTACATGATCATATGCAATCGATCCGAAAGCGTTAAAAATAAAGCTGGCTTTGGCCGCTATTATGTGAAATGAGTGGAATTTTTTGCTTGCATTAAAAATAAACACCGCTTTATAATCGGGCTATTACTGTTTAAATGTATATCTAGCAGAAAAAAGTTTTTCCTTTGAATAATACATAGCGCTATATACATTTTTGTTAACGAAAACAAACGTTCTTTAAATTCCTTTATTCCAACGCTATGCACGACAAGCAGAGACTCCTTCCCGCTTGGGACGGACGTCAGATGTCGTTGAACATAAAGATAAAAAAGATTGACGTCTGGGAAGGATATTTCAACACACTCCCCACCCACGCACTTGCACACGCATGCACACACGCAAGCGAACGAGATTACACGTGCGAGACGGACAATGAGGATGGAAGACGGATGTTTTCGCGGAGGGAGGTGGACCGCGACCTATTGTGAATGCATCCGCGTCCAGAATTAGGTTTCGCCGCTGAATAAGCCTCCGTACGCGTTCGAGTAGGACGGAAAATTGGAAAGTCTCGCTCTATTGCTGCTTTGTCTCTCGATTGTTTATTACAAGCCCCTTCCCGATCCGCCCCTTCACTGTTTATATGCCGTCAACGTTTTAGGACGTTTCGAACAGCCGAACGTCGGTTTATATCAGCCGAGTCTAAACTAAAGCGTTGGAAATAGCTTTTGAGGTCGAAAGAGGGAATTAAAATTACGATCCGTTTTGTATGTTTGATGCTGAGCGGGAGTCCTTATCCACTTTTCTAAATTCGGGCACTTACTCAACCAGCAAAAATACTACCGCGTCAGAAGTGAAAAACGTTGATGTCAGCGCTCTTTCATCTATTGCTGGAAAACTTCAAATTTACCGGACTTAACGGGTTTATTCTTTCGACTTTGTCTACGTTTCGATGGTTTGCTTAATTCTTCAAGCACCGAGAAGAAACGGATTTTTTTATGCATTATGAGATTTACTTATTAAAATATTGTAGTTACGTTGTTCGTATTTTGAAAACATTGTGGAACTCCAACAAATTATTTTGCCTTTACCTTGAGATAATAAATTTTTCCGTTTTGATTCTTTCGTATATAAGCTGTAGACGAAGCAATTCTGCGAAGCTCCAATGAAATATTTCGCGTTTACCTCGAGTTAATGTATTTCTCATCCCAATTTATTCGAATTTACGCTTCACACGATAAAATAATTATAAATCGTAACACATGTAATTGAAGATATTTTCCTAATTTTCTTACTTCCTGAGATAAAATGACAGTAGAGGTGAACTCGTAAATTATTCGTCCAGACCTATTTACCTCGGACAGCGTATCCGGTTGTACATAAATTCCGTTGATATCCTTAAAAGTTCCGTACTTTCAAAATGATGTAATCGGTGCGTCAACATGAGTAATGCATTAAATTCGCGAAATGGAATTTTGGCCATCGCCACCTGTAATATAAATTTTATTATTTTTTATTGTGGCAACCCTGCTTTTTATATTTATATTAAACATCTTGAGTTCGTTTTTCTATGTTGTAAACTTTTTTCATACTAAATTTCGTCGATCTAACTAATATCTTCCAAATTCATAAAAATCTATAACTTCTGTTTTGCAATATTGGCACCCCTGCTTAATATGTTAATATGTCCGAATATGATCCCTTGATTTGATGTATATGTAAAGATTTCATATATACTGAAATATAATTAAAATTAGTTGTGACGACACCTTCAAAAACCATTAAATCTTTAAAATATTATTTTGCAGTATTGGAACTCCTGATGAATTGATGCAGTCCAAATATGTTATTTTGGCCTTGTTTTTAGTTTAAATTTTTTGTATAAAATTTGGTTGAAATCGCTTTGGCCAATTTTTCCCTGATGTATGCAGACTAATGGACGGACATCACGACGATAATAGTGCTTTTCAGCAATGACCGAAAAGTACTTAAAGTTGAATTAATAATTAAGAATCTAATATTATTAGGGGTAGAAATTGGTACAATGTCCTTAAAATTGTTAAATGCGAGTTCCTGACAAAGATTTGAGGTATTATACCGAGTATGAGATTTTTGCCGGTTTTTTTCGATTTACCGAAAACTCCGTTTAAATCACAGAAACGCGCGTTTGAATAAGTTTTAAAGATGGTATCCCTGACATTTATGTCGGTAACTTAGTCTAGGATGCTTCATTTGAACGAAACAATTATCCTAACGCATAATTTCCTGTTTTACCGTTCGAAATGATGCAGTTATTTGGTAATTAACTTTGTTGGATTCTGCTCATGCATAGCGCCGCGATAATAACTGGGAATAGTATAGGTACAAAAGTAGTGAAATTTTTATCTCAAATTTAAGCTGAGAATCGCGCATTGAAATGATAAATACACGTTATCTTACTGTTCCGACTTGTTTATTTATCACTCCCGGTTTATTCAGAAATAAATGATGAGCTTCGCTCTGTGGTTTGAATTCAACATATCAGAGTTCTAAAACTCATAGTAGTCTATGGAGCCGAAAAATATAATTTTGACATATGCGGCGAGCTGCCTGTCACATTAATGAGTCAAAGTATTTTGTTGAAAAGTGCATTCATACCAGCGCATGATACATATTTCAATGAAAAACTTAAACTATTCTACAACTAATGTATGTATTGTAACATTTATATGTTGTTTCATATTCTAATGTCAGTCCATGATCGTCTTTTCCTTCTAAACCCATACCTCTCTTTGCACGATACATTCATTCCCGGAAAAGACCAGGGAGAAGACCTCCCAAATAAATACATAAGCGCGTATTGAGTTCAACATGCAGCCCTTTAGTTACATTTTTAATAAATTCCTTTATTTTTTATTCGAACTGACATTCACTGTATTCAGCATCGCTACCTTTATTGTCCCTCAAAACCACTACTGAAACAATTTATGATTTTTAATACTTGGAGATCATTTCAAAACCGTGCTAAAGTAACGACAGCCAGGCAATTTTTTGGTATTTCTATAAAAATAAAATCGTGATAAATCGAAACAATGCAATTCAAGGGATGAGTGTACTTAGAAGAGAATCTGTGTAATGGTAGAGAAATATTTTTTGTGTATTCGGTATTCCTATTTTAGGCGGTATGGGTAACTCCTGCATTCATAATAAGTTTGAGTATATCAGATTTTTAGTATAGAAAATTTAGTATGGTTCGTATAATGAATTAGAAGTCGTAAATTTATTATAACTCTAATAAGTAGCGTAGGTCTGCAAAAAAATATGACCAGTGAATTACGGGACCTTTGAAATGGTTTATGAGAATGTGTACTAGTACCTAGTATATCACCTATCGACTCAAATGTGGCAGCTTTCAATAGATTTGGACTTTTTTCCAAGAACTGTTTCTTACACCGTGTCCTAACGATAAAGATTCTTGAATGGGAGCTCGTAAGGCAACCTCTTTCGTTCGGTTAAAATCTCGCGAAGAACGTCCTTGTAATGCCCTGGCTGACAGAGAAAAAAAATTACCTTGCCGGCTTCTGAAACGGGTTCGATAACAAAAGCAGTGGCATCGATACAATTTAGAGAGGCGAGTGACGTACATTTTAAAATATCAATTCGTTTTATCTCTCCGCCTTGTGTGTTTATGGAAAGGAGCTTACATGCAACGCGAAGCACGGGAAAGAGATGGAGAGAGGGAAAGGAAAAGAGAGCGGAGGAAGAAAATGGAGTGGGGAAGCGATAGAGAGAGAGAGAGCACAGTATACGGTCGTGGTAGTTCTTGATGAGTCAGAGAGTTCCCGTAAAGGTAGTCTTCCGTCAATATCCCGTATATCTATCTACTATAATATATTTTGAAGTGTGTGTTTGTGTATTTGTGTGTTTGTTCATGGAACTCCTCCTAAACGGTAAAAGCTACAATAACCAAATTTGGTACGATTCTTCCTTACATGCTAACTTAGTGAATGGTCAAAGTTTGGTCAACCGGGATTAATCAGTGCTGCCAATATAGGGCATTAACATTTTTCCGTAAGATAACATGTATGAATCCATTTCTTGACTTGTAAGGTATCATTCCTTCAAGCATAAAAATACGTAAATATCCACCGATGTTTTTCGTTTTTGCTTTATTCGACGAACAAAACTCTATACTATCGTATTCCTGCGAAGTTTACATGTTACACGGTCGAAGTTTTCAGAAATACGATATTTGTTTCGAAATTTTATGGATTTTTCGTACTCTTTCCGGGCGTTGCCAAGGCGGCCGCCATTGTTACCTCCGATTCAATTAGCTAATAGACGAAAGTTTAGCGTTATTCGCTTCGCACTTTTGTTTAAGCAACGAAACGATCGACGTTTATGGATAGCAACGTAAATAGATACTGATTATTTTTTAGGAAGCGTTCATTGATGAAAGTAATTGAACCTTCTTTCGTCTATTGAATACTGGAATCTTACATTTTTTGTAAGTAAAATCATTATATTCTACATTATAAAGTTTATTAATGTAAATAATCTCACATATCTGGTGTACGTTTACCGGGGTCAGTATTCAATCATGGACAACTGTACGTTGCTTTTTCACGGGTTTCTTGCTTACAAGACATAAAAGTAAATATTTCAGCGAGGTATAATTACACAAGAAATGAAGCTGGATTTAGCGAAAGTAATATTATATGAAATAAAATTATCGTTATATTTGAATGCAATAGGTTCGGAAACGGATTGTTACAAGCAAATATGATTAATTATTAAGAAAAGCTAATAGTAATTTAAAAAGTATCTACTATATATTTGAAAGAGTTAGTATGTTGTGCTGTAGTAGCTTCACTAAATCCGTTGAAATTCAACGGGAAATTCTGCTAGTACATATATAAACGGATTGAATCCGCGACCGCTTTTCAAGGAGAGATCCCGAACCGTGACGTTGTTGCCATAGTTAACGATTGAGCCGCCTACGCGAGCTATTTTGCGTATGAAAAAGGCGCAGTAATAGTTTTCGGGAGCGTAGGTGGATTGAATGGAAGCGCCTTTTTAAAAAAATTTTTTACGAAAAAAAAGGACAAAGAATACCGCTCCGCGAGAATATTCGATTCCGTATTTTTTTCTCGGATGTATTTTACGCCCCCACCAGAGTGCCACTTTCGTTTTAAACTTCGGGTGAGCAGCGAATGTGCGTGCTCGAAGTTACACGATCCCATGTACAGGGTTCGGATGGAGGATACGACGAGCTCTCTCTTTCTCTCTCTCTCTCTCTCTCTCTCTCTCTCTCTCTCTTTCTCTCTTGTTTCGTATTCCGTTTTATTCAAAGTGTTCGTTGAGTCATTTTGAGTTTGATGGCTGCGCTCCAGGCAATCCTAGTAGTGGCGGGAATAATGGCCATGCGAGAGAGAGAGAGAGTGGCGGGAAAGAGAAGGCTAGGGTGAGGGATTTACGCGATGCATAATGGACTTGTAATAACGTAGCTTCTCGAAATAGATTAATGGAGGTTATGCGAAGTAAAAGAAAAAAAATCCGGCGAGTGAATGACGTGAGTCTATTTGGGGTTTCATGTATTATTCACTAGTAATGTTGACTAATGTCGTTGCTTATGGAGTTGATGCCTTGTGCCGACTCACTACGCTAGTTCGGGTTCCATTTTGGAATATTTTCAACAGAAAATTTAGATCGAATATTCGGAGATATAAGTTACATGTGGATAAAAAAAATGGATAAATATTTTTTTTAAAGATGATAAAATCTAATATTTCAATTTTTTTATTGTAGTCTTTTGTAATTGTAACATTTTTTAATTGTAATCTTTTTTAATTGTAGTCTTTTTTTAACTGTAGTCTTTTTTAGTGTATAATTCGGACGCATGATAACATATTTAGTGCGAATAGTGCCATTTTGTCAAATCTATGACGTTTTAAATGTTATTCGCGAACATTATATCTTCTAAATTACCTTTATTCCTGCGAATGTCAGAAATGAAACTGGATTAAAATCTCAAAATATCGTGGGATGTTTTCAAATGTGTCCAGTAAACTTTCGCTGTTCTTGATATTATATCTTTCCAAACATAAATCTGGGGCTCTAGAATATTTATGAGAATACAAAATGCATTATCAAAATTATCCACCAAATGTTACCTCGATTCTTGGTATGTCATTCATTCTTGTGATGCCTTATTCTCAGTTATCTGTTTATATAACTTACGTATTCGCATCGGGTGACAGTTCAAATTTCTGGTTTCAAGATTTAAGTGTCTTTAATTCCCGTGAAATTTTAAACTCCACGTAAAGTGGCCACTGAAACGTCTGAAAATACCGCCTCTTTAGCACCTCGGTCCAAATATTACGCCAAATAATATAAGTTCATTCTCCCGGAAAAGTATGTAGTAGTTGCGTCAGATAAGCGGAAAACTTATAACAAAAAAATTAATTTCGGGTTTTTCAGAAAAGTTAATTTCTTTGCGCCTACTCGTAATCATGTATTTATTCATTAAAGGTTAGAAGTATTGACATTATTAAATATTTTTCGACTTTTCAAGCTATTTCAAATATTTAAAGATATTAATTCCAAAATTAAATGACAATAATTGCACAGTATTATTAAAAAATTACTTCTGATCCAACTCTTTAAGGCGTTACAAAATACCTTACCGGCAAACATATCACGAGCAAGTAGATATATCTGTATCGGTTTTACCATGAACTTAATAATGGAATTCATCTCTGCTGGAATTCTCGTTCGAATATTAATTCATGTAACCATACACACGTACGGTTCGCTTATTCCAAAACATTCAGAGGAAGGCGTTTCAATTACTGTTACGTCGGCTAGGATAAAATACCGATCATCATTCTCTCCGAGCACGCCTCCGAGTCAGTCGAGATTGCATCCGTCATTCGGCTAGTGCGCACGCGCGTCTTTTGCCTTTTTTCACGTCCCGCTCTTTTTAAGGAGAGAGGGAGATTTGTTGGCTCTCTTCTTAAGTCACCGTATTTAGTTTGCACCTTAGCCGTCGGGATAACGAGAGTGGGACGAAGATGCCGGTTAAGGCGTTGGGATCTTTCTCCGTCTCACGCCCGACCGATAATCTCGCTTCCATTTTTGGAACATATCCAGTCGCCCATATGTCACGACCGCTCGGAACACATCGGGCGAAAGGCGGGCTCAGATCGTATCGCCGCCTCGCACTAACAAATGAAGAACGACGTTTGTACTGTACGAATGTGCCGAATGTTCGCTTGGCGTAAGGGAGCGATATGGGGTCAGTGCCTTGCAAACGGGAGAAGTGGACAAAGGAGCCGGTGGAATTTCTTTTCGGATGGAAAATTTGTCGATTAGCTCTTCTTCGACAAAAGGCCGTTTTTTGGTGGGTAATAATCTCCGTTTTAAAGACGTGTGATGTTATTCGCGAATAATGGGACTTTCGGAATGAAGGTTTAGATTCATACAGTAGAAGATTCTTAAGACTTTTTAACGTATTTTATGTTTAACTCTTAAGTCCGGTTTTCACAAATATCGGAAAACTATGGTGACGTATTATCCATATTAAATAATAGACTTCGTACTTTTTTATTTAATATGGATAATATTGCCTATTTCCACGAAATCACGTCTTATTCGATTAATATATGGTGATGTAGTGTGAAATTTTTTTAACGCTTCTGTACTTCCTTAAAATGCTTTATAACTATACTAACTAAAACATTATTTATGCCTTTCTTGACTTACTTAAAATAATAAATCTTGAAAAATCTTTTCTATCATTTTAAAGAAATTCCTATACTGAAAAATACCCAAATAGATCAAACCGATAAATACGGGTGTAGACCGAGTTCGGAGAATAAATATCGCTGGGTCATAAATATATTAAATGGATAAATCATAGGAAAAGTTTAAAATCAACTCAGTCGACGTCGTGACCGTGTGTGGACTCAAAGTTCACCGAATGAATTTTTTTCGGCGGCACCTTAATGGGACACGCAGATTTCTCGCCGTGAATATTGGGAATGGGAAGGAAAAAGATTCGATGGAACCGATAAATGCCTTCGACGCGATGAAAAGACCGTTTTAGGAAACATTTTCCCTTCGTGAGATAGGTAAAAGATCGAAGAAATGCATGAAATATAAAAAGTATCAAAAGCTAACATATTAATTTTCAATGGATGAATTTTCGCCGAATAATGTCCACTAGATTAAAGAAATAAAAAATATTAGATATATGTGTGTAGTCAGGATTTCAAAATGTCATTCTTGAGTGTGAAAATATTATTTTCTTCTAAGAGATTAATGTTATTACCTTTTCAAACCGATAGAAACACGAATATATTTCTTAGGGCGCTATTAATTATCAACAGACACTAATGATATACCTCCGATTAAGATATTCTCACATTTAAATCAAACGTGTTCGTAAAAAGAACAGTATTTAAAAGAAAATTCTGCGACGCATTTCACCTTAAGTTGTACGGTATAAAAAACACTCCACGATTCCATAAAACGCTCACTAGACCAACAAATGCGTCCTTTTGTTGGCCGGCGCAAACTTTAAAACCCGACCAGTGATGTAGTCAAAAAAAGCATTATTTCAGCGAAAACGTATTACTCCGCGTGAGTTGGATGAGTGCCATTTCTCGCCCATCATTCCGACTCAGAACACCGCTTTGGATTTAATTTCAGCCGTGCGGAAGCGCTGAGAGCTAATGCGATCATCCCGCCCTTTGGTTCTTCTTCGAGCCGCTCTCTCTTTCGCTCTCTCTCTCTCTCTCTCTGGCTTTTTATTCTCTCCTCCTTCTCTCCTCTCATCCCTTTCTCGCGGCCCCTATGGCCTCACGCATTCACTACAGGTGACCACCCACACGCGCACCCGTAAAAGGTCTCGTAAAACGAGAAAGCGACCGTTTTAACCGCTCGGCATTCTGTGAAACAGGATTTAGCGTGGGTATTAAATGGATACTGGTCGAAAACCGCTAAACATTCTCCTTAAAAATCGAAATACATTACTCAACAATTCGGCAACAACAATGTGAGAAGTTATCCTTGTAATTAAAGTTTCGTTTTGTTGAAGAGGCACGTTTTTTTGTCGGATTTGGGAAAATTCGTAACGTATTCAACGATATACGGCATATCTGGGTACTCTTCGGTTATCCCGGACCCCTTTTGAAAAATAATTTTTGCGATAACCCTTTCCCTGGGAAAACATTAAAACAAACTAAGAATATGAGAACTTATCAAAAAAAAATTATTTACAAGTAACCGAAGATATTGGCGAGCCTTCGGCTTGCTTTCTTTTTAGATTATAATGTCTGTTATATCGGATGTAGCCGTCTCCGGACGCTATCGCGCCCTTCGCCTCTCTGGAACGAAGCTATCCCTCACCATTGGCCGGTGATCTGGTGGGTAAATGTCGCCACAGGCAGATCAGTCATGGGTTTGCAAGCTTTCGTTTTGCGCGAAAGGGTTATCTCAAAAAATTATTTTTCAAAATGGGTTCGGGATAACCGAAGAGAACCCATATCTGTCGCTACCTATGAAATAGCAAATTTTAGCGATAATATCTATCAGTTATATCTATTTCATATTTTAAAACGTACATTTCGCAAATTCGGCGACAGTGCGAGTTGTTAAAATTTATTATAGTTAAAATCCTAAAAAGTTGTTTTCTGGGATTCCAGATATGCACTAATTCTGCGCAGATTTAATTCTGTATTCCACAGAATTAAATTATGTTCTGTCGTTCGTCGGAGAAACGACGTCCGAAATCTGTTTTAAAATATAAGCTAAAAATATCCTGCAGTCGTTCCTGTTTCAGTGCCCACAGAAAACAGAGTATTATTACAATGGAATGAAATACTATAATAACGTGTTATTGATGGTAAGCTCAATGATGACATTATGCCTTTTGTTGTAAAAAATCATTTTTATTTACTTATTGTTAGACAAATTTACATTATTTGAAAAAAAGCTTTTTATTAAAACGAATTTTACCATCGGTACCTAAAATTGATAAACTCCAAATAAACACAGGATTATTTGTCTACTTGTGTATATTTAATCCTTCGCTATAATCCTCACAACAGTTGCAATTTTAGTATTATTTTAAATATAATTTCGGGGAATTTAGTGCAAAGGTTATTTTGAAATGAATAGTTAAATAATCGGCACTTGGTCCATCTTTTTATTCCCTGCCTAGTTACTTTTAGTAAGACGCAATTTTCATTGACATTGACTATATTAAAGGTAACCCGGACGGATATTTAATATTGCATATTCCTGACCCAAAAAATGACTTTTACATTTAAATTTCCAAGAAAACAGTTCAAAATACGACGAATTAAAATATTTGCCTAATTTTTGTGCTCATTATAGGTCAGTTTGTTTTGATATATATATATATATATACTGATTTTAATGTTATACACTTATATCAAAAGGATAATGATAGAATCATTGCATGAGTTCCTGAAAAATGAAATTGATGTTCTCATAATTTTCGTATTTTCTACATTTCCCTGAAAATTAAGGGATCGAGATCAATATTCTCTTGCCTCGGCTAAAAAACTATCCCAACATAAAACGATTCAGTCAAGCCAAATATGTCATTACGTATATTTACATATCCAGGTCAAATTTATATAATCTCGATACCGAATCCGGGTTCCCGCCACGCAGAAATAACAAGATTTGGGGAAATGACAATATCGCGTCCTTTATGGGTCGAGGTAACAGGTTTTTCTCTTCCCGCCCGGCGTCACGCGAAGTAACACTTCTGGAGATTCCGTGACGTAGTGACCGGGCATTAATAATCCATTGTCATTAAGAGGGGATCTTGGCATGGGGAAAGTGAATAGGCATTCTGTGGGTCAAGTGCGGCGACGGAATTAATGCATTTGCGCGGGAGAGAAAGTGGGAAGGTTGGATGCTTTTAAAGGTAATGGAGAGAGACACGGAAGGTTACGAATAGGAGTGGCCAGGGAGGAAAGGATGGGGAGAAGAGGAGATTTGGGTGGGGTTTGGAGTAAAGGAGAAGCAGGGAAAAGGGCAATAGAATAGAAATGTGAGATGGAAGGGGCAGGGTGAAGAGAGGAGAAGGGAAAAGATAGGCGAAGGATAGCGATGGTGGCCTTAAGGATGGACAAAATTTGCAAGGAAATGGTTCAAAGTCCACGTCTTTTTTTTTTCTACAGCAAACAAAAGTCGTCATTCCCACACTTTCATAGCAGCTCCATGAGTAGGGAAAAGTTGAATTTAAATCTGAAATTTCCGACTTGCATATTGTCTAAGGGGCCCCAAATGATTCTTTCTCAGGGCCCCGAGAACTTTAATGCCACAGCCGAGGGTAGAAAAGAGGATATAAGGAAGACAGACAGACAGACAAATGACTTTATTTAGGGCGAAATTGAGACTACATAGTCCCTTGTTACATTTAACCATTTAAGGATAGAAGAGAAGGTGGAACAGAGGGTAAGAGAAAATTGAGAGTAGAAAAGAAGCCGGGAGAGAGAAGAAAAGAGTCAGTCGAAATGGAGAGGATAGATAGATAGAAGAAGAAAAATAATACAAAAGGGAAAGAATAAAAAATATGAAGATATTAAGAAAAAGCAACAGATTGAAGAGAAGAGAGCTTGAATGATAGAGAGAGGAGTGAAAATGAGTTGAACAGCGAGGAAATGGTTACAGAACAGAAAAGAGGGCAGAAGAAAGGCGAGGATGGATGAGAGGAAGGAGTGCTTATAAACTAAATCGAAGAAGGGGTTTTTTAAATGAAAATAACGGGAGTAAATAAAAGGTGAAAGGGGAGATGCAAGGAGAAAGATAAGACAAAGTAGGGAGATAAGAAGACCATGCGAGAGGAAAGTGTGAGAAGGAAAGGAATGGTGAAAGGAGGAATGCAAAGAGGAGCGACAGACAGAGGGAGGAAGGGAAGGACTGCGGAGAAGGTTGGAGAGACGGGAGGGGAAAAAAAGCGTAGAATCTTGGGAGGAGGGAGGCGAATGGAAGATTCGAGTCGGATGTGCGAACGCCAGATGAGGAGAAAGAAAGGAAATTCTCTTCGCTGGACGATATTTGAGTCTATGGGGGAATCCTTTCTTACAACAAAGCCGAGAGGCGTGGGGAAAGGGATTATCGGATGGGAAATGGGGGCGTGGCCGGGGGGGAGGGGGGAAAGAGGTGTAGAAAGGCCGTCAAGAGGGGGCGGCGGAGGCGGATGGAAGGAGAAATGGATGGGGATAGACGCGGTCAGTGAGGAAAGGATTATTTTCGTCCGGCGGCACGGGACGTCTGTTATGTCTGTGTGTACGTACGCCGGGGGGGAAAAAAATCAAACTTCTCTTCAGTCTACTAGTCATTCCGGCTCGAATTTATTCTCTTTTTTCCTCTCTCTCTCTCCCCTTTCTCTTCCCCATCTCTCTTTCTCTCTCCTTCCCTATCTCCACTTCTCCCTTGTCGGCCTTGGTAGACTGGTGGTAAGAGTAACTGCCAACGGATACTAAGTTCGTGGGTTCGAATCCCGCCTATGGACATGGATGTTTGCGTTCGTATGAGTTATACGTAAGATTGGGCATCATTGTCTAAATATCGCTCATAATAAAGGCGGTTTATTATTATTTTCACTCTTTAACTCTTCGGCTTTCCATTCCCTGGTATTTTCACTCCGCGGTCTTCATCCTTGAATTACAAGCGTAAACCTTTTGAATGCGCTACTTTTCACTGTCTGACCTCGTTTTATTTTAAGTTGTAACTATTTTCATTATTTTAAGTTCCGCGTTTGAATTGTGGTGTGGCGATCCGGTGGTTGCGCTATTCCTTATAAAAGTTTCGCGATAGAAAAATTATTTTCAACGAGCTCGGATATTTATCGCCTTAATGGATATGAGATTATATCGAATAAAAGAGGGTTTAAGGGTTCTGAAAAAAAATATTAATATAATCGCCCAGGAAAAAAAAATTTACCCCCGCAAAATAAATTCTCGTTTACCTCAACCATCGGTCTTGCAAACTGACGTTTTGTAATTAACGGCGAAAGAAGCGTTAAAGAGTAACGCCCGGTGTTATTATCGCTTAGCGACTCGCTTTTTATATTATAGCGGATTCTCTTTTCGGTCGTTTTCATTTGGACCGGAAAATAAACTCGCCCGCGTAAAATTGATGTGACATTTTGTTACGGAGGTAAAAAAAAACACATAAATTAGACAAACTCAATTTTCGAGTTTTGTGATCACGTTAAACCCGGCTGTCTCGTGGCTGGAATGGAAGGTCAATTTTCCTTGGTTTACCCCCGGACGGAATACCCACGCTTCCAACAATCCCATTATGTTTTATTCATCCCTTGGAAGTTGGATGGGTCGCAGACGATAACAATGGCTTAATCATTTTCAGCCAGGGAATAGATATAGAGTGAGAGAAGACCGAATATAAGGAAAGGAAAGAGGTGTCTGGAATGTGAACGAGGCGAGGGAAAAAGGAATGGCCAAATTTTGATGCGATAGATTGGGGGAAATGGCCAGGGGAAATTTCGGGGAAAGTGAGAAGGAAGATGAAATTTGAACGGAAATTGGCCGAATGCGTGGTTAATTAGAAATAAAGTTAAAGTGAAAGATAATAAGGGAATTAAACGATTACTTGGAGAAAGAGATACCGGCGTGATAAATTGGTGAAAGAGAAGATGGCTAATTTTCTGGAATAAAAAAGAACGCCGATGAAAGTTTTTGTGGAAATTAGATGCGGCAAAGCACGTGTTGGACACGAAGAATTCTGGAAGATGTGAAAAATAATCCAGTTTTGACCGGGAATCGAACCCACCTAACGTAAAGATGAAGGAAATACCCGATTCAGAAACAGAAAAATTAGCCTGTCTCGGTAGTCCATTTGTAGAATATGCGCCGAGCTTGTGGAAGATGCAGGATCGATTTCCGGACAAGGCAGAATTTTTCTCTTATTTTTATAAAAAAAAAAAGAATTTAAAGAATAGGAAAAGAAAAAAAACAGTAAAAAAGTGCAAGAGAAAACAAAAGAAATATATGGGGGGGAAATAGACGCGTTGCATTTGTTAGGATTAGAGAAGCGTTGGACATATTACATCGAAGGGGAAGCGAGTGGCATGAGATGCAGTAGAAGAAGATTAAGAGAAGATTCGAAAGGTGGCAGCACAAGACTTTCGGATGTCTTTGAGGTCATCTTTCACTTTGGAAGTGCCATCGCGTGGCCTGAGTCGCCGCCGCACGTGCCCGTGATTGGAAGCATTAATGCATTTCACTGCGGCGCCGCCGTCCGTCTTCCCCTTTTCCCCAACTGCGGTCGTTCCGACCTATAAATTACGTGTTCGGAGAGGAAGAGTAAGCGACAATGAGATTGAATCCAATTTCAGTGAAATAAAATTGCTTCTGGATGATTCGGACTTGGAATATGCGTTCGAAATTATGTTTATTGCGGCGTTTACGCGTTGAATGCATCACTAAGAGAATTAACACATTGGCGATATAGTGAATAGTTTTCCTTGAAATGTTAAGCGTCAATTACTCTCTGGACGTGACATTCTCGAATGAAAGAGAGATATTTTGTTAAATGTGTTCGTCTCTACACTTTTGTTGGACTGCTATTTATTTTGAATGAAATATAAAAAGTAATGATTAATTTAACATAAATTAAATTCTAGTTTAAACATATTTTGCATTGCTTTCTATAATGATTTTCTGATTATCTATATGATTTTTCAAATTCTTCTCTTTTTTAGATAAACCTTTAATAATTTAACGTCCTTTTGAATTGTTTGAGAATGTCTTTATTAACACGAAGAGGGATAGTTTCTCTTTAAATTAAATTTCAAATTTTTCTTTGCAAACAAAAATATATATGTTTTTATCTTCAAATCCATTGATCATGAATTCCAACGACGTAGTAAACAATCGAATATATTCTGTAAACGTTTCTCCCCCCCGATTTCAGTATGCTAAGGGGTGAGGATTGGAAATATCAACACGTCCTATATTTAAATTCCTTTCTCTTCATCTTGACACCTGCTGTCCATACTTCGGTTCCTTAAAACACTTCCGCCCTCGCTCCTGCAGAGAGAGCCTTTAACATCTTACTCCATCGTATCAGAGTGGGATCCAACTACCGTGGGAGTCCCTGGATGTTCTCTTGTTTAGTCATTTGTCAAAATAGGAGCCGTTTCTGGTGGGCCAGAGAGAGAGAGCGACGGAAGCAAAGGCAAGGCCAGGGATCTTCTTTACCCATCCTCTCTCTCACTCGGTTTCTCTCTTTCCCCCTTCTCTCCCCCCCCCCCCCCTTCGTATTTTCCCCTTTGGAGTAGGGGCAAACTCGTGGAGATCTCCACTTCCGCTGATAGCTCAACGAACTGTGGAGCCATCGCTAAATACATCCACGGAGGGAAATGTCTCACGATACGCTCTCGTTTCTGATCCAAAATATGCACGCCAGATGTGTTACTTATTTTGAGTCTTACATCACTTGACCCTCCGACGGTGGAGAGGGGAAAAAAAAGAGTAATTCATGGTTCATGAAACGTCACCGCCATTTGTCACTCGTTCACCCGTCATTCGCGTTTAATTTTTTTTCGTCATTCAGTCGCGCTAAACTGAATTCAAGCTCCATTTCTTCCATTTGGAATTCATAACGACAAGCAGAGAAGATTAAACCGCAAATGGCGATCAAATTATTCGCGTACAGTGGCATTGTTCGTCACATTGCATTTAGGGAGTCTGTGAGCAATTATTAGTTTTTGCGACTGCGTGAAGGGAATTTATAATCTGAACCAGCTAAATGGAACATATCTCTTTCACTCTCTCGAAATGTGGTAAATAGTTCAAATCAGACTCGGAATTTTTTTTAACACGCGGGAATTCTACAATATCACCCAGCATATTACTACATGTGATAATTAGGCTATCCGTAACGGACTAGTCTAAAACTCACAGTTTTCGTATGTATTTTTGTTTGTGTTTCCAGGATTAATAATTTCACCTTTAAACTCCGATCATTATATTCCTACATTGTTCCTACATGTACTATATTAACCCATGAGATCAAGAGTACATTTCATGTTAATTTTGAATGATTCAGAATTTATAAATAACACTACTTCTCATAGGTCTTAAATCCCCAAACGCCACTCACGTCTCTCACATAAACTCTAAGAATAACGGCCCCATCGCGTGTTACCGTCACTGTTCCTTCGGAATCCGCATCTCATCCTCCCCTTTCGCCCTCCATCCCCTTTCAATCTCTCAAATGTCCAACTCCCATTTCCCATTCCGCCTCCCCCTTCTCTCTTACATCCCCATTACAACTCCCTTACATCCCATTTTCGTCTCCCTTTCCATCCTATTTCCTATTCCGCATTTCCCCCGTCTCTTTCTTCCTTGAGGGAGCTGAGTCCCACACGGTCTACGCCTAAGCCTCTTTTTCTTTCTCCTCGTCATACTTTATTTTCTTGTCTTCCTCTGTTTCTTTCGACCATAATTTTAGCATTCAGTTTCAACCCTTTCTCCGTCCCTTTTTCCCATTCTTCCTTTCAAGCGTTAACTTAGGCATAAATCTTGTTAATGTCTCTAATGAGTTTAATGCTGTCCTATTCCTCTCACTCGAAGCATTGTAAGGTTTTGTTCTAAATCCAAGAAAATCTTAATTATCGTAAATTTTTGGCACAGTCTCGGTGATTTTTGTTCATTTTACTCCCAACTTTGCATATTCTCTTCCTAAAGCCTCATAAATTTATTAATGTTAAGGCATTATCTTTATTGCATCTTTATTTCATCTTCTAGGTATTTGTTAGTCTCTGTGTTCACGTATTTACTCACTCAATTTTACCATTGTGTATTTTTACCTACCTTAATTTTGAGAAGGAAGTAATTTTCCCCACCTCTGGCCCAAGATGCTTTCACGGCAATAAATTAAGAACTAAAATATTTAACATCAGCTTGTGAAACATTAAAGAGAATATTTTCTTCTCTCTCTAAAATTTATGAGCTTTAGTCATCATCAGGTCTATGGTTATTCGTTAAAACCTGGTTCTCATCAGAGTACTTTCATTCTCCGCAATCTTCTTCATGTCTAGATAGTTCTCTTTCAAGTCGTCTAATATTTTAAACATTTTCCTTCCAGCTTTCCTTCTAACATCTCTTTAATCTCTCTCTCCTAATGTAATTTTAAATCAAGTTCGTCTTCCTCTTCTCTTACAGTCTGTATGATCATTCCGCTCTTCTTAGTACCTACTTCTTTGTTTTTCATCCTGTCCATTCTACATTCAGCGTTCTTCCCCATGCCCACATTGTGAAGCTTGCCATATATTCCATATCATTTTTATTTAGCATCCATGTTTCTTCCCCATACTCCCCTATACTCAATAAATAGCATTTTATCATCTCCTTGCAGATATTTTTCATTACATTCTCCCTTAGTCATAGTTTCTTCTTCTGAAAGCTGCTTTTTCTCTCTCACTATTCTGGTACTTATTCATCGATACCTTAGAACAGGCCACCATTACACACGAGTGAAAATATATCCGAAAAACTTTTCCCTTCCTTCAAAGTATAAGGCAGAAGGGGTGAAAAATTCTATATTAAACATGCTATATATTATGTGATTAAGAGAATTTTAGAGAATCCTTATTTATGATAAATTAAAAAAGAAAGTAACAAAACGTTTGTTGGTATCCACAGATCCTAACAGGATTTTCTTTTTTCTTTTTCAAGTTAACGTTATATATTTATTATATCTTGATTTTTATTGATTGTATCTTTAGCATATCTTCATTGTGTTATTTATGATACCTTTATATCAAGATTGCATACAAACCATATGCGAAGGAAGGAGTTATGCTGGTACTAACCTCCCGGATGTATATATTCAATGAAATTCAGACATTACCATCCGTGAGTCTCCCATTAATATCCCACTCAAAGAGCGAGCATCGAGTATGGAGACAGTTGCACAACGCCTTTCTCGGATGCGATCTCACTCGTCTCCGAGGCCAAGGGAAGTGTCGACTCGACTCGTGTTTTTTTTTCAAAACGCAGCTAATTTGCAGTTAAAACACTTATTTGTCTATTCCTCTGGAAAAGGAATAAAGGCACGTGAATTCATGCTTTTCGCATTTCGAAAAAATGATCGAGGGTAAAAGAAGTGATTCAATTCCGTGGCGAATGACGAAAAGAGCTTTTTAGGTTGAAGCATGCTCAAATATATATTAATTTGGCATAAATCCGTTGCGTAACGCTGCGATAGGATAATTCCAGCTTCGAATCGATTTACAGGGAAACTTCAGTTAAATATAAATATATATCGTTTTTTTATGCACCAATAGGAATGTCCTTCCACATTTCATCTTCTTTTATTTGCCGCAGAGTTGTGATAATGTTATTTTGATAACACATGTAATTATATATCTTTGAACCGCTAATGCTTCCTACAAAACGAACATTTTTTTCTGTAAGCTCGAACTAATAAATCTTCAAGAATTATACTAAATACAGAGGAATTTTAAAGCGAACAAATTCAATATGCTAAACCAAATATTGATATTTTCCCTCCATATAAAATATTTTTCATTAATAACAAAAGTCATTTTGTGCGATATATTTAACATACACTTATCCAATATTTAGGCGAATTTAATTTTGGAGATATTTGAATTCATCTGCTTATTTTAATATCTGTAACTTATTCCTTTGATTTGATGTTTACATATAATGTGGTGGCATTGAGAAAATAACCCCTGAATTTATATTTTTGTTGTCGACACGCATATATTAATATTTAATTGTATATGAGGAAAAATCTATATGAATAAATTTACACATGCTCCGTCACAGTAAAAAAAACCCTCGTCTCATTATTGTTCCCCTCAAGTCAAACAGAGATCAGAACCTTTCCTTCGAGATCAATGGAAACCGCTCGTCCTTTAACAATCCAAGCAAATATACCACAATTCAATATACAAAATTTTCAACTCAGCATTTACGCCTGAAGAATTTACGTCTCAACTTTTGGGAATTTAAGCCTGGGGTCTCGAAGTCTTGAATTTTAAAAACGCCGAAGATGAGATTTTTTTCGAAGACGACGTTAGATCCTATCTATTCGGACAGATGAATGTCTGGAGGCGAGCGAGGCCTCTCAACCCTTTTCAATGCCGATGAGGTGAAACGCTGATTGGATTACGGTTTCGTCTGAGGATGTGAAAGAAAAACCTTATTTTTTTCTCCATACCCATCGAGGAGTTTTCCCTCTTCAAAAGAGGGTTTCGAAGGAGATGACAGAGTGGAAGACGGGAGGAGTCAGAAGATGAATTTGTAAGGTTGGTAGTGACGGAGAGAGAGAAAGAGAGAGAGAAAGGTTGATTTTAAAATCGATAGGGAGACCGAAAGTGAAGAAAGGTGACCTGCGAGAGATCAAAGTTCGATCAAAATTGAATGGGAGTAAGATAAAAAATCTAATGAGATCTATATCTAGGTTGAAAGGTAAAATAAAGGCGAACCGAACAAGGGTCAAAATAATGGCATAAAAAGAAATATATTTAACAAGCGGAAGGACGCGTTTCGTGGCAAAAAATATTATAAAGGCGTATCATCTATGACCTATTGTTAAATCATCTTTTTATTTTGTTCGTATTTTAACATAATAAATCCCATTAATGAATGCTTCTAAAACCTCTTTGAAATGGTTGTAGATATTTTGGTTTGCATAAGGGAGGTAGATTCTTTTGACTCAAGTAACCACAAAGGGTAACAAATCCAGGCCTTCTTGGCGAGCTTCCAGGGTTCAGCACGGACAGATCACGCTCAACTCTTCCCTTTCATCTCTAATCTGTTCAGGATCACTGCTAGCGAATGCAATTAATAATGAGTATCGGCATAAAATAATATCAAGTTTCTCTCATTAAAAAAAACTGGCGATGTTTCGCGTTTCTTTAATCATAATTTTACGAAAAACCCTTTACTGCATTAAATCAGACGCCTTCACGATCCGAAAAGCGTTAATTTCTCGTTATCGGTAGAGCAATAAAATATAGTTTTATCGGTGAAATTCGAATATTGTTGGTATAAGCTATCGCGGCTGTTACTCTTATAACTCGACGTATTTCGTAATAAATTCATTCCAACGTATCGTTCATTCGCGACCGCCGTCCACTCCGCAGTTGTCTGCGTGCAGTGATAAATGCGCAAGCGACACGTATCAGACACGCTGTGACAGTTATGCAAAGTAAAAAAAAAGTGATGAAACTGATTGTGGTGTCTTTTTAAGTACGGCGTGCTGTTTATTAATGAGGGTTGACGTCAGCATCGGTCAGAAGAACAGGATACTTCCGCATACACTTCTCAATCGATCGAAACGATTGGTAATAAAATGCAAATTTAAAAATCTCGATACTCATGAATAACACTAGCCACAAGGTTCAGCTTCCAACGGAGGGTGAAGCATTGAATGCACAAGTATATCGCAGTCTCGCTAGGGAATGTTATTAATCGACTTCTACATCTGTACAGCTCGAAATTTTCGATAAAAATAAAGGAAACCCTTTTAAGGTTGATTTCCCTTCGACATTTTCCTGAAAAATGGCATATGCTTCGAAAATAAATGCCCGTTTGGATGAAAGATTTTATATTTATCTCCATCGGAAAAAATTAATCTCTGTCAGGAAAAGATCAAATGTCTACAAACTTTACCATACAGTGGCAATCTGTTTTTGTTGAGCATGAGATGAATTAAAATTTTCTCGGTTGTTGTTATTTTAGTGCCATGGTGTTTTTTAAGTCATAAATGATAATGTATTTCCGATGTGTAGCATAAGCATAGCTCTTATCGGGATTTTCGCTTCATACAAATGTATTTTATCAGATAAACGGAAAATATTTCCCAAATTTGGAAATGTCGGAACCTTTATAAGGTATTTCTACGAAAGTATTAGAGTATTTGAGAATGTGAATCAGATTAACTGTTGATGCTAGTAAAGGGCAAGACTTAACGCCTCGCTTTTCATCATAAAAAGAGATTCTTATAGTCGGAGCGTCATACATAGGAAAATGATGTATTCCGTTGGTAATTAAAAGGACTTACATTGTAAGTGAATATTGAAAAAGTGTCTCTGAGACTATATTTTTCATCTCACGTCTAAATTTGTTAATGGTCGGTTTATTTCTGGTCCTGGATCCATCCTCATAACACCCAACTCCCTTTTCATATAAACCGCCATCAATCTCACAGAAATTCCTCTTTATATCACCTCCGAAATATCCGTCACCTGAACGCCTCCGCGGAGCCAATTTCACCCAATATATGTATATACTCATTAAGTTTCCCCATTTGTCCCTCGGGATCACCTTTGAGAATAAATAACCAATTTTGTCGTCTCTAATGTCTTTTTTACCTCTGTGCCCTCATTCTTCCAGCCTTCACGCTCGATCTTCTTTCTCGCCTCAGCAGGACGGAAATTGAATCCATTTGTCGCGAAGGAAATCGTAAATCAACATCGTATCCCGAATAATTTGAAATTAATATTCACTCTGCCGATTTTACCTGGTTTAGTCTCACTCCATTACGATTTCTACGCCCGAGTTTATGAAGTTTTATCTTAAAATATTTCGCAAGTATTATTGTTTCCCTGAATTGAATGGCTTAGTTGTGTTATTTATACAGAGACAAGTTTAAAGAGGTTACGGGTTATGAGAAGTTAAATGCTTCGTATTCGTTGCCATAGTTTTACATTAGTTAAGAAATGTCTTGAACCCTTTCAGTTAGAATGACTAAAAGTAAACCTTATATTTTCTTATTTCATTTTATTATTATTTTAAACCTGTTGGTTTTTTGATGAACCAATATCTGTATTTTAAATTTCATTAGCAATTTTATTTTCATCGTTTGCTATTATGTTTTAGTCTTTAATTTATGTGTGTTTATATTTTTAAACTTAAATCCTTCAAAGGCTTAAAAGAAGAGTAAAATATCGTATAAAAAGCATTCCACTACGAATGACCATCTAAATGACGTAATGTTTAGTTTCAAGTTCCAATCCGACTTTTACTCCACGAAGACGAAAAAAATGTACGCGCAGTTACTACAATAAAATAAGCGGAAGTTCGAACGTAAACGGTCCTCCATATTTGCCACAGTAATGTTTTTTTTATATTTGATTGCTCTCAATCCCGTTCCGAAACTGCTCCGGGGCAAAAAAATGATGATCTTCATAACTCGGCGTGTATGTTATTTTCTCCTTCTCCATTCATCACGCCTTCAAGTCAGATTCTCACGTCCCTCTTCCTAACCGGTGTCTCATCTCCGATTCTTCTCCCGCATTTCTCTCCCCTCCCTCCTCCTGCATCCCCCTTCCCCCGCCTCCCACCTGGTTAGCGAATCCACCTCACGGTTTCCTTTACAACAACTCGTCCGTTTCCCTGTCTGCGGAAACTCCTCCTCCTAAAAAAAAAAAAAAAAAAAAAAACCCATTTTACACACTTCAGCATTCTTCCTTCTTATTCTTCTCCCCATTTTTACACGACTCTCCCTCCATTTTCCCCGACCGCTGCGCCATCTTTCTCCTCCACCCCCAACTACTCGCTCATTATAATAATATCCCGTCCACCCACTCGCCCTTTCATTTTCCTACCTACCTACCTTTCCCTTATCCAACTCGCTCGCGCCTACTATATACAAACACACTCTAAGAGGGGTTTAGGTGTATGGAGGCGTTAAAAGGGAAGATAGGGTCGGGTGAAGGGGGCGTGGCGTGGGTGTAGGAAACGAAACGAAAAATGCGAAAATGAGACCGGAAAGGAGTAAGAGGAGACGGAAGGGCTAGGATGGGAAGCGAAGAATGTAAAGAGGGCGAGAGGAATGCGAAATGCTTAGGGAGGACGTTCGAAATGAATTGGGTGGGTAGGGTGGGAATAACAACGAGCAAAGGGAGGAGGAGAGAGTTTTGTTGCGGCGAGGGAGAAAAGAAGAATGCTTACGCGGAGAGAATGAATGAGATGTGAGATTTTAGAAGACAATGAACGATAAAGATAAATGTCGACGGTTAGTTAAACAATCATAATAAAAATGGGGTTAAAAATACGTACAAGGACGTTCATAATTAGGGAATGGGCGAAAGGAATAAAGAGGCGTGTAACAAAATCATTAATTTCGTATGACATAGAGGCTAAGAAGAGAAACCGTCCTTGGTAGAGGGATAACATAATGGTCGCGGGTTCGAATCCTGCCGAGGACATGGTCCTACGTGATTGTTACTGCATCTATTATAACACATAACCTCTTAAATAAATTGTTATTATTATTAAATACGCAAATACAACGGCCATAATATGTTTAGGAAAATCAGTTCAACATTTCACTGCCATGAGTTAGGTAACTTTTATAGATGAAACGGTGTCTATTCGATTTTATTCATAAGGCGAGCTTGATAATTCTATATCGCAGAAGATAGAATAATAAAAATCTTATGTGGCCAACACACGACTTTCTCCATATTTGGGGTCAAGATATTTAAATTATTATGAATAGCACTATAAGGAAAAATTATTATTTCGTATCGTAAAAGAACACAGTCCTCCTTATTGCCGTAAATTAGGTATATTTTGAATATGTTTACAGAATTCACCGCTACATGGTGATGGCGCTGTATACTGATAATTAAGAAAAAGCAAGATATCTCCGAAATGGATGGTTCTCCGAAAATTTGTTTCAAACAAAACTTGGAAGAAATATTATTCTCTACAACTTTGATCCTCACGAAGATGACTAATTACGACGTTTTTAAGATATTTGACGAAAACCGAAAACACCGTTTATTTATAAATAATTCCTAAACAATAACTGCTATGGAAAATTGTGTCAAATGAAAGTTGTAGGAAATTACATTCTCTATAACTTTTGTATAGAATTGTATATACAATAATGATGTTTTAACGAAGAAGTATCGCAAAAACCGAATCGGGTTTCGAATATATCTCGACTTCCGGTTACCCGTTATTGTCCAGAAACTAATCAGTTATTTGTGCTCATGTTAAAGTTTTACATATGAAGTTTGGTAACGATATGGCACGTACTTTTTGAGTTAGAGCGCCCACAATCACATACACACACACGCAGACACACACACACAGACATCATTCCAAAAATACTCTAAACGTGTTCTAGGGACCTCAAAACGTGTATTTCCGTTGAAATCTCGAAGTCGATTTTTTTCGTGATCACAATACTTTCCCATTACTACGTATGGAGAAAGTAAAAATGAATAAGCCTGGAAAGGAAATTGACGTCGCAAAGAGGGTAATGAGAAGATCGCAAGGAGAATAAATTAAGAGAAGAATAAAATGAAAGCTTGTGACAATATCTGACGAAAAATTCCTAGGATAATATTGTTTTCCTTGAAATGTTAAGCGTCAATTAATATCTGAACGTGACATTCCCGAATGAAAGAGAGATACATATTTTTTAGATGTGTTCGTCTCTACACTTTTGTTGGACTACTATTTATTTTGAATGAAATATAAAAAGTAATGATTAATTTTACATAAATTAAATTCTAATCTAAACATATTTTGCATTGCTTTCTATAATGATTTTCTGATTATCTATATGATTTTTCAAATAAACCTTTAATAATTGAGCGTCCCTTGAATTGTTTGAGAATGCCTTTATTAACACGAAGAGGGGTAGTTTCTCTTTAGCTTGTGACAATATCTGAGTAAAAATTCAGTCTGTCTCTTCCCCGGCTCCTTCCTTCTCGCTACCGCAAACACTATTACATTTCCTATTTGCTATGTATATTCTGCCTCCTAATCCACGGATAGTTTTTTCATCCTTACTTCTCTCACCTCACGTCGCTCACATTTATTTTCCGAATAATCAATCGAACTCCAACCGCAATCAAGTGTCAAACGCCAAGTAACAAACAATAAGTCTCGTTTCAATTAATCAAAGGGACATCGTCCCATAATCATCCGGCGTGCTTGCGCGCATGTGTGCTCCGTTGGATCATTTACCCCTCAGCATGTGTGGTGTGTGGTATCTCCCTTTCATCTTTATGGAAAAGATTTTCTTCGTGCAAGGAGAAAAACAAACGTGCTTCCCCCCCCCCCCCCCCCCCCCCCCCCCCCCAAGTCGAACATAATTTCCCTCCCGCGCGTAAATACAGAGATGAAAATGAGCCAACGGGAAAATGCCACCGACGGACCTTTTTTTTTTCTCCGCGGTTTTCGCCCGGGGGAACATCGGGCAATTTCGCCGCGCTTTCGCAGTTATCCGCGAAAATCGATAGGCAGTTAACTGCCCGAACGTCATCCTAAATCATCCAATGCGCGTCGCCCATATAAAAATATTTTTTTTAGTAATCAAGTCTTCGGATCAGGGACGATTTTGATATCAATGTTTGAAATGGCTGGCACCTCGTCCATTTCCACATATCTGCTTTTTTTTAAGCTATTTTCTTTCCCCCGTTCTTATTCTGCCATCTGTTATTTTCTCTGTACTCTTTTTTGCGATTCGCCAGAGGATAATCGAGCTCGTCTTTACGGCTGGAAAGAAATTCCAGAAAAAGCACTTGGGTATCAAAAATTTAAAAAAATTGGTACTTGTCTATCTGCAGTAGTTTATAATTTACCTACTTAATGTTTCAATTTTTGATGGTTGAGTGTTTATTCTGGAATTTATTTGCGGAATCTCAATTGAGTTTTTTTCCTCAACTAATCTTCCCATTTAATTCGTATCCTATATTCAAAACTTCACAGATAATTACCATTTTCTTTAAAGCATAAAAACAGTAAAAAATTCGAAAGGTTTTTTAACTCTCTACTGTCTTGTTCTTTTGATAAAGTATGTGTTTATCATTAACTGCATTTCAACGAAGCGTGATAGCATCAGATTCAAAGGTTTCGGTCCGAAGTCAATTTAAATCACACGAAAAGCTGACACGAAAAGTTTTTTTTCTAATGAACGTTTGCCTACAAGCCGACGAAATGTACGACCCGGAAATATTTGAACGTAGAAAATATATTTAGCCCGGGAAGTATCTGGAAAGGAAACTGTGGCGTGGCCTGAGATCGTTTCCGATTTCCTACTTTCCAGGACTTACTCAAGGGCAAACTTTTAATAAGAGGAAGGGGGCTGTTATTATGCCAAGGAAATTGACTCGATAACCTATTGGGGCTATTTTCCCGATTTTCATCTTCCAAGTTTTGAAGAAAACGCAGAAAGGGATGGAAAATAGTGCGATTCAAATGGAGGGGGAAACCCATGATTTCAAATTTCCGTATGGGCCGCACCCTGTACGCACTCACGACACAATCTCTCATCTCCTTCTGCTATACTTTATGTGTGCATTGTGGATAGGGTCGGCCCCAATTATTTTGACTCCCACGGCAAGGATATATTCTAGTTTCCCAGCTACTTCGGAATTTTTTTTTATGGATGCAGTTTAATGTACATTTTAACTCATGGATGCTTTCGTCGTGTAATGAAATTTTAAACAATAGGACAAAAATTAGAAATACCATATAGATTACTGTCTATCCTGAGGCATACATTTCCGGACAGCATTCACGATGGCATTTTCAAATATTGTGTAGATACAGCATCGGAAAAATGCTCCCAGCGTATGAACGCCTCTGGCAGCCTCCAGACTCACCGGTATCTGGGGCCGGTTCTGATTGTAATTCCAATGTCCTACTTTTGAAGACGACAAATGAAGCGTTATCCCACTGACTTAAATGATCGGTGTTCGATTCCCGGTCAAAACAGGTTTTCGTATGTATTTCTGCTTCTTCTGTATCTTATTGTAATATTTTAGTAACTGACGTAGAACCACTGGTTTCGGTTAAATTAACTTAGGATTATCGGCGTCGAAATTATGATATACTTTAGTAAATTAAGTTGATCTGGTTTTTTTTTTAGAGAAATAGAGTATTTTCCTCCCACTGATAGTGTTGTAGGTTCGAATCCTACTATGAGTATGGTCTCGTGTATTCATCCTTGTTACTGTCGATATGCTATTAGTGAAAGACCTTTAAGTGTTAATTTTGAGCTAGTTAAAAAAAATTAAAAACTAATTTCAGTTAAATATTACAACTTTAATGATTTATGTGCATTAATTACAAATAAGCAAGAACAAAATTTCAAATCTCTTCCTCCCCATTTTGCATTTCACCCCCTGCCATCCGCTATTAAAGTGACTTGCAAGGCATAATGTGGATATAGATGCTCAGTCTACTGTTCCTCTCCATCCGCTTCCTCCTTGGTTGTATATTTCCTCGCCATCTTCTTCTTCTTATTCTCCCGTTAACTTCCCGTTTCCTTTCTTCTCACGTCCATCCCTTCATCTTCTTCCAGTTCATTCCCTTCGAACCTTCGTTCCCGTCCATAACTCATGACCCCCGTAACCTGTTTCCTCCTTTTATTTATTGTCGCCGGCGCGCCCCAGAAAATTCCTAGCTCCTTCGATGTTTCAGCTCTGAGAGGAGTTTAACGCAAGAATAAATTGCGAGAAAATCCGGGAGATGTGTCTGACCTATTGTTTTAATCCTAGACCTCTCTTTCTACGTACCGAGGTCTGATAGCGGGGCGGGGGGGGGGCATTTTTGTTCGTTTTCATGGAAGGTTTTTCGCCTATAAAAATAAATAAATCTTGATCACGTCCCGGGCTTAAATTTTTTTTATTTTTCGACGATGAAAGTGGGTGGATTTTGCAGTTTAAAAAAAAAAAGAAAATAACCTCTCTCGTTGCGATCGTAAATTTGTTTTTTTTTAAACGAATGAAAGTGACTTTTTTTTACTGACGAACGACGGAGTTGATCATGGCGTCGAATTTACTACTCATATAATGTCATTGGAGTCTCTTTACCGAGGGCAAACAGCTCCATCGGAAAATCCAGTCTGGTCAGCGTTTAAAGCAACGTCGTTTAACGGATGCTACGCAACAATGCAGGAACCCGCTAAAATTTTACGCCGCTTATTAACCGATATAGGGCGTTTTCGACGGGGCTTTCTAAAAGGGCGTTGCAATTTATTAATCCTGTTTGCAATTCTCTCAACTCGATACGGCTGGTAACGCTATATTAATCGGCAATTCTTATCTTTGTAAACATGGCGGATGGGCCGGGGAGGCAAAAATGAAAAGCAGTGTATTGTGTGACGTTCGTTTTTTTTTAATTCTCCCAGAGCCATAACTTTTTCAGCTTCGTGTTTATTCAACTTTTTTACATGGTATGTTTTATTTTCCTTCCGTTTCTCGCCCTTCAAAACACCGGCCCTGCCTCCGCCAACGCAGGATGCCAAAAAATAAATTTCCTCGTGTTAAGTTCCGAGAGCTATAATTTCTTTCCGGTTAATGTTACGGCATGACAGTTTCGCACACACAATAGCCGGTTAGGAACAATAGCTCTCTCCTAGTTATCCTATCAGATCCGGGGTCATGTTTTGGAAAACTACCTGCTCTTCGCGTTCGACGCTTCGGGGACTGAGTCCAAGCAAGGGATGCTAATCCTCACTAATGACGGTCGAACGCGAAGAGCAGGTAGTCTTCCAAAACATGGCCTCGGATCTGCTACATAAACTTTAAAAAAAAACAGATAGCAGAATAATATCCGATCAAAAGCGAGGTAACTGGTATGATCTCCGAATGTGCCAATCCATTATTTCCTCTCGACAAAGAAATCGTAAGCTTTTTGCACCGTTGAAAGGAACTTAAAAGCTTTTTAATCCTCGCGATGAATGGGTGTTTTTTTGTGCATCAAAGCCGTGCGTTGACTGAGGATATGGGTCATATCGAGAAACAATTAATTTCCGTGGGTTTTGCTGTCGCGCGATGTGGTTAATGATCCGAACTAAACCGTTCATACAAGCGAAATTCTTTTGCATCGTATCGCCTGCCGTTACTAAAAATAAAAATCGGTACAACATACATTGTACAAACCTTCTCATATATAGGTAGTACTAATGCGTCGTTTAGTTATCTTTGGAAAATGAAAATCGTATGAGCCTGTTTTTAGAAAATCCAATTTTTGTTAAAGTTTCCCAAGAATAAACTAGCCTTATATTCATTCATTGAGAAAAATGAAATACGTAGTATTATTGTAGATATATTGTAGTATACTCAAGTAACTGTACGAAATTTGATCAAAATCGTTATGGCCGTTTTTGAGAAAATCGAATTGTTGTTCAAGTTGCCTAGAATAAACGCCTTATATTAATTTTTTGAGAAATATGAACTATACATTATTATTGAAGACGTTAACTCAAGTAACTGTACGAAATTTGATCAAAATCGTTACTGCCATTTTTGAGAAAATCGGATTGTTGTTAAAAATGCGTAGAATAAACTTTCCTTAATTATTGAGCAATGTCAACCATTTCTACGTATACTCTGCTCAGTATGATAAAATGCCTAAGTACGAGATTTCATTCATTTTCGCTCTACCGTCTAGGCTCCAGAGCCAGTAACAGACAGACAGACAGAGAGACGGCATTGCGAAAACCACTTTTTCGGATTCAGCGACATCTAAAACGTGTTTATCCGTAAAAATCTCGAGGTCGAATTTTTTCGCGATAACAATACTTTCTCGATACTTCGTATGAGAAAGTAAAAAGCGATATGCTTTATCTTCTAGCTACAAAACGCGACACCATTTAAGACAAGCTTCATGATCGTCGAGTAATTTTTTTCCTTTCCTTACGTATCTAAGACTATCTCTGAAATATCTTCTTCTCAACTTCTTGCAACCTTTTAGTTATTTCTGTGAATCCTTAATTTTCCCCTTTCTCTTTGCCTCTTATATAGCCTACTTAATTTTCAACGAATTCTACCTAATTCACTTTCACCCTCGCATAATTTGTCCCGACCATTTCATACGTCTTCCCGTCACAATCTAAATTAACCTCCTCTATTATCCAGCTTCATTTGAAATTCCCTTTATTTCTCACTCATCCGTCCTCGGCTTATTTCCTTTGTTATTTGCCGCTATAAAATTTCTGTCTGCCGTAATCATTGTCAGTGTTGTGTAACTGGGTTTCCTGGGCAATCTGTGTGTTTCCTGGGGTTATCGCTAGATGTGCCGCAAAAAATGTTGCCAAACAAAAATGTATCAGCGAGTTTGGAAATGTTGGGATGTTTTTTGTGCAAATTCTTTTGTTCTGTCGGATGAGTATACGTGTAGCCTCGCGTACTGAGCGTTTCTGCCGTTTATATTGTATCAAGATGGGGTATAACGAAATTCTGCTAAACTTTGAAAAGCGCTTGAAAGATTTTTAGACTCGCTCATTTACGCAAGAGATTCTTATTTTCAGTTACATATTTATGGTATTCTCCTCTTATTTAAAAAAGTTCTATCTAAATTATTTTTAACATTATCCACTAAGATGATATGCATGAAAAATATCTCTTGTGATAAACGCGTTTATAAAGGCAATATACTCGTCCGCATGCGGTTGCTAGCGAGTTTCCTGCGCTCGAAAGATGACTCTCATGTCGCAAATGATCAAAGACAATATTTCCATTATTAATTTAGACGCATTAATGCCCTTACTTAATAAGCGAAATGCTTTTCAACCTCCCCCTTCCCCTTCACGCTCTCTGCAATGTTTGGTCGCTATTGTAAACAAACGTTGCGTCCTACACACCCTGACGCCTCCTCCGCTCTCCCCATAATTTCGATCTTAGCTTTTTTTACTTTCTCCAAACGAAGTAATGGGAAAGTATTGTGATCATGAAAAAAATCGACTTCGAGATTTCAACGGAAATACACGTCCCTAGAACACGTTTAGACTATTTTCGGAATGATGTCTGTGTGTGCGTGTATGTGTGTGTGATTGTGGGCGCTCTAACTCAAAAAGTACTTCATATATAACACTTTAGCACGAGCATAAAGTACTGTTCAGTTTTTGGACAATAACGGGTAACCGGAAGTCGAGGTTTATTCGAAACCCGATTCGGTTTTTGCGATATCATTATTGTGTATACAATTCTATACAAAGGTTATAGAGAATGTAATTTCCTACAACTTTCATTTGGAACAATTTTCTAAAGCAGTTATTGTTTAGGAATTATTTATAAATAACCGGTTTCTCGGTTTCCGTCAAATATCTCCTTAAAAACGTCGTTATTGGTAATCTTCGTGAGAACCAAAGTTGTAGAGAATAATATTTCTTCCAAGTTTTGATTGAAACAAATTTTCGTAGGACCATCCATTTCGGAGATATTTTGATTTTTCTTAATACCAGTATACAGCGCCACCACCATGTAGCGGTGAATTCTGTAAACATATTCAAAATATAATTTACGGCAATAAGGACGACTGTATTCTTTTACGATACGAAATAATAATTTTTCCTTATAATGCTATTCATAAGAATTTAAATATCTATACCCCAAATATGGAGAAAGTCATGTGGTTGCCACATCAGATTTTTTTCTTTTCTCCCTCGTATTTTCTTTATTCAGCCGCAGTCACACGCCGTCATAATAAGGAGCTATCGCGTTCTCCCAACCCGTCGTCAAACCAACAAAAAAAAAGGAAGGTCCCGCCATAACGGAGGAGGGTGAAGTTCACCCTCTTCCTCCTCCTCCTCTCGAAGGAGTGAAAAATGGCGCCGGGGAACATCGCTGACGATCCGTGCTCCTGTGCGAAAAAATCCCCGCGTGCGTTGAGAGGAGTCGAGAAAGCGATACGGATGCTCCGTTGGAGTGGGAAAAATAGGATCGGTAGGCTGTTAAGGTCGTTCGCTCCTCCCTGCGCCATTTTCTCCTCCCTCTTCACGCTCAAATGAGACGATAAAAAAACAAAAAAGGCTTTCTTTTGTTTTTCCCCATCCCGACGCCTGTACGGAATGAGATAAACGCTGATAACGGGGCCACGTAACGAATGGGGGGGGGGGGGGGGGGATGGGGTAGGATAAAAAACTTTTTAAAATACGTTTCGGCGTAAAAGGGATACTCGTATACGATAAGGTTTTTTTGCGAAAAAATCGCGCAAAACAGCGGTCGATCTTTGGGTGATCGTTAAAAACGCTCGAAACGGAATCGGAGGATGCGTTGGATTGAGGGAGGGAGGGAGGGTAGAGGTCGTTTCGTGCCTTATACGGATAATTCAATTATTTTTCGGAGTGCAAAGTTTATTACGCGCATATTGAACTTTCGATAATGTTTTTGGTTCTTGTCGAAATTACTTTTTTGGGCTCTTTCGTCAAAATAAGTATATATATCATAAATAGGAGTAATATGAAGGCATTTTTGTTAAGAATTTTTGGTTTCTTTTCGCCAAGTTCTCAATAATTCCATCGAACTTAATAAGTAAAGACTTGTTGTATATTTTTAAATATTGTTATTCATTTTCATTTTATCACAAAATTGCTCTAGATTGCTCGTTTATTCGCGTTTCAAGGAGTCCAAGCTCATTCCTATTAACAGCAACAGCTCCGAACGCGAAATTAAAACCACGAAAACCGTAGCATTTAAACCAATAACAACGGGAGACACGTGATACCCTTAAATATCTAAGAATAATATAGAAATTTTACATTAATCTTCAAATAAAAGAAATCATTTAAAAAATGGAAGACGTTTTGCTAAATAAAAACGAATTTGTTAAGCCAATATTTATATACTGTTTAGAATCAACGTATATCAATTGACCTTATGCTGGATTATAATGAGTATGTATTTACTTTGATTTATTAGTGTAATTATACGCATGGCTTTTGAAAATCTGTTGATTTGTAGAGAAAACAGTTAAATGCCCTCGTACTAATACCTCATAGTCAACAGCAACCAAGTAAAATACATCCGTTTTCTGTTACTTATGTTTGCTATCCTATCGATCCTCACTCTAATTGGAATAGTGCCTCCAATTAAAATCTTACCTGTAATTCAGAGAGATAAATTCAACCTGTGATGGTACTGTTATCAATATCATCGGTTACGAATATGTTTGGTTTTCATCATTTTCTCTCCTTTATCGTTTTGCTGCTCCCTGGATCCAGCGTCATAACATAATCGAGAAAAACGCTCCTAAAAAATACGAGACGAAAATCGGTCGTTTTCTGCGCATGCGCATAATTAAGTTCCTCTGGAGTGCTTTACTCGCCTCCTACTGCTCGAAATTGCTAACAATATCGACTGGCTGGGGAAGTCCCTTGTATTAGTTTCGTTTGCGGCCCCCCGACGGAATCCTTGCTTCCTTTGTTTTCGGTACCAGCGCCAAGCTTTCTGCGAACCTCAGTTTTTGACCTCTCTTTCTCCTTCCCTTTCCCCCACTCCCCTCTTCATCCCCATATCCTCTCATCCGCAAGGCTTTCCCTTTGGACCACGCCCTCTCTAGGTCACCTCAGACTGAACCCTCGATCCGTTCACCCCCTCCATCCCACCCTCCCTCCCTCCCACCACGCCCTATATACCTCCCAGGATCCGACTGAGTGCTCCCAGCCCTGCACCTCTTCCCTTCACATTCCCGACCTTTTCTCTCTTTCACTCTCTATTTCTCTCTCCCTCTCTATTTCTCTCTCCCTCTCCCTATCTCCCTCTCTCCTCTCCTTTTCTCTATCACTCCTCTATTTCTCTCCCTTCTACTCTTTTCCCTTTCTCTCTCTTTCTCTCCCTTTCTCTGTCCTCCATCTCTATTTCTCTCTCTCTCTGCATCACTTTTCCCTGTCTCTCCCTTTCTCTATCCCTCCGTATCTGTTGCTCTCTTCCTTCTCCTTTCTTCCTCTATCTCCCTCTCTAGCTCCCTCTCTCTGCCTCTCTAGCTCTCTCTCTCTTTCTGCCTCTCCAGCTCTCTCTCCCTCTTTATTTCTCTCTCTTCCTCCATCTCTCCATTTCTCTCTTTTCCCTGCATCCCTTCTTATCTCTCTCTCTCTTTTATATCTCTCTCCCTTTCTCTCTTCTCTCCCCCTGCATCTCTCCATCGCTATATTCTTTCTTCCACGCACTCTCATTCCCTATCTCACTGTCTTTCTATCTCCGCCTCTTTCTTTCCCCCTATTTCGTACTATCAGCCGGATACAGAGCGATGTTTACCCTTAGGAATTCGAGTTTTTCCTCCTCCTCATCCACCCCCTCTCACTCCTAAACCCTGTTCCGAAGAATCCTGTTCGATCATTAAAACCGTTTGATCGTGTCGCGCAGTCCGAATCGCTATATAAATAAAAATAAAACCGGATTTCCATCACTGCTACATCGCGGAGAAACATACGTGAGAATTTTTAGGACACCTTCCTCCTCTGGACCTCGTTTTCCAATGTGTGTGTGTGGGCGAGTGTATTTGTGTGGGTGGGTGACTGTGTGTGTGTGTGTGTGTGTGTGTCTATTCGTTTCCATTCTCCAGGAATTTCTATTTCACGGGAACGTATCTCTTGAGAGTCGCTTTCTCGATAAATTTCGGAATTTAAGCGTTCCTTCACCGAGAAATCGAATGTTCTCAAAAGAAAATTTTTTCCGGCCAACGTTCGGTTTCGAGCAAAAAAAAAGATAAGTGTCGAGGACTTTAATTGCGCTTTCGGAAAATTGAAAACTTTTTTCGGAGAGATCGGTTTCTCAGGTTTTATTTTAACCCCCCTGACGAAAAGTTTTACGTCATTTTTTATTTAGTTACGTAGGAGTGCTTCGCAATTTTCGCGTCCGAACGAAGTTTTATACGTTGAATTATTTTTTGTCGCATTTTCCATACGCCTTCCCCCATCACCCGTTGCTGCGGCATTTTTTTTTCTTTGCCTCTCCGTCCCTCCTTCCATCCCTCTGTCCTCGGTTTGCATCCCCTTTCCAACTTTCAGCCGTGTTAACCGAACCCCCTTTTAACCCATCCAAATCCTCCCCGCATCAATTATTATGTTAATTTTCGTCCTCTCTCCTTACTTCCCGTCTTTCACCTTTTAAACTTATTTTTTTTCTCTCTCGGCTCCTTACGCGAACGTTCTCCCCTTCGTTCCTTCTCTCTCCCTCTCTCTCTTCCTCCTATTCTCTAAAGTATCGAATTCCCTCCTTTTAGCCTTTCTCCTCCCCCGTCATACACCGCTCTCTTTCCCCCCTCCCTTAAAAATCTCCCCTCTCCCCCTTTCTCTCTCTCTCTCTTTCTCGTCTGTCTCCGTCCTTTTTCACTCATCTCTCCCTCTTTTTCTTTCCCTCCCCTCTGCGCGCGCACCCCTTTTACTTTTCTGTTTACCCAGTTTTACCCGGTTCTATAATCATGGTTCCTCCATTTAACCACTCGCAATTTTCCCTCTTTCCTCCTTTTTCGCTCTCGGATCCGTCGTTTTGTATCTCGTGCGTGGGTGTGTGTGTTTTTCGCTTTTTGAGTGCCAAACTTGTTTTGCTGCTCTCAACCCCTTTTTCCCCCCCTATTCTATTCCTCTCTCTCTTTTCCTCTCTCGTTTCCTCTCGCAGTCTCTCAATTGCCGTCATCCCCGATGCCCTTTTTTTTTCCTGTTTCCCCCGACGGTAATTGATACCACCTCCGTTATTTCGCAGCTATACATTTCCATCGCTGTCATCTTCAGAAATCATCGCTTCAGCAACGCGTCGCACGTACTTTCCCTCTTCGATTTTGTCTATTATATGTGGCGTAAGGGGGATTTTAATTAGGCCGTAGATATGGTGCAACGACATCTCCTTCCACACGTCTTTCGCGACAGGCAGGGGATTGGTATTAAACGTAAAGCAGGATACAATTTGTTTTTGTTAAAGTGGAATTTTAGCTATACAGCCGTAGCGGCGCTTCGCTTAAAGAGGTTTCGACGTCACGACGCCCCGATATTGTGGCAATTTTTCGCTTAACGACGTTCATACTTCGTGGTTACGAAGCGTATCCCTCGAGATATTCAGCTTAATTCTCGCATAATGACGTTTCGCGTAACGACGCTTTTTCGTCTTTGATATCTTTACACGGGGAATACCTATAGTATAGCTTTTGCGCGTTTTGACATTGATATATTCCATAGAGTTACGCCACAAACTGCGAAGGATATGTGTTTATATGGAAATCCCACCACATATTCTTCATTCATCGTCGCTTTTCCCTACTTCGTACATTTATCGCCACGCTTTTCTCCGAACGCATGCATCATGGCTTGTTTATCTCGTCGCCTCTTTTTTTTATTAAGTATTTAATCCCGCTTCTACGGCATCCTGAGTACTCTTCCGCGTTTTCCTGGTAATTTCATTATACCTTATCCTCGGAACATTTTTCGGCACTTTTCCTTCCGAATATTTTCTTCATCCGATGGTGTTTTCATTCTCTCTCACTCACTCTCTCTCCCCTCCCCCCCCTCTCTCGCACTATTATCCCTTCTCTTCCTCCCCCTCCCTTCTTCCTCCCCTCCCCCTCTCTCTCTCTCTCGCTCTTCCATCCTTGTTTTCGAACAAACTCGTCTCGTCTTCTCTTTCCCTTTCTCTCTCTCTCTCTCACAAGCATTCAGTATGGGCGTGGAAAAGGGGTATTGATCGCCGTGCTACCCCAGCAGCTCTTAGCGGACCAACTCGCTCTCTCTCTCTCTCTTCCCTAACTCCCAGCTGCTCCTGTTCGGCTGGAGAAATAGAGGGTGGGAGGGAGGGAGAGAGAGGTGGCGGAGGTTTTGTCAAGCAAGGTAGTGTGAGGATAGAGGGAGGGAGGGAGGGAGAGAAAGAGCGGAATAAAGTTGGACAGGACGAGGAAGGGGGGAGAGAGATACAACGCAAATGGGAGAGAAAGGATGGAGGAAGGGTGAGGCGGAGAAGCAGAAAGACTAACGCGAGTAGGAAGAAAGACAGGATAGGAATGGAAAATCGCCATAAAAAAGGAAAGGTTGGATAGGAGGAATGAGAGAGGATTTGGGAAGGCGTAGGAGAGAAGGGGATAAAAAAGTGAATGTTCGAGAGAAAAAAAGGGGGGGAGGAGGGGGGGAGAGGAAAGAAAAAGGGACATGAAACGGAACGAAGAAGGAGGAGGAGGGAGGAAAAGGAGGACGCAAAAGAAAGAGCGACAATAACAGAGGAATAATGGGAGCAGGAAGATTGGTGTAAAAGAGGGAGTAAATGGGAGAGGAGTAGGCGAAGCGAAGGACGTGAAAGGAAATGAAAGGTGAATATTTGGAGAGAAAGGTCAGAGAGAGAGAGAGAGGACGAGAGAGTGACAGACAAGTCAGGCTGGGAGTTAGGAAGGTGGAAGAATTTCGGAGGGAGAAGAATCAGAGAGAGAGAAGTAGATGGAGTAAAAGTGACGGAAATATGAGTAGAAAAAAAGATGTGCATTAGAAGAGGAATGGGGAAAAGAGAAACAGCTGCGAAAAGAGAGCGAACGAGAGTAAGAAAGATGGAAATAGGGAGGGTTGACGTAAGAGAAGATAAAGAGGGAGAGAAAGAGAGAAATGTAAAAATACATCAGCAGAGGGAAAGGAGAAAGAAAGGAATGACGAAAAAGAGGGAGGGGAAGAAAAAATCGCTAAGACGAGCCGGAAGGGGGGATAAAAAGAGGGAGAGTAGGAGAAGAGGGGATAAAAAAACGTAGGCAGTAAAAGAAAATAAACAGAGGGGGGAGGGGAGAATGAGATAGCTAGGAGAGGAGTATGCAAAGTTACATAGAGAGGGATAAATGGGAGGAAGGTAAGGAGGACACAGTAGGTGAAGGGAGGGGGAGGAGTGGGAGGAGTTAGATGGATGGTGATTGGGAGGGAGAGAAGGATGGGATCTGGGATAAATGTAGGAGAAGAGAGAGAGAGAGAGAGAAGTGGTGACTCGGTTTCATGACCCCGATTGTGCAGGGGAATGGAGAAGAGCAGTGGAGTAAGAGGGGAAGAGATAAATAGAAAGAGAGAGGGTGAGGATGAGAGGAAGCGTGGAGCGGGGAATGGAGGAGAGAGAGAGAGAGGTCGTGGTATATACGGGGAAGTAAACAAGGACAATGGGAATTCTTTTTTTTTGTTTAGTTTCGTCCGATCTCTTTTATTTTTTTATTATTCGTGTAGCGTTTGGTATCTATAAAAAAAAGGGTGAATTTTTTTTCTCCATACGTGCCGATCCCAATGGCTTCGGGACTGGCGGTCGTGTTTTGTTTCTTTTTTTTTTCTTCCCGCGGGATCGTCTGGATATTCTATGATTCGTCGATGCCGCTCTCTCGCTGTTCTTTGTTCTTCTTTGGCCAATTCCGCTCTCTCCCCCCCCCCCCCCTCTTCTATGTTTCTCTATTCCTACCTGTATTTCCCTCTCTTATGGAGATTTTCTATTTGGTTTCAACGGTAGAGAAGAGAGGAAACAGGGACGATCCCTTACGCCGACCTCTTTTATCTCGGTCGCTCTCGATTCGACGAAGGCAATAATCGATTGTCTGACTCGATTTTGCGGAACGAGAGGAAGGCATCCTTCTTTTTTTTTTAAATGAGGTAAATAAACAGGAAAAAAATCCGTTAAAATTTTCCAAGGATGAAAAATCTTGCGACGGGCACACCTGACTTTTTTCTCCTCGTCCCTCAATAGGAGCGAGACGGATTCAATGAGAGTCTTCCATTAAACATTTTGATAAAGCAGGTAGATCCGATACTCGTGGAAATGACAGAAACGTCGATAAGGCGAACTTTATAACTCTTTATTGGTAGTAAATTTATATCTTATTCACTTTAGCTATACTAAAATATAATTCAAAGTCCAAAGCTTTTAATTTTATCTGTTTTACATATATTCTCAGATAATCTTTATACATTTTATAGATTAATATCGATTTTATCGTGTAACGTGCAAGGAAATCTGCGGGTCTTTTTTCTTTTACTCGACGGCAAAAATTATTCTCGAGTAATTTTTCTCTTGGATGAGTAAAATATTTGCGTAACTTTCGGATGAGAAAGTTAAAATATTCCCTTTCTTTGCGGAGGAATGGGAGTAGTCGGGGAATGCGTCTGAAAAGGACTTGACGCGGTAGAAAAAGGTTGAAGCGTTATCTTCCAACGATTGCATCCCCCATCCCCAACCCCTCAGTCGATCCACAACATCGATCACAGCTCCATCTATACGGTTGCCTGCGATATGAAGCGTAGCGAAATTATTGCTGGCCCACGTTTTAACGGTCGCGTGCGTACACGTCGGCGAAATCACGGTAAAATTGTTATCGCTATTGACTTGGAGGGTTTATTTGAAATCCTCGGACTGTGTGCCTTTAAAAGAGGGCGAATAATCGATGGCCGAATCGTTTCGAAGGCTTTGATCGAGGTGAACGACATCTCCTGTCGTTTCTTAAAGAGTTTATCAGGTTTCTCTGGTTCGTGAAATGAAACATATGTCCCCTCCACTGCTTTCATAATTAATGTTTGGCTTTATATTTTCGTAATTAAGTCGGAAATGTTGCGAAGAAATAAAAATTGTGGTTACCGATTCCCTTATGGGTAAATAGATACCTTAGGGCGTACATGGTACCCGGTTTCATCGATTGAAAACATTTAGATTTAATCCCTTTTGCTTGGTATTCCAAAACTTCTGCAGATTTATATTAAAGTTTCCTTTGATGTACCGTTATCTTTAGAATCTTATTTCCGTTTGACCTAAAATACTAAGAAATTCTATCCCATTTAAATCATGAATTTGGATTGTAGTATCAAAATCAGTTATTGACAGTAATGCAGAAGTTCGTCATCGTAAATATGTACTAGGCAATTACTATTTAATACAATAATATCGATGAATATAGGGGAAAATTAGAAAACCAAGATTTTTTTACTTAGAACGCGACTCTGTAAAGTTTTGGGTATAAGTACTATATAAGTACTATATTGATTGGCTTGCGTATATATTCGAAAAACGCGTAATTAAATTTTATTTGTGTCATAATGTGAGCCCGATAATTCTTGAATAACTGTATGCGAATGGCTTTCTTGCATTAAAAATCTCATCCATCTATTTTCCTTTACCTATTTCATAAGAATATTTCTGAATCACATTCGTTAATATAGACTCGACTGTATTTTCATCACGCGTCTATAGTTGCCTTACGTCTTCCTTCTTTTAGTTACCTGACGTTTCTTTAGACCCGTTCGATTGTATTAGAGGTACGGTGGTTATATATTCTATTCGCAATTAGACCAGTTCATCTCCATTAATATATGAAACTGAGTTTCCACAGCATCCTGTTTGCCTCGAATGCAGTAATTCTTTGGTTGTCGTCTTCGTATATCTCATAGTGTTTTCGATTTACTAGAGGTGCTAGATCAGTGTTTTTCAAAGTATGGGCCACTGCCCAACCGGAGGCCGCAGAATGTTCGATAAGGGCCTAAAGGAAATGAAGATATTTTGACGCAAATTTTAGGCTTGCCAAGATGACCAAAATCAACTAATGGGATTCGAATGTTATTAAATTGTACCGTTTAGATTTTAAATACATCCTTAAAAATTCTTGCTTAACTATATTTTATAAGGTATAATTTTTATGGGCCGTTTAAATATATTTTCTATTATGATTGGACCGCGGAGAAAAAAAGTTCCCGTTTGATAGCCTTGGGACAAGACTCACTTCATACCACTTCGTTATTAAACCTCATTCACCTATTTTCAAAATAGGCGTATCTGATTTTAAAGTACGCTAACGTCGTGCGAACTATAATATAGCTGTCAGGTTTGTTCTGTTTAACCTGTCAAACAGACTTTTATTATAAACTTACCGGGGTCTTTATTTTGCGGCATGTTTGAGATTCTGTTCAATAATTTCCGTCTTCTTATAAACTTCATGAGTCGAAATCGTTCCTTCTTCATTTTGATTCTATCCCCTTCCGATGGATAGTTTGGTCTATCTCTACAGACACCCCGAGCTACCATAAACACTAAGCTTAAAAACTATGTTACAGGTTAATAAAAGAAGGAATCGTAAATAATATACGGTATAAATAAAAATCGCAAGGGGCCAGTCACAAAAGGGTTAGGACTGATCCTTGCAAGCTTCATTTTCCTTTAAGAAAAAACATTGGAATCCAAGAAGTGCATTATGAAATTGCATTTTGAAAATCATTTGTAGATACGAATTTTAAACTTAAATTGGGGAATAGACGGAAGAATTAAGTTAACTTTGACTCACAAGAAAATTCAAATACGTTCCAAATTGACCCATAATTCTGTTTCAACCCGACGGTAACGCGGTGAAATCGTGAATAGAAATAGAAGCCCTTTTGGCAATGCAAGAGAACAGCTGAATCCAGGCAAGTTTAAGTTCCGAAAGGAGCAAGTGGTAGAACCCTTATTAAATGAAACACACACTTCCGAAAAAAAAATAAACGAGGATTTTTCTCTCTACGAGAGGACACGATCGAACGCATGAATTTCTCACGTTCCATCACTGTGAATTTCTAGCTTTGAGGCGAAAATCGTCGCTTTCCCATTACAAAGATTGAAGTGGAAGCATCGAATACAAACACCTGGAACTCTGCCCGGATCCTTTGTATCCCATCGTCCTTAAAGGATTCATCACCTGCCACCCACGTAATCCAATGAGGTTGTAATCACCCATCTCAAAATTTTGCTTTTTCTCTTGTAACTTATATATATATATATATATATATATATATATATATATTTTTTTTTTTTTTTTTTTTTAAGACAGACAAATATTTTGAACGATGCCGAATTCCCCTCGAGGTTCATTTTTTTTAATCGGTAGTATTACGCGATATTTTATACTTCCTCATATAGACACCCTCATTGTTAAATACTTTTCAATTTCTTAATTATATCTCGCCAAAAAAGCGATAGAGCGTTTTATGTACCTATACGTATTTCTGTTAACCGAGTACACAAAAGACTTTTTTTTCAACCCGACGGAAGACCTGTTTAATGTTTTTTCCCCCTCTTTTCAAAAAGAGCACCCGGCGACTTTCAAGAAAATCTCGGAATTTTTACTGCAGTTTTTTTCCTCGAGCATAAACCTTCTTTGAGAGAGGCACCGTCGCGCAGCTGAGTCCGCAGAAAAAGGCAGAGGCCTTTAAAAAAAAAATATGGGGAGTAAGAACCGTGTTTTTGCGTTTGTTAAGGCCTTTTGACGCAATAGAACGGAGAAAGGTAGACGGAGGAATGTAAGAGGGTTGAGGAGAAGAAAGTGGAAAGAGGGAGGAGAGAGGAGGTTAAAAAGAAGAGAGAGGAAGGAGGAGGGACTCGAGAGGAGAATAATGGAGAAAGTGAGAGGGAGAGAGGAAAGAAAGAGGTAGAGAGAGAGAGAAAGTGATGGGATATAATGGAAGGATAATGCATAGAAAGTGATTAGAGAGTTACCTCCAAATCACGGTGATTTGGAGGTATTTTTCCAATTCTATTCATTGTCTTCACCGTGTCTCGTGAGTTCTTCATTTTATTTATTTATTGATTAGAGAGGTCGAAGAAAGGAGGAAGGAGATAGATGAAGGAGAATGGGTAAAGAGGGAGGAATGCAGAGGAGGATAATGAGGGGGGAGGGAGATATATACATATACGGGAGAGAGAGGATAAAAGGACTGATATGGGAGAGTGGAATGAGAAAGGGAAATGCAGGGAGAGAGAGAGGAAAGAGAAAGGAAGGTTAGATTTAGGGACTTTAGAGGAAGCGGAAATCGGATTTCAATAGCAATGGCAGAGATGCGTTGAGGGGTCGAGGTAATGCCGAAATTAGAATATCGGAATTTTATTTTATTACGAGACGTCTGGGATTTTGAGTGACGGGGCCTGGGCTCGAGAACTTATATTTTCATTTTTTTATCTCAAAAAATAAACGAAAAATGATATCGGTTAGGGCTTTCGGAACAGATAAAAAGTATAAAACTGCCGCGCTGAATGTTTTGCGAAATTCTGTCATAAATTTTATTCAGTAGAAAGTTGGAACTTTAGAGCATTTGTGTGCTTTATGAAAGTCAGTGGACATAATGTAACAAGTTACATAATGGGATGTCACACTTTATGATGGTGTACTAATGATAAAACACAAGTTACGTAAGTTGTCTTTAAAAAAATGTACATATTTTTCTTTCGCCATTTTGATAAGAAAAGTACACAATTTTCCATCTACTTTCCCCATGTACGATGGATCATAGTAAATTTCGTTGCTAAATTGAATATCAAATTTTAGAATTCTTGACTTCTACAATTTTATATGCAATATTATTTTATAAATAAAATTGGAAATGATATTTCTTAATACATACGTTACGTTAGAGTGACACAAGAATATTAAAATAATTTCTGACATTAATTGAATGAACTTTTCAGACAGACTGACGAAGAATCTTGAGCGCAAAGAAAAATGCTTGTCAATTAAAAGAAGCCTCGAAAAGATTTTTCGTTTTCGGGTGCGCATTGACAAATATCTCCATAACATTCCCTCAGGTGAGATAACATAAAAAAATGGGTCATGCTATTTTAATTATCTCGAAAGTTATTGCCCCTGCGGTACTCTGAGAACTTTTTCAATTTCGCCTAAGATTGGATTATTACCAGCGAGCAATTCCTGTTGTTCAAACACGCTTCCTTCTCCACCAAACGAGGTCTCCTTCACAATTAGAAAACTCCTGACTCTGGGGAGGGGAGAGTAAAAATATATGAAGCGAGTAGTAACTGGAAAGTAGGAATGGAACTGAAGTGTCAGGCTCTGTGGAAGGAGTGTGTCGCGTTGAAGTGACGCATGATTGAGCTGAGAGCGCATGTTGTTCAAGCGACAGAGGGGGGGGGGGGGGGGGGGGGGGGGGTGAGATATGCGGGTAGGTGACAGCTGTGCGACAAGGGATCCTGCATCTCGGAAGAAGTAAGACCTTCTTCGGAATGGCAATTTTACGGCGAACAGACGGAGGGGGATATGGGAATAACAAATGATTAGGCGAGTGAGGGAGGGAAACCGGAATAGAGGACGGAGGGAAAATTGTTTCCTTAGGTTGTTAGAGGGGTTTTTTTTGGAAATTTTTCGTTCCCGTCGACGATGCCTGTCAAACTAATCAAGCAAGAGTATGCAATCTTTCGGGAGATGATTCTCTACCCGAGACGTTTTAGATTCATCGTTTGTCTTTGTTAGACGATGTCTGCCAAGCCGATGAAGCTAGGAAAAGAAATTTTCGTAACCTAATCATTTACTCAGCTTAAAATAATATTTTGACCGACGTATAACGTAAAACTGTAAACGTTAAGAAAGCGCTTTTTGTAATTTCAAACGCATTTCTTACCTTACTTTTCCTATGGCGTCATTTCTTGGAACGTTAAACGTCACAATCCGTCGCGTGAATTTATTTAACCCTTCAAAACTCTAAAAAAAAAAAATATACACGATTCGGGGATTCTTATCATTTTTTTATGTTACGATTTAGACGGACGTAAAATATCAATAGAATTACATGCCATGCAAAAGTAAGATAAATATATGCAAGCTGCAAATCAGTTAAACGAAAGATAAATTACATCGTATTATTCGTGATAAATTTTGTTCCGATTTTATTTATCTAACGACACGGCCGGATTAAAAGAAAAACGACCTAAAAAATCAGTTTTAGCGATACATTTTTTTAATTTAATTTTTGCCGAGCCGCTATTAAGATAAAAAAAACTGTGACAGCAAAGGAAAACATTTCCATAGCTGCGGCTCGGATAACTGTCCTCTGAGGAATATTCTGTACACAATGGATCCATAATTGAACAGCGTTAAATCCAACTCGATTCCTCTTGAACAAAAAAGTTTTTTTTATTTTAGAAACGACGCCACATTTCACGTTTCTCTCTATGACAGAAAGGGCAACAAGCTAGTTTTTTTTTCCTCCGTTTTGGAAATATCCTGTGTAAGCTATGCGCCGAATATTCGTTAAAATTTCAAATTGGCTTCCGCATACGATGTGGTGACAATACAAATTCCTGGAAATATGTGTCGTTCGGAAATTGCGCTCCCTATCGTGTCACTTTAGGGCAAAATCGAATCATTTCAAATTGGGATGCCAAACCGTTGCGGAGTTAAGTAAAACACGAAAATTAAAGTTTCCCGACCGGAAAATTCCTTCCTTTGTCGATGGAAGCTTCATTGTTCATCTCGTCTAAGGAAAAAAAACTCGAATAGCTATGCTATTAAATCTTATTTCTTGAGTAGTAATAAACTGCACGCAAATTCGGAGAGATAACCAAGAATTTAAAGTTTTTTTGCAGGAACATTTTGCAGAAAACATTCTTCGACGAAAGTAATGGAATTTGACTTCGTTTAATCTTAAATCTGCAATATAAATTGGTTGCCTAAAGCGTAATACTGTAATATGTTAAAAATTGGAATACAGTTAACTCTTTTCGAACACGGATTTCCACAACGCGTATTTTGTTGTGCGCGGCTAAATAAATTACACAATTATTTAGCAGATAATTATAAACTAAATTACGCACGGTCCTAAATATCGCGCGCACCGCATTTTACATGGGAAAACTCGTATATTTTACGAACACGTTATTTCTTTCATAAGGTATTAAAGTTGCGCAAATCGGTTTTTCCCAAAGCAGTCTTTTCAATAACGTAGACCTCTCGTTGCTCCAGAGACTACAGCATTTCACGTTGATGCATTTCCAATTTTTTTAATCATAAATTTTCAGTTTTTTTACTTTAAATTATACTTTTTAATGAATATTCTAAAGTCTTTTCGGTGAATAAAAATATGAATTTACCTCGGATCGTACATTTCAAACTCGCGAACTTATTGCGGTTTAAATTTCGCTAATATAGATACCGTTATTTCAAATTATAATTCTGGATATATCCCGGAAGAAGCTCATTTAGAACACGTAGACCGAATCTCGCGTCACACACACACACACACACACACACATATATATATAAGAGCCAGAGTGCCAGGTCAAATAAAAGTTACCCTTGCACTTTTTAAAAAGAAGATATTCTTCCCCGGCTTACCTTATTTCTCCCATCTTCCGAGCACGTCCTGTACTTCATAAGGATCTTAATGTCAAGGAAAACACCGAGTAACGGTTGTGTCTCTTCAGTTTTTTTGTCTTTAGACGCTGTTTCTCTCTTCCTCCTCCTTACGAGCCAAGACGTAAACTTCTTCCTCGAAATCCCCTAAAATACAATAAGACGTGCCTTGAATAAGTAACAGTTGCTGCTGTTTTCTTTTATTCATTCCTAACCTCTAGCTTTGGTCTACCTTCCTGATTAAAGAAACATAACTAGCTCGTATTGAGTTTACCAGGAAACTTTACTCCGACCATCACAGAGCAAATTGATGTTAAAGAAAGATGAAAGACATTTCGTTAGGCTTGATTATTTTCGGTGTAATTATATTCTGCTTCAGGTAATTGACATGAATTTCCAAGTGATTTCTTTTTGGAAAATATTGGCTGCCGAGTTGATTCAGTGAACTTCAGATTTCATTGCCGATGTCGAAGTAGAACTTTCAGGAAATGGCGCTTCGTTTGGGGGTTTCCATTCTTAACTAAATAAATATGAACATATTATTCAATGGAGGGATCTTGCAGCTTATTTAAGGTAAATTCCACTGGTTCCCTTTTTAATGGCGATACATGTTAGGTATGAAACAGTTATTACAGAAACTTTACGACAATCAGATAATATGAATTCTCTAAAGTCGTCCAATTTAAGGCGGTTCTTTTTCCAGAAAAATGTGGATATACCCTGCGAGTTTGAAAATACGAAGGTGACAATAACTCTATCTTTTTAAGTGGCAGAGATTCATGTCGAAACATATCTTTCAAAAGAGCAGCGGCCTCCCAACGTTTTCGCTGCAAGTCACTCGAAATTAAGCGAGTTATGGCGTCGTCAGTTACGTATGCCAATGGCAAAACAGCAACTGGCGTTTGTGACAAAACTGCGACTATTTTGGCGACTTCTTTCGCTTAGACTAAAAACGTAAACTTCTGTCCGCACCATAAAAAGATAAAAACGCTTTAGTTTTCGTTTATTCCTGTCTACAGCAAAGTTTCAACAAGCAAAACATGAACGAATACGATAACGTCGATCAGTATTGGTTTGAACTTCGTAATGTGAAAAGTTAGTTGTTTTTGCCATTTTATGGATCTTCGTGATAAGTTAACATTAATTATGTGGTGCTCCCGATTTTTTTATTTTTTTTTATAGTTGCACCCTTCTCGGAAGCACTGCGAATTTACGCGTTTCAACTTTTGTTCAATTTTATCTGTAGAAACCTTTAATATAACTGCAATTTCCTTTACAGCGTCATTATTCTTAAAGTATTTTTTATACTCCAATTATTTGGTTTCCACTGGAGTGGAGATTCCCTGTATAACTCCATTACCTTACATGTCTTTTCATCTCACATTCTCCTCTGACTTGGTACACAAACGAACAAGCAGACAGTGGTGTAATGTCGCCGAAAATTACGATGCCAGTCTAAACAGCATAGGCAGTGTTGTTTGATACTGATTCAAATGATAAAAAACTGACCTTTCCGCCTCGAGATGGGACAGAAAATGTATCCTATAAGCTGCCGTCGCCGATTCGTGAGTCGCTGGAATTTCGAAACAATTGCAAACACTAGTCACAGTTTTCTGTTCCTGTTTTGTCGGCATTAGACTTAGAAATCGTTACCTTATAGTTCCTAACTGGAGCATGGTATGTGGTAGCACGTAACAATATTTTAGCGATAGTTGAATATATTTCCATATGTTGCCCCAACTTCCTGCCTTTTTCTAGCCTTATTTATGTGTAGGGTCGTACGGAAACTTGTGTTGATATTGTTTCTTTAAGTTCTCTTGGCATTACTATATTAATACTACCTAAAATCATCAGATATTAGCGTTTTGAAAATCCTTTTAATAGAAAGCGCTGCTTTTATCTACGCAATGGCGTTGTGTAGATATTTATTATTTATTAATTCTACACAGAATCCTTTCCTTATTGGCAACCAATAATAACGCTCGAATTTCCCGTGTTTCTTTTCTATGTTCAGGCGCTCGCGGCCATGAGTTGGTGACGCGGCGTCGGCCCCCAGTGCAGTAGCGGCAATCCAGCGACAGCGGCGGGGGCTGCAAACCTCCGCTCCAGACACCTCTCAGCCCCGTCCGCCGCCGCCGTCGGAGGTCCCTCCTCCTCCTCCTCCGTCGCCCCGGCGGCGGGCACCGCGTCGACGGCGGCGGCGTCAGCGGCTGCCCCCGTGGGGGCGACGTCGGCCTCCGCCATGGGTAATAAACTGAGTTGCTCTTGCGCGCCTCTCATAAGGAAGGCGTACCGCTACGAGGACTCGCCGTGGCAGACGTCGAGACGCCGCGATGGACACCTCTTACGGTGAGTTGGATCTTGATTTGAAGCGTTTTTTTTTTTTTTTTGGCGCGCGACGATGCCAAAATAAAATTTCCCTGCCCTCACCTCAGTGGAGTGGACGCTTTCACGTACCCACCTAATGTAAATCGGAGAGATTAGCTGATTCCGAGCTTCTATAATGTTGCGGTACGGGAAAATTTTAATTTACGACTTTTCGGATAATTTCACTTTTCTTCACGTTCGAATTCATTGAGAAGAATATTCATTTTTTTGCATATTTTCTTCCATATGACAGGGATCGGCAACTTAATGCCCCTCGAAGCTATGACGAATGGTAATCGGTGAAAATTAACACAGTTAATTTCGTAATTTTTCTACAAAATTATTCTCTCAAAACATTTTCGGGTGAAGTTTTAACGCTAGTAAATTATTTAATCTCGATTTTATCCAATTATGTACATGACACACAATGTAATTATGATTCCCGGTAGGTTTCAGGCACACCCTTCTAAATTTTCCCTGATATGTGGCCACAGAATCTCAGGATAACTTCCAATGTAAGCACTCATCCAGCTCTCACAGCTTCCAATGCGGCCGTCCGATGCATTCACAATTACGAATGTGGACCGCCATACAGAAAAGGTTTCCTAACCTATCCATAATATTTCCTTAGTGTATCTGTAGGAAACCTATGGAAATTTAAGTACGACTTTATAGGCAATTCAATGAACAGGTCCGTAAGAAATTTTGCTGAAACTCGTGCATTTACTGTTTGCTTTTTTCTATACATTTCCCCAATAGCTTCCTTGTGTCCCATAAAATTAGAGGTAATAAGTCTGATTATTTCTGCAGGTTTGTTAAAAAAAATTGGAGCTCGAATGAATGGAAATGCATTGACTGAAAATTGAGGGAAGGTAAATCGAGTAGAAATTTGTCTCCCATAAAAAAATACCATAGGTATTCTTTATTATATAACCTAAATTTTCGTCACAATTAAAAAAATACCAATTAGGTTGAGTAACGAAATTTACCATAATAGAACCTTTTCCGGCCTATTCAAAAGCGCTTCCGTAGGGTATATGAAGCTGTGGGGCGCATTGATTAAATCTTAAATTGCCACTTCGGGGCGCGTTTTATTTATTTAAAAGACCAAGCTACTCTTCCTGTCCGTCCGTCCGTCCGTCCGCCGGTCCGCCCCTGCCAATTTGCATGAATTTGAATTGCTAAACAATTTTTTGGGACATATGAAGCGGAACTTTACGGAGAGATTGGTGTATGTGAGGATCGAAGCTTTCAGCTTGAATTGAAATTGCAACGAATTATTATGCAAAAACCTTGAAATTAATTTAGCTGGTCACACACGAAACAAACTGCATTTTATATAGCTGATTGTCATTACAGAGAATATACTATGCACATAAATAATTCCATATCATAATAGTTTTGACGTTAATAATTCTATTTTTATATTTTTCATTCGCTGCGTTATGTATAAAGTCGTTTAGCTATGCAACTAAAAGCAGTATAAGAGAAGTGCAATGTAATTTTAAATTATGGTAAGAACAATTTTCAGTAATCCTGTCATTTGAATAAAGTAAATGTAAATAATTAACTGATACGTGTATTTAGTGATTTATATTTTAATTAGTTATCTATGAAAAATAGTTCATACATTTATAAAAAATAAAATAGCATACGAACGAACTCTTTACTGACAATGAGTAAACAAATTAAATTTATTCAATTGCTAGGAGCTTAACCATCAATGCAAGGCATTAAGGATACTGATTAACTATTAAAATAGCATCAAACAACGGATAATATTCCATCGTATGGCATAAAATACCGACTATGATATAAATTTTAAAGGCATGAAACACTCAAAAAAATAATTATGGAAACGAGATGGATGAACCTTGAAAATACATAGAACATGTTGAACAATTCTGAAGAATTTATAGCAAAAATTTCAAAAGTATCACATCAAAAAAATTTCACTCGGTAGCAGTTTCTTCATAAAATGGAATGAGAAATTTTTATAGGGTTTTTGCTTATCCGCATCACACTGTACTTTATCTGCTGACTGCATTTTCGTTTCTCTCTAACTCCATGAGATTTGTAGGAAAACTTTTCTCACGAAAGACAGATAAAGATATCAGTAATAAACACTGACAATAAATACGACTGTGCACCAACCATGGATCGCAGACCAGTTTTTTGTAGGCCATTTAATTTTTAGTTCCATGAACGTAAGTTACCAGGGGATTTTTTACTAGAGCAGTCAGTGACCTTTTTTTGCTGGTTTTTATTATTTTTCTCCCGTGAATATTGAATATTGTCAGAGTTACAGCAAAGCCTGCACAAGTGCTGCCATCGCACTTTGCATTACGGAGAATTTGTTTAAAGAATAAATATCCGTTTGCCTCAGAAAAGAGCGTGAACTTTATTTGGCAATATAATGAACGTTAACAAGATAGCAGTTGACATTTGCGAATATGAGTGTGTGTTCATTTTTTCCATGTAATTACCAACGGAGTCCGACACCTCAAAAGTTGCTCAAAAATTTACATTAACTGACCAGCATTACCCGGATGAATTACTTCAAGATAATTAAACTTTTTTAAACATTTAATTATTAATGCAATATGTAAGGATTTATAAACATTTCAAATAAATTTAAAATGTAATATTTTTCTGCGAATCAGAAAAATAGGAACCTTATCTATTTTTATTTTTGTGGTAATACTTGTATGTTATGTTTGGCGATGTATTATGCTCAACGTGATAGATAATGAGAAAGATTATAGCTAATAGTTTTAAAATTTTCAGGTTAATCGATACGGTTCGTTTGTCTTTTAACAAACCGCTCTTATTTCGATAATCAGTTGTCGACCCATTATTTTTCATTTTGCGTGGAAATTTTCTCCGACATTAGTGGAAATGTTCGCAGTTGTGGTTTATGTAGGAAATTTTGCGTTGATATTGGTGTAAGACGAATGAAGTGTTATGGTAATTATTCTTTTATCTCACAACGCTTTTTACAGTAAATAATCCGTATTTTCCTTTTATTCCCAACGAATTTGTATTCCTATTTATGATAAACTTATTTTTTTAATGAAATCAATGAAATCTCTCTCACATAATTGATAAACTTAGCCTCGATCTTTCTGAACTTGGCATTCATGATAAAAATGAAAATATTTCTTCATTCTGTGATAGAAAATATCTCTCCTCGAAGGTAAACTAAGGAATTTCAATATTTAATTGCCTTCAAAATAAATCTTTGTCATTATTATGAATCTGCATTGTTTTTATGAACGCTTTTATTCGTCGATTAACTCCTCAAAACTTTCTTCACATGCTTCCTCTCAAAAAATAGTTAAATGTTATGAAAAATTTCCATCTTATGTTTCAAGCAATACAGTTGAAGTACCTACCATTGAAACAGACTTATTAACATTAAAGTTGTTACGAGTTATCTAGGGTAAATAGCGAGAAATGTTCCCGTATATAAGAATGAGTTGAACAATGTGTAAATTAAGTACACCTTGAAAAACTTGATTTGCTGTCATGTTAAAACTAATAATTCATTAAGATTTTCCCGTTAACCCAAATATAAGTTAGTCCTTTGCGTGTGATAGAATATTACTAATGTTCACCACAGAGACATTAAGTCCGGAACCATATACTGTGGATATTGCATATCCCTCGCAAATCACGGAAAGCGCTCTGGAAATAGCTAGAATACAAATCAGCGTAATAGGAAGATAGAAGGAAAATGTTCTGCGCTTAGTGCTGTATCCATATATAGGGCGTGCCAAATCTAAAGCAGATTAGGAATAAGCCGGCGGCAAGAGAGTAACCAATCAGAGATGAGCAGTGTTTCCGGTTCTACCAGCACTGGAATGTGCTTTACTAGTTAACTGGAGCATTAGTTCCAACAAATTCCTCTATCATAGTTTATGGGAGCAGTACCTCTTGAAAACCACGTCCTCAGTTATCGTAGTCGGCAGAGTTATGAAAAAAATGACTAATCAAATTTAAACTCCTTATTAGCGTTTTGAGACAGACTTAAAAGATTTTACTCGGGCAGAAACTTGAAGTAAAAATATGACGTGATCTTTTCATCAAAAAGCCCCGTTTTATGATCATGCCATGTAGTGTTGTTATTTTAGGTTTGGTATTTTTGTGTTGTTTTCTATTATATTCGTCAGTTTAGATGAGAATTTTCAAAATATTAACTTCCTCGAACTGATATTCAGAAGCAGACGTGTATTCCTAAGTAGTAGTTCCTAGCTGTAATAATAAATTTTCTAAATCCAAGGATTTTTTCCTGTAGCACGAAGTAAATCCATGGAGAAATTTTATTTACACATCCATCAAACTGTGACCAATACCATCTTTCACCAAAGATTTTATCGATGAATATTTCTTTTAATGATGTCAGCGATCGATTCCGATTTAAAATATCTTGAAAGTTTCGATAAAATTAAACTTCTTAAAGACATTAAGCATTTTCAATTACATGGAAGTTGTGTGATATTTTTTGCCCAAAAATTCATCTCAACCAAACGTAATTTCATTCCAATGGTACATCAAAAGTCAACTCTGGAAGAGAGTTTAACGTTTTATCCCGGACTCTACGCTTTGTTACTTCCAGTACTTCCACGAGAAAAACTCTTTCGCTTCATCGTGCTTTGCCATGGATATTTCAGCGCGATGGGTGGAGTATTTAGAAAGTTTTAAATCAACAAAGCATCACGCTGTGAGCCTATTTTCACACAATTTATTTGTGTCAGCTCTTGTTTGAATGACTAATGGGTGTGTATTTTGAATTTTAAACGGCATCTCTCCTGGAGGCATTGTTCCTAAAAGAAAAAGAGCAACATAAATATGTAAATTTCTACTCTTTTTCGTGGGAAAAAATGACTGTCAACTAGGGTGGCTCGATTAAGCAAAATGAACAAGAAAAGGCAAACTTTTGATTGCGAAAAAAATGAAACTCCGCTTTAGGAATTTATTCCGTGAATGCTATTGCAGCATTATTACAAACAATATGATTCTGCAAGTATCCTTCATTTTAAATACATAATAAAAATATTTATTTAGCTCTTTGGATTTAAAATAATTTATATTCACATTTCTGGAAAATTGTGCTTTGACTAGAGAGAATTCCTTTTTTTGGCGAATTGAACGAAAAATGTTGTACTCTACTAAATATGTGTTCATTAAACATAGTCAAATACTAAACTAAATGCGTTTACAGGTTCTGAAACTCGAGTAAATGTACTCCATGCATCTTTTTGATAAATACTTCATAAAGACATTACCTTTTCCAGTTATTTGAGCAAATCCACCTTCGATTTCCATCATGAGATATATTTCCCATATGAATCTAATTGATTAACATTCTTCCAGTAACAGAAATAAGCGGATTTTAAAAGTGGATAAATTATCATATGCTGAAATGTTAGCTTTTTATATTTTCGGTTCCCAACTATTATAATTTGTCGAACAACAATATTTTACGTATTACAGGATATTGTATGCTTTAATTTGAATTCGAAAGAGAGAATTTCAAAATTCAACAAATTCTCTTCACTAGCTTTATAAATCATTGAATTTATTTATATCTTAAGAGAGTCTTATTTTTATCATGAAAATTATTCATAAGATTTAACCTTTTCATTCACCATGTCCATTTTTATTGGCATTCAATTAATTATTACTTCTCAAGTATAATGTTAACACAATAGCAACTAGAAAATATATTTAAAAGTATACGACCAAAGGAATTACTTGTGTATTCAGAATTAAGTTTGAATTGCTCATAGAAATCATTTATCCGTCCAATGAAAATCACGATTGAAAGTGTTAATGGGAAAATTAATCACATAAATAACATACTTTCTTAGAAACGGTAATAAACTAACTGCACAAAGGATAAAACTTTTAAGGATAAATAACCTAAATTTTCTGCGTCACCTATGAATCCTAATCAACGATGGCTAAAATTTTGCAATTAAAAATAACCGAAACAGCAGTTTTTATTAAATACTCTAAAAAATGAAATGGCTTAAAATAATTTTATTCCTTATGTTATAAACTTTTAATCCTCCAAGTCGCTTAAAATTTTTCGTTTTACTCACCTCTCGTAGTAGAACGAGGCGCATGTTCGGTATTTAATACCTCAGTTCGCGATGAAATTGATCCTTTGGCAAATTCCGAGGATTACACGATAGCCGATGTTTCGCGAACTATAATATCCCTGTTCTCCTACCTCAAACACTACTCCACGTAAAACCCCGAGTCCGCCATCCGCTCCCTCCGCAATCCATCCGTACATTCCGCACCAACCTCTTCGGTCTCTTCCGCAACTCCCAATCATCCCCCTTCCAGAATGCCTCACCCAACCATCCAGGAATCCACCCTCATCAAACCTTCCGCCACTCCAGAGTCGACCGCCTCCCTTACAACCTTCCTATAAATCCAATTCATCCTCTCTAAACCTTTACCCCCCCCCCCCTCCCTTTCCAGCCGCCACCCGCACCAGAGTGCCCCCTTAGCAAGCGTATTTCCTACCTCCTACCACCCTGCAACCCTTCCCTCCGACTCGATTTCTTCTGTCTCACTCTCCATCAAAACCAGTGTCGGAATTATCTGCCAAGAGGCGCCGCCGTCGAACGCTGCACTGTGCTCTCGATTGCTTCCTCCTTCGCCTGATATAAAAATAATACTAATCGGCTCGTGTTTACGTCTATTCGACGCTTTTCAAATTTTTTCGATTCGCATAACTAGAGTTAATATTAATATATATACATTCATTTTATTGTCATTGCTGACTCGTAATCGGCGGAATTATATCTACATCATTTGTTCGATTCTTTTGTATGTCGGACTGATCTATTTACGGAGGTATTAACCATAAACAAGCCCTAGTAGCATTTTACATTCCTATAGTTTTTTTTTAATTTCTGTTGAAACTTACCGAACGAAATGAAGTTACATCATTAATCTATGAACAGTACCATTAAATATAATTTGTAATTGAACAAATTGAAAAATAATAATGATTTCTGTTGGAACTTACCGAATGAAATGAAGTTACATCATTAATATATGTACCGTACCATTAAATAAAATTTTTAATAGAACATGTTGAACAATAATTCATTAACTATAATTTTTTGTCAATAAGTTTGGCGAAAGAGTTCTTTTCAAAGTAGATCGCTCGTGAATTCACTGTTACAACACATAAATATTTTCCATCACAACCTAATCCTGATTCTTATTATTTTTGTAAATTTGAATGCGCTATACAAACTTTAAATTATATTAAAATTATTTTATTGCAGAAATGCATCACGTTAGTTATTGAACATTAAAATATATTTAGTTGTAAATCTTTTCTTACTTTAAAAAATATAGTTATTCTGTAGAAAGGTGTGCATATAATATAAAATAATGGATTTTAGTATCCAGGGGCGGATTTTGAACCGGCTAACAGGGTTGCAGCCTTACGTTTCTAAGAGGAAAAATAAAACTAATTAAAAATCACAAAAACCAACAATTATTTTAAATATATAAATAGGAAATACTAATTTCGCCTTTAGTACATAAGCTTCTCTTTAAATATTCTATATTTATTAATATTTGTTGTTAGTGTCACCAAATAACATTAGCCCTGTGCTCACAAAATTTCTCCCTCTGCCACCACAAATATGCAATATTATTTTTGAAAATATACCGACTTTAGCATTAATTCTTGACCTAATGGAAGCCAAACAACTTTCGCAGCGCCATTTGATAAATTTTCTGCATGAGACAATATTGACTGAGTAAATTGGAACGAAGGGATACATGTTCCTTCCGGTAACACTCAGAGCGAGCCATGGCGTACAAAATTAAACTAATCTAAACTAATACGCACTTTTCTAAAACTTTTAAATTATTTTATCCATAAAATTCCGTGTTTTAAGTCAATAAGGTGTCAGTGTTCTGGATTTATCATGAATTTAATTTCTTGTGATTGAAGTGAAATCCTAACATAAATTTAGTTCAACACACACAAATATCCAAGCGAATTCTACTAACTTTTTTTATTTCTTTAGCAATTGAAATTTTCCGAGAAATCAGAAATTTTCAAATATATATGTACGATATATTTTAATCACACTGCTCCAATGAAAAACACCATTTTTCTTTTCTGAAATCGTCTATGCTTTTTAACTGCGTCTGTATCAATTATAGATAATATGTTTATGTTATTATTTGATTTATTTCTTGTATTTGACCGCATAATGTAAATTGATTTTTAAATCCTATTTTTTCCATATTTACTTCAAGGATTTCCGTAGTAATTTATCTTTGGCTAAGTTCGAAATTTTTTAATTCCTTTATAATTTGAGTTTTGATGCGTGTCTGCCTACAATCGCTTTCTGAATTACTTTCACGTTGTTAAGGTTTATCACCGGATCATTTTAGTTGTAATTTCGCAAAAAAAATGTCTAAAAAATTGAAAAACTGAGTAACCACCAATTTTCAAAATATTCAGCTGAAATTTTTTTGTTAAATCAACGTTTAACGGTAAAAAAGTTTTATCTTACAATTAGTGATATAAATGCTTACATCGTAATTTACATTATTTATTCTCACTTTAGAATTTAAGCTGCACTCTACTTTGAAAATTCACCGCATAAAGCATCAAATCGGCTGTAAAGTCAAGCACTCTGTTACGGATAAAAATTGGTGTAAATGTTGATTAATGGTGTATATAAGTAACTATGCATATTTTAGTAACTCAAACAACTCTGAATATTATCAAAATAGTTCCAGCGCAGGGACACATTCTTCGTCTCACTACGCCCTGCGCATCCTAACAAAATTTCCGCTTGGAAAATTCGAAATATTTGCAAACATTCCGATGGGATATAAAACGCTAATGAACAATGCCATCCACCAGGGATGAGGGCGTAGAATTCGCCATATCGAGGCACCAGGGAATGTGACGACATAATTAAATCCTTAGCTACTAACTTGAGTACCTTCGTTTATGGCCTCCTTCGATCCCTGTCCTCGCTAATGTTGACGGAGCACGCCGTGTTGGTGTTTTGAGGTCCCAGTCTGCATCTCGCTCCGTACTTCGCCGTTCTGCTCGTCTTTAAAATCCCCACCCGAAGAGAATCACGGCGCATTACGTGTTTGACTATGCTTTCCTTCTACCCCCCCCCCCCCCCCCCCCCCCATATTCTATACCTGGTAGCATGCCAAAAAGACCGGTAAGAGATGGAGAGGGGTGAGGTGGAAATGGACTTTGCCCCGCGGAAGCCCTGCAGCGGAAAGGCGTAGCCCCGTTTGGCCTTTCGCTCCTCTTCCGTCTCCGCGTTTTGTTGTACTCTTTTCCACGGATTAAGAAGTTGCCGGACTTCTCTCATTGCACTGACTCTCGAGCCCCTGAGTGTATGTTAACATGAGAGGCAATGATCACCGTTAGAAACTACGATAATGATATATTTTGTCCATTGATGAGAACGCTTTGATGGGAATGAGTGGTGAAAATTACGTCGTGATCGTTTACGAATCCTCATTGAAGTTTATTTTCTTCATTTAAGTAATGTGATTTGATGACAGTTTTTCGTAATATGTAATTGTCTTCTTGCTCTAATTAATTTCTTGCATTTTATTGTACTTGAATTTCGGTTACGTTTAAGCATTTTATCATTACCGTCGTCTAAACATTAGATGATTTTTATTTTATCGGCAATTTTTATTGGAAACTATAAAATTGTATCAAATATAGTTTAATCTCAAACAAAATTTAGCATTTATTAAACAATTATTCGTTGTTTTATTAGAAATTCGTCATTTTATGGGACTTGTAAGAAATATGTGCATTATATTGACCCAACATTCCCCAAAAATGCATGAAATGCCAACAAAAATCATATTGGTTTTCTGGGATTGAGAGTAATAAAATTACTTCATGGTAACGCCGTAACATTTAATTAATGCTAATATTTTTCTGTTAATAATCACCCTTATGATAGCGCTCCATTACCACACTTTCGTTTCTTTTACTCAAAACTTAATGCAATCCCGCATCATTTCGATCTAAGATAATAAAATAGTCGCCGTAATTCGATCCCGTATCCAAGCCGTGCCTTAATCCTTAGGTGTGGCTTAACGAAGGGTCTCGCCCCCTATTCCTCTCCAATACATGGCTTTCGTTTCGGAAGCCCTACTTCGTCCCCTCTCTCCTTCCACATAACTTACCTTTCAAAGGTTCCGTTTAATTCTTCCCCTGTTATTTTTTCCCCCGTGTAAGTTGACTGAGGGCATTGTCGCGAAGACCTCTCTCCTAACCACTCTCCCTATCCTCTCCCTCCTCTCTTTCCCCCCCCCCCCCACCCTCCCTCTTCCTTGCAGCACGCACATACCAACACCCAGTCTCGAACCTTTTTTATGATACCTATATCTATTCATTTTCCGACACAGTCTGTGGGCTGAAGTCTTCCATGTCAGCGCCAGTGGGGCCGGGACTGTTAAGTGGCAGCAAGTTTCAGAGGACTTGGTGCCGGTGAACATCACCTGCGTACAAGATTCGCCGGATTGCGTCTTCCACATCACCGCCTACAATTCACAAGTGGACAAGATCCTAGATGTCAGGCTGGTCCAACCAGGTAGGTAAATGCCATTTAGAAAATTCCGGTCGATATTCTTTTCGACTCGGAAGGTAAAGTTCAGGAAGCGTCACGCAGGACGTGCTTGTCATACAGACGAAGATAAATTTCGCAAGTGTTTGAAGCCCCTCTTCGGGCGTGCTATCTACTCGACAGGCGTTTTCTTTCCTAGAGAAGTAGAACTCGGTGTTAAGTAAACAACCAAGGAAATTCACAAAGATGTGCATACGCTAGCCAGTGGCGTAACGAGGAGCGGAAGGGTCCATGGCGCAATTTATCTGTGGTTCCCCTCCCCAACAAATACAGGTTGTCCATTTAATCTCTCCGGTATTTTAAGAAGCTATATTTTTTTAACAATTAGAAATATCGAAAAAAGCAAAACTGCGAATTGAAGCCTATCTCAAACAGTTTTACGTAAGGAGTTGGCAACATGATTGTGCGCATCGTTGTCTGCGCAGCACACCACTGTCTGACCTACGTGTTATTGTGCCTTAGTGCAATGGAGACTCCACATGTGAAAGCACAGTGCGTTCTGTGGTTTGCTGAATTTAAATCAGTGATTCGTGTGCAAAGAGAATTCAGACAGACGTACAACAGAGATCCTCCCACGAGTAAAACGATCAGGCAATGGTATCAAAAGTTTAAAGAAACGGGTAGTGTCTTGCCAACAAAGCAGCCTGGCCGAAATTGATTATCGACTAGAAATCTGCCGTGCAACAAAAGGAGCACACATAGAAGTTTATTAGCCTCAGGTTTTAAAATTTTTTAGTTATACATTTTTATTTTTTTTCTTTATCTTTGATATCTACATTGGTTTAAAAAATATAGCTTCTTAAAATACCGGAGAGATTAAATGGACACCCTGTACTATATAAATCGAGGCCTTCCCAGAAGCCCCCTGGGCCCGTTGCATTTGGTTATCCACGTTACCATATTGTTACACCACTGATGCCAGCAATTATCTCTTTACTTGGTTGCAGTTGTATGATTTATTAAACTTGTAAAAGTCGGCATTTAGGGGTGCATTAAATAAGTCTGCATAACGTAAGAGTCATTTATGCTCATAACAAAAACAAACGTAACTCACCTCGGCCCGTGTTGAATTTCATGTGTCTCGAAGTATCGAGGATTCTCGAAAGATCGCTCATTCTTGTAGAACAATGTACATATTTCCGATGCCATGGAATCGCATGAGTGTCAAAAGGCTTGTTAAAGGGTTTTGAAGGGAAAATAATTAAAAGACTTGACATATTTGTCTCTTAGTTCTTCATTAAGAAATAGATCACCGAATTTTTCAAAAGACCTGTTAAAATAATTGCTGCCTCAAATTCCATCCAGCCGAGCAGTGGCGTATCTAAAAATAACTTAAGGATTTAAATTCATAATTTCGAAAATTTAATCGTCAAGGACGCCCATTAAAACAGAAAAAAGTGAAAGATGGTGGCGCTCGTTACAACAATAAATTATTAGTACTTTTTTTTTGTTTGCCGATTTCATGGAAACGGCCAGAGTTTATGTAGCCGTCATCTCCGCCCGCTCCGCGTACGTGGTCATGTACTACATCTAGCGCAGGCCCAGGACGAGGGTGGGGCGAGCGGGGCTTTTGCCTCGGGCGCATCATTTTAGGGAGAACCAAAATTGTGATTATATGCATTTTATATAAACACATATATTTACAACCATAAAATTTATTGAAATGACATGATAAAGTGAGATTGGCGGCGACGAGCAGACAATAATTATAATTATTATATTTTACGTGTCATAAAATAATTAAAAATGGGGTTTAGAGACTACGGCGATATTTCAAAAATAATAAAACCTCCTTAACCGTATAACCTTAAACGGTTAAGGAGGTTTAATTATTTTTGAAATATGTCATAAAATAGTGGATTTGGGCTAGGGGCGCGATTCACTTGCTTTGCTCCGGGCGCCAAAATACCCATTCCCTGCTCTGCTCTAACGCTTTCGAAATACTTTGACGCGCGCATTATTCAGGTGGTAAACATGTAATTGTACATTTAAAATAACTCTTTCTTGATCGGTGTTTGAAATAAATTAATAAATATGACCATGGAACGGAAACTTTACCAGAGTAAAAATAAAACTTTGGCTCATGGGTTTATGGGGTTTTTATTACGCAACCCCCTTTCCCTAGATACGCAAATGCAGCGAGTTTCTATTAAATTTTATTTAACATAATGTGAATGATATACGGCGAAGAAAAAGTAATATTTTCTCTCAATTGTTAGTGCATGTTGCCGCATCATTTCGCCATACTGTTTGGCAGCATTAATTATTGATTAATGAGCTCAAAATTTCGAAGAACATTGTTCTCGGTAGTACAGCATCGCTAATCCTAAAGTTTAGACTACAGTATACTTATACAAATATTCCTACGCATTTTAGTCCTTACAAACTGAGTTATGAACGCATCACCAGCCTCAAAACCATTTATTCAACTGATAAAGATACTCCTTATTCTCCTTTTTCAAATACTATTCTGTATTTTTGATATTGTATCTGTGTTGTAACCGACATTTTAGATATACGTCTCTAAACAGTCTTCATTTTAATATACATTAAAATTCCAGCATTTAACTCTATTTTTATGGTTAAATAAGTTTATGCTTGTTCACAGAATATGAATATAAACCTTAACAACAAACTTTTCTTTAATTCTATAATGCCATAAATAATTAGCTCTAATGGCTTTAAAATGTCTAGTCATTTGTTGAAAGACATCACTAGTTTCTGATAGATAATTTATAATGTGGTATAATGAGTCTCAGTTGTTAATTTATATTTACTCAGTTGATTATTAATACACATTTTGAAGTAAGGAGATAGATTTTATGGAGATGGTTTTTGTTAAAAATTTATAAATTAAGAATACATACTGCTGATTGACTGAGCAGGTTCGTATGCTTTGCAACTACCATTTTGATTATCAATGTGAGCCAAAAACTATTTTGCTCATAATCTGTCTTATGCAGGGCTGGTCCAAGATACTGGCAAGTCTGGCAACTCCCCAGGGTACTAAAATCTTGAAGAATGTCCTTATTTACTAAAATCTTGGCTGTTCTTCTTTATGTTCTAACTCAAAGTAGATCAATTTTGGCTTGCAATTTCTATTGCAAGTTGGAATTAGAGATTTGCACGGATACAGATTTCCATATCCACACCTGACCCATACCTGCTGGCTATGTATCCGTATCCGAGCCATACCCATAAAAATTTCTAAATTACCAACCCCATCTGACCCGCAGGAATAAATTGTCCAACCCAACCTGGCCCACAAGCTTAAGTCATATCCACAGGCAAAAATTATCTAGAGCAGGGGTTCCCAAACTGTTCGAGGGCACGGAACCCTTGTATAAATATTTTTCTCACGGAACCCTAACTAAGAGGCAGTAAGCCATATCGCAATAAAATTAACTTTATAATCACTGTAATTGTTATTTACATAGCTTATTATTATACAGTTTACAATTGAGGCTCATGTTTCCTGCTGTAAATAAGAGAAGGAAGAGCATATCGGGTCTCTTTCTCTGTCTATTATGGAACCCCATCTAGATTCTGCAGAACTCTTGGGTTCCGTGGAACACAGTTTGGGAAACCCCGATCTAGAGCAACATCTATCAACCAAAACCCAAAAATTCAAAAGAAAATGACTCTCAGCAGAACATATCAATGACCGTGATGGTTAATACATAGAATGTTTTGGAAAACCTCACCAATAGCTCCCAAAGAAAGCCACGTCCCTCGAAAGATAAGAGAGAGGGTCAAAAGAGACCCAAAGCCTTTAGGGTTATTGGCTTGGATGGGGTAGGAAAAGGGTGCAACCGACATTATTATTTTTTCTCATACTCAAGACACTGAATTTTGAGTTTAGCACAGATACTCATTTTTGTATTCACACCCCCAGGCTATATATCCTAATCCAACCCGCATCCACAAAAAGTTATGCATAATCCGACCCAAACCGCAACTTTTCTTGCGAATATCTGAGGGTCGGGTCGGATAAAATGTGGATATGCAGATCTCTAGTTGGAATCACTATGGGATTTTAAAAACTTACTATTTTTATCTTTAAGTTAAAAAGGAATGAATTAATTAACATATATGTTTCAAATAACATATTGAAAATTATACGTGTGTTGGGTATGCTGAATGAAATCTCAACTATGATACCAATATACCTCAGGCCAATCCTAGTCTTGTGTGGCATGCTTTTAAAGAAAGACATGGAAATCTTATTCTTAAACTATTTCAAATTCATATATTGCTTTTATCATACAGCCCACACTTTATTTTTATCGTTTTTCCAGGTAATTCTTAAATTGCATCTTTAACATACCAGATAAAAATATAATAGTACTTTAAAAAGATACAAATAGAAGGGATAAACATATTCAGGAAAAAAATCTCTTGAATTGGTACAATTTTTTGTGATTTCTTGACAAGATGGAACATGAAATCTAGGTCAAAAAATATTTCAGCTTTCAATTTTAAATGTTCACTGCTTTTAATATGTTGAAATATAACTTATCATTTTAAATGTTTAGGTCTATTATATTTGCAACAGTAGTCCTCTTATGAAAAAGAGGAGCAGTTAAAGTTAGAGCTTAGAGAAGTGGAAGTTTATCTATTTGCAGACAATTAGTTAAGCATATTTTAAGTCATTTATCATCATGGTATTTTAAGATGAAGTGTATCTATTATATCTTTGTTTTCTAAATAGTTCTCCAACTTGTCTGTGGTACAAATACAATAAGAGATATTTTTGTTAAAGGAACACGGATTGGCCAGGCATCAGAATGCTTCGTCTACTGGAAGGATCCTATGACAAGTGATACCTGGGGGCTGAATTTCACATCACCTATTGATGCCAAACAATTCAGGGAATGCTGTGTAAGTAATAATCAATATTTAAATGTCTTTTTAATTTAACATGTCTGATAAAATAATCATACTTGAATCAGACTTTGTCAACATTCACTGTATTTCATACATGGGAATTTGTTTTTAAATATTTGAGCTGACTATGATATTCACTCAATTGAAGATGAATTAATTTGTGTAAGGCGCTTTTGGGAGAGGCTGAATTGTGAACATTTTAACTCTATGTTTTGCCCACATTCCAGTGAGCATCTTCAGGACTTCACTCACTGCAACATGGGTGAAACATTGAGTAAAAATGCTCACAATGCAACCACTCCCAATAGCACCTTCCAACAACACTGGTCTCTGCTGAAACCCACAATCCTGGATCAATTTGTATTTGAAATACCAACTTAAAAGAGTAATAAATTTCCAGAAAAAATTGTGATAAACACATTTCCTTTCATGAAAGTGCATTGTTGACTCTATTGGCTTTTTAGGGTCAAAAATATGCACTTATAGTTTCACTTCCTCATCTGTCTGTCTGTGCATTAACTAAAATTGAAATTGTGATGAAACCATAAACAATATAGAGCTGAAATTTGGAGTGTAGATTTTTGTACTGCTGCAATTTGTTTTTCTTTAGATTTGAGTTTTGAAAAATAAACAGAGTCATTAAAATGTATAAAACATTGAATGCTAAAATTTTGGGCATACATTTCCAGATTGATGCCTCTTTCAAGCAAGACTAATGATCAAATACATATATGCCAGTATATCTGCATAAAGCATATAACATGCTAATTTTATCCAAGTTCATGGACAAAACTCTACTTTTAAGCATGCAGTTTGTATTGAACTTTGTTCACATCCTGTAAATGAAAATATGACAGTAAAGAATATTCAAGGGACAATATTTAATAAACCTCAGTAAATAATATTAGTTAAAATTTATTGATTTACTTAACTGAATACAAACAAGTACAACTTGGATCTAGGTATATTAGTGAGAAAATATTATTTTTTCAGAGACCTTAAATACGGCAAAATGTTCAAAAATTGATTTTGTCTTTTTTTGCAACAAATTTCTGTTGCTGGAGAATGAACTAAATGCCGTTTGATCTATTACGTTAAAAATTTGAACAAATCAAATAGAGAAAATGAACCACTCCTATATTCCTATATTCCTACATTTCTCCTTTCCTCCCTCACATAAGTTTAGATCAGTGCTCTGCAACCAGTGAAAGAGGGAGAGAAAAAGAAAGAGTACTTGATTATTTTATAGAGGGGAAGTGGAGGGATAAACACCTATAAATAAATTAAACTTGATTCCACATAATTTTCACGGTCATTTTCTTTGGTAGGTATTTTAGTAACTATCTGAGAAAGAGAAAACAAAATTTCAAGATAATCTTCAAAACATGCATTTGTACTGATAACATTTTTTTCACCCTTAATGGCCTCAGTATTTATTCTATATCCATTGATATAGAACAAGAATGATTAACACGTGATTTTTAATGCATTAAAAAATCTTTAAATAAGGATATGAACTCGGGACCTTAAATAAGGAGTTGTAAACCATCCTCAGTTTTTTTCTTGTCATGAAATTAAGAATCTTATTAATCTTGAAAGTCAACAAGGAAGTATTCAAATAATTTTACCTATTTAACACTTTTAATGCGGCATGACTGGAATGCCAGTCATGGTGAGTGCTATCCCGACTGGAATTCCAGTCATGCCATGTTGAAAGTGTTAACTTATGAATTTTTCATGTTCAAATTCATATCTTTTAAAAATATCTAATAAATTCCAATGACAAAACACTGTAACTTATTTACTGTATAATTTTATGGTTTTCAACAACATAAGCAAAATGGCATTTTGTGAATATAAGTTTAAACATCATAATATACTATAATTGAAAAAGCCTTTATTTATATGCAAAGTACAGTATTTTGTATGAATTTCTCTCTCATTCTCCCTCCCTATATGAACCCCACTATAAGTAAAAAGGCATCATTATAGACTCTGCCATAGGGCGGCAGGTAACATAGAAACAGCCCTGTATATATTATATATATATATTTCTATGAGCAAGATAGATGTTTTGACTCCATATGTTAATCATAATTAAAATTCCCAAAACACTTTATGATTAATAAATCATCTTGTCTTTTTTGATATATTTAAATCATTGCCAGATTTTTATGTACTTATATATTGCAATTCTATTAGAGATAAGAGAAATTTTAATACAAGAGAGTAAACTTCATTTAAAGAATTTGCATGCTGAGAATCTCTTTAAAAATTTTGTCTGTCAGAAAGTAACAATTGCTAATTTTGGAACTCATATGTTAAGACTTTTGACCTTTGACTTTACTTTTGTTGACAGCCAGTCTTGATAACGTGTATTTTCTCTTATCTTCTCAGTCCCCATCATTCAAATTTTCTCGGAAAGCTTCATCATCATACTCCCTGAAGCTTGACCCACCGGGAAAACAAAAGGGTACAGCTGCAGGAGGTCAAGCTGTGACTGGTGGTAAAGCAACACGAAGAAAACCTGTCTCAACCCCTGCATCTCCATCACGGGCTGCTGCTGCCGCAGCTGCAGCAGCAGCTCACCGAGAACCACAGTGCACATGTATGACACCAGAGCAATATGCAAGACTTCGAGCACAAGACCCAAGATACCGGGGTAATTTTATTATTCTAAAAAATGTTTTGTTGTTTTCAATTTATTCAAGTGTCCTATTATAAACAATTAAAGTAACATTTAATAATGTATTATTTCTAGATATTATTTTTGCAGATTATACTAATGGATCTAATATTATGTCATCCTTATATTATCCAAACACTCATTCATTCATAGTATTCAACCCTAAGGTTGGTTTGAAATGACTAGGGAATAAACACATATGATGTGGTGGTTTCCCGTTGCCTTCCACATCAGACATACATGATTGATGAAATATGAAATTATGAAAACGACACAAACATCCATGCCCTTGGCGGGATTCAAACCTGCAATCTTAGTGATGGTAGGCCAATATGCTAGCCCTTCCACCACCGGGGCCGGCATCCAAACACTAGCAACATGGAAAAGCTAATATGTTTATACAAAGTACATTGACTGAATATGCACAATTTCTGTGTTAATTCTTCTGGTAAATGAAATTCTGTAACTGTCATCTGATCTAAAGGAGATCCTCCTTATTCCAAAGAAATGATCCAGTTTTCCCAATAAAAAATTAGGTATCACAAACAGCCATAAATAGGTATCATCTTAAAAAAGTCATGTATATCATTTAAGTATGGTGTTATTAGTTATTAGTCGTAATAGCCATATTGCATCATAGTTTGACTATGTTTTACCAGTCATTGTATAATGGTTAGAATATTTTCAAAACTAGCCTTTTCTTAATACCCGTAAACTTGAAAGCAATGATATATAGAAATTTTCACAACTTGTTAGAATGCTGAAATGTTTGTAGCAATTCAAATGAGTTTCGATTAAAACAGCTACCCTATATCTATACCAAGTTTTATTAAATTTGATTGAATCATGTCTATATAGAATGAGCTCATAGAGGATGGTGCTTATGTCATTCCACATTTCTGCTATCTTCTTCTTAAGACACAATGTAAAGATCTTGGTGAGGATCTATTCCATATAGTTACCCATTGCTTTGAATACTTCTGCTGTGATACCATCCACACAGCAAGTGTCTAGCTCATGAGGAAATTCTCATAATTTGTATCCTCCTTATTCTCCTCCTCCTATATCCTCCCCTGTCTGAAGCATTAATATATTATAGACTAGTAGATGGTACTTGCATTCTGCAAGCATTTTTAAAATTTGGAAATTTTAGGATCTCAAGTGTTTTACATCAGGTTTGTCCAAAAATCTTTAACCGTGCCTAACTTCAACTATCTATCTCATCTAGAAGTGCCTTGTAATTTTTATCCTCGTATAGGACAAAAATGGGCAAAACAGTCTGTATAATTTTGAATTTTTACAACTTCAGCTTCCTTCCATTGGTCAAAGTTTAATATTAATAGCATTATGATATAGCCCTCTGGTTCTCTTTAAAAGCTTGCCCATATAAAAGCATTAAGCTCATTGCCATGGTAGTTGATTATTAAGACTCAGAAAAATTCCTACTATTTTCTGATAAAAACTAATAATTTATGCTAATTCTACAGGGATTTGAAGTTCTCCAAAAATAAGAAACGACAATTTTTAAGCTTTCCGATAGTTTAAGTCCCTCGTTCGAATCTTGATGGAAAATAATTTTAAGAAGCAAATATACAAACCTCTACACTGATTTACATGCTTTTCTTATGGGGCAAGAGTGGGGCAAAAATAGCCCCTGAAAATTGGAATTTCAACAATTTTGGGATTTCTTCCTTCGGTTGTGACCAATAACCTATATTTATGCCAAATTTCAAGTTTCTAGCTTATCTGGAAGTGCCTCATAATTTGTATCCTCCTCATTCTCCCCCTCCTCCTATATCCTCCTTTGTCAGAAGCATCCATATAGTATAGATATATAAAGGGTGGCATTGTTTTGAGATTGAATTTACTTTTATTTATCTCATTTAATATTTGCTAACATCATATTTTATTGTTTCATTGGGAAATGCCATGACTTTTGTTACCCATAGCAACCGTGCTTGCACACAGACATCATAATCTTCCAAATGAGTCATTTTCATTGAAAAACAAAATTGAAATACTTGAATGATTTAATCTAATTTATGCCATGCCCTTCTGCACCAAAGGCTCTGCCACACTTCCAAGAGCTCAAGCAAGAGGAGTTGACGCAAGTGCCACCACCGAGAAAGTGACTGCTGCTACATCCAGCACCTCCCTCTATGACAACGTATCTGCGGGAACCACAACTACAGGAAAGCGTGGCACTGCTGCCGGAGCAGGCGCCACAGGTGCAGCAGTCACTTCCACGGCAGCGACAACAACATCCACCACCACAGAGACAACTTCTTACGTATCCATGCGACAGACTAGAGATAGGGGTACACAGCCAAGGGATGATGGAGGAACAGGAGGCAAAGCACAAGCCAACCATGTGGGTGTTGGTTCACAGACGCAGCAGAGTGGAGCACCTGATGGTGCTGTGAGGGGTACAGGAGTAGGGGGAGGGGATACAGGGAGTAGCGGGCAAAGGCAGGGTCAAACACAGGGTCAAAGGGGAGGAGGTGCCAGGAAGGAGGGAGGATCCCTCAAGAATTCCGAATACTCGGATGGGGAGGCGGAGGTGCGCAAGAGGGCTAAAAGCAAGAGCACAGATGACGTCACAGGACAACCGGGTGGTCAGCAAGGACCCGGACAGCAGCAGCCAGGCATAACACTGGACAGCAACACGCTCAAGAGGATGCTCAAGCCAATGCCGTCTTTGGCATCAAGTGTAGGTGGTGATAGTCCCGCCACATCGCCAGAGACGGGTCGCCGTAGGGGAGCGGGTGGAGGACCTTGCCTACACCCCTCCCACCACCATCCTATGCACACCCAGCAACAGCACCACCAGACCCACCACCAGCAACACCTCCATCCACAGCACATGCACCACATGCAACAGCAACACCAGCAACAGATGTCGATGCATCATGGCTATGGGATGCACCCCCATCATGTACAGCATCCACACCAGGGCCACCCAATGCAGCACCATATTCCTCAGCAGCAGCAGCAGCATCACCTTGGTCACCACAGTCATCACCACCACCATCATGGTCACCACCACGCAAGGGAGGACGAGGACGAGATGGATGATGCAAACGACATGTCTGCCAGCTATCTGTCGGAACCAGAGGCTGGTGGAGGGAGGCGGTCGAGATTTTCTGCATCTAGGTTGGTCCTTAAATATTTCAAAGATAAAATCAAGTCAAGTGTCAGTAAATTGTTATTTCTCGTCTCTTCAGTATTACTGCATTAAAGCCTTTTAATTTTCAGGTGAAGAGGTAAAATACAATTTAGAATTTTGCAGGTACATGCCATCCAAACTGTCAAAAATATACATTTAAACCTTTCTCATGATCTGTTTTTTGTACTGTAAATGTGTAATTGATTATTGCAATACCTTGATCAAGGATAACACATTTACTATATCCATCATACTGACTTTCATTTATGAAATACGACATCTAGTCAACCTTTATTGATTACTGTTATAGGGAACACCGTTCATGATGGAAATTTACTAGCAATTATAGCAATTGTGGTCATTTTTTTCTAATTTTAATTAATTAATTAATTAAGTTATTAAATGGTAAAAATTTAGAAATATCACAAGGCCAATTACACTGAATACTGTAACAGCAATAACATGGATGAAACACACGACCATGCCCTCGGCAGGATTTGAACCTGCGACCCTAGCATTGGGATCTAGACATGCTGACCACCCCTCTACCAATGCTGGTAAAAGCATGTAAGCATGTGCATTGAAAAATTGATCTTTACATGTTATCTAACAGGAAACAGAAATCATCCCCTGGGATCAAACCCGGGTCTTTATGAAAGTGAAAATAGTTTACCAGGGACCTCTTAGCCACTAGAAACAAAATGCCATTTACCACATACCTCAATGACAAACAGTTTTTGAGATGCAATGGGGGACGGACAGACAGACGCTTCTAAAATTATATATAAGATTATATATTGAAATTTTTCCAGATTTTTGTAATCCCTTTTTAAATGTTCTGTTAAGTACATTATAAAATATGTGAGTATAATTCTATTTACAACTAAACTAATGGCTACAAGTTTTATATTTATTAAATATTTTTCATACAGACTAGGCATTTTTATATATGACAAAGAAGAGAAGAACCACAAAATTGAGCATTTTTATTGTGCATTTATATGAAATAATTTTGAAAAGCTGCTTTCATTTAGATTCTCTAAAAATGAAGCAATATAATCAGGAATGAAGGGTACCTAGTTAAAATGTTTCCATCACTGAATGGAAAGGGGTCAATTAATTCATATGAATACAGGTGACCCCTGCTTAACGTACCCCTGACCAATGTGGATTCGTTATAATGCATTTTTTTTAAATTATCAAAAAATTATAAAGCAAAAATTTTATATATAAAAATATCTTGTGTATAGTGAGATTATGAGTGAGAAATACTGAAGTATTGAAAAGGATGAAGAAGGATCTAGAAGTAATCGAAACAGTAAAAAGAAGGAAAGCTGCATATCTGGAACATATATTAAGAAACCACAAGTATGGAATGCTACAGATGATATTACAAGGAAGAGTAAATGGAAAGCATAGTACAGGAAGAAAAAGAATATCGTGGCTACAGAACATTAAGTATTGGATTGGAGTTAATACAGAGAACTTATTCAAGTTAGTCATAGTTAGTTAGTAAGTGGATCAGCTAGTACGGACATAAAGGTGGCAGAAAATTACCACAGAGGGTTCCGTTAAATTGTGGAAAGGGTGTATTTTCCAGCAAATTTAATTTTTAATGTGAATGAAATGGATTTTCTGGAAGCGAATGCCATCCCATATGTTTATTTCTAGAGAAGAGAAAATTGCCTCTGGATTCAAAGCCGATAAGAATCTCGCCTAACTCTCCTCTTGGGCGGCAATGCTTTCAGAGTATGCGTGGGTATAGTAAGGCTGATCTACCCATTGAGTGACATAGCAACAGCAGGGCCTGGGTGACTCAAGACAGTCACTTATTCTTATTTTTGACTAGCTGTAAAAAAATACTGTGAGGACATTGGTGTTGAACTCCTGGCTCTGCTGGTGTTGGTCAACATGCCAGGTCACCCTCTCCATCTGGAGACTGCGCACACATGGTGTCTTAGTAAATTAGAATTAAAAAAAAATCAATATCTATAGATTTGATAGACAAATTCTTTTTGTAGCTGTATTAAATTGCTTTCTTTTTTATTTTATTTATTCATTCTGAATTTTCTTCACCAGAGATAAAGGATGGTAGATCATGTGTAACAGTTCTTACTGAAATTGTTGTTATGGTCTCTCTGTTCTTTAATGATCAGAGATATAACTATTGAAGCAAAAAGGACAACAAAAATCTAAAAATATACTTTACTTATTCTTTAACATCGTTTTAAGTTTGGTTAAGCGATATTTAAAATTATAAAATAATAATCTTCAAGTAGTGACATCTTGTTGAACATGACAGTGGACAGATATTGATCTGATTGTCTCTTATCATCTGATTCCTGTGGTTTATTTTAAAAATTTGGGCATGAAGTTTCTTCCACATCATAATAACATAATGAGGATTGTTTTTTATTGAGTTAGAAATATCAACCACCACATAATTTCAGGACATTAAGAGAGGCAAAATGATGTGTTTTATTTCTTTATGCCATAATATATCTGGATTGGAGAATATATAGAACATGGTATTGTTCTCATATTTAACAAATATATGAATTTATCATTGGTTTTGATGTAGACTTCAGAACCTACTGACTAACCCTTAAAATTTTTCCATTGTGACTATCCTTGAAAATAACATTTTTCAAGATATTTCAACAATTCTTTCATTGAAGTGCAATGTGAGGAACAATTTGACTTATTAAAGTGATATGGACATGTTTTATGTATTTCATCTTTGATTTTAGTATTTTATTTCATTTTGGATATAGACACCTCTGCACTGAATCATGGCTTTGATCTAAAAAATAAAGCTATCAATTACCTTCTTAAACATTTCTCCCGGAATTTGCCCTTCCAAATTAAACTGGAGGAGACATTGTGGGAATATGGCATTCAAATACCATTTGTCAAAAACAAGATTAATTTGTTCTTGGGGAAGTATACAACTAGGAATTCAGTTGCTCTTCTCAAGGTGTGAGGAGTAGCTATGTCTTGCTGACAGGCAGAAATGAAAAATATACATTTTAATGAAAATGATAGATAGTTAAAATAAGGAGGGACAGTTTTTTTGATAACCCTTTTATGCCTTTGGGTGTATAAAAAAGCTTTCTAATTTAGGATGTTTATGCATTTTTGCAGGTCAGCTCACGAGATTGGTAGGAGCGCAAATGGTGGCGGTGGTTATGGCCGTGGTTTATATCTGGAGCTGGAGAGAGGAGGTGGGCAGGGAGGGGTGGTTGGGGGAGGAGGGGGAGGGTCTGCCTCCCCACCCTCCGATAATGTTCTGTTTGACCACGCCTGCTATGCCACGACTCCTAGCTCCAGCAACGGAAACAACTCAGACCTTGAAATGGCACCTGGAAATGCTGCTGGAGGTTTGTATACCTTATAATTACTCATTTCAAAATTGTCCATTTACCTGAGAGGAAGACAAGAAAGATTATAAACTAATCACAACAGAAAAAAACAATAGGTTAGTGTAAAAATGTGCGACTGTTGAAAATTGGTTACTTCATAGTTTTTTTAATTGATAAATGGGTCTTCTTAAACCCAAAATTGTCTTCCACTGCAAAAAACTGTAGTGATGGTGGTTGATAAGAATATTCTGTGATCCATTACTTGACAGGATTGTGTATCACTGTCCATTTAAAATTTTTCTATACCTACTTCATAAATAGAAATGAAATTATACTGTCAAAATATCAAAATTATTTGGATGATTACATGAACTTACTGTTTAGTTTAACTTGAATTTTTCATGAAAAAATCATTAAGGGTTGTGATGCACTTTTATTAGCATAATGCGTTAAATACAATATTTACTACTTGCATATGAGTTGCCCCTGTACATAGTCGTTCCCTTGTTTTTCAAGACCAAAACTAGAGAAAAAAATGCACCCAAATATAATTTTCTCACCATATTTTTATAAGATAGGCTTAAAAATGTTGTAAAAGACGCCAAATACAGGTGACTCCCAAGATTTGACAAGGATGCATTCCTGAAAACGTGGTCAAATCTCGAACTGTCAAATGTCGAATCAGCACAAATTCAAACAAACAAGCAGAAATAACGATGTCTAGACTGAAATTAAACCTCTCATGGTCAGGCAGGCCAAAAATTACTTCTCGTAAACTAGTTTCTAATTCGACTGATCGATTGGCTGGGTCGATTCAACCAGTTGAATTCTCGAGTTGGTCGAATCTCGGGAGTCACCCGTACTGTATTATTTCTATCACAACATCAGGGTATTAATGATAGTTCACATGAAAGATATTTTGAGATAATGAAATCATACACGAACAGCATGACAATAGTCAAAACATAGAACAACATGCAGTGCAAATGTGAATGTCCATCATCTTTTCTCAGCTGGTTTTATGCAAAATACCAATCAATCAATCAATTCACCTTAAAAAATTTTCTTTTTCTACATTAAATTTTCATGGTTATCATCATAGGTAATTCTCCACATACTCCTATTTTCCACAACCTTCTTGATGCCTTGATAACTCTATTTCCCTTTCAAGTCACATATCAGCTGAAACCTTTTCTTACTTCTTTCTCTTTTTCCTTCAAGTTTTCCATCTAACACATCTTTAATCATGCTCTTTCTCCTAAGGTAATCTCCAATCCAGTTCACCTTCCTCTTGCTTATAGTCTGTATAATCATTCTCTTTTCTTCAATTCTTCTTATTACTTCCTTGTTTATCATTCTGTCTGTCCATTTTATCTTCAGCATTCTTCACAATGCCCACTTTTTGAAGCTCTCCAGGTATTTTATATAATTTTTCCTTAATGTCCATGTTTCTGCCTGATACAAACCTATACTCCATACAAAGCATTTTATCAACTTCTTGCCCTGCCACACACCATTGCGGTGGCTTGCAGGGTGAACTATAGATATAGAACTATAGATCCTCTTTTATGTTTCTTGTTAGTAGGAGTTTATTTCATATGAAAGATGCCTTAGCTTTCACTATTCTTGTCCTTATTTCATCGGTACACTTTGTTTCTCTTGTTATGATGTTTCCAAGGTATTTACATGCTGAAGCTTGTTCTAATGGCTTTCTACCATTACTTATGTTTAAGTTTTATTTTTCACCAATTGTTATGTTCTCACTCGTAGTAATGACCACCAACGTTGGATGCACTCAGATCTATATCTGTATATATTCTGTTTACTGTCACACCACCACTTCTCAGGCTACCACACGGTCTACTGCTGGTGTCTGGTTGCCCCCGCTTGCCACTTGGTGCAGCTATCAAATACCTAACAATTGACTAGCCAAACTTGCAATCCGTATAAACAACAACATGCACTTCTCATACATCAATATTTGCATGACCTTGGATTATTCTGTATTTATTTCCGTTCTGTATTTTCTACCCTTTATTACGAGTCTATTTATGGTTTTCTGGAGTTCATTTTCTTTTCTAGCTAGAAGTACTTGAGCATTATCATATTTTTATTTTCTTATAATCCTTCCTCCAGTCTTGAAATCTTCTGTGCCTTCTAGCACTTCTTTCATTAAACCTTCTCCACATATATCGAATAGGACTGACAGAAGACAACAAACTTCTATTACTCCTCTCCTGATATTTACTCTGCTGGTGTCAGCATTCTCCAACTTTATCTTTACAACTAGATTCATGTATAGGTTCCTGGTCAATCTCCTGTGTTTTTAATCTACTCCTATATCCTTTAATATCCTCATCAACATTACCAAGTTTGCTTTATCAAAGGCCTTTTGCCAGTCAACAAAACATTTGCAGCAATCATGGCTGTATTCTACTGCTCTTTCTGATTCTCTTCCGATTCTAACTACACTGATAGTGTGTCCGGTTGCTCATCCTTTTTTAAGCATTTGCTAGGTATTAAAATGTAGATGACAGCATTGTAAAGTAAGTTATATTTTTTGGTCATTTTTATGTGTCTTAGAGATATCTACATTAAATATTTTGAGGATTTTCTCGGTCAAGAGCATTATAATGGCAACAGAGGATCAAATGACCTATATACCATGTACAGTATAGTTCCATTAGTCTGGCATTTGATAGTTCAGAACTCTCAGTGGTTTGGCATCTGGCAGCCTGGGGCTCACTCACTAGCCGGATGGGTCTATTGTGGTCCAGTCTGCCATTTTCCATGCTTCCGAATGCAAAGTCTCTGTGTTGTGTTGTATTTATCACATTTAATCTTTATTTTTTTAAGTCATCCATCATATATAATGGCTTCTAATGGAGCAGAGGTGGAAAAAGAAAGCATGTAACTTTGACACTATATCAGAAGTTGGAGATAATAAAACGGCTTGAGAAAGGTGAGAATCGAAATGAGTTCAACATTGGATCATCTACGATGTATGATATAAAGAAACGAAAGGACCAATTACAACTATTTATAGCTGAATCAAATACTACCAAAGGAGTTGATGTATGACAAACTTTGAAAAAGCTGAAATTGTTTCAATTAGATATTGTTTTTTATAAGTAGTTTATTATTATACTACTATGTAACATGTAGAGAGGTGGAATTAAAGTGCCTTGTGGCATTGCTAGGAGTATCATCCACTGATCAAACATATCTGATAATCCGGCTAGACCTAAGTCCCAATGGTGCTGGATTATCAGACTTTTACTGTATAATGTAATTAAGAATTTGAAGTATGAACATGCATGAAAAATTCATTTTCTAGAATTATTTTATTCAACTAAGCAGAATTAGCGTTTCCTTTTAAACATTTTTTCCCAGTATGTGCATAGTAGTACTTTTGTTTTCTAACTTTTATATTAAAATTCTGGAAAATCTTTTAAATACAGCTCCAAAGAGCAGAATCTGCAGTATAATTTTATTTATGTTCTCCCATGGTAGCATAACTTCATCTTTAAAAATAATAATGCTTTTGCTCATATTTTATCCAAACTGTAAAACTAGAGATTAAAGTTTCTCTTTTATTGGATGATTATTGTATGGATTTATGCAAATGTTCTACATACATAGATCTGATTATATTTTTTATAGGTGCTGGAGTTCCAACTCCAACTCCTACCCCTGGGTCTCCAACATCTCGTCTGCTTCTTGAATATGAGCTCCATCTACGAAACACATTGGCTAAAGGAATGGATGCTGAAAGTTATAGTCTCCACACATTTGAAGCTCTCCTCACTCAAAGCATGGAGAACTTAGGTATGCTTTTGAATGGTAAATATGTTATTACTAATTCATTTTATGGGTAATGCATTTCTTTATCTGTTGAAGTAGTTTTTCTATAAAGCTAGATTTCTTATATTTAAAATGTATAAAGAGACCTTTTATTGATTTGTATCCATGTGCCGTGAATATTATTTTTTTGGTATGAGAGTAGGTTGATAGAGGAAATACAGAAATCAATTTATGTTGCTTAAACCTGTAAAACAAAGATCATTTTCATTTAAAGGAGAAATTTATTTTTAAATTGAATGAATTTTATTGCTCTAATAACTGCTGCTGAATAAAGTAAGGATTCCCTGAATTCTCCGGTAGAATCCATAGTTAGCAGTGAGAAAACTTCAAACACCTCTTATGGAAAGGGAGGGAGGGGAGATGTGGGACTTTCTAGATGGAGGAGATTAACACCAAGACATCAAAGAAATTATCAACAAAATGGGGCTGAGAGGTTGCAGAGGTCACTTGATGAGATACATCAAAAATACCGTGGTTTGAATCAAGTTTTCAAATCCAAAACTAATAACCCAAGCTAAATAACAGTTTCCTCAAGAAGTTCTTATAATCTGCTATTTCTTACAATTTTCTCCAAACTAACCTGGCTTGTTGCATCATTGCTATTTCTTTAAAAATGAGTAATGAGAATAACATCTACCTGCGCCAAATGGAGAGGTGAATGGCCTTTGCCATAACTTTCTTATTTTATTACAATATTAACCTGAGCTCATAAAATTAGATGATTATTTAGAAAAAATTGCAAGTATTTGTATCTGTTTGCATGTGTCTTAAAAATTAAATATCTAAGGATAGAAATATATCTTCATTTTAATTGGCACCTAAATGTAAATTCAAGAATAAGCTCATAAGTAACGAAAACTGAAAAATTAAGTGCCTCTCTTAGGTATCTTCAAAATAATGAGGTTGCTTAAGTGCTTATTCTTGAATTTGTCTTCAGCCATAATATGAGCTCAATAATTCTCTAGAGATCTAAATGTAAATTGATTTTTTGTTTCTATTACAAAAATTATTTCAGGGAGTATTGCTTTGTTAATAATGCTTGTAACTCACTGTGTTACTGGAATGCTGTTTTGATATTTCTTTATCAAATTACAAAAAGAAGTCAATGAAATCATTCTGGAGATTTTAGTAAGATTTAATGACAATAGATCATATTTTAATCTCATTGTTATTTAATATAATATGGTTCAGCATGTCATATTCCAAATTAATTTATCATTGGCGAGTATGCCAATTTCATGTATATGTATAACATTAACATAGATTACATGTTCTTCCTTAATCTGTAGACAAATTATTACTCATATTCTATAAAGATTTACATTTTTTTGCATGGGCATTATTAACTTTGATCATTTCAACCATTCCACGTGATAGTTTCTTTAATATGATTATGCACTTTTATCATTTCAGAATTTGCTGAGAATCTGCCTGGATCTGCACCCCGTAGTCCCCATCCAACCAGGCGGCGTAAGTATTGCCAACTATTGTAAGAATTACATGCAGTATAAATTTTAAACTATAACACAGTTCAAAATCAGATCAGTTATCTTATTCACTCAGTATTTTTCCATTAATCCCTGACCATTCATTCTAGTATTGGATAACAGCTTTGTGCTGACTCTTCCTTGTTTATATTTATCATGATATTAGTTACCATATATATTGTGTCTTATAATTTGGCCTTCATAGCTGTAAAGATCTTTCACAAAAATCAGGATCAACTTATAAGTTAAGTATAAAAATAGGAACTTTAAATTACAAGGTAAACACAAAGAAGAGATTGGAATAATTTTCATACTTTATTCCTTTAGTTAGTGAGGCGATGTTTTCATTTAGAATAAATTTTGTTGCACATCATTATAGATATCAAAGAATAATAATAGTTGGCATTATGCATACATGTAAATGTAGGGTAATTTCTCATTTATTTTCTTTAATTTCCACAATCATCACATATTATTTAAACATTTATTTTCATGCTTTATTCAAAGTTTCAATAACAATATCTCAATATTGTCTATGACTACATACTTTAAAAAGAAGTAAAAGTTGAATGCGTTACGATGCTTTTTGCCATCTTTACAACTAACTATAACTCGTCTCATTTTATTTTCAAGCCTGGATGAAGATGGATTTTCATAGCTTTGAATATATGTAAAATTTCAAGTCAATAAATAATTTACTATAGTCTTAAAGCATAATAAAAAGAAACTACAGGAAAAAGTGTTTCTCATTTAGGCAGTATTTAGTTCAAATGATCTTTATTATACTAATTATTATTTGCAGAACAAACTTACAAAGTGAAACAAACAAATCGCACCTTTCTTTAGTAATTCAATGTTTTTTGGGATACACACAAACAAATAAAAATCGAGAATCAAATGAATCTATAAACTACAATTTATTTATTGTTGTTACATTAAATTATTCAAATCCATAAAATTCTTCAGATTCTATCACAAAGGAGTCAATAGATTTTAATATTTCTTCTGGTACATCCTGAACCACAGTTTCAGAACACATCCTCATCTACAACTTCACTATCTTCGGACAATGTTGTATCTCCTTTTGCTTTCTGAAAACCTTTTCTTACATAGGTAATCCGCAGGTACAGCACCCCAACTTTCCATGATTCACTTGGCTATATCTTTACACGATGGTCTTTTCATCTTCCCTGTTTTGTTGTACTCGTGGATACCATCCAACATCCAGTCCTCCCATTTAGCCCGCATCATGGTTTTAAACGATTTATTTACCGTAAGATCAAGAGGTTGAAGTAATTTTGACAAATCCCCTTGAATGATGGCCATTTTTTAATACTTACTTATGATTTTCTTTATTTCTGGCATTGTGTGTGCACGACATGAGTCGATCATTAATAACGCTTTTGGATTGAAAAATGCCATTCTCCTCTTTCGCCACACATTTCTCTACCAGAATTTCATAACTTCCTCAGTCATCCACCCTTTATCATTCGCACTGATAGCAATATCCTTTGAATAGCAATCTTTGGGGATGCTTTTTCTTTTAAATATTACCATGGGTGGCAGCTTTGAACCATCTGCAGCCACACAAAGTACTACAGTAAAGTTTGATTTTTCGTGACGAGTTGTTGCAATTGACACTCTTTTTGCTCCCTTAAGGTTGACTGTCCCTGAGCTTGGGATATCGATACTTACTGGAACCGCGTCCATATATCGTAAATGAATAGGATCAACTTTTCTTGTAAAAATATGCAATCTGAATTTAGTAACTTTAGCTTCCCAGATAATTTTTGTTCTACACTTGTTCGAAAATGCACATTTAAACCATTTCTTCTCATGATGGGTAAGCCTTGAAATCTTTGAGACTGTCTTTCTGTGCAATTTTTTGCTTCGTGTAACACACAAACGGTTTAAACTGTCACATCTTTTTTTCTTTCAAACACAACCCAATCATAAGGTTTTTTTCTCTAGTTCCGGCCAGAAGCACTTTCCAAAATGCATAGAACGTTTTTTTTATGTATACACTTAAGAATCGCTTCGGTTTTCCTTCCATTCTCAAATTCCCCAACATTAAATACTCTTCCAGCTTCTCAATTCTCCTATTCCTTGGCAACCTTCACAGTTTTAATTGTGCGGTGTAAGATTTTCATCTAGATTTATTGTCGTTTTCCATGCTATTAATTTTTTAATAATGGGATATAGCAAAAAACTAACCATGTGTCTTTACAAATAGAAACAGAAAGCAAATGGCAGCTAATAATGTTATTCATTTGATAAAAGACACAGCAATATTGGATATCATTATTCACTCTCTAAAGGACATGCATGGACTGCATGTTATGTATACATATTATTGAATGTTGAAAATATTGAGATGCATGTTATATGCTAGGTGCACGTTTTCTACCAGAAAATATGGTACTTAAATTTACCTGATTAGTAAATGAGATAGGATAAATTCAGGTCCATGCTAAGTATCATGGCCAGTCATGTGCAAATGCCCTGTTGGCTGGAACATTCCTTTATGGCTGCCCCATTTCAAATAAAGACAACTCACTAACAAAGAGGATGTTTTAGAAATATTTTATTTGTAAAATAACAAAATATATATTCAGATTATTTACTTCTCTCACAGTGTGAGGTTAGGGCTATGCCCCTGCTGTCCCTTCAGTTCCTGCTCCTCTGTTGCATTGAAATACAAAGTCCCAGAACTAGCAAGACATAAGACCACAAGTACCATAATGGTATTCATTAAAAGCTTAAAGTATGTTTTAAAAAATATATTAAAAAGTATAAGGTAATGTGTGTTATGAGCGATTGATCACCCATGTTTTCAAGACACATCACAAACTGTCACTCTTTTAAATGCATAAAAGATAGATTGAAAATCGCATCCTAATATAATATTACTTTTTCTTTATGACCTCACAATGATCTTGAATTTAGCTTGCACAGCTTTAACGACATGAACGATTATCTTTTAAGGGTTGGTTTAAAAAAAACGATGCATACGTACATAAAGGTTTAACCTCTCAAGCATCTGCAGTTAGAGCAACATTTGAAGTTTCTGATTCAAATGATTACAGTCAATCTAGCAAACTGCCTATCAGATTTAAAAAAAACAGTAGATATACCATATTTATTGGTATAATCCTCATATATTTTCTCTTAATTCCATGGTTATAAAATCAGGTGTAATGATTGTGCCAGGACTGACCTGCTGCTGGATTTTCTCATACTTATTTACACTCCAGATGCACATTTTATCAGAATAATATTTGGGTTAGAAATACTATGTATCAGCAGCACAATTTCCACTTCTAAACATTTTTTCCTTAGTAATTTTCAGCTATTTTAAACACATTATGCAGTGTAAAACTGTCAAGATGAACAAAAAAGCATTGTTTCATAATCACATTATTTTTTAGCAATACTAAGCAGGTACTATAGTACATACATGATGAAAAGAATGAATCGTAAGATTCTTATGCAATAGGCATATGTTGTAATATGGGAGAAATTCCAAATCAGGAGAAAAATTCTGCCATGACCAAAAATTAAAATCTGGTCTTCGACGTACCATGTGGCTATCTACTGTTGAACTACTGTGACAGGCATTCTCCCATTTCAGAATGTGGATTTTTCCTTAACATCCACATTCTGAAATGAGAGAATTTGTCTGTCACAACAGTTCATTGATAGAATATCCATATGGCAAATGTAATATCTGGGTTTGATTCCCAGTAGTTGCAAAATATTTCTCCTAATTTCAAATTCCTTCCATATTCTCTTGTTCCAAAACATTTTATGTTTTAGCAGCCATAAGGCAAGCATCCATTACATTGCAAAGCTCCCATTATATTGCAAAGCTCCCAATCTTTTGTGATTTCCATATGTAAGATGAAAAATATACATTTTAAAGCTTTTAAACATTGAAATCTGACTTGGTAACCTGCAGCTCAGTTTCTACATTTCTCTTCCTCAAATTCCGTTCTTCCTTAGTAATTTTCATCAAAATTGACTTTTACAAGAAAAAAATGTTGTGCAAGATTTAAATGCTCTACTTATCAAGTTTAATAACAACGGTGCAGGAATGATACCTGGGCAAGAATTATTTCAGTAATTACAATATGTTGTAGTAACTGAATTGAAATGTTGAAAATTTTGTCTCTTAAAGCTTATGTCCATTTTCATTATAAATTTATGTGGGTGATCTTGAAACAGTTGTCCAGGTATAAATAAACTCTGAATTCCTTGCACCAAAGATATTTCCTCTTCCCAAAGATTTTGTAACAAATTGTACACTTTCATACTATTATAATTAAAAATACTTTTACTACATTGAATATTGGCAGATGATACCTATCAAAAATACCTGATAGTGCTTATACAAGAGGCATAAGTTAAGCTAACACAAAGGAACAAGATAGGAGATCTGCTCTGATTTTATAATATGTTGCTACTTCTTTCTCTTTTCTCTTCAGCTCTTTTCAGCTCTGCTTGACTTGACTCTTGTAAAAAAATTAATGGTGATCCATAAAGTCATAATTTGAACTTAGGATGTTATATGATGTACTAGACACTGTATAATTTTAAAAGATTTATTCCACTCACCTTAGGGCTTGAATCCTTATCTTGTTTTTTCAACCTTATTGTGCCATTATTGGAACTACCAAGCTCATCAATAAGACTGACTGCTTAGAAGTAAACAAAACTACCCCAGAAAAGGAGACATAACTATTAGAATATAGACAATTTGAATTCCAATGTCTATTTTTCTAAAAAAAATTCAATAAAACTACACAAGATGACATGAAAAGGATCTGTCCATCCATATTTTTTTAGATAATGGCACTAAAGTAATCATAAATATCATGGCATGGAAAGGAAGCTGTCTTTCTATGTTTTTTTTAGATTATCGTACTAAGCTTATCATAAATACCAGAAATGTTTTTCACTTTCAGTTACCACAAACAGAATAATTGCCAATACTTCTTTTTTATCTCATTAGTTTATTAAATTATTTAATCTCTAATTTATACTTGATCTGCTGCCAAATAACATGGTATAACATTGCATTCCAAAGGGCCATTTGTCTATAAAAATGCAAAAATAAAATATAAAATTGTTTAGTTTCCTTGCTGCTTTGAGAATCCTCAGAAAATTTAAAGTATAAATATGAGAAATGCTTTCACAATTAGCATCATAATTAATAAATTGCATTTATATTATCATACTTGAAATTACATAATCTATTGTATTCTTGCCTTGGGTGGATCTGCACTACAAACAGTTAAGATCAAGATATGACATGGGTAACATAAACCAACATAAATGAATATGAATTATGCAAAAGACATTAGATTTATGGCATTCGACACGTGTGTGCACGAGTTTTGCATCATCTGTTTAAAATCGTTTTATAAACTAAACAAGGAAATATTCTTTTTTTAAAGTAAAGAGGGGGGGTGGCCAAGATCATACATTGCCCAGAACCCGCCATTGCCCTGACTACAACAGTTTTGGAATTTTAATATAATAGTAAATATCAATAACAAGGAACATACATTCCATAGTTACTTCAACTTGAATTATTTTCTCTCAAGTTTAATTTTAGATATAGATAAGATAGCAGTTTTTAGAAAATTTATGATAATTTTTTTAAGAATGGGAATCTTTTGGAAACATGGCTTTATTAATCTAATAAATATCCTAGAGCATTGGTGCAATGTTACTATGTTACTGTGTACTTAGTGAGCAGGAGTGGACTGGCCATAAGGTCCACCAGGCTTTCTCCCAGTTTCCTATTATGTTTGATCAGCTGGTTTACTAATTGCAACAAATGTACTGTGTGAGGGATAATGGTTGGGTTGATGGCACAAGGCCTGGTAGATTTTATTTTCCAGGTGCACCCATTCGTATGTTCTATAATTGGTAAGTTCGTTATGTCTCTGACTCTACATACATCATGCATAAATTGACTAATATTATTTGAATGAGGTAAAGCATTTATGGCATTGCAAAACGGTGAGATTTTTCTATAAGAAAATTGTTTATTAATTCCATTCATAAAGATAGATAGTGTCATTACTGTTACTTATAGCAAAGTCTTATTGAATGATGGTCTAGTGTCAGCCAGAAATAAACATTTGCAATGCTAGGAAAATTTTATCTCATAATTAGCATATGAACCGGGAAACATGAAAAATTATCTCCAGGTTAAGGCTTAGATTTTGTATAGTTTTTCCAGTTATTGTTGTGAAAGTTTGACTTTAATTTTAGATATAGGGGTAACAAATAATAGAATATACAATTTTTCTAAGCCAATTTAGATATAGAATTTTATCAATGAAAATATATGGTATTTGATTTATATTTTTGGTAATATGCTCCTTCATTAATGTTATTATATGGTGATATTCATAGATATTATTATCAATTTAGGACCAGGAAGCAGTGCAAGTATGAACAAATCATCTACGCTTCCTCTTCCTCATCGACTTCCACAACAATCATCTGTCTCCTCTGTTGGAGGTGATAGACCTTCGGCTAGGGACCGCGATGGATACTACAGTGATCGCAATGAACTGATTCGTGAAAGGGAAAGAGATCGAGCTACTGCCTCTGGATATCTTAGTGACCATAATTCCAGGTTTGGTTAAAACATTAAATTTCCAGTAGAGAAATAGTGAGACATGGCTTCAGCGATCTGGTTATGTTGTAGCTGTTTTAGATAAAAATACTAATTTGTCAGGAAATGATGCTTTTAAGGAAGTATAAACTGACTTAGTTCAAATTGTAAAATAATAACAATGAATTGTACTTTTAGTATTCATTTTAAGTTTGTAAATGAACAGTAACTCAAAAAAGCATAGCTTACGAATGATTATTGCATACAAACAACTAAAACAAATGTTTGCTTTGCATGCCAGAGAGATACATATTAACCAGGCTTCTCTGTTATAATTTAGCATACTAAGTACTATATTATTATTTATTTAAAGCTAAATGTGAAAATATATGTCACCTTAATCCATTGATATATTAAAACTTGACTAGTTGCAGACACAGTATTCTCTTATAGTAAAGCTGTCTAAGCATGTTTAATATAAGCATTTATTTTCCCCTATGTACTGTCTTGAATCTATAGGAGTACATAATTATATTTTATTTAGTACACTGTCAAATACCTATTTATTCAAATCAAACATATTAGTTTTTATAAATTTATTTTGAAGTATTATTTTATTTTGGGAGTATTTCAAATAATTTATAACATTGTATCCTGGGTAAACAGATGTTCTTATGTTTTACTCTGAGTTCACAGATGAAAAAATCTGAGTAAAATGGATGTTTAGTTGCACATGGATACCCAATTGCAGGTTTATTACAGTTTATCAGTCCTGGTTAGAAATATTCATTGCTGCGTCATGTAGACATATGGGCAAACAAAGATGGAAACATGCTTATTATTTTGCAGTATGTGTAATTAGCAAAAAAATAATGTTTCATTGAATCATTTGGCCCCACATACATTTTCAATTTCATGAATTTTGACTTTTATGAGTACATATATAATTTCCTCATATTATTTATTTTGTATTATTTTATGTTTGTAATATTAATTGTAATGAGTTTCTTTGTAAACCCATTAAGATATTTCAGTTGTAAACGTTATTTCTTCTCTCAGTTATGAAAATAATATGCAGTTCTTCTTTGAGGAACTAAAATGTATTTCTCAAAGTATTATGCATAAAGGTTTTAGATTGAGGTATCGTTAGGCTCAAGGTATTTCTGGTTGAATTTTTAAATCCAAACCTTCAAATATGAAGTCTAAAGTGTATAGAATTTTAAATTCAACTCTTAAGCTAGTAAAATAGTATTGAAACCAAAGCTTAATGCTCAGAAATGTAAAGGTGAATGAAAAGCAGAGCCCATTTTCTCTTCAGAACAATGCCTAATGAAAATTAGGCATTTACTGTTGAGGGAAAACCCATAAATAAGCCGTTGGTTTGTCTCTAAGAGAGGGTGGGTGGTGATATCGTAGATTCCATCGGAGGGAACGAGGTGGTTCCCCTCTCAGGTGTGCTTCTTGCCATGGAGGTGAATTTGCCGGCTCATCTGCCTCGTTGGCTGCCAGGACGCATTTCCAGCAAGGCAGGGAATGGTCCCGACACTCAGATGGGTGGAGGGGAGATAGAACTACTGCTACTACTGGTGCCTCCACAATGTCGGTGGCTTCTGCTGGTAGAGGTCGCGGTGAAGGGCGTTCGAGTCATCGGTCTCCGTGGGATTCTCTGCCATCCTTGCGGCATGAAGGAAGTGACGGCAGCCATTACAGGGCAGACTCTTTTGATCGCAGGTAAACAGAAAATCTCTGTATTACATGATGATTATATGTTACTTACATATTTTTTTTCAAATTTATTTGTAAAAATAATTTGCCAGGACGAGCCCTTAAAAGCAAACTGAAGGAAAATCTTTTGTGATCACCTACTACATTAATTATTTGGAATGTAATTTACTTTTTAAATGAACTTTTTAAATTAATTCATTAAACAATAAGGTGGAACTATTAATCTCTCCTTACTTGGAGCATAAAAATGTATTACTATTAAACTCAAAACTGGGAAAACAAAATTTGCTAAAATATTATATCAACATATAGCAAATTTTAATCAATATTTTGTTTTCTGATATCTCAAAGTTATTGGAATTCCATGTCATTATAATCATACAAATTTGAAAGTGCTGAAGACTATTATGATATCATACAAATGGAAAATGAAATATTTTGAACAACTAAAATATTTAATAACTGATAGCTTTATTTTTTTAATAAAAAAATATACTTTTGGAATTTTAAGTTAAAATTAAATATTTAAATCTTAAAGGTATATATGTGATAACATAGATATTTTGAATGGGAAAATCTGTTTTTAATGACAATTCTTAATCTAGGATAACTGAAAAAAGTTAGATTTATTATCTTTAGGTTTATGAACTCAGAAAGGTATACTAATTGAATTTTTGAAGTATAAACCAAATTTCCTTCGATTAAAAGTGTCTTGGTGTATTGACTCTAAATTTGTTTAGCAATGAACCAAGAATAAATAGTTCATTATCATTCCCCATCATGGCAACCCCAATTGTTCAATTTTTCATGCAATTATATAATCTTAATGGGATTAATATTGAGTATGGATTATTTTGTTTATCTAAAGGACTATATGGATGTAGAGAAAGAAAATGGAGAGGGTAAACACGGAAAACTTTAATTAGAAAATGGGGGAGCAAAGAGATAAAGAAAAGGGAGATCAAGAGAGAGGGAGAGAGAGAGAGAGAGGAAGGGGAGATAGAGGAAGGGAGAGAGGAATGAAGATAGACAGGGATGGAGAGAAAGGGAGGGAGAGAGAGGAAACGAGGAAGAGGGTGTTATTGCCTGCCTTCATTTTTGTTGAAAAATTGAGCATGTGTTACATTACTTAAAATTTTAATGGTTAAATAAATTAGAACACTTGACATTTTTAAGGCAAAATACATATCTTTGTGGTTGTCTAATTTATCAAAGTGAAACCAGTATTTTTTCACAAACTCTGCCTCTTCTTTCATACTCTCATACTATAAAGTCCTCCAACCTGACAAAATTCTCCTTACTTACTGAGTCACTTTTCTTCCACTGCTACTACTTGGAAAATGCTAATTACAAATAAATTGTAAGCATAGCTGCAATGAGCATGCTCCTGTATATTAAGGTTATGTAAGATTCACAGTATTAAGGAGAAACATCTTTTTAGCTCTTAATTATTCAGAGAAATCAAGAGTTTGAACTGGGAAGGGCAACCTACAGCCTACAAGCCACATGATCTCTGAGAACAGATTATACAGTCTTCAAAGTTAACCCTTAACTGGGCGCATCATAAAATTACACGCAACTGGTCGCGTGGTGCACTGAATGTGCTGTTGCATTGTGTGGAAACCGCGAATGTAAACATTAATAATAACGATAGATTCATTCTAATTTTTGTTTATTCAGTCTTTTAATGTATGTAATGATTTATAATTCTCATTGTTGAAGTTTCTACATTATACACGAACTACATTTTCCATATATATTTAGTACCATGACATTATAGCATTAAAATATTTTTATCATAAAATGTATATTTACAGAAGTGCCATTTTAGAGTCACAGATGTATAAATAGAAGAAATAATGCTAAAAAATTACGTCAATGAAATATTTAAACTTTTACAGGCAAATTGCGATGCGTGTTTAACACGGCAGAACGACTCACATAGCTTTGCGTCTGTTTTACTCCTCAAGAACAATTGATAAAAGGTTGCTAACAACTTGCTCGATTAGTCAGACAATAAATATAGGGTAGATAAGAGAACAATGTATATGAAGCAATCTTTGCAAATTGCCAGCATTTTAAAAAGAATTGGTGCACTCCGTGCGCTAGAGCAAATACTTAAGTGTTAATATGAAAAATGATCCACAAAAACTACCACAGACGATTTCATGCTCATGAAGTACATCCACTTCAGGATTTGTGGCATGCTGGATAATTTCTATTTCTTCTTATATATTCATTCTTGCCACTTTGTTTTCAAAATGCTAGATGGTGGGTGAGAATTCAATTGTGGTTGTGTTCAAGTAGATGCAAAGCAAAATGGGAAAACCCTTGTTTATTTCTGAAGCACTCTTTGTGTTCTTTGATTCTTAGATCAAAACTCTTACCCATTTGCCCAATGTAAACTTGCTAAGTGGATATTCTACCACTGAATTACCATAGCAGACAAATTCCCATGTTTCAGAATGGGAATATTTTCTTAGGTTCGAACCAGGCTAGCTATGCTAGTATCAACCAGCCCCAATGGATGTCCTCAATGAGATACATCGAGAAAACCCCTACACTCTCAAATGGTGAGAATGCCTATGTTATAAATTGATGGAATGGATTATCTGAAGATCCTTATGCGATAGGCATAAGCTGGATTGATGGGAAATGTGGAAACAGGTGAAAAAATCTGCTATGACTGGGAATTGAACCCAGGTCTTCCACTTGCCGGGCAGATATTCTACCACTGAACTGCTGTAACAGATGAAATCTCCTTTTTCAGAAGAGGAATATTTTCTTAGGTAGTTTAGTCATAGAATATCTGCCTGACAAGTGGAAGACCTGTGTTTGATTCCCAGTCATAGCAGATTTTTTCACGTTTCCACATTTCTCATCTAAAAGCAACGTTGATTACTGTGTAGGAGCAGGCAAATGCGAAGGAGAGGGGGGAATGATATTTGAGTCAGTAGACACGCCCGAATATGCACCCCTCTCTCTCAGTAGAAGGGGGACCATCATAGAAGAAATACTATGCATCTCTTCTTTGTTGATGCCTACAGTGTTGTCTAATTTATAACACCAAAGATTGGGACATGTATCGAGGCAGAAGGTTTTTTCTCCCCGTTGGCATCATTTGTTCCGTCAAGGCAGCTCAAAAGCCTGCCCATTTTTTAATATTGAGTGTGTTCCAACATAATTATGATTGATTTTTTAATTCCGTAAATTGCACACAACCCATAATTATGGCTGAAAAATGGGCAGAAAGGGCTTCAGTGAAGAGATCTCGTAAATCTACCAACTTGGAGGTTAAATTAGAGGTGCTACATCATTTTCAAGCTGGAGAGCAGGGTCACGAAAATCAGGTTTTGTTATACGTTGTTTCATTTTACGTTGTATTTCCCAGGAAAACATCCTTGATGTAAATCGAGGACTTACTGTGTACTAGCCTAGGAATTGCATTACTACTGGGAAGACCTATTCTAAAAACTACCAATTAAATCCATGAGAGTTGGAATAGTAAAATTTTTGGATAATCGATGTACCAATTCCTCAAAGAAGTGCAGAAATACTGAATATGTTGAAAAGATAGCTCTTTCGCAATCAAGCTTAGGAATTTGAAAAAAGTAATTGTCACCTCATAAGGATTAGGAGCTCAATAAAATATCCAAAGTTTCTTTTAAATCTTAATGCATTTTCATGTATATCGAAGTAAATGAATTTGTCCCAGACTTTCCAGTGATTTTCAAAAAAATTTCTTAAATTTCAAAATAATATAATTTTCTGATTATAATACGCACCCTATTAACATGCACCCATGTTTTTGCAAGTGAAATGTGAAAATTGTCTTATCACCATGTATAATACGCAACACATTTTTTATAAAAAGATCACTGTAACTTTTCACTTGATTATTAGCAGTATCGTGACAGTTCTTGCCTTGCCACCAAGTGAGATATGTGCGAGAGTGTTTACTAAAACTTAACGTCTACATAGTTTTGACTCTAACTTTAAAGATCGATACAATGTATAAAAACATCTCAATGTCACATTGTGTAATAATCTGGTCAGTTAGAATAATGGTCTCGCCTTGCCGCCAAGCGAGATAGTTAACGTGAATATCACTTCTATTTCTGACTCTGCCTTCATACAAGCCAGTCGAGGTATGTAAAATAATATTTATTGCTTGCAACTTGCATTCTGTTATAATTAATGGTGGTAACCCTTCCCAACTGTATTGATTTTTTCTCAAAGGAATAAATTATTTTAAATTAAAGGTTTATCCATCGCTATGCCAACCAAAAGAGAAAGCTACACTGCAAGCTTCAAACTGAAAGTTATAGAAGTTGCAGAGAATATTTAAAAGATAAACTATCCCAAAGAATGTGTGTTCGTAGGCGTAAATGAAAAAGGCTGGATTGATGAAGAATTTACAAAAGATTGGTTACGTAGTGTGTGATGTAAAGACCCAGTTTATAAGCGTCATATGTTGGTTCTTGATGCATTTACATGTCATCGCATGCAGTGTGTTAAGGATATATTAAATGATCATCGCACTGATCTTGCCATCATTCCCGGGGGAATGACGAGCCAGTTACAAATGATGGATGTCAGTTGCAACCGACCATTTAACGTGCAGATGCATCAGAAGTGGAACGAGTGGCTTTATGCTGGTGCACATTCCTTTACACTGTCTGGCAACCAAAAGAAACCTGACCTATTACTTGTTACTTAATGGGATGCAGTTGATCCATCACTGATTAAGCGTGGCTTTAAAAAGTGTTGCCTCACAAACGCCATGAATGGTTCTGAAGACGACATCATATGGGATGATGATTTCGCCAAAGTGGATAGTGAGGATGAAGACAACGTTCTCAGCAACACCATTTACATAGACGATGAGAGAGAACACAAAATTGCTGATGAACTATTTGAAGACAGTGAGGGCAGTGATAATGAATTCAGAAACTTTAGTGATTCGAACAGCTAAAAGTAAATAAATAATTATTCTTATTTTTGTTTTAAAAAACGATATTTAAACAATATGTTATTGAAATCCACTGAAATGTATGATTTATTGGTAAACATATGTCCGAAAATATAAATTATTTCTTTACTAAAAAAGTTGTATGCGTTTGCTACCACGTATAACACTTTTTGTCAATTTTTCATGAAAAAATTGCGTATTATAATCAGAAAATTACAGTAATTCATTTTGCAGGCTTAAATATTATTCTATAAGCTCCAACCTAGTAACCCAAGCAACAAGGAAAATCAAAAAATAGTTATGACCAAGGAAAAATAGGCCGTTATAGATTATAAATACAAAATGGAATGTTACTAAAGTAAATTCAATGTGTTTTAGTACCTGAGTTGTGTTATACTCAATTATAATCACAGAAGCAAAATAATTCCAATTGAGAAAAAAGTATATCAAACTGATGCAATATATTTAAAGTATTCTATCTTCTATTTCAAGTTTACCTTGTCCTGTTTATCAGAGCCAGCTAGGAAAATCACATAGCCCAGTGCACAGTATGAGCACGGGGCCTTTTAGGAGTCAAAATATTAATAAATAAAGTAACTTCTTTCATAATGACTATTTGATGTTTTTTCAAATTTTTGAAAAATATATGTATTTTTTTAAATACAACAAATATTTTAGAGAGCGCTGAGCCTCTGTAAGTGCAGGGTCCGGTGCAGTTGTATCATTATTAGCTAGTCCAGCTGTTTATCTGATATGTTTGATTATTTAATCCCTATTTTGACTATAGTGATCAAGGTAGTGAAGTTAATCAAGATTAATATCTTAAACTGCAAATAACTAAATTTTATTAGGCTAGATAATAATCATAGACAGGACTTCATCTTCCTTTCCTTGTGTATCTATAGTGCAACCTTGTTAGTGTAAACTACAAGGGATTTAAATTTCATGACTTGTAAAAACAACTTCATCATTACATGAAACATACCTAGGTTTTTCCTGGGGAATGAATTACACTATTTATAAATGAGCATTTTATATTTACCAAGTTTTTCTCTGAAACTATATTTGCTAGAGAAGATACCCTTAGTTAGAGATCTGCACAGATACATTTTTCTGTATCCTCACCCGACCCATACCCACAGGCTACATATCCGTATCCAAAGAATTTCTGAATTACCTGACCCAATCCTACCCGCACGAATAAATTTTCCGACCCAATCTGACCCACAAGCAGAGGTCGTATCTGCAGGCAAAAATTATCTGGAGCAACATCTATGAATCAAAATCCAAAAATTCAAAAGAAAATGACTCTCAGCAGAACATATCAATGACCCACTCCTAATGCATAGAATGTTTTGGAAAATCCCATCAAAAGCTCCCAAAGAAAGTCACGTCCCTCGAAAGATAAGAGAGAGGGTCAAAAGAGACCCAAAGCCTTTAGAGTTATCGGCTTGGATGGGGTAGGAGAAGGGTGCCATCAATGTTATTATTTTTTCTCATGCTCAAGAATTTTGAGTTTAACATGGATACTGATTTTCGTATCCACACCGGATCTGCACCCAGATATCTGAATCCAATCTGCATTCACAAAAAGTTACACATATTGCAAGTTTTCCCATGGATATCCTCGTGTTGAATAGATTGCGGATATGCAAATCTCTACCCGTAGTCTCTCCATTGGATAAGTAGTTTATGATGAATTTTAATTAGATAAAAATTAATTAATTTCTTTCAAGCCACTGCAGGGGACAAAATTCTGTTTCCATAGCAAGTATTTTTCTTTCGTCAATCTTTATGTTCTTCTACTGGTGTTGCATATATGTATTCACATTTTGTGGAAATATAAAGCCTTATAAGCTGAAGAATAAAGAATGTAACTTGCAACTTTTAAATTATATAATATTAATACCATTTTAAATGTACAGGCGACATCCGAGATTCAACAGGAATGCGTTCCTGAAAACGCGGTTGAATCTTGAACAGTCGAATGTTGAGCGCCATTTTCCCATAAAAGTACATGTTATTATTGAGGGATGAATTCCAGCATCTCGGGAGAAAATTATTAAATTCCATCTCATATAACATAAATAACAATAAATAACATTACTAAAGTGCTAAGAAAACAATATTAAATCATTAAAAAGCATAAAATAATTTAAGACTAAAGAAAAACGACTTACTCATATATAAAAATATTCGCATACCTGAAATCTTTTTCAACTGTGCTTACGGGACTTAGTTTATTAATTGTGAAGTTGTAAAATTTTTGTTGGTAGAAGAGGGGCTAGATTGGCTAGGGAATTAATAAAATAGTTTCAACCCTTCAGCTCCAATTTTTCTTAGAAAAAGTAATAAGGGAAAAACAGACATTTTGAACTGATGTGACGCCTGCTGAACTGGTTGTCACAAGCACAAATGATAGTTATTATGTCTTCGTCTTCACTGTCACTAAATTCATGAACTATCATGAATTTCTCTTTTGCTCGAAATTACTTTTTGAAACAATTTTCTTTCAATTTTTTTTAAACAAATTTGAAAAAAGAAAACGCACAAAAGTTCTTTGAAAAAATTGGCTTAGAAAGAGTATGCGATTCCAACCCCAACTGAATGCAAAGAGTACTCCCCAAAGATTTCATTAGTTCTTCTGTTTATAAACAAGAAAGATGCTCGGACAGCAAAATAAATCTAATAACCAGAGACTCTAGAGATAAATTCTTGGTCTGCTAGCAGGAAAGATGTGGGAGTTAGCTGATGGACATAACACAAACACTACAAGTGTCCTCACTGAAAATTCATCGGTAAATGTCTTTATAAGTACATTGTTGGCACACGTAGGTACTAGGCGATTAGCGCAATCCCACAACAAGCGCTAATCTCTCATTTATTATATTATGATTTATTCAACCAGTAGTGGTAAATAATACTTAATTTATGCACGCCTATAGAATAATAACTGACCAAAGTTATTGCATAAACAATTGCGCTAAATTCAAACGAACCAAACAAAACAACTTTGCTTAATAGTATTATAATATACTGATTAACCGGTAATAGCAATTAAATAGTGGCAGTAAACCAACCCAGTTACAAATTAACAATCCTACTGAAAGGAATAATCACTCAAGACTGGGACAACAAACGATTAATTAAGCATAGTTACAATGTACGTTACCACCTGGTAGTAAATTTTCAACAAGTATTGTAAGACAACACGAGAAACAACTTCAAATTTACTTATCCAATCAAATTAGGAACAATGTATTCTTAATGAAGCACTCCTACATACCAAACAAAACAACTTTGCTTAAATCTTATTATACTAACTAATTAACTGGTAATAGCAATTAAATAGTGGCAGTAAACCAACCCAGTTACAAATTAACAATCCTACTGAAAGGAATAATCACTCAAGACTGGGACAACAAACAATTAATTAAGCATAGTTACAATGTACGTTACCACCTGGTAGTAAATTTTCAACAAGTATTGTAAGACAACACGAGAAACAACTTCAAATTTACTTATCCAATCAAATTAGGAACAATGTATTCTTAATGAAGCACTCCTACATACCAAACAAAACAACTTTGCTTAAATCTTATTATACTATACTAATTAACTGGTAATAGCAATTAAATAGTGGCAGTAAACCAACCCAGTTACAAATTAACAATCCTACTGAAAGGAATAATCACTCAAGACTGGGACAACAAACAATTAATTAAGCATAGTTACAATGTACGTTACCACCTGGCAGTAAATTTTCAACAAGTATTGTAAGACAACACGAGAAACAACTTCAAATTTACTTATCTAATCAAATTAGGAACAACGTATTCCTAATGAAGCACTCGTACATACCAAACAAAACAACTTTGCTTAAATCGTATTATACTATACTAATTAACCGGTAATAGCAATTAAATAGTGGCAGTAAACCAACCCAGTTACAAACTAGCAATCCTGCTGAAAGGAATAATCACTCAAGACTGGGACAACAAACAATTAATTAAGCATAGTTACAATGTACGTTACCACCTGGCAGTAAATTTTCAACAAGTATTGTAAGACAACACGAGAAACAACTTCAAATTTACTTATCTAATCAAATTAGGAACAACATATTCCTAATGAAGCACTCGTACATACCAAACAAAACAACTTTGCTTAAATCGTATTATATATTCTAACCCAATTCTGATCACTTTTTATCGAACAAAATTAATGCACCATAACTAGGATAAACTAAATGAGTTGGCATGTGCTATACCCCACCAACCAAGGCATAGTCATCAACAACAACAATAATAATGACTTATTAATAAATGCAAAACATTAACAGCATATAACCCACTCAGTACAGTTCTTACATACAGTTTGACAGTTCACCAATCGGTAGCGATCTCAATGAACGGTGGAAGGAGAAACGCAGCACTAGTTTCCAATGCTTTGTCAACGATCTTGTAACAACAGCTAACAGCAATCAAACACCATAATTGAGTCTGTAGCACGTCCAAATACAAACAAACCGAGATCCGGCCCGAAGGACCAAATGTTGACGCACATAGGTTGCCACACTTCCTTTGGCTACGATTACGCACCGCCGTTCTCCGGTTACAACTTAGTGGACTGTAATTTTTATGAAAAACAAACAAGAACGCAAACGGTAATGAATCGTTCTTTATTACACGCTACACGACTCCGCTTTACAATCAATCACACCGTCACACACGCTACTAAGTCCAACAGCAAACTGCAGCACACTGCTAGTCCGTTGTCTCTACCAACAAATATTGTTCTCGGAATCCCGCAGATGGCTCTCCACTCGGCGTCGGCGACATCCCTCGGTGCAAATAGTCAACATGTCTGAACATACATCCTACAACTATTCCTTTTTGTTTCATGGAAAAATTGATTGATTCTTCAAACGGAATACAGAGAAACATATAATATATGTAGTTCCAAATTTGACCTCAGTCGTATAGTCGAGGTTTGACCGGTCGAAAGTCGAGTTGGGAGTATAATGTATAATGGTCGAATTCTCGAATGTCGAACGGTCGAATCTCGGGCGTCGCCTGTATTCTTCAAAATCTTATTCAAAACTAGCAGTTTTAATCTATAATCATAAACCAACTTAAACAGTTATTTAGGCATTTAAAACCATGTCAAATTAAAATTAAAGATGAATTGTACAATTATCCACTAGTGCACAACATCCTATTAAATATTTTAAATATTATTATGAGAAACATACCTTTTAAAAGGGTTTATAGTAATTTCTGTCTTAATAATACATTCATAAAATTTGATTCATTGGTTGATCAAAATATTTTAAAATTTCTGGAGATTAAATATTTGTATAGTATACCTCACAAATCTGGCATTAAAAAACCCTCTCTATATGAAAACCAGCTATTTTTAAAGTGCAGCCCAAAGCTGTGACTTAAATGGTCGTAAGCATCGTTTGTTTTAAAAATAATTATTTACCTTATGTCTTTGCCATCTGAAACAACCAACCTGTCACCTCACTCTCATCTCCAATATCTCCTATACTTGTCAGTTTATAAATTAATAGCAATATGTTTAGTAAATGATAAATATAACCCATCCTTTATTTGTTATCCTATCAATTCAATTTCCTTATTCAGCATTGTTCAATTTAAACTCTATTGAGTTTTTTACCCAGGAAATTGTTCCCAAGCTTTCAGAAAATTTACAAAAGCGCTAAACTTCTAGTCCTAAAATGCCAGATTGGAGAGGTTATACTGTATACTAGGTTGTACCAAAACATATTGCCCTGCTCTTAACTATGCTAATTTGTGACATCATTTTAAAGATATATATCATGAATTTGAATTGCTTCAGGCTGCTTTATGTGCCAGCGCTTTGGTGTCTTGCTTTTAATATTAATTTATTTTCAAAATATCTTTGCATTTTGTATACTGTTTAATCATAATAATATAATACAACTGTGCAAATATGGATACAACTTGCCTTTATAGGTCATCATTGTATTTATGTAATTATTTCAAGCAAAAATATTTCATGTATTTGAATTTGGAAGTTTATGTAAAATTATTTCAAGCCAAAATATTTCATGTATTTGAATTTGGAAGTATCGTGTTCTCTGCCTGTTCATAATTCTATGAAATTTAAATTCAACTGAAACGCCTGAAAGCCGATTATACAACAAAAGCTTCAAATTTTACTGCTTTTCTTGGTATTAAATAATTATGAGAGGGTAGCATATTATCTAGTTAATTCCTGTATGTATTAAGTTGTTGAGCAGTTGCTTACTTAACCATTTAAAACTTCATAAATTACCTATATTATCAACTGGGTTCAATTCATTACATTTATTTTTTAAAGAAAGGGTAGACAGTTTATCTGTATCTAGAGAAAGTTTAATTCGTAGATGAAAATAGTAAAAAAAACCATACTTCTTGAATTGAATTCCATATTAATTCTTATAACTCAAAACTTGGTTTTCTGTCTAAATTATCACAGTCATTTACCGTATATCACAACATATAAGTCAGCCTCTACTTTTCGGCTTGAAAATACATGATTAGGCATATATTCGCTGTATAAGTCGACCCCCATTGTTTCACTTAAAAATACTTCCCATGAAATTTTTTTCAGACAAAATCAAGGTTCTGTACAATTCAAGTTTTAACAAAACACGAAAATAAACCAATAAAAATATGTAAATATTGTTTATAGTCCATGCTATTCTTATTGAACCTTCCATGTGATGTGTTTTAATTTCATCCAATAAGATACTGTTATTCTTGAAGAGCTTGACCCATTAAATAAAGTTTCCTATAATTTGATTGTCAGCTGTTAATGATACTATCGAGCCTTATTATACCTTGTGATCGTGATCGATCTCTACAATAGTGAAATTCAATAAAATATCGTGTATTTTGGCAGCCGTAAGGATGTTTCTGATAATTGCATTTTCTCCGTTTCAAAATTGAAAATGTTATTTTTGAATCGAGATTTTTTGGGGCATTTTACGAATTTCTCCACCGTGTGTGGGGCGAGAATGAGAAACCATTATCTAGTCATTCAAAAAATGTGGAATATCGAATTCCATGGATGGGAGGAAGATAGTTTCATGTTTGAAGATGATAATGAACTCGAATCTTTAAATTTTGATCCAGAGTGGGATCCTTACAAAGTAATAAAAACAAAAAATTGTGATTTGAATTTTTTACTGTAATTTTCTGTATATAATATGAATTTTTCACGAAAAATTGACGAAAATTGATGGTGCATATTATACTTGGTAACAAATGCATACAACTTTTTCCAGTCAGTAAATAATTGATATTTTTGGACACATTTTCAATAATAAATCGTACTTGTCATTGCGTTACAAAAGCATTGCTTTAAAATATTAATTAACCAAAAATAATAATAATTTAATTATTTCTAGCCATCGTCATTATTAAATCATGAATTCTTTATCACTCTCCTCAAATAGTTCGTCGGCAATCTTGTGTTCTCTATCATCACCTGCATAAATGACGTCGCCGCGAACATCATCTTCATCCTCGCTAATCACCTTGGTGAAACCATCATTTTATATACTGTCTTCAGAACCATCTGCGATGTTTATGAGGCAACACTTTTAAAGGCCACATTTACATTGTAAACTCTCTCACACATATCTTGCTTGTCGGCAAGGAAGAACTGCTAATAACCAAGTGAAAAATTAGTGATCCTTTTACAAAAATGAGGTGCGTATTATACATGATGATAAGACAATTTTCACATTTCACTCGTGAATACATGGGTGTGTATTATAATCAGAAAATTACTGCATTAAAATTAATTATTAAAAATCTTCTAAAATAATTGTCATAAAATGTAAACACTGGAGGCTGATTCAAAATGGTGATCACCTACACCGAAAGATGAAGTGTCTTCGAAAATAGCTATTTTATTCATCTGTAATTTAAGGTTCACATTTTTATGTTCGGCGTATAAGTCGTCTTTAATTTTTAGAAATATTTTTAAGCTTCAAAGGTTGACTTATACACTGTGATATATGGTACATTTCCTCTGCCTATATTCTGCTTTTTTTGCTGAGGTGTAGCGGAAATGTATATCATTATTTTATGGTAACTGTCAGGTTTTATTTTGTTTTTATTTTTCATAAAATTTCAAAAAGAGAATACATAAAACAGTTTGATTAAATAATTCAGACAGAGAACTTGATACCAAATGTGTAAATTAATTTTTAGAGGTCTAAATGAAGGGTAAATGGAGATTGAGAAACTAATTGAATCTGTAAAGTTGAATGAAACAGCTATTTTATTTAAGACAGGACTGCAGATCCACAATAATATGGTGTATGGAGAAGGTCTCAATTAGAAGTGCTAAAATTTTGCCTTAGAAATTTGGGAATGATATAGATATTAAAGCAGATTCTTTTCAAATTATCATGCATCATATCAAAAACAATTTGATTCATTTGGTGTATTCACCTTTTGTATTGGTACATTAAGGATCATTGAGACTAGTTCAGAACCAGTGACTTTTTTCTTTCATCATTATTAGTTAAATATTAGTCTTGAAACTGAATTCAGTTTTTTTTTCCAAATGTCAAAGTTAAATCAACTTTTACTATTGTTGAGACCATGGAGAGAATTTCCTCAAATACAGTTTAATTACACCAATAATATAATGTGGTTATAATTTTATTTTTAGATGTTCATAAGCATTAACCTCCTATATATTAAAATACTGACACTTTTGTTATCTTTTTCATTATTCATTTGTATAAAGCCACATATTAAATTAGAGCACGCTGCTAAATATCTAATGTGTGAGGCTGATTATTTTCTAACCTGCTTTAATAGTTATTTAATTAGCTGCACAGCTTTGAATGAAGTCATATTACTAGCAGTTCCTAAAATCAGCTATAGATAGTTGAATTTTATGGGAATATGTCATACTAATTTATCTATTTCTTGCTATTCAATATATAATGATTATTTATTTGTTGGTTTTTATTCCATAAGTAGACAGTATATTTAAATAATTCAACAACTCATCAAAGTTTCATCCTTTGCAATTAGGAAGTCAATTACATATTCCCAAACTATGGTCTTTCAACCAGGTTTTATTAACTACGGGAAAAACTTCACCACTTTCATATGTGCAGATGAAGGATTCATAATTTTTTCCATAGAATTTTCATGGAGCTCCTTCATATCTTGATAATTATACTATCCCACATCTTCACATAGACTTTATGCCATCCTCTTATATCTTCTCAAATTCCAAGGCAGAGAGAGGCAGGATCAGTAACCTGCATGCTGGGCATGCATTAATGACATTACTTACGTATGCAGTAGCCGTTGAATTTATAATGTAATGCCTTAGCACAGGTTCCAGTAAACTTGCACAAAATTAACATTTCATCTTTTTACTGTTAAATATCTAAATAATGAATCAGTTTGGCTAGTGAATAGATTAGGTAGGTTAAATTACATAATGTTTTATGTTAATTTTTCTTTACTAACTGATAATTATCAAGTCAGTTACATCTGCATCATCTTTGTAAATGATATACTTATTTTAGGATTCACATTAAATATATTGTTAGAAGTTTAACCCTCTATGTCCCCCTGTAACTTCAATTTCGTATATTACTTTTCATTGATTAATTTTTGTCAACCACTAAAACTGAAGAAAGAGTATTGTAACCATAATTACTTTAAATTTTAATATTTTACTTAAAAATATTATTTTAAACCATTTAAGAGCAGATTTTGCTTTCCTCAGAAAAGAATTATTTGGGCCATTGTGTGTTCAGTGAATCTTGCATATCATGGAACGATTAATTTTAGTTGTAATTCGTGCACAGTGTCATTCATATATCCACATTAAAAGTCCTTCAGTTGAAGGATGGTTTTTGTATTCCAGTTAATTAATTATTATTAATAAACATCGAAACCAGTTACTTTGTGTAGGGATTAATCCTTTTAATTCTTCAAGTCCGCATTTCATTTCGACATGAGAAAGACAGAATGTTGAATGTGAAGGAATTTCTGACAGACTAGTCGATTGGGACCGTATTGCTTCTGGATTCATGTCGGAGCGCGTACGTCCTTCCTCCGTCTGGATTAATTAAAGAAGGTGCGAAAATTTAATTCAATCGACGAAGCAATAATCCCTTTCGGAACGATCGGAAAACGAGAGCTGGAACATCTTTTTTGCAGATGGGAAAAAGTCTTTCCTCAAATGACGTAATTATTTTTGTAATTCTCGCGTCCAACTCTGCGCCGCTTGTCACGATCCGCTAATTATCTAATTTTAATCCGATTGCACCGCCGCGTTAAATCCCGCGACGAGAAAAAAGGAGAGAGGGAAAGAGAAAAAGGATTAGCGAGCTAAAATCCGATTATAAGAGGCCCTCCTCTTTCTTCTTCTTCTTTACCTCGAGAAACACTTCTCTCTCGAAAAAGAAGAAGAAGAAGAAAATCCCCCATTTATTTTTTTGTGAGATGGAAACCGAATCCTTCGTCCTTTCTTCCCCCAATCGAACGGATTAAAACAATTGAAAGTGCGTTAATCTGGCCCTGAAAGATATCTGTTGGCGTGGGGAAAGGGGGAAAAAAGAATTCGAGAGCTGTTAGGTTTTTTTTTATTGGCGCCGGTTAAATTTTGAAGGATATTGCCCGGGGGAGAAGGGAGTGGGGGTGGGAGGGCTTCTCACTCCCTCTCTCGTTTTGCATACTCTTCGCCGAGGAGAAATAACAGGCGCTAAAGTGGGTGTAGAGAGAAAGAGGAAGAGGGAGGGAGGAGGAGGTGGGGAGAAATCCTTGGAAGAAAGTTGGGAGGTAAAGAGAGTCGCGCGGTTTTAAGGGTATTTGAAGCGTGCGAGAGAATAAGATGGCTGTTATCGATCATTTCTTCGCCGAGAGAAAAATCTGGCGAAAGAAAAGAGAGGAAAATTATTTACCCCGGGTGAAAACTGAAGATTAAAAACGTAAGAGGGGCGATGTTTCTTCTTTCTTTTTTTTTAAGTGGAAGTCTTGATAAAGAGGGACTGAGTGAGAGAGAGAGAGAGAGTGATCGAAATAAAATGAACGTCGGGAGATCTTGGAAGGAGGGGAAAGAGGTCCGAAGAAAGATTTAGGCCGAAGTTGACTGTGGGTGTTATTGAAAATTATGGAAGAGGAGGGTGGTGTTGAGAGGGAGTGAAGTGGTCGGGTGTGCTGAGTGAACGATGGAAGGAGAGAAAGAGAGAGAGAGAGAGGAAAGGGGGAGAGAGAAACAAAGAGAGAAGGGAGAGAGAGAGAGAGAATGAGGTGTCGAGTTAATAAGTCTCATTCTGCCTCTACGATATTCGCTTTCTGAAAGGCTTACTTCGTCATGCATCGATGAAGGGTTATACGGTATGACCTGACGACCCCCTTTTTTTTCCTCCCTCTCGACGTCTCGGGCTTGATGCATGGTCTGAGAGAGAGTTGGAAGGATGGAAAAAAAATCGTGGAGTTAATGGCGGAATTCTGTCCTTAAAGGTTGGTATCCCGCTATCGGTTTCACGCTACGGGAGAAATTGATGGGAACTGCGCTGACACCCCGAAGAAAATTCCATCTTCGCGTCTTATATGATAAAAAAATTAGCGGGGAAATATTTCTGTTTTATTTCCGCTTCGGATCCGCGACTTGTTATCGACTTTTTTTTATGAAGAAATGCGGATATTTTCCCGAATAAATTACTTCGTAGTTTGTTTACTTCGTAAAACACGGGGGATCCAAGCTTGAAACTTTCTCCCCCGAGGGAATACGCCGATTTATTGAATATTCATAACTCCCATAACCCTTTGTTCGAAGCATGTTATGCTTTAATTATCACATACTCATTATAAATGCGTAGTTTTTATGTTTCGAGTTGATAATTCCCGGCATCTCCTTCTCCTTTAAAGTTAATTTTTCGCTACTGGATTTAAATTTGCTGGAAGGGTGTTCGTTATTTTTCTCGTCGGAATCGCGCAAAATTAATGATGACGAATCATAAATCAAAGCGTTCCCCATCGTAGCCGTTGTTGAAATAATCGATGAATGCTCTGTAGGATATCAAATCAGTGTCCGATTCAATTCGAATAAAAAATGAAACGTTTCCACATTCTAGCGTATTGAAAAAAATTAATCACATTGTAAATTCTGGAAAATAAGGATTATTTCTGTTTAGTCGTTCAGTAAGAAATAGATACAATCCCGATTTCCCGCTGTTTTCCGCCTAAAGGATCAAACGCTGCGTATTTTAAGATAAGTGCTGCGTTCGTTCACGATCCCATTATAATGCATCACTTGTACATTGACCTCAGTTTCCTTCCTTCAGCTTGCACTCCGCTCGGAAAAAACGAGCTTTAAGTTACTTTTTCGTCTGCCCGTCTGACGCTGCCTTAAAAGAAACTTTCGCGAAACTTATACGGCATATTTTCATAATGAGCGAAGAATTTATTAACTTCCAGATTCGTAAACAAAAGAAAACTCTCGCCTACGTAATGTCTGTCGGAAATATGTAGAGCTCATTTTGCAGTGTGGCAAGAAAAAAATCACCGTTCTAGTAACTTATGATTTAACATCCTTTCATTTTTATTTCCTACTGTTCTATTATTTATAACTTTTCCGTATGATGTTAGTTCCCTATCATTTTCTACTGGCGTTCAGGAAAAGTCCAGAAATATATCTTTGTGCCTTCGACAGCATAATATATTTTTAAATGTTTTGCTTTGTAATATTATACTCATCATGCTTAGCATAACTGACGTAGCGTAAGAAAATTTGCATATAATTTTCTAGAAGGACTCATTAAAATTCATTCGACGGTCAATTATCAAACTTGACAAACAAAACTTTTACCAGCCAGCTCTTTATTCAAAATTGTATGCATCCCTAGCAATGAACTCTTAAAATAGTGAAGTGAATGACTGAAGAGCATCTGAAATTATCAAAGGGAATGTTTTGTGGAAAATTATTTTCATCTGAAAATAACACACAGTTCCTAATCTCTTTGTCTCAAATATTTTGAAAGCTTAAAAGGCATGATTAAAATAACACATCTTAATTTTAGATTTCCTTCTACCGAATAACGACTCTTTGGTAAGAATTTAAATGGATATGAACAGTTACTACGCTGAATAGTTCGATTAGATTAAGTCACATTATTCTCCGTGGATGAAGCTTTATATTGCTAGCTGAGGGAAAATATTTTAGGATTTAAGAGAAAATGGCTTAATTCTATATCAAGATAGAGTAATTGACATAAATAAACTGCACCGTTTTTTATTCTCCACGATTATTCACGCATCTTTTTAAAACAGTTTTAATATTCCGTTGCGAAATTGAGTATTACATTTTTTCTCTGTTTTTACGTTGCATAAATCTTTCCATCGCCTGATTTCGAATTTCTGCCAGAATACATGAACGGATATTGATTCCGAGTAGCCGTAAATTTACTTGAACGCTCTTCTTTAAGGGATATAATAACGGAAAGAGATAGAGAGATGGTGAGAGAGCGTGAAGCAAATTATTCAGAATCCCCCAACCACACACAACGAGATTTCAGTATCCCGCAACTCTTCTTCTTTAATTTACGCTTCTGTAAGTCTCACGCGTCGCTTGTTGCCGTCATTAAGCCTCATTAAAGTAATAAGTTCACCAAAGTATAAATAGACCTGACACTTTGCTAATTGCTAGCGCGATTTCTTTTTCCGTGTTGGAAAAATTAACGACCTACGCTTGAAGGCAGCGATGCGAAATTCGGATAGAACTTCATCAAATTTACTCGTTTCTCCTACGTGAATTGTACAAATGTGTCCTAGTAAAATGTGACGATTTTGCGTGTTGTCCGAATTTAACTTGATTGATTTACAAAGAGAATACGTCCACCGAAGTCTAAGTTTGTGTTGATTTAATGGCCTAGGCCAAAGGTCGGCAACTTCTTTAACAAGAAGAGATACATCTTTCAAATTCTGTAGAAAAAATAACTCATCGTCAAAAGAGTCGCAGTAAAGTTGAATACGAATTTTTCAAAACGTACACTCATACTATATAATAACACTTAGTTGCAAAAAAAAACTCACAGAAACATATGAAGCTGTGTGATATTTGCAAATATTTCATGCATCTCAATTCCACTTATTCCATGCGTTTAAGTTGGCACATCCAACTTCTAGTCTCCATCTTCATTTTGTTTGAAGGACACATGGTTATGCCTGTCGAACACAGTGAACGGAAATAAATCTTTTCTTATAAGTTCATTTTCGGTCGTTTCTGTTAGGAGAGAATATTTCGTTCCAATATATTTATTAGGAAGGAAAGGTTTATTTATCCTCAGGTTACCCGTCTCTGGCCTAAACTGATCTGTAATGATTCGCAATACGTAAAGGTTTGAGAATATAATTAAAGTAGAGTGTTTTCCGAAGAAAGTGCTCCCGCCGCGAAATCATGGGAATGAGAATTTGTTCATTAAGTCCGATTCTAGGAGTAAATACCATCAACATAGGAAACCTTGCCCTTAATTTCCTCCATCTTCCATCCCCTCCTCTTCCTTCTCCACGCCCTCCAGTTTCCTCCCCTCCTTCATCCCTCCCACTTCTTATTTTCCCCTCATGCCTCTTCTCTCACTCTCTCCTCTTCCTCACTCACCATCTTCCTTCCTCTCTCTCTCTCAATTTCATTACCTCATTCTCTTTCTCTCTATACCTCTCGAGGTTAGGCCCGTGTTGGCCAAACCTCTCCAATAAAGGGTCAAATCAAACAATCAGTCAATCTCCTTTACTCCAAATCTTCCAGTTTTCTTCTCCCCCTCTTTCCCTACACCTTCCTTCTGATTTCCCTCTCTCCCTCCTTCTCTTTCTCTTTCTCTCTCTCTCTCTCTCTCTCTCTCTCTCTCTCTCTCTCTCTCTCTCTCTCTCTCTCTCTCTCTCTCTCTCTCTCTCTCTCTCTCTCTCTCTCTCTCTCTCTCTCTCTCTCTCTCTCTCTCTCTCTCTCTCTCTCTCCCTCCCCCCTCTTTCGCATCGCCCCCTCTATTTCAACCCAGGCATCCTTTCCCTATCCAATTTTCTATTCTCGGCCCGCGTTGTATAGAATGGTGGGATTTTCTAAAAGCGAAAGGACAACGTCAGATTGAAGGCTGAATCGCTTAGTCAAGAAAGGTTCAAGAGGCTAGGTATCAGAATAAATCGGGTTAGCTGTATTGCAAGAAGCTTCTCAAATGTGATATCTATTGGGATATCCTTCAGGTTCAAGTTTTTTTGTGTGCGTTTCGATGCATCGCTTAAATCGAATTAGTTGGGAGGAGATGGAAATAAATCGGTTTCTTTCGTAACATAAATTTAACACGTGAGGTTATGGAGGGGGAGAGAACAAGTATTAAAGAAAATCGTTGAAATCGTTTAATCAGATTGAAATGCTCCACATTATCGTTTACTCTAATGAAGAACACTGCAAGAAATTTTATTGAATAACGATTAATGATAACCTCTATTAGTTTTATAGAATTGTCATTAAATGATGTTCAGGAATGTTAAAAATGCTTTAATATGTAAAACGTCATAGATAATCATGTCTGCTATTTTTTATTTATATCTTTTACACCAGTTCATAAATAATTTAAGTAGTATAATTTTTTGAGTCAGTTATATTTTAGAAATGATTTTAAGTAATCTATAACATCAATCGTTCTCAGTACAGAAAGTTTAGGTCGAAATCAAATCAATTTTTGGTTGACAAAACGTTAACAACCTTCCGCATGAGTAACCTTATCATCTCATTAGACTTAATAGAAAAGTCATAAGGGTCTCGATGAATTCGTTTTCTTTGATTTTGCGTTACCTGTTAAGCGATTCGAGAATCCATTTACCTAATTTTCATTACGCTTATCGATCTTTCACGTCTGGTCCTACAAAAGAGGGATGGAAGTTTCCTCATTTGTAAGCGATTCAAAAGGTGAGCCATAACATTAAAGAAGGTGAAGCTTCAGTTATTTTATTCATTCGACGCGAATGGAAGACACGAGGGAGAATGTATGTATTCATATTTTTTTAGTTTCCTTTTCGTTCCATTGTTCTTTTCGAATAATTAAAGAGGAGGACTTTTGATTTTCGTCGTAAATCTTTTCATCTCACGATAATTAAACCGTGTTTTTATTTGATCTCGGGATAATTAAAGCGAGTTATTTATGGTTCTTTTCACTACTATATGTTTACAAAAGTTTCCGGGTGAAAATTTCCAAAGCTCTCTCTCTCTCCCCCCCCCCCCCCTCTCTCGCGGTTCCGGATGAGAAAAAGGTGTCGCTTAAAGAAGAAAAAATTCTCTAGCAGTAAACACATGTGTTTGGGAAATTAAGTGAACGAAACATTTCCGTCGCCGTCGGTGGAAGAGGTCTACTTACGGATGCTCTTTGCGATTTCTTGGAGATCATCACCGGTGAACGCGACGTGAAAGGGCTGCGGATAAGATGAAACGCAGAGAATCCCCTATGTCTTCCGTAATGGATTTGATGTTTCATAAATACCCATGTACCGCGTGTTGAATTCACGTTCGAATCAATTTATATTTCAGTATGTTCGAAACTACGAACAAAGTCGCGGATTTTTTTCCGACGTTAAAGGGTATTTTTGGGCTGGGTTTGGGAGAAAACGAATTTTGTACGTTATAAATTTTTGTTCGAAAAAGAACGTCGAAAGAAGTTTCCATTGAGTATCGGGTTTCGAATTCGGTTAAAGTTAGGGATTATTCAGATTGTCGATAAGTTTTATAAGGTAAAAATAGAACAGTTCATCTTTGTTCATTTCCGATCGGTTCCAAAATTTCCGAGAATTTATATTGAGCAACGTATTACCGAATTTCGTGTCGTGGAAGAATTTATTTAAATTCCATTCGAGAATTTCAGTGAGGCTATGATTTTTTTAGATTGTGCAACCTACTCATTCTCTCTACGTCAGGTGTTGTTACGATTTTTATGTTGATTTTATTGCGCTGTCAAATGATTCGGGAGTATTTTTTATTTTTATTGCGAGACAAGTAAAGGAACTTAACGATCTGTCGTATTGTATAGCTCGGTTATGTTTGGGACATCGTTATACTCGTATTCGAATGATTTTCGTAAAATAATGACCGGTTGTATGCGTGGCACGAATCGCGTATGTCATGATGGCGACGACGATGTGTTTTGAAAGTGAAAGGCTTCATTTGTTTTCGGGCAAGTCTCGCAAGAAATAAGAAATGGATAGTCTCAAGCCGGTGGCCCATTTGAACGCATCAATCATTTTGATTGATTATCTAGTTTACGTAAAGTAGATATATAGTTCTTATTTTCGTCATGCTGAGGTGAGACCAGCGCCACCTGCCTCTAAGGGAGCTTTGTGCCTCCTATTCTCCCGATAAATTTCGGGAGAAGGACTCGTAAGGACTTGGGTGAAACAATGGTGATAAAGAAATAATAATAATAAATTCAGGAACGTTACCGATGCGTAAGATACACCAGATTAGTGGCAATGAACGAATTATTAAAAGTTTGTAGTTTTTGAGAAGTTTCATTTACATCCATCATTTTTTAAAACCTGTGTATGCCTCGTTACAATAAACCGTGATATAGTGGCGAAAAACTTATAAAATGAAAATATCATCAAATATAGAGTGGAATTACGCCTTCATGTTCAAAAAGTAATATTTTCGCGGCGGGTAACTAATAAAATTCGCTTTAAATTACCAACTCTGAGGAAAGTTTTTTTTTTAATTGAGCACGATTCGTCTCATTTCTATGACATTTTTTCGACCAATCGCGTTTAAAATTATCGTTCAAGTTTTTTTCCTCTTCTGCTCGAAGGAGCGCATATAAGTATTCGCATTGATATCGCATTTGCCAAATTTGCCGAGAAGATGCAACACGCATGGCTAGATGTCCGTTAACGAAAGATTCGTTCCGACGAAATTCCGTCAGTGTGAAATTTCTAGGCAGGTGACTGCTTACATCCGAGAAGAGTTTTCGCCATTGAAACGATACGGACGTTTATTTTTCAGCTATCCATTCAATGCAGCACGCGAATACAACAGCGCGCGCTCTCTCTCACTCTCTCAGGCCGTATTAGGATCCGTCCTTCATTTCGACGGGTTCCTCTTTTGCGCCAAATTGGGATCGAAATTTTCATCCCATTTGACGTTTTACTCCCGCTCAGCTGCGGTTTTTTCAATCTCCTTTTCATCGGCGTAAAAATCAAGTGACAAGTGATCTCGCGAGGCGATCTATCGCGGATCCACTGCGGAATTCCATTCTTCGCTTTTTTTATTTTTGTCTCGCGTTATTTATTTATTTTTTTAATTTATCCGTTTAATCGTAAATATTTTTCCTCCGCGACGGTGCGGCTCAAAATATTGTTGGCGTCTTGAATGTATCCTTGCTCAAAGCTTTGACGTACGCCTTGCGTCGCAGTTGACAGGGAAAAAAAACAGCATCGAGAGGGAGTCACGCGGGAGGTGTGTATTTTTTGCGAGGGTATACGACGGTGGAAGGCAAAAGGTCGAAGGTTACGCGAGATGAATAGAAGTTCACATCCACCTTCCTTCTTCCTCCCTCTCCCCCCCCCCCCCTCCTCATACCTCCGTCTCAACTCCTCTCGACTGCCTCCCCAGAATCTTTCTTGCTCCCAACACTTTGCTCTCTCTCTCTCACTCCTTCCTCCCTTCTCTCTCCATCTTCTCTCCCTCCACAACCGATTCACTCCGTTGCTCTTAACCTCCTCTCTCTCTCCCTCCCCACTCTCCATCATTCATTGTCCCCCGCCATCAACTCCCTTATCGAGCTCCCTCTCCAAGGTTTCCATTCTCCATCCCTCATAAGGAACTTCACCGTACCCTCTCCCTCACTCTTTCTCCGATCCCTTCCGATTCCACGCGAATACATCCAACGTATTCCAAACCCCATCAGAATCCTTTGCTAAGCTCGCTTAATGGTCCCTAATATCGTTCTTTGTTACGACGCATTGAGGTTTTCCACTCCGAAGATTTTCAATTCGTCTCGTCGGTTATTTAAAAAAATATATATTTGAATGTTCCCGGTCCCGTTTGACTGCTTTCCAATAGATTCGTCTAAAAGAAAACAACACCCGAAAAAATTGATGTTTATTTTGGCCTATTAACTTTTATTTTATTTTAAATTTATTTACGGGCGGAGCCCACTTTCCATGTTTTACAGTATCAAAAATATGACATTATTACATAGTAAAGATAACAAATACATATAAAATAGAATAAGTCATAGAGCACAGAATAACAGATTAAAACTTGCAATATTACATAGTAAAGGAAAACATATACACATGAAATAGAATAAGATAAGTCATAGTACTCAGAGTAATCAGATTACATTTTGCAATATTACATATTAAAAATATGTAATATCGCAGTTCCAAGTCTAAAACTCTATCCTCAATAAATTTCGAACAAACATCTGTCTATCTGAAGAAATCTCTAAATTTTATCCCTTTAAAAAAGAAAACTTATCTAATTCCTTGGGTGACATAAATCACCCGCTGACTTCCAGATTTTTTTGTTCATCATCATCCGTCCCCACATTCAACCGCGCAAAAGTGGAGGGCTTCAAATTTTATCTGCAAGAAGCCTGTCGAAAATTTCGGCAATTAATTTCAGAATTCGTCCGTAAAAATATCCATTGAAGTTTAGATGGAGTGGGTCGTGGTATGTTGGACGGGAGTTAGGACGGAATATTTTACTTATGGGAAAAGTTCTTTTCTATAGAGGAGATGGATGGTAGAAAGGGTTTGAGAGGGTCTCTAGACCTCCCTTCCTTCCTCTCTTTCTCACCCTATCATCGTCTTTCTAGTTTTCATATTTTCATTCGCTTCATCTATCTTCCATTCTTTACATATTCCCATATATATATTATCCTTTGTTATTATAAATACCTCTATTCTCGCTTCATTTTCCTTTGGCTCTTAATTCCCTTTCTCCACCTCTCTTCGCCTAACTCTCTCCCTCTCAACCCCTCTTCCTTTCACTTTCTCTCCCAGCCTCTTTTCCTCTCATAACCTCTCCCTTTCCTTCTCTCTCTCCCCCTTCTTCCTTTCCCTGCCACTCCCAGTCTCCCTCCTACTCTTCCTTTCCCTCTCTGATTTCATCTAGGTAATCTTTAAATCATCCTCCCATCTTCCCTTCTCTCTCTCTCTTTCACTTCGTATTTCTTCACATTTACCTTCCTTTCTCTCCCTTCACCAAACCCCTTGAGTACTTTTCCCGCTCCTTTCCTTCTCACTCCCCTCCTCCATTCTTTACCCTTGCCTTCCCTGTCTCATAAAATATTGATACCCTGTTTCCAATAATTCTCACTTTGGATTCTCGGCAAAAAAAAAGTAAAGATGTTGGCTTTTATGGGCAAACAGATATTTATTTTATCTTCTCCATTCAACATTGCTGTAATTTATTGACAGACGCAAGGTCTAAAGGATTTATTTGCTTTTGATCATAGACATGGTTTTTTTTTTATCAGCTTCTCCGAAAAATTTCTCCCGGTACACTTTCTATTCTATTCTTTCTGTTTTATATGAAAATGACGTTATAAGTCTTTTATATATAGTGTTAAGCCAGGCTCTTGGGTCTTCATAGATTCGAAGGTGGGCGAATTTCCTTTGAGGACGGGAAATCAGTTAACTCAAGCGTCTTATAGCTTATTGAGCTACCCAGTTCGTCTATCCATGTTTGAAAGGCGACGGTAACTGATTCATTGCGACTTTTACTGCGTAAATCTTGTAAATCTACCCTCGGATGTTAGGATAAGATTATTTCCAGGTATGGCCGAAAAAAATATATGAAAAGTTTCGGATAACTTTTCTTTTAATTCGTTCGAAAAGAATATGAGATCTATTACAGCAGGATCTTCGTAGTCTAATCGGAAGCCATATGGAACATCAGGAAACTTTCGGATAAGAATTTTCGGTCTATTCATAGACCGATAGACTCTCTCTGCCTTTCGCCCTTGGTATCATTCATGAGTGGATCGTATCTAGGAAGGCTAAAAGCTTCCGTTCCGTTTCTCATTCATTGTTCACACGGTTAACTACCCCAATTAGAGTGGACGCTCGGAATGGAATGTGCTTCAAATCTTGACTTACGAAGCGTTTTTATTAGGGAGGACAAATTTGCGCGGCTCCGGGGAGAATTTACTGATCCGAGAGTACATTATGAAGGAGATAACGAACGACCTTTTCGTCGTGTCAGACTGAGTCCTTCGGGGAAAAAATCATCGAATGGACAAGTTTAACAGAAACGTGCTTTAAGGTCATCGAGGACAAGTGCAAAAGGATTTACGGAAGTTTTTTTCAAAAAATTAATTTTGTCATTTTCTTCGAGTCTCTGTACAGACTCGAAAAACTATAATTTTCAAGAAATGTTAGTTAAACCCAATGGCTATACTAATGTAAAAATAATAGAAGGTATTGATTATATTCTGGGGTTATCGTGCCCGAGGGCGCCATGAAACTCTTTTGTGCTATCTTTAATAGTTCCTATCTTACAGATAAATCAGGTTAAATAATCTGAACATAACTTGATGTTTCGTGCTTCACTGTCATTCCATTTTATTCCATTTCCAACTGGGTTAAGAAAATATTTGCGCCGAGTTTCAAACATAACAACGATGAATTTTCATCGAGTGTCGCATCAGATATACAAATATCTTTAAGAAAATTTACGTATAACTTCAAAATATTTGTTTGACAAAATAGTAAGAGACCACAAAGTATCTTATCTATAGTTCCGATACTACAGAACTCAAAGACAAAAAGTCGAATCTAATTTTAAATCACTACTTACTTATTTACTCAGAATGTTTTTCGTCGTGTTGTTTTCTGGTAACGGAGCAAATAGAAGTTTATATTAGCCATTTATACGCAGTACTAATAGTGTATAGCTGATATAAAGAACCTCCAAAAGGAGAAATTCGTGTATTCCCTTAACCCTTCCCCTCCGCGACCCATTCGTCTCTCTCTCTCCCTCTCACTGTTACTCCAAATGAGCACCGTCTTTTGTTTCCACGCTACAATTCCCGTCTCCCTTCCACTCCACTTGTCCTTCGCCTCAAGAGCTCCTCGCTCACTCCTTTTCTTTTTCTTTTTTGCTCCCTTTATAAACCTGAAACTAATCCTAAGAGTCGCCTTTTGTGATGTGGCCTCGATGACGTCGAGCCGGGTAGCAGCATACCGAGCGAAGGAAAAGGGCCGAATACGGCTTCGTTAGAATGCAAGATACACTCCGTACCGAGGTTTCGGCAATGGCCTAAACTTTGGGTGTGGTGGAGGTGGCGCGCTTTGAATTTTTATGAGGCCCCTTGGTTCGACCATGTTTGACCCACTGAAACCCCCACTTCATGCCCCAGACACGAGTCCTGTGACTTGTGAACCCTACCCTGCCTCCCTCTTTCTTTTCAACGTTCCCTTATTCCTATCCTCTTTTATTCCTTTCTCCCTTTCCACGTCAATACAGAGTTTTCGCATCACCCTGAGTGCTTAAGAAAAGGAAGAGCTTTAAGATTTCTGAAAATATATATATACTTAGCCGATCGCTTGAGTGTTCTTCGCCGCATTGTTACGTTATTATTTTATAGTGATTTTTTTGGATTGAGGGGGGGGGGGGGGGGGGGGGGGCGTAATACTCGCTTCTCTCTTTTTTCTTTTTGTTTGGCGCGTGAAAGTGAAAAAAGCGCTAAAAATCAAGCGCCTGTGCCATCTTTCCGCCTTCGACTGAATTACGAGCTTACCATCTTCCTTTTCGTCTTTCATCTAGTCTTGTATATGAAGGGAATGTGTTGTCTGTAAATATATGCATGTTGTGTCTCGATATCGGTAGAGTTAGTAGTAGTCGCTTATATAATGAGCTTAACCGAATAGGCAGTTTTAGTGCACAAATGGGTTTGGAATTGTTACCTCTAAAGTTGAAAGATGCTGCTTAAAATGTATTAGTCTCAAGATGTGATTCTGTGTCCTCGTGAATATGTAGATGGCTTTTGTATAAAGCTCGATTTAGTCTTGTATGTGTTTCTAATCGTAAATTTCTTGCACTCAAATAAGACAGTGTATTATAATTTTAGCTGTTTTATTTATTAAAAAGTGACATTTTGGTAAATCTTTTAAAAATTGTGTTAGTAATGCTTATGATGGCAGTTATAGGCAATGATGATGATAGTTTTAGTGGTTGCTTTGACTTCAGTAGAAAAGTAAACATAAGCTATTCCAGAAATTGATTTAGATGTCTTTGAAAAATTGTCGTATATTAAATTCTTTAGGTGATTTCAAGTATAAAAAATTTTCCATAGTAATAATTTCAGTTGAACTGAAGAAAATAATTTAACCTATTTGGACTAATTTCTATTAAATTAATGTTTAATGAATAAAATCTTAATTAAATCTTAGTATACTTAAAATAACTTCATAAATTATATCAGAATGTGATGAGAATCAATATCTGTTTTATTAAAATCGTTAAAAATTTTCCTCATTCAATTTGATCAAAATTGAAGATGTAATATAATCTATTAAAATTTTAAAAGGCAAAAAGTAAAACCTGACTAATCTTATATTAAGCCACCTTTCAGGTTTCATAAATATTTATAAAATAATATACACACTACGGAGAAATAATTGATTTTTGTTAATCATAATAGAGAAACAAACTTTAATAACTGGAACCTTTCATATTCCAGTAAAATCGAGGCAAATTTTCTCTGCTTATTTATGGAGTTTATTAAAGTTTGCTTTGCTTTATTACAAATTCGCGTGTATCGTAAGAATGCCTTTAATTTAACTTTGTAAGTCACATAACGTTAACGATATTTCTTTTTAGTTTTTTTTTTTTTAATGTTTCCGAACATTTTGCAAGATGCAGCTTCGAGCAAATTTGCTTGTTTGCTTTCCCTCTCTTCCGTGACGTCATATCCGTTTATCTGCTCCCATCTCTTTGTGAGCATATATACGTATACATATATATATCATTATGTCTCCTCGTGTCGGCATCCCGAGTTTCTTTCCGTTATCCCCTCTCTCTATCTCTCCCTAACCTCCTCCTAGGAGCACTGGTATGTTCGAGAGGCAGGACAGCATCCGGTCCGAGTACGGAGGCGATGGGGTCGGAGGCGGAAGGGAAGGAGGCGGGAGGTACGGAATAGTCCAGCAGGCATCCATCGAGAGCGCTGACTCGAGGCTCTGCTACCTCACGTCGTCGGAGGTGAGTCTCTTTATGCATGCGGACATACACTCTCGTTTGTTTGTCTTTTGTTTTCCATCTCGCTCAATCGCGACGTCCCGACGCGTCGGGATGTTTTTTTTTAAAATCTTTTTCGAAAAGCGTGAAATGTTATGAGGGTTTTTCGCTTAACCCCAATGGTGAAGACTGTTTAAGGTCGGATAGGACATCGATGGTGAAGAAACCTTAGGAAACTTAGGAAAAATATAATAATGTTTTATATGAAATGCAATTGAAATTAATGTCGGCGAAGAGTTAGGATAATGTGTGATAATTGAAGAATTCAGTTGAAAGCGATATTGTGGCAATCAAGGATAGAATGGGGAATTTTTTCCTCTCTATCTGTAAATATTATGCAGTTTCTAATTCTTTTCGCAGCAACACGATGGAACATTTTTATGGACTTCCAGTCTATCTTGAAAGTTCAATTTAATCTTCATTACATTGTTACAGTTCATAAAATTACGCATTTTGTCTCTTTTAGGGAAAAATTTTCAACTCGGATGTATTATCGTTGATTAGAAGGTGAATATGCCCACATTAACGATTCTCGGAATAAAATACGTTTGCGTAGGCGCCATCTTATTCGCGGTAAAAAAATGTTCCATTCTGAAGTTAATCAAAAACACATCGAAATTTTAACTTCTAATTAACATAAAATTGATATTACTGTAATTAATACTGTTATATTAAAATACGAATCATTCTGAAAAATTACAGAAGTAGTTTCCATCAAACAGAGCATAAATATTCGAACTCATGGTACGTGAATATAGAGATATTATTTATAACATCTGCCATTTTAAACTTATCATTATATGTTTACATTCATTTATCGTTTTTATCGCATACAATCATCCGAACGTATTATACAAAAAAGCACTTAAAATTCCCTATCCTCTTTAAAAAAACTTTTTTATAAGGGATTTGAGGTTTACTCCGAAAAGCTTTTAAACACGGCAATAGCTGCTACTTTATCTTTTTTTTAAAATGTTCACTTATCTCATTTACTCTTCATTCAACGGCTGCTTTTAAATTTCTGACGCAAAAATTAATAACTTTTTGGATTCCCGGTTTTCACGAAAAGGTACGAAACTCATCTCTCTCTCTCTTTCTCTCTCTTTCTCTCTCTTTCTCTCTCTTTTATGCCGCTAACGAAGCTTTTTTTTTAACTCGTTCTTCAACGTCAGAAAGTGAAAATCCCGGAGAAATTCGTCGGATCGAAAGGTTTCCGCAGAACTCATCGGGACGACGTTTGGTTAATATTCCCTTTCGTTTCCACCGCGACCCATCGCGTTTCACCTTTTAGCCGGTTTCGCAGAGAAAAATAAAAGGATCCCGAAAAAAGATGGTAAAAAAACAAATGACGCGCACATATCGCGACGGCTCTCGCCATCTCTTTGGGAGGACGAGTGGGAGAACAATTTCAGGCCGCCGCGGTGCATAGAGCATAACGCCTACACAGATTTCGAGGCATGTCACATTGTTACCGCGCCATAGGAGAGATAAGAGCGCTTCTCACGGAAAGTGAGATTCACTTGTTATGCATGGGTTTAGCCGCAGAGGCGGACGAAGCGGAGGGAAAAGGGGAGGATAGGAAGGGATATACGATATGGAGGGAGAGAGAGAGAGTAGATAGAGTAGAGGCGTAGGTAGAAGAGGCAACACGCTAATTGCGAAGTAATTTGTGCTCCGTCACGTACCGCTGCCAACGCTGTGACTCAACCTATCGACCGTCTGTCGTTCATCTAACGCCAGAGAGAGAGAGAGGGGGGGGGGCGTGTGTGTGTGCGCGCGTTAGTTTGTGTGCGTGTGTTTGTGGTAAGGTACTGATTGTTGGATGTGTGTGTGTGTCTGAAGGAGCGTGTGCGCGTATGTTCAGGTGGTCACCCTCAAGGGTTTCTGACCTTACAATTGCCTCACGCTCCAGCATTTGCATCGCAAATTTTTTTTTTAAAAATGGGTAAAATGACGACACAACGAAGCATTTTATGCTCTCGCGGTCCTCGGAATTATATATTTTTTTGAAATTTTTTTCGTCGCTCGTTTTCGTCGCTACGATGCGAGAAAAAACAATCGAGAAGTTAAAAATATGAAAGCGTATTCCGTCTTCTTTTTTCCCTTTCTCTCTCATCTCCAAGGTTTCGCACGGAGTCGATTTATTCAACGCGTCGGTCTGCGGTGTTTTTTATTAAAAATATATTTTTTTATTTAAAACCCCGGAACGACGGACCAAAGGAGTGCAGAGAAATCCTCTGGCGAAATTCCAGCGGTGGGTAGTGGTTAATTGGCTACGGTGAATGGATGCGAAGTTTTTTTTTTTTCGAAAAACTTCAGGGTGCGCGCGCATTTTATTCCCCGTATTCGTCCGTGCGAATGATATGACCTGCATAGGTTTTCAAACGTTCGAGGACGCGTTTTATTTTTTGTTTCAATCTTTTTTATTATTATTATTTTTGGCTCTTCGATGAAACGTAAAGAGGAGGTCCTCCTTTCAAAAAAAACGAGGGCAATTGTTTTTCCCCCATATGGTCTAATTATTCCGGTTCGTTAGTTTTTATCTAAATAGAATCTCCGTAATTATACGTTGAAACTATCACCTGTTTTTTTATATAAACGACTCGAGTTTTTGTTACAACAGGTTTGAAAATAGTTTTCAAATAGAGATGTGGCTGGCCACGAAGAACTGTTAAAGATCAACGGTCACCTTTAAAATAGAATCGATGAATTAATTCACTTAAACGGGGTATAATTGAAGTGGATTGGGGAATAAACCTTGAAACTTTCTCTTTCACGTGCATAGAGACGTCAAAATTATAACGAAATTTCCTATTCACCAATTTACTTTCGATATTTTATTTTGTGATTTTCTGATAGGCTAATTTGCCTAAATCTAAGATTAAATTATACTTGCGTTTGAGGTTATTCGGTCTTATCATTTTTATAATACTCTGCAGTTCTTCAGTCAGGTGGGTGGCAGGGGGTACAATACACCAGATTCCTTTAAAGAAACCTCACTTGCAGTTTTGAATATCCTGTTGTGATCTCTAATCGTTTTAGAGAAATATATCCTCCATATCGTTATGTCCCATAGTCAGTTTTACCTGTTTTTTCATTTTGGTCTTGACTTTCTATATCGTACATGTTCATATGTGATGTTAAGAGAAGTTTGGACTTGGTTTGATGTGCATTTTCCAGTGATTAGCACATTATATTGTGTGCAATTCATTTAAGGTGTTACTGAGAATGCATTTTTTGTACTGCTAGTTGTTTTGGAGGACTAACATTCTGTCAGAGACTTATTTAGCGTAATCTTTATATTTATAGAATTAAATGGCGGAGTTAAGGGAAGACGTGTGATCGACACAAATTATAATATAATCATTTTAGGAAAGAATACACATTTCAGGACCTTTTTCACACACTTCTCTAAAAATAATCGAGCTACACAATTTATTAATACTTTAAAAAGGACATATTATTTGAAAATAACAATCATCGAGGATATAAGCTATTTAATTCTGAATCGCCTTTACCACCTTTGTAAGGTGGTACCGATTTGTAGAATATATGCTTAGTAAATGGAAAGGCACAGTAGACTGTTAAACTAATCATTTAAAAATTATCTTTAACCTTCCATAACCTTTACGCATGAATTGAAAGCTGACCAGACTCTTAATTTCCTCGACGTTTCAAACAATAACATCTATTTTTTATTTGTCGTAAACCAACTTAATAAAATGTTAGCATAGTTTGCGATCAAAAATGTTTTTCTCTCCGTCCATAAAACCCGATAAACCCCCACTTTCACAGATTATTGCAGCTATAAAATTTCAAATACGTTTCCTAGGTGTATATTTAGACCGGTTATATGACAATATAACCAGTGGCGTACCTGAAAATCTGGGCCCACCCGCAGCAAATAATATGGGGCCCCCTATGGATATCTTAGTCAGTACGGTTTGAACGATTGGGCCCCCCCCCTAAATCTCGGGCCCCCCCGTATTGCGGGGGTTGCGGGGGCTTTCAGTACGCCACTGAATATAAACCTTCGTTCTCTTTAATAGTAAGTAGATGATTTTTTTTTAAATTGTGTTTTTAAATTGGAATTGGAACGAATTTAACGCAGTTGGACATGTTTGACAGACGGGTAGAATTTTTTTTCATCAGAATAGCTGAACAAAAAATCTTTCTAGATAATTTCTACGTGAGTCACTTCGCAAAACATCTTCTTCTCAGTAAGAATTCCTCTTCTTTCACATCTAAAATCCTACATATAGTTAATAAAGTGCTGAAACTCAACTTTATGGGGGGAGGGAATACAAATATTTTACCATAAACAGTTTTCTGAAAACATTAGTTGATGTGAACATTTTCCTATCTAAATTCTCCATTACTAACGTCTGTCCTCTGACACATTCTCTGTCGCCATTAAATAACCCACTCTATTTTAATAGAACCTAGTATTCTCTTTTCATCTCTCTTCTGATTCTCCTTCTGTATCCATTCATCTTTAACTTTTACCGTACAATCGACATTCTTATCCCCTCTCTACGTTACCTTCCCACTCCTACTAATGGTCATCCCCCACATGCTCCTTCACTTTTAATGTTGGCACTTTATTATTCTTATACTTTTCTCTAATTGTCTTTATGGAGCCTTGTTGACGCAATTCGGTCACCTGAGGATGGCGATAATTCGCCGAAACTGGTCGCGTTTGTTCCCAACAGTTGAAGAAACTGTAAAAGCTTTGTTAAAATTTGTAATTTCATACAAATAAATTAATGTTATGGTAACAATTGCTATGCATACAATGAGTGAGTACGGAGGTAATTGTTTCAGAGAGACAGATCGTTTTTTATATACTTTTACATGCACTTCACTAGATATTTCTTTATTTATCATATATCTGTAGTCAACATTCTACTTCTTATAATTCGGTTCCTGTTTAAGATAGATATTTAGGGCTTTCGGTAAGTTGTTACGAACGATGTCCTCTTTCGTTTGGACAGTTGATAGAAGCGCCATCTCTATGGCCTTAACATTAAAAAATGAAATATAGTAAAAATTATTTCGCAACTGTGTATGTGCCCCGTGTATACAGGCAACCCCTTATACACAGAGATCGTGCATTTATTATACGCAAGGATAGTAGTGGCTCCACTTTTTAGCATACGTATATAATTATAAGGTGGCAAGACGTCCTCCTTTTGGAAGGACAGTCCTTTTTCAATCGCTGTCCTTCCTAAACCTTTTGTCCTTCCATATCCTCCTTTTTTGAAAATCATTCTGTCTTTGTCCTTCCTTTTACTTAAGCTAGGGTTTCTTAACTTTGTGTATCCACGGAGCATTTATACCTACTTTGAAAACTCAGACCTGTGTTAACCAATCTCATATGAGTTTTGTGGATTGGCTGTCTTTGCTCCTGTCTGTTACATTGTTATACGCGCAGGGAGTTCGTATCTTTAAAGACATGATTCTCAGTGTACACTGAGCATTCCGGCAAGCTGCTTGTTAAATGACCTTTGTTCAGTTTGTTGATTGTGTTTTCTTAGCGATAAAGAACAGTCTGCTAGAATAAATGTTTTATTTTCTCCTTGATTATATTTATTTGGTTTCTGGTTTATTAAAATTCTGGTTTAAACAGCGTTGCAATATATCCCATCCTATTCCTCAAAATATTTTTTTCGTAAAACAAACACTCCTCTTTACTTCGTTGTTATCGGCAATGGAGTTGGGTGATTTTAGTAGGTTTTTGTTTCTCTGCGCGCTAGTTAAACTCTTACAGCTTCCTATTGTTTGTTTTGTTTTTCCTCTATCAGTGAATTGTGAAAAAATAGTTATATACTGTGTCCTGACTGAGTGAAATTTGAACAGCTGCGAGTACTTCATTATTATGGTAAATATAATTTTCTCATTTTAATTTACAATGTAATCTTCCATTTTATTATATTGATTTTTAAATCTTTGTTGTGATTCCCTACGAAATGTCTTCAGCGAAGAAAAGAAAATGCCATGTAACGTTAGTTAAGGAATTTTCACATTTAAGACATGTTGGAAATGATGATACTGTCATTAAATGCTGTATGTGTTCCGCTGTATTTAGTATCGCAGTTGGTAGGCGTTCAAGTACTACGAAGCACAGTCTTTCTCAAAAGCCCCAAAACGCCCTTAATATAGCATCCTCTCACATAAAAATCCTTATTTTATTTTTAAAATGTGAAATAAAGCATATAAACAGTTTTTTGAAAATGAAATGTGTCCTTTCTTTGTCCTTCCTTTTTGTATATAAAATCGGGATATGTCCTCCCTTTTGGTCAAAAATATCTGGTCAGCTTAATAATTAGGACTTTAGAAAATGTTGTAATCAAACTTTTGTTATATTGTCTAAGTTAGCGTTTCTCTACCTGAGCTCCATAACCATTAGGTAGAAGCTCCGCAAGCTTTTGGAAAAATTAAAAACTGAAAAGTTGAACTATTGTTCATAATCGTAACACGAGAAATTTTCAGGGATCGTAAACTCAAGCCGCTAAAGTTAGGGACATGGCAGAACAGTTCCTAGAAATACCACAATTCCTCATAGACCGTTTTTGTACTGACAAGTGTACTATGATGGGCAGGTGGTAGGTAACAAATGTTTTCCTGGAAAGTTTGTTCTAGTGCCCCTCCTAAGTTAACTCTAGTTGCTCCCCGGTCTATTAAAGGTTGAGAAAAACTGGTCTAAGTAAAACTTTTTATTAAATTTTAGTTTTTCTGGATTTCCTAATCAGCAGAAACAAAATGGCGATTGAATCTAGTCCCTGCAACAAACTGTTCTGGAGATATTGTCTTGTGATAAAACGTCAATTATAACCTGATATCGAACCGGCCAATTAAGACAAAAGTAAAAAATAAATAAATAAAATAAAAATTTTATATGCACCAAAAGGTAGAAAAGTAGAATGTTCGAAAATTTTCCGTCTGTGGAAATTAAAACGATTATCAATTCATAAATTAGATCAGTTTTAATTTAATTGTGGTATTTTGTAAATAATTTAATAAAAATTGTATATAAAAGTTATATGGCCCAAGCAAAAGATAAAGAGTTAAGATAAGGGTCATGTCACTTTTATATGCAATTTTTTTTATTCAATTGCAAAATCCCATAGTTAAATTAAAACTCTGATCAAATTTATGAATTGATAATCGTTTTAATTTCCATGGACTTAGAAAATCTTCGAACTTTCTTCTTGTTTTTTTTTACCTTTTAGCGCATATAAAAGTATATTTTAAAATTTTTATTTTATTTATATATTCATTAATGAAGTCCGGTGATTTAGCCGGCGAAAATATGTGGTTAATTAAATTAATTCACTTCCTTTGTCTCAACGAAAAAATACCATGGCCTGCCGTAAACAATAAATGTTATTTGGCACAAACACTTTGTTGGCAATACTTAGGACCGTTTAATTTCGTTGCATCGGTTGGAAAGCGTTTCAAGCAAAACAATGATTCATCGTAAAATTTGTATGTATTACAGTTTTCGTTATATAATCATTATAAATACATTACTACTGCTAAGTTTTAAAATCAGCTTTCACATTTTTATTTTTTCTATTTTGCTTACTCGGTATATATTTATTAAATACTAGTTTTGCAGGTTAATGCATTTCTCTCATAAATAAAGGCAATTCGATTTGAATAGCAAAAACCTTCACTATATCGATAGAAATCAGTCAAAAGTAAATTAAAACTTATTGATAGATTTTCGTTTATGTTTATTCTTAGCTTCAATTGTAATTTTCTTATAAAAGTTTGCGTCGAGTGCCATTTTTAATAAATCATGCTCTTAATTGATATTATTTTAATGCCACATACTATTCCCGATGCTAATAATGTTTTTTTAAAGCGGTGGAATGATTGTTACTTTCAAGCAAGCTCGGAAAATATATCCCATGGCTACTATCATTTGAACAAAGAACTTTTACTTAGTAATATTCGTGTTAAATTGAGGAAAGTACTTCAACGAATATCATTTATTCTAAAATGAATAGTTAAAGATAATTAGTATCCATATTTACGATACTTCAGCGGTTAATGTTTGAGAACGTAATATTTCATCAAAACGGTTCTTTTCTCTTTATCACAGTTTGACATATACGATAAATGTTTAAAACTGCATTAAAAATGATCTAACACGAAGGCCTCCAATTTGACTGCCCGATAACTACAAGGAGGATTTTTTCCATCATCGTTCTCGTTAACTAACTGTACGCTTTTAGAATTCCAATTTTCTTCAACACGAGCTTCAATTTATTCGTTCATCCCAAGTATGTACGCGGGAAATTGCGTCAGTTAGACGTTCGAGTAAATGTAGGCACCTTTCTCGCGCATCATTCAACACAGCCCTAAGTATATTTTTAAAAAAAACGAACTTCGTCACTTACCGAATCCCGCCACGAATCAACGAAAGCAATCCCGCCCTACACGTCGCACCGTCTGTCACAGATCGGAAATCGAAATAAAATAAAACGAACTGGAATCGGAAACGAGGGGAAAAAAACTCATCCGGTGACACACGTTATGTCGAAGGTGGAAAGAGGACTCTCGTCAAGGGAGGAAGCTCCCGATTTTCGGCTTGTCCTAATCATGAAATCACCGCATATCCTAGTTCCACCTGTCAAATCAAGCGAGAGGGGTTTTCGAGGGCACCCCCCGCGCGCCTGCCGCGCCGCTAATTCACCCCTGAGCCGCATGATTGGCTCACCGCATCGCATCCGGAGGGGGGACTGGGTCACGTCGTCTAAGGGGTAAATGAGGGGGGTTCGGAGAGGAGATCGGGGGGGAGGGGGGGGAGAGAGGTAGAGAGAGAGAGAGAGAGAGAGATAGATGGAAGGGAAGAAACGAGTTTGAGTTGGGTTGGCGAGGGGAACAGTGACGGACGGAGGGATCCGTGCGAACCGTGGTTGGAAAGCAGCAAGAGTCGGATTTTGACGTGCAGAACTACCAGAAGGGGAAAAAAGGAAGGCGAGGGAAAGGGAGAGAAAGTCCGCGTCCACATTCTCCGTACATAACCTCCTCCCCATCATAAGCATTTTTAATCATCCGATGCTTGCTGCTGCTGCAGCAGGGCCGACGGCAGTAACGCTGCTGTTATGGGGTGGGGGGGATAGGGAAGGTGAGGTGGGAGGGGGGGGGACGGGAGGGGAAGAGCACATATCATCACGGCACCTGACCCACAATGCGGCCTCGTGCCACTCTCCCTGCCCCCTTCACCATCCAACCTCTCCATTCCCCTCCTGTTGAGATCTCCGCTGCTGCAATATTCATTCATGTCCGCGCTTAGATCTATTCTTTCCTCATTTACGGCCAGAGGAGAACTAAGCTCTTCCACTGTTCCGTCCGACCTCTCTCCGTCCCTCGTATCCTTTCTCTCTCTCATTTCCATTACTCCAGTTTCTTCCTTCTGCCTATCTCCTTCTTCCCATATCTCTCTCCCTCTTTCTCCCTTGTCTCCCTCCTTCCCTCTCTACCTCTCACTCTCTCTGCTTTTCTCTCTTTCTCAATCCCTCTCTGTCAATCCCTCTATGTCACTCCCTCTCTCTCCTCTCTCACCCTCTCTCTCTCTCCCCCTTCTGTCTCAATCTCGTCCGAAAATAAAGCTGATTATCCTTATATTTATCCTCTTTCTCTTCCTCCTTTATATCTCCCTCTCTCGTTCGTTTTCTCTTTCACTCCCTCTCTCCTCTCTCTCACTCCCTCTCTCTTCTTTCTCTCACTCCCTCTCTCTCTCTCACTCCTCTCTCTCTCACTCCCTCTCTCTCTCACTCCCTCTCTCTCTCTCTCTCTTCTCTCTCTCTCCCTTCTCTTTCTTTCCTTCTATCTATTTCTCTCTCTCCCTCAATCTTTCTCCTCTTCTCTCTACCCCACATTCTCTCTCTTCACCTCTCCTTCTGTCTCCCTCTTTTTCGCCCTCTCTCTCTCCCTCCCAACCGTCTTTCTCTCTCTCTCTCCATCTGTCCCTCGTCCCTCCCCCTTTTCCACCTCCTTACCCTTCTTTATTTCTCTCACCTCACTTCCTCCAGATTCGATCTCCTTGATTTGTCTACTCCTCTCTCTTCAGCGAACATGCTATGCTTTCTCTCCTTACTTTATTCACTCCATTCCTCTTCCCTCTAAATACCCACTCGCGTGTCGGATTTGCGTGCGCGCACACATGCACACAATCACACCCACACACACACACAACGGCATGCACGGGCGTGTTTTTTGTTTTATTCTCGTGTTTCTCGTCTCGTTTTACATTCTCGGAAATAGGTTTTTCCCGGCGCTTATCCTCGCGTTTCATGCGGGGAATTCTGGATTACCTTTCCCACTCTTTTTTCCTCTCTCCCTCTCCGCGAATCTCCCTCGACACGTTTTTGTTTTTAGAGTAAACCTCCTTACACGCCGTCGTCTGCTCCATCTAGCCATATTGTCTTCACGTTATACACGTCGGAATGTCGCGTCGACGTAACGAGAGGAAACAGCGTCGTGAAATATGTACGCAGGAAGGATGTCTGAGGATTTGTCTTAGCGAAAAATGTTTCGGGTCGCAACGTTCCGTCCCGACTTCCGTCGCCTAAAATTCCGTTCGCAAATTATAATCCCTTTCCTTTTTTTTTAAAAAGAAATGGTTAAACGTTTTTAATTCGTTGACAATGGAGCTTGACGTGAAATATTCTCTCGCGGTTTTGCATTAATTCTCGGGTTGGTTTCGAAAGGACGGAAGGGAGTGAATGTAATTGTAATTCCATCCACAGCCGGTTGTGAAGTTGTTGCGGTATATTTTGCTTTATTGAATTCATTGGATTGGAAAAGTGATGCTTGAAAATATTCGCAGGAATTAATTTTTAGTTTATTTGTAGATAACGTCCTCGATGTTTTGCCCCTTGTTTATCGATAGTTCTATATAATAATGCCTCTTACAGGATAAATTTTATACAATTAGCTCAGCTCTCTGGTATTCGATGATCAAAACATGAAAAAATCAGCAATTTTTGATACGCTCATTTCATTTTTCGCATGTTGCTATATATTTTTTATTGACAATCGATCGTAAATGGTTATGGAAAATATCATTTAAGCTGGATGAACTTAATTAATTTCATCATGCTATTTGCGACGTGACGATACAAAAATCATCAAAGGCTTTTCAATTATTTTATACCGAGTTTTTTTTATAGCAGAGCCAGTTATATTTTAATTCGTTATTGTTTTCCCATTAATGCAGTTAAAAACCACTAATTTCCACTTATAGTTTTCAAAACCCGAGCATTCTCTCTATAAAAGCAATGGAGTTTTATTTAAAGGGACAAAACACACCGTGTGGAAACACTCACTGGAGTTGTTCCGTAACGTTCTCATCCCTAGCGCGGTTTTAAAGCTTGCTTATTTCAGATATTTATTTTGTTTCGAGCGTTGCCTCCCGTTGGACGAAAAAGGCGAAAACGTTAAAAAATGCAGTAGCTCCAAAAAGAAAAAGCAAACAAACAAAAATATGACGCCAGCATCTCCTTGGGCATGCGTTGTACGAACCACGAGGGTCAAAGCGTTGTCGTTTTAGGACGAGGTCTTAATTCTTTGCGGCGACGGGACTGCGCGGCATTGATTACGGCGTGCACGGTTAATGAAACGCCCTTAAAGAGTTTTACGGATCCCGAATCGAAATCGTGCTCGGATGATCCCGATTTCCTCGTATCGTTAACATTGACGAGGTGCTCCATTTAGATTTAGACGAGGTCGTAGTCGTCCTAATTCATACCGAAGTTATTACGTCCTTCTCTCTCTCTCTCTCTTCGTTGTTACTAGGTTGTATCGCGTCCTATCTCTCCCCCACCAAACGACATTACGTTCATGTTATGACCCATCCCATTAATAATAATTTAATGAGAATCTACCTTGAGTGAAAGGACGTTCAGGGCATGTAATTATTTCGAGGATGCCTTTATGCGACAAATTCAGCGTTAATATTCTATCGATTTTTCTGCGCGTTGATGGGGTTTCGGGACAAATTAAGTTTCGGATACCTCCACATAGCTCTCGTTTCGATGCATGGCGTACGAGAGATGAAATTTGACATCTGACATAAAAAAAACAAATCTAAGGAATTCGTCAACTCTCCCAGTTATAAAAAAATAACGCAAAGACAAATGAGATCGAATTTTTAGTTAGTTTTCTGGATATGCTTATATCGGAAAGTATCAAAGAGCATCCGTTGAGATACGTTATCTCATCCCTAAGATGGAAACCTTAATACGTAAGCTTCAAAATACGAATATAAAACGATGATTCTGGTCCTCTCTCAGGAAAAAAACAGTATGATACATCTCGCGACAGACGAATATAAATTATTTTTAACAATCATTTTTTTCCAGCCCTCTTGCCGTCTAAACAAAATGGAAGAGGCAATATAAAATTGAAGCACCTCCTCCAGAGAGGCTCCGGAGAAATACAAAAATATCCTCGTTGGTACACGTGTGATTTATTTCCCCGTGCATATCATAGTTTATAGAAAGTATGACAAACGAACTCTGTGGTTGAATGTCACTTGATCTGACATAACGCGACGGGATAAAAAAAAATATTATAAAATAAATGAAAAATAAAAACTGGAACAAAATCAAACGGCATTCACGATAATTTTGATACGTCTCTCCTTGCCTTTTTTTATGTAAGAGAATCGTTTTGGTTTAATATAAAAAATACAAAATGAACTTCGCAGCCTCCAGCATCCCTCTCATTCCCTCACATCCCTTGTTTTTTTTTTACATCATCCCTTTTTCTTTAACTTAACCATATCTCTCACTCCCACGCTCTCTCTCTTTCCTTTTTATCTCCATCTTTGTCTATTTCTATCCATTTTCCTCTCTCTCTCTCTCTATCTGGGACATCCCTCCTCTCTCCCGGGCGGGGGTTAGGAGGGGCAGGAGAGACAGAGAGAGGGGGGGGAGATATATGCTTCACCGGGAGGGTCACGTGATGTGACGTCACACGCCCAATCCAGGCTCCGGTCGGTCGATCTGTTTCGCGCGAGGGGTTGGATGCGCGCGCATCCGTTTGCCGCTTTCGACCCCCTTACTCCCCTTCCCTCAATCTCGTGCCTCCTTTTATTTTCCCTTCCCCCCCTTCTCCTCCCTCCCCTCCCCCTCTGTTCCCTCCCTCCTCACCCCCTCATCGGCTCATTCTACGCCCCCCTGACCCCCATTTCCCTCTTCCTCCCCTTCAAAAACCTCCCCTTTCGGGCTTTCTCTTCTCCTCCTCCCCCTCCCTTCCCTTTCCATACGCTAGTTCTCGTTACCTCTCGCCTCATCCCACTTTCCTAACCCTCCCTCTCTTTTCTCTCTCTCATTCACTCTCTCTCTCCTTTTCTCTCTCTCTCTCCATCCTTTACTCTCTCTCTCTCTCTATCTCCTTTCCCGTTTGGAGTGTCGGCCATCTCCAAATATGTTCTCTCCAGCGCCACCTATCTCCTGAAAACCGACTCCCACCGAAACCTCTTTAGACCGGTGTTGGTTCATCTCAAACAACGACGAGGAAGTGTTACTCCACTCCTTAAAGTATTTTCTCTCTCCTTTTTTTCACCTCTACACCCTCTCTCTCTTCCTCGTTCCCTCTCGGGGCTGCACTAAAGGTTTCGATTCACTCTGATACTCCACCAAATTCACGCTCACTCTCTCTCTCTCTCCGTTTTCACGTCCCTCTCTCTCTCTTTCCCCCCCCTTTCTCTCTCTCTCTCTACTCGCCCCCTTTCTTGCTCCACATCTCAGCTCTCGCAATCTCTCTATCTCAATTTCCATATCTCTCACCAAGTCGTCTGCATCTCTCTCACACACAGCTGCCGCTTTTACACCATCACTCCGTTGTGCACAAGGAAAAAATCTTTCTCTCCACGTTTACTCCATCTCTGATAGGAGGAAGGGAAAGGAGGTGTTCTTCCACGGCTGCTAGCCTTTCTCATTGGTTGTCCTCCATCGAGGGAGAGAGTGAGGAGAGGCGGCGAAAGGGGGTGGTTTTTTGAGGGGGCGGAAGAGGGAGAGAGAGGGGCGGATCCACACGCGGCTGGGGGAGAGAGAGAGAGAGAGAGAGAGGGCGTGAGAGAGAGAGAGAGAGAGAGAAAAGTGTATGTGTGTATGAGCGGGCGTGGGAGTGAGGAAGAAGGGAGGTTCTGTTTAACGGGGGGAAAAAAGGGAGGTGGGTAGAGAGTTAACCCTCCCACCCGATGTTATCGCGGCTAAAGCGGCATGGATCGTGTGTTGCTTGCTCCCTAGGACTATCTCCCGTGTGACCTACAGCCGAAGAAATCCCGAAAGTTCCGTTTTTTGGACGTAGCGAACCGAGTCGAAAGGGAGCACACGAAACGTTGGTGGAGTCTCGCCGTTGGAGGTCGGGTTTTAACCCTCACACCTTTAGTTCCCGCCGCCGTCGCCGGAAATAAAAAAAAACTGCTGGTGTGCCATACGGACGGTCGCGGTTCACTTGTTTCGTGATGTCACGCATCTCCGACTAATTTCCCCTCGCGAGGGACGTGTGTATGTAGCGAAGTTTTCTGTCGGCGATCCGGATAGATAGATAAGGATCCGTTAAGGCTCGTTATCTTTTCGGAACAAGGAGGGTGGCGACCTCACCTTTCGTGTTTTCCCCGGTTGTAAAAGCTTTTTCCCCCGGTGAAGACGTGTGCGCCCCAAGACCGTCAACTGTTTCGGTGGTAATGTGCCATTAACGAGGGATCAAACCGTTTGAATTGTTCTTCTGTCGAATTTTTCGTACTGATAAAACCACACACGATTCACATCCCGGCGTCGTTATCTAGTGTCACAGGAATTCGTAAAACATCTGCACTCCCTGTGCCTCTCGTGGAGAAGGCGGTGTAATATTCCTAAGTTGTGTCTGCTGAAGTGTCGAAGCCACGGAATCGAAGGAAAAACCGAGCTTCCGCGAAGCCGCTAAAGAAGATCCCCGGTCCCTCGTCGTGCCAGGTCCCCGTTTGTCTTCGATAGGAGGTAACGAACGCCTCCGGAGTGGCGTGGAGGGTGTATCACTGTTGGTGCGGGGTGTCCGTAGAGGGCATCTTGTTGCCATCGTGGATGGGACTGAACACGGAGGAAAGGACTATGGTGGAAGACGCCATAGGAAGCGGCGAAGTGGAGTGCGCGGTGTGCGAGGCGGCGGAGGGTGGAGGAGGAGGGCGGGGAGGGACCGGCGGAGGGGCGGGAGTCGGGAGATCGGCCGGGGTGCGGGGCGGAGGAGGGAGGGGGTCGAAGGGCAGGGGCGGAAGGGGTGCGAGGGGGAGGGGGAGCCGCACCGTGGTCCAGGTGAATGGGACAGTCGTCTCAACCACGGCGCGCGGCCGCGGTTCGACGTCGCCATCCGCCTTGGGGGCGAGGAGGCGTCTCCGGAGACGTGTCTGACGGACGGCTTACTCCTCAGTCGCCGCCGTCGCCATGAAGATGAAGGTACGTCGCTACTGGGACGCCGACGGAAACCGCACGTTCGACGGGGCACGAGTAAACACGCGCGTTTCCGCTCAAACACGCGCGGGAGGAGAGGTCGTGCTTTGTTTATACACAAACACACACTGACACGCTGGTAATGGGAGGAAGGAGTGGGGTGGAGGAAAATGGTCCAGTTGCCGCATCGTCCGCGATGTCATGTCGTTTTGTCCAGGGTATGTGCGTCGCAAATACGTTAACGGTGTTTGTTGCTCGGATGGAAGGAATGAGTGATAGGAAAAGTTATTCATTTACGATGATCGTAGTACGGAGTTTATTTTTTTGTGTGAAAATTGATCGTGATGTATTTTTAATCCGAAAAAATAATAACCTGAAACGTACGTTTTCGGTCGTAATTATCCGCAGAAAGAGACAAAAATACGCGTTAGGTTTCATAGGTGAAGGAAAATGGAGGAAAAGAGAAGATGTTAACGAAATGGAGAAACCCTTTCATGCCGAATGAGACCGCTGTGTTGCAAAACGATACGAAGCGTTCCTCTGTTGTGTAAGCATTGACTGACAGCAGGAGAGAGTTGCAGAGAAAGGGTTTTTTTCTCCCTTTTTACATGGAAGGTGATTTTCCAACCTCTAAATCGCACCGCACTTGGCCGGGCGTTAGGGATGCCATAAATGCAGATGTAGACGTATCTCGTTTTATCGAGACGTCTTCTTCCCTTAATGGAGGAGGGAGAAGCGTCACGCCGCGTTCGCATTTTTTCCTTTTTTCCCTTCCATCTCCTCCGCGCGGTCGCAAGAGGACGGGGAGTAATTTGCCGCAAAATCTCTCTCCGCCTCGGAACGGGGGAATTTCTCAATCGCGGTGATTTATCATTTTGTGACCTTGACCCTCATCAATATGTTTTTCCCTCTTGTGTCTATCCGCCCCTCCCTCCCCCCTTCCCTCCTCTCAAATCCTCTACCTCCTAACGTAGCATTCAAAACCTCCTTTTTTTCCCTCCCTCGTCCCGCCAACACCAACTCCATCCAATACCAACACACAGGCGCGATTCCCGCACCGACCCAACCACCTACTCCGCCAAGCCCCCATCCCCCACTTGAATTCAAGGTCGATAATGTTGGCTGGAGTGAGAGAGAGAGAGAGAAAGAGGGAGTGAGTGAGAGAAAGGGGGAGAGAGTGAGAGAAAGAGATAGCGATGGAGAAAGAGACAGTTGAAGAGAGTGAGAGAGAGACAGAGTTTACAGTAGTGGTAAGCAGAGAGGGGGAGACAAAGACGGATCAGTGAGCAGCGAGCGAGGGAAGATAAATGAGGAAAAAATAGAGAGAAATGGCGTAGAATGAGGAGGAATTTGTTAGCGAGGAAGGGTGAAATGGAAACAGGTGGGAAAAGGAATGTTGTCGGATGGGAGAGAGATAGAGAGAGAGGAAGACAGGCGATACAACGTTGAAGATGCCTGAGGAAAGGCGAAAGAGGGGAAGAGAAGAAAAACAGTGGTATTAATAGGTAGAGTTTTTGGTAGTAAAGACGGATGGAATAGAAATAGGTGGGGAAGAGTGAATGGTAAAAGACAGACAGACGACTTTATTTAGGGCGAAATTGAGACTACATAGTCCCTTCTTACATTTATGAATTACAAATGACAATAAAAATAATAGCATATAAACATACAAACAGAAGACAAATACCCGAAGGGTGAAATAGAGAGAGAGGGGGAAAGGGATAGCAGATAGAGGAAATGACAGTTGAGATACATCTACATAATACCCTGCAAATCACCAGATCGGTGGGTGGCCTACGTGAAGTAGGGAGGACTGATAGAAAGATTGTATGAGAAAATGGAAGCATGTGTGAGGGAAAATGGAAGGAAGCAGTGAGAGATACCGCGAGAGGGAGAAAGGCTGGAGGGACGAGGGAGAAAGGACGGAGAGGGAGGATAGAGAGAGAGAGAGGGCTGTGGAGGGAAAGGAAAGTGGAGGAGGGAAGAGGTCTACGGCATAGGCGATCGATATTCGGGGAGAGGTCCACCAGTTGGGCGTCTTGAGGGTTTTTAAAGGAGGGTGCCAATGAGGTGTGTTTATTCCTCGTTCTTCACGGCGATGGCGTCGAGACGGTGGCTAAGGACGTAATGGAGAGGAAGCAGTGAAAGGGGTGTCGGTTTTGCTAGGTTTCACCGCTTCCGCAATGCAACAATCCCATGGGTGCAATTTTACCGTGTAACCCGTTTTCGGACCGACCGCAATAGCCTTAAAACGCACACACATTCACGCCCGTACACATACACCCGTGGAGTGAACCCAAGCACCTCACACCCGTCCGCGACGTTTAACAATCGCTCACACCCAACAAAAACGTCCGTTTTCGTCGCCTGTGCGACGGTGAACGTTCTCTTTCTCTCTCTCTTGTCCCGGGTCCGTTGGCCTCTCTCTCTCCCTCCCTCTGTCCCCACCTCACTTTCACCTCCTCCCGTTTTCCGGTACGCCCACTCAATGGGGCCAGTGTCAACTCCCGCGGTTCTTCCTCTTTCAACATTCTATATATGGAACAAGCTTTGCCGATCTCCCCCTCGTGTATAAAAAGAACCACTCAGGCGGTAAAAGAGGTTCCCAAACCAAAAGGCGAGTATCAGGGAGGGAAACACCGTGGAGCGACACCTCGGAGCAAAAGTGAAGCATCTCGAAAAGTAAACAAAGGGGAATTCCGTACGTTTCCCCCGTCTGTGCGTGTATGTGTATATGAATTTAATTATATATATATATACATATATATATATATATATATATATATATATATATATATATATATATATATATATATATATACATACATACACACATACAGGGTCTGCTATAATACCTATAGTTGTGGAACGATTCTAATTTGATTTCTATACGTTAAAACGTGTAATTATCTTTCTTAAGTACCAATTTTTAAACTCAAAACTGCACTCATTTAAGAATACCGTGAAAAGAAAAAACGGGCAAATAATTTGTGTATACATGGAGATTTTACGTTATTACAAATTAACGCAATCAGGGGCGGATCCAAACATTTCTCAAGGGAGGGTGGCGATCGCCTCTCCACCTATTTAATCTGCCCCTGCCAACGAACCTATATTTTTAAAATCCCTAACACTATCAGAATCTTTCTTTTCCTTGCCATACAGACCTAATCTGCGGCGTAAAATCGAGGAATTAAATTAAGAATGCACACTGTGGAGGGCAATGTGGTTATCCCCTCCCCCCGTGGAGCCGTTACTGAACGCAATGCTATTATCAGACACGTAAATCCACTAAAAAATTATAGTATGTTTTACCACTTAATTTTAAATGGTGAAATCAAATTAGATTCGTTTTAATTATAGATTTTATAGCATATAGTATATTTATTGGTAGATCCTGTATTTATGTATGTATGTATGTTGTAAATATGTGTGTGTGTGTTTGTATTTATCTCTCTCTTTTTTTGCCTCGCTAATTCCGTCTCTTTTGTGGATATGAAAGAGGTTCTCTCCCCTAAGTTTTAAAAACCGCCCGGAGGTAACCACGACTCCCTCTCCTCTTCACCCCCCACCCACATATATCTCCCTCCCCCTCCCTGTCTCTTACACACTTCTATTCCTCCGACTCAAGTTTTATGTCGGCGTTTAGCATGTCTCTCTGACGAAGTAACGAGCTCATTCTGTCTCATTGTCAATCTTCAACTCACTTTCTCTCTCCTTTTCGTTCTCTCTCTCCCTCTGTTAGCTATTCCCCCTGCTACCTCTTTATTTTCCCCCTTCACGACTCCATGTTACAATTGTTCATGTGTTAATACGAAGAAGCGGGAGGGAAAACTTTTAGCGTTTAGAGTTGTGAGAATGTGAGGATGGGAAAAGAGAGAGAGAGAGGGAGACTTTAACAGTAGTACGAGATAGGATAGAAAGGACTAAAACTCCTGCGGAAGTCGTGGGCGATAATCTCTTTGCCTCGCTTTTACCGTTTCAATTTCTTTCCCTTTCCCTCACGCTCCGAAATATTTTCGTTCCGGGAAAAATAGGACGTCTTCATCTCTTGTTTTTTTTTTGTTGTCGTTTGCAGGAATCGCTTGTTTTCCTTTCGTTCTTTTTTTTCGCGGAGAAAGGAATGAAAAATATCGTTGGCGTGACTCGGTTCGCTTCGTTTGATACGAACCTATACGAGAAGTCGTTTCCGGATCGATCACTTCCGTCATTATGTAGCGATTATAACCTCATTCCTTCACCTCTTGCTCCCTCTCACTCTCTCTCTCCGCCTCTTTTTATCCATCTCCGGTGGTTTTGCCCGACCGGAAACCCTAATGAAAACAAGATTTTCCTTATCCCGAAGGAAACGGATCCAGCTTTTGTTTAAAAAAATATAGATATAAATTCGTGTGTTCATCTTCGAAATTTAGATAAAGAATATCGGAACTGAGATTTCGAGATCTTAAGCCTCTTATTTGGCAACAAATAGAATAGGGAATTGTTTTACGTTGTAATAAAGTTTCTTTGTCGAAATTAAGGTCTTAGAACTAGGTCTACGGAATAAACGCGAGGTAATGAATTAATTTTGGTGTGCTGATTGTATATACCGTAATTACGCGATTATTGCATGAACTAATTGGGACGAAAAATGTTGAAGTTTATGTTAGAGATTAAAGCAAATAAATCAAACAAAACTAATAGTCAGTTTTGGTTTAAAGCTCTAAAAATTGACATATTTATGTACAGTGCAAACATAATGTAATTCAAACCATGCTAAACTGTCACAATCACTGTCGACATTATTTATTTATTTATTTGTTCGCGCGTATAAGCCTACCCCCAACCTTTGGTTGAAATAAAAAACCTCACCCTTTACTTGGGTAAATACCGCTGCTATTTATAGATGCATTGTTATATATATGTACATACATGCATGCACATTAAAATACATACACATGCTTTTGCGTCAAGCGCTGAGTCTAAACACGTTTAATCCTCGTAAATTACCGTGCAAAGAGAAGTAACAATAGCGTGCGTTTCCTGGGCTTATAGGGGGGTGTTACCCCAATGCCCGTCACTCAACGATAACATGCACATGCAAACAAGATGGGAGGACGTTCTTTTTGTCGCTCCGCATTCACGCCCGGAAAATTACTCCGCGTCGGAGACCAAAGACTGAAAAACACGTGCGAGCAACACGCTGCGATCGTAATAATTCGATGCGGGATGGGGTAAAAAACGGGAACAAAGGCGGATATTTTTAGAGGGCGCCAAGGCTCTTAGTAGTCGGCGAAACTCGCCTGCTCTGAATGACAATGGGGAAGGAGTCGTAGCGCGCCAGGAATTGAAAACATTTCGAAGTATAGGTTAAGCGAATGAAAGTAAGCATTCTTGGAAAAGACGTGACTCTGCTGATGTAGAATAAGTTTTTCCACGGCTGATACCCGCATTAGGTGGTATTATTTTTTTCACTCCGAGTTATTTATGAATACGACGTGTGTCTTTCTTGCTCCCTCGGGTAAATTAATTTCAACTAAGCCGGCGTGAAAGGGAAAATGACAGCCCTCTAGGGAGACGTAAAATAATGCACGTCAGATTTATGCGTTTCCTTCGGGAAAAAGGAGTGGAATAAGTTGAGTCTAGTTGGTGCACGTAGGCCTTGCAATTGCATAATGAAAAGGATTATTTATCCTCTCACAGGATGTTCAATTTTTAATTTGTTGTTGGTACAATGATAACATAATAATTTAATAATTATTACGTATGTTTTTATATATGGTGGACTGTTACGTTATGAAAATAAACAATTACGACGTACTTTTTGTTGCCATGAAATTTCACCGAAAATAATGGAAATTGATGGTTAAATATTTTTTACATGAAACTGTTTAGTAGCTCTAACGGGAATATATTCCTCATGGCACTGTTCTTAAATATGTGAAATGTTAGGATTTGTTTTATCTTGCCGATATATGAAATGAAAGTCATTCGGTCAATTATACTTTGCATATCAAATGTATGATATGTGATTAGTATCTTTGATCTTCTGTCGCCATAAAATCCTCTCTCTGTACATTGCTTTAGGTATTATAATATTATTATTATTATATTATAATCACACTTATATATATTATAATCACACGTACAAATGAGCTTTAGAGTTTGTTAAATGAAATTATCAGAGATTCTTTGAAATTATGTCTATGATTATGCTTTTCTAGTCATACTCATTTGATAATTTCTCCATTAGAGGAAGTAATATAATCATTTTTATTGTTTAAATTTTGTCATTAAAAAGTAGGTATGCTTTTTATATTCTGGTTTCTTCATTGATAGCAGTTAGATAATTCACCGAACTAACACAGTCGTTTCTTACATTTGTATATTCCATTCAAATGTCTATATATAACAGCGTTCTTAGTTAGTAAAAGAAAACAATTTCTCATTTCTCAAAACTCATTAAGACAATAAGTGATGATTTTTAATTTAAAAATATGCATTCGCCATTGTCCAGCAGTATTTATTGTTTTAGCCACGTGTGCAAATGGACACTCTCGTATTTCCTTTTAACTGCTTCGTGAGAACTGTGACTCATTCATTCCTCTTCGAATCTCTTGTGGGAATTCCCAGGACTCATCGATCTGCGCTACTTTCAGGTCGTTCCAAGTCTCTGAGTGTTTTTACGCACTTCAGCGAAGATATTAATGATCAATAATTGAGGCGTGGTATTAATAAACGTTCTCATTTAGACTAATTCATGAGTTTATTGGAAATATTGCGTTGCAAATAATCAAAAATAAACCATGGTTTCTGAATTAAAATTTTCCTATGCATCTACCATTAGTTTCAAAGCGATGAAAATTCCGGTTACCTAAATCATATTACTATAAATTTTAATATTTGCTTCTACTCAGGACTATTTTAATTGTTATATTATTATGAAGTTATTAAGTTAATTAATAAATCAGAATGTGCATATATATGTTTAATTCGCAATTGGCAAATATTAAGATGTCGGGGAAACGAAAAAGAATATAAATAGAAATTATAGATTTTTCTTTCCGGTTAAGATTATGATTAAGGTTTTAAAAGAAGATATTTTTTCTCCTTTTCTCCCTTCGCTGCATAAATTCTCTGTTCATCTGGATACAATGCGTATTTTTTAAAAATCTCAAATGAATATGCAGACAATTAGTGATAGCGATGGTTTAATGAGAGCTAAAGCGGAAAATACCTTTTTTAAGTAAAAATATTTGAATATTTCCATGTAATTCGAATGTTTATTGTCCTTGATTAACCTCTGAATATTATTTTCTTCGTCAATTGCAACAAGCATGTATTCCTCCAAAATGCATCCTATATAAGGAGCACACAGCAAATGGGGCTTCGTTTATTCATTTATTCGCCGTTAAAAAGAATGGGCAATTATGATAATAGTTAGGAAAGTGTTTTGAAATCTGATGGACGAAGCGACTGATCTACTGATATAATGCTGTAAGGATGGAAAATTTATTATTTAGAGTAAGTTTTTCAAGGACCAGTGACTTTCTGAACAGTTTCAATTGCAGATGTAACTTTTTCATATTAGTTACCACTTCATTCTTTGCTTATTTGTATATAATCCGTACTTGATCGTTTTATTTAATTTAAAACAGTTGCACACATGCCGCGGCAAAAATTCAGTATCCCACGCGTGCAAATACTGGTTTATTTGATATCCTAAAATTGGTCAGTTTTATTTGGTTGTGGTCGTCGTGACATTTAATTCACTCCACTCGTTTTATATATTTCGTGCGATTTCGATAATAACATTTTTTATTTATTGTGCATTTCCGAAACATAAATTATAACTAATGCAGTTTTTTTCCAATTATTCTCCCGCAAATTTTATAATTTACGACAAAGCAATCATGGAAACGTTTTATGTAATTAATTAATGCGTTTAAATAAGCAATCCACAACGGTAATGAATAAAAATCAGCATACAAATCGGGGAAAAAATTAGAGTTTTCATTTGTAAAGTTCAAACTGAGAATACAGAATGGATACATTTTGTAAAATTATATTCTTCATTGTAATGAAGCCTTCATTATCATTAAGAATATTAATCTGTAAACACAAAGAAATATCTCAAATCAATTTCATGAAAAGGAAAAAATCCATGACTACCTTTACCTTTTCATTGTATATATACATATTGAGTTACCGTACTCTAAAACAACTTAACAATTTTTTAATACTTTTAGAAAGCAATTCTTTTAATGTTTCTTCATAAATGTAACGTTAGAGAAGGAGAAATTTTCTGAACTTGACCGGAAATCGAACCCGGGTCTCCCACTTTGTAAACCAAACATTTATACTTGTTACTTTTACTTCGCAAAATTAAAGCTGGTTTTTAATCTTAACTGAAAGATGATTTTTGAAGGCATTTGATTTGCCCTGTAAACCATAAGTTATATATATTCTGCGCAACTTTTGTTTTTCGTGAAATATTTAACTTTTTATTAAACTAACCCAATTTTACACACCATCTGCTTTGATATTGCTTCAGTACTGTATGCCCTTAAATAATAGCTCATTTAGAAGTTTGTATGTTCCAATTGAAATGCATGCTAGTTTTCTTGTAATTTGCTGGTAGATATCTCTAAGGACGAAATGCTATTGATAAATTTGAGTATTGCAATTCTTTCTAATAATTGTTTATAAATACATTGTAAAAATAATATTATTATGTTATTTATGGAAATTGGCTTTGGGTAGCAACGCATCAAGATGTGGGAAGGAGGAATTCATTCGAATTGTATTTATAATTATGATACATAGTAGAGACAGCAATTTTCACTGGAAGATTTGTAATTTCACCTTCTAGTCCACTCATCTATTCGAATATGAAATAACACTCAAATCTCTAAGCAATGCTTTTCACATTTTTTTAATTTATACTCTAAAAAATAGGATATATTTTGTAGCAACATCCCGTTTCATTCTTCTGGCAATGTGAAATATAATTTCCATTACCCCTTCATTCCCTCTTTCAAACAAACATTTAACACATTTTTTCAAATCACTCCAAAACCTCGTTTAAAAAAAAGAACGGTGTAAAGATCGGTATACGGAGGAATAAAAAAAAGCACTAGGCACTCGCGGCGACGAAACAGCGACAAATAAAATAAACACTAAATCAATAAAAACAAAAAAATAAACTCCGCTTATGCATTCCGCATTACTCCCGATATCGATGAAAAATAATTTCTTTTCCCCTTCGCTCTATGGAGAGTTTTATGGAAAACTCTTTATAATTTTTCCCTCCATTTTTTCTTCTCTTTTTATTTTCGTCAAATGAGCGTCGTTCCTCAATAACTGCCTAGTAAAACCCGACGATTTCATTGGGCGCTGAAGCGTCGTCGGCTTCTTTCTTTCCTCCATTCCAACCCATCCGTGCACAAACCCTTCTTCTTCCCCTCTCCTCCCCGCACCAAAACACCCCCCCTCCCCCTCGCTTACGCTCGAATAGATTACTGCAGCGGCAGTGCATGCTGGGTAGAGAGCTCCGCCTTGGAACTGGGTCGCGATGATAAATGTTTTTGGATGCGGTCCAGGAAGGATGGGAAGCCGGGTAAAATCCTTAGGAAACAGATTACATTAAGGAGGGCACCTGGTCCTCCTCGTTTGAGAAAACCTTTTTCCAGTCTTTGATTTCGGACCGTTGTGAGGAAAAGGGGGTGGGAAACGTCGTGTTTTTCCCCCCTCCTTAACCCTCCGCGACGACTCACTTTTTTCGATGTTTTTCTTCTCCTTGCCTTATCCTTTTTAGCTCCGTTACGCGAATGGATTTCGTTTCCTCCCGATTCTCTCGGCGGCAAAGTCGCCGTATGCGGCTTGCTCACCGCGCGCACCACCGGTTGGGTGCGCGTTATTTCAAACTATCGTCCGACTGCGTCGCGTCTCTTTTTTTTTAATTAAAAAAAAAAGGGACGAGGAGCACAAAGTGGTTGTAAATTATCCAAAGTGTGCGTTCTAGCGGGTACCTGTGTGATGCAAATAGGTGTAGTAATACCATAAATCTCTTTTTCGTGGAGAAACCGACATAAAACATCCTTTATGGCCCGCGCTATTATCGGTAATATTTGTTTAAATGTTTTTATTCTGCGGAAAAAGCGTAATAAACTACGGTTATCGATGGAATTCAGACATTTTATTTTCTATAACGTAGAGTCATATATTGAGGTCATTCGTCAATATTTTGCATAAGCCAGCTCAACTCGGAAAGTTTTTGTCTGTACAATATAGATTTTTAAATCGATAAATTCGAACTTTATAGGATTTATCGCTAAAATAACCTCAAAAGATTTTGTATACTCGCTGAATGTACGATAAATAGTTTTTGATATTTGTTTATCAAGTCTAGTTATTTGCGGTACCACGCAAATTTACCAATGTGAATGTTAGAGGCCCTGTAAAAATAATCAATTTTCCCTTTGAAATACACAATTTTATGAATGTATTTTTTCCCTGTTTATGTTATTTTTCTTGGGTTTTTAGCAATATTTGCTAAATATTCGACATAAATGTCTTATCTGGTATCCTTTTCCGTCACCGATGTAATTGTAATATAGCAGTTTCTTTTTGGCATTATCATTTGAAGCATTATTAAATTTGTTTCTCAATCATCTGAATAATTATATAGTTTTCCACAAGTATATGCCTACAATAAAATTTAAATATTGCAATATAATGAAGAAAGGTTTTGCCCAACTCAAAGTATCTCTTCCTGCTTACATTTCCTCGCCTAATAATGTTTTTCTATTAAATCATAACGTACTCAAATTTTCCCTTCTTATTTTTATGTTCTGCACGCCAATGGTATAAGTATGTTTAAAACGACATAATTATTGTTTTCATCTTACACATTCATATAGTGTAATAATAATGTATTATATCAACTTCAACTTAAAAAATTTTAAGTGCTCCAACGGTTATGGTTGATAAATTAAAATCCACGTTTTATAGCATTTTATAAAAAATTAGACCAAGTCTTTTAGTAATGACATTAAGAACCCATTCGAAGCGGCTTCGTCGGCTATGGGAGAATACCATTCACGCAAACATCCGAACCGTCGCTAAAGTTGTCGCATTTCAAATTCCAGTCATCATCTCCATTTCTATGGAAGAAAAACTACAGCCGTTGCACATATAAAAAAACTCCCATAGGATTCCCTTTTTCTTTTTTATTATTTTTTACTTTTTTTTAACTCGATGACAGCGGGATCATAGGACACTGAAAATAAAACCCTCTCGCTCCTCCTCACTCCTCCCACAAAATCCAATCTTTTTGACGACATTCTTTTTTCCAGCCCCTAGTAACGGTTACTCCGTCGCTGTATTATTTGAATAAAAAACGTCTTAAAAAGAGGAAACGAAATTTTTCCACCATTCAAATATTCCCTCTCCCATTCCATTCAACCGCCTCTTCTCCCTCTCTTGCCCTACGCTTTCCCTCTATTTCCTACTCTATTTCTTTCACTTCACCTTTTTTGAAAGAGGAGAGAGAGAGAGAGAAAGAGAAAGAGATGAACATTCATTCGCTTACGAAATCTCTCCCATCTTCAGATGCGCATCTCCCCCTCTCCCCTTCTACCCCCTCCCCTTCCATCTCCCCCTCCAATTCTCCTTCCATCTCCCCCTCCAATTCTCCTTCCATCTCCACTTCCACCATCTTCCAGACCTCCCCAAACCACTCACGTTAGTATCCAAGTGGACGTTTATTTCCTGGAACGTATGCCCCTGGAAAGAACGTCTCTTTATTCCATTTCTCTCTCTCTCTCTTTTTTCTCTGTCCTCTTTCCTACTGACGCTATTTCCATTCGTATACGTTCCATTCCCGTCTCCTTTCCCTCCCCCTTTCTGTCTTTCTCTCGCTCTTTTTCACGTCGGAGGGGAAGGGAGGGGGGGGGGGGGGTACGTATCCTCTTGGGGCGATTTTGGTACCCCTTCAGGAAGTCGTTTTCCGAAGAAAAGTTGGATCGTGAATCGATCTTCCCTGTGCGAAGGGGGGGGGGGGGAAGTAGAGGTTTTATTTTCTCTTTTGCCTCCCCCTTCCTCGTGTGAGGAGGGGAGGAGGAGTACAGGATGCTCTCTTGATATGTGACCTCTTCTACTACGAGAATGTGAATGTGGGGAATACGGAAGAAATATAATCACTTTTCCTTTTGTGACCTGCACTACACTACACTTTCGTTTCGACCTTTCCTCCAGTCTCCTTGATTTTCCCCTTATCTTTGCTCTCCTAACTTTTTTGTCCTTCCCTTTCTTTATTCTCTCCTCGCTTCTTCTGTTCTCTAGGCTTTTTCCGTGCTCTTTTTCACTTATTCTTTTTTCGTCTCTCTTCCGCTATTATTATATGCGCCAAATTAACAGTTTTAGGTTAATCTTTGCGGAACGTTTCCATTCTCAGAGATAACTTTTGTAATTTTCCTCTATTAATGCTGTTACTAAATAAATACCGTAAATATTGGAAAATTACAAAGTGTATGAAGTTATTTCTAGCAGTTATAATTTGCCTCCCTCATTTCTTCTTTACTCTTATCCTTTCTTTTGCCCTCCTTATGCTTCTTCATTTTGCTACCTTTTACTCCTTTCTCTTTCCTTTCCTCCTCCTCTCTCTCTCAAATTTATCTTCCCGTTATTCTTCCATTCTTTCTCTTTTTTTTAAATCTCCCATTCCCCGTCTCCTCTTCTCCTCCTCTTATTCCGCCTATTCCCTTTCTTCTCGCCTCTTTCAGCCTCCTTTTCCTATTTAATCTTCTCTTACCATCGTCCCTTTTTTCCTATCTCAATCTGCCCTCAACCATTTCAAATGTCTCATATTTCCTGTTGTCTCCTTTTCTTTGAGTTTGAAATCGAATCTTACGTTTTGTTACCCTCCGCTACTTTTCTCCACAAAGAATTCCTTTCTCCCCCTCCCTCCCCCCTCCCTCCCTCTCTCTCTCCCCCTCCGTGTGCAACTATCTCGAACCCCTTCTTCCTCATCGCATGCTGAGATTTGAGACGATATGTTCGGGTTTCGTGCTAGATTCCCTCTTCCTTTCTTCCTCTTCTTCTTCCTCTTCTTCTTCTTCTTCTTCTTGGGACCGCCTTATCTTTCCGTCTTCCCTTCAGCCGCTTTCTCGGAGTAATTGCGGCACACGGCGTGCGTCGCTAAAAATATACGAAGACGGCGGTCTTGGAATTCAGATTTTCTTTCGAAGCGTTCCTACACACTATTTCTTCGTTGTTTTTTTTTTTTTTGACGTTTTCTCGGAAAGGTTCCTTATCCGTTTTGTCGTTTCGCTAAGAAGTCTTTTCGGCCGCAAAGCTAGGATATTTATCGGGGTCGGTTTTTAACGATGTTTTGTTCCTTAGGAATTTTTTTTCCTCCTCCTTTTTGAGTTGACGGAGGTCGGGCTGATAATCCGTCGTGAACTAACGCTTTAGGTCATTAGGACACGTTTAGATGGCCCACGCGACGCGAGCTTTTTAGGCGAATTTAATTTTTTTTTTCAAGTCCCGTAGCCCTAGTTTGCCGTATTTGTGTCAGGGTTTTTTTTCGGGTTTTGCTGGAACCTCGTCCCATATTAAAAATGCGCTAGCGAAACGTTTCATTGCTGCGCTAATTAAGGGTGTTATATATAGGTTGCGACGAGATACGGCAATTTTACGCTCGATGGCTTTTAGAAAAAATTGTTTTTTTTCCATAATTTCGGGTAAAATAATGTATATTTTTAGGATTTGAATTCATTTAACAAAATATATTAATTTAAGTTAATGCTACTTATCGCAAATATACCGTTATTTGTGAAATTTAAGCACTAAATTCCGATCATTGAAAAAAAACCTTTAATCCGCTTTTAAGTGTTTTTGTCCTTGTTTTTTTTTTTGTATAATGGCTGCGCTTTGGCCAAATCCCTCCGCGGCCAGGACCGAAAAAAACATGACCTATCTGTGACATTGGAACGGACGGAGATGGAAAGTAATTTATTTTCCCATTCCAAACCTTTATCGCAAGGGGCCAAGATTTTTTTCCTAAAAAAAATAAGGTCACGCGTCATGGAAACACGTAAGAATCTGGTGGACAAAGGATAAAAATTAGATGACCCAAAAAAGTACATGTGATAGCACAGAGTTTCAATAGAAATTAGAGCAGTTTTTTTTTGGCCTTTCGGTGATGCGGTGGCAATTATACGATTTGGTGAGGAGGACGAAGGGAAGAAATGACAAGAATATGGGAAATAGGAAAAGAAAGAATGCCTCTTTCATGACAGTTTTGTCTTAATGACATTAGTTGCATAGCACTTTTGGAAGTAATTTTGGCATTAGTTATTGACATTATAATTGTGCTATATTGTTGCGTAAAATTTTATTCTCCCGTTTGATTAAAAGCACAAATGATAATCTGTGTGGGCTAGGTATTTTTTCGGTTAACGGTCAATCTCTCTGTCATTAGAGGTATAACGTTCATTATGTTAAAATAATTGTCGAATTTAGTGGGTAACATTTTGGAATAGTCTGTCAATACCACTATAAAATTCTTTTCTTCGTAGCCAGGAATATTTTTTCTGAGGACATTTGGTATTAAATTTACTACTTCACCTTTCGCTTTTCCTAAGATGTAATTGATGATTTTTCAATTAAATGACAAATTACGAAGAAATTTTCGATAGCTATAAAACATTTTCAGTAAAACGCATATTAAAATCAATAATAGGTGAATCATCATTGAGCACTACACTTTTTAGGTTATATAAATTATGGATCGTTAAACTTTTTTCCTCATGCTATTTATGTCATTTATTTTTTCCAAATTGGCCTGTTTAATTTTATGTTATGATCGGTTTTCCAATACATGGTATTAAGTTCAACAAAAATAATTAAAATATTAGCTTAACCTTCCTAAAGTATATATTTCTATTACTAGTATATATTACATGCAATTTCCTATCGATGTACAACTGAGCATACACAATTAATTAAGTGGGCACTACAATGAAATGTAGAAATAAATGAAGAATGGTGATTCTAACCCAATGAAGTTAAAGGTATTTAAATGAAATAATTGCCAACCAAATAATTTTTCAATATCTACGATATCTCCTACAACACAATAAGTTTTGATCAAAATAATAAATACCTTTATTGTTTCTAACCCAAAGGTCGCGGGTTCGAATCCCGCTTCGGGCATGGATGTTGTGATGTATGTTGATTTTCTCTAACAGAATTTGACTGTGCAAAATGACCGTAGCTGTCGACGCACCTAAAAACCTAATTACTACTACTACTACCTTTTTTGTTCAAAAGCCTTAATAATTTTGAAATTAATTATATAAAAAAGTTTCAGTAATACTAATTTTAGATGACTACATGTGAAGAAAAATAATAATTTCAACGCCACATTCTCCATGTTAATTTCACATTTTCCACCAATTAATTATTATAGGAATGTGTTTATGGAAATAATCAATGCTAATTTAGTCATTTTAATCTATCATTTATTTGCATAGAATTTTACTGTGCAACGCTTGGGATTAAGTCGAAATATATTTCCAATTTCCAACTTTTTTCTTATAATAATATCTTATAATCTCAAATGAACACGCTTTTTGAATTCAATTACAAGTTTTCGTAAATTTATTTATTGCTTCAATAATCATAAATCGTAACACTATTGATATTTCCAACAGGATTTAGATTATCACATATGATTTACTTCTTCGATGTCGCTAAAGTCGCAAATTTTTAATCCATGTATATGTGAATCAGTAGATCGTAACGTTAAAATTTTATAGCCAATCTTATATCAATTTTAATAATTTTCTAGTGAATTGAGATTAGGCACATCAATTGATATTATCCGGAGTAACTATAGTCCTCCCTTAACGGTAAAACCATTTAATGGATTTTTTCTTTGTGGGTCTCATATATATATGGTACCTACCCAAACTATATATTAATATCCTCTGCCATCTTCTCTATATGATTATGGACTTCAAAATTTTCCGTTGTGGCAGAATTCTCAGGCGAATATATGGAACATCACTGACTAATAATATTTAACATAGGTATTTAATTTGATTCACGTGCTATTAGCGTTGAAAATAACTTACTAAATCTCTTTTTTTAGTGATGCTTTAATTTGCTTGTGTGAAGACCGAAAGAGTCAGTTTTTCACATTGAATATCCTTTATTATCTGAACCGTTTTTTCTTTAGTCTCCAGTTTTTCGCAGTATTTTCCACAAGTTTTTTTCTTTATATACTCCAAGCACCAACTTCCATTATCTATATTTTTGGCTAGGCTTCTTAGTCCTGTAAAACAGGCTATTGTTGTTGTATTTATTGTAGATTATTTAGCAAATTCCACAAACTATTTGAAAGCTTCTCCCAAAAATTTGCGTAAAAAATGAAACCATGACTCGAGAATGTATATAATATTAAATATTTAGCTGTGTAGAAAGTTTCTCCAGTGGATACATCGGGGAATTGCTGGATTTATCTTTCCTTATGAAGTTAAAATGCCAATTTTTCTTCACGGCCTCTCAAACAGATGCGCTCATATTCCAGCATCTACGATTAAAGGCTAGACATTAGGTTTTACATTATTTTGGAATAATTAAGGTTCAGTGACTGTATTTGCACTGCTATAGAAGTATCTCTGCATTTATCAGACATTTTGAGGCGCATTTACATCCCTAAACCACTTTAGAAACCGTTAACAGAGGCTATAACGAATCGATGTCACGCTTTCTTAAGATCGCAGTCGCATGGAAAATTTCATCTTGGATTCATATCCGATTCGCAAAATATTCATTAAACCTTAACTGAAAGAAGGGAGAAATCGTCTCGGTAGCTTAGAGGCGTATTCATCTCCGAATACATTATAAGCAGCTCCGGTCATGCCAAAAATTTTTATCGTCCCCTAATTTTTTATGCGTATTTAAAATTATATTTTTACGGCGTCTTTTACGTTTCTCCTCTCAAAATTATGTGCTTTGACAGGCTTCGGAGTCTACGGTTTCCAGTGTGTATTTTCGTGCGGGAAACTCCAAAGGGATTTCATGCAATAAAACCAAAATGATGGAAGGAAGAGAGAGAGAGAGAGAGAGAGCAAAGAAAATTAGCGGAAATAATTTTGAAGCCTCGTTGGTGGGGGGAATGAGAATTTCATTATGTGGAACGGAGGAAGGAGGGAAGAAGGAAACTGGCTCAGAGAGAGAGAGAGATAGAGGTGTGGGAAGGATTTCGGGAAGGGAGGAGAACGAAATGGAAAACGGAAGCAGGAAAGAAAGGAAAGGGGTTGATAAAAAAAAGTGAACGGCGTCGAAAAGTCGAGGGTTAAGGAAATGACGTAATTTGGGGTAGCCATAATGTAGTATTTCGTGAGAAAATCACGCAAAATGTCCTCTCAATTTTCGACACGTGAAAAGGTCCTGCGTGCGTACTTCGGAATGGGGAATCATTTCTCTCGCACCGCGACGGAGTAATGTCGGTAACATTTTGGGACAAATTTAATATCGGAAATGTTGTTTCTTCGGACGAAGTTCCGCGAAACTTTTCGTTGCTAGTTTGTATAAAATCGAGTTATAGTTAGCAATGCAGAAATAGGAATAGATCGTGTTATCTTACGTCGCTGCCAAATTTGGGCTTCTATTTTTTTTAACTACTTGAAACTACGAGGAACGTTTTTAAATTTCGTAAATGAGTTAACTTTTAACCAGCATCATAGATCGAGAAGCATTTTTTTTTAAATTTCATTTTAAACATAGTGTGAGCTAGAAAATTTTTAGTGCAGTTTAACAGATGTTTGTATTAACCGGAAAGCCTGACTATTTTCCTATCAGACAAAGATAATTGCTGTGATGTCCTTCGTTCGAAACTAGATTTTTTGTGGAATAACTTTTACATTCACGCATTTTTTAAAATTATGTCACCTAAATAGAACTCTTCGGTGCCATGTGTTGATTTTTCGCCATCTGCCTGTTGATTAAATGTTGTTGTAAACCTTTACCCGAATGTCGGAACGCTCTTTCGAATTATTTCTGACCAAACGGTCTTTTCAAAAATGAGTTTTTCGTCGAAAACGTGAAGAAATAAAAACCTTTCGAGAAATTTAGCGCCCTCCGTCCGAAGGATGAATACATCGCATCGAAGGGAAATAAATCGATTAAATGAACGGAAGGTTCGGAACGAGTTGACACAACGACGTATGAGAGACGATAAAGTTCGAATATATCCCGGAGAATCGAAGGAATTCGGGTCGTCGCGCATACCTCGTGATTTACGCCCACATGACGAAATCGGGAACGGAACTGGAAAAATAATAAAAAAAAAGGAATAACGGAAGCGTGTCATTTTTTTTTCATCTTTCGAGGAATTCTTTTAAATGGAGGAAATGGACCGGGGATGCGTAGAAACCTCTTTACCTAATAACGTCGTCATCCTAAAATTCGTCATCTCTTTTTCCATATATATATATATATATATATATATACCCACACATATATATATATACATATATACACACATATATATATATACACATACATACATACCTATATATATATATATATATATATATATATATATATATATATATATATATATATGTACGTATGTATGTATATGTGTGTGTATGCATACCTCTTCCTCCTTCCTCCCGATCTTCAATCCACTCACGTAGCATAGGCACATGTTCCGTCCCCCGTTACCTTCCTCCATTCTCCCCCCCCACACCCCTTTCTCTAACCCTTTTTTCCCCTCCTCCTTCCTTCGGTGGGATCCACCCTTTAACCCTTCCTTTCCACGGCCACCTCTGGTGGCAACGTGCCCTCCAAACCAAGAGACTTCGGAGAAGGGAGGGAAAAAAAAGGCGACTTTCTTTAGCGCAGTACGTGAGATCAGAAAAGGTCCGTCCCATTCCGAACACGCGGGGCGGGATGAAGTTCGATTTCGGGATGGAGGAAAAATGGTAGGGGAGTGAGAGAGGGATGAAGAGGAAGCCGAAGAAGAGAGGAAGAGAGACAGAGAGGGTGTCTTTGTGGAAGTGGAGATGGAAGTGTTCCAAACCATTAAGAGAGATTTTGTGGCGTTCTCTCCCACCACTCCCCCATGCCCCTTTTCTGCTCTCAATGCGCAATAACCACTTGGTAGTCGTCTGAGGGAAAGGGAGACGGAGGGAGGGAGGGATAAAGAGGGGGGTAGTCACGAGAGGGAAAGGGAGGGGGAGATGGAGGAGGTATTGTGAGGGAGGGGAAAGAAAAGAAAGGAGGAGGGGGAAGGAGAGGGTGGGGAGGGAGATAGGGAGGGAGGGAGAGAGAGAGAGGGAGTGAGAGATGGAGGAGGAAGGTAGAGGTTGTGAGATAGAGAGGGAAGGAGAGACAGGAGTGGGAGGAGGTGGAGGGGAAGGTAGGAGGAAAGAGTGGGAGAGGGGGGGAGGGAAGGAGGGGGGGGGAGAAGAGAAAAGAGAGGGAAATGGAGAGGGAAGAAGGGAGATGGAGACAGGAAGAAGGGGATTGAGAGTGAGATTGAAAGAGGGAGGGAGATGGAGAGAGATGGGGGAGGGAGATATGGGTATTGAGGGGATGGGAGGGGAGGGAGAGGTAGGGTGGGGATGAGTAAAGAAGGGAGTGGTAGAGAGAGTGGGGTAGAGAAGGAAGAGGAGGGAGAGAAAATAGTGAGGAGGGAGAAATAGGAGAGGAAGGGATAGGGAGTGAATGAAAATAAGAATGGAATGATTTGAAAAAGAATGGGAAGAGAGAGTGGAAAGAGATGGATTGGGATGGAGAGAGAGAGGGAGAGGAAGGGGGATGTTTGGAGGGAGAGAGGAAGTGGACGAGTGGTTCCGTATGATATGCCTTTTGAGCAAAGCTATGCGACTTACACAGGAGATTGGCTGGGGAAAGGTTCGTTCGATAAATGTGTTGAAGCACCGAAGTGATTCACGGGAAGACTTCGACTCGAATTTTGGGGATTAGAATTTCTCCCAAATGCTCCGCCGTGCACGGCATTGCCACGTGGTCGTTCGAGCAGAAATGTCGCGGGTGTATTCAGTGGTCCGGCGATGCTGCTCTGTAACTGTTTTATGGTTGCGGTTTTATTGAGCAATCCTGTTTGTGTCATTGAGTTAAGTACGCATTTTAGTGTCGTTGGAAATAATACTTGTTACCATGAAATCCGCGCAAATTCACTAAATTCTGAAATTCTTTAAATTGCGCGATAAAATATTTTGCTATTGCTAATATCTCGTATTTTTTGTGTGCTGATGAATGAAAAAGATCCATGATGAAGGCATATCCTTTACAATGCTTCACAAATGTATGGAATCTATTATAAATCATGGTATAAGTTTAAGATATACGTCTACCGAATGTGGCAATAGTAATAAAGTACTGTCTACATTGACTGACTAATTTTGACAAACGTTACATCCGTGTATAGATGTTTATGGTATAACTATTGTTGAGCACTGTCTTTGGAAATTTGGTAACATATTTTAATACTTATGGATCAGAAATTAAGTTGGATTTGGATTGATTTTTCACAATTTCGTTAGGCAACAAATTAAGTTCCAGCACTCCATACTGCATTAATCACATTAATAATAGCAATTATTAGCACAAAGATTTATCTGCATGACCTAATACAGATATACGACATAGCAGTCCTACCCATGGCATGTGTGGCTATTCATCATATTTCATGGCAAAGCTTGAGAACAAATTTCTTTGACAGAGAACACTGAATACCTCAGCTGGATCAGAAAAGATTTTCTATTTTATAATACATCGTTTCCATTTGCAATCCAGTCCATCAAATAAAATCGTATCTGTAACATGCCCATAATTAATCATTGCCGTCATATCTAATTGCCATAAACCTCCATTCACTCATTATTTTCCATCGTTTGATTTCTAAAAATAGGTTGAACTATTGCGTAATCGCTGATAACGATTATTTATATAGTCATCAAGCTTTTATAAATCAATACAATAGGTATATTTAATGATCATAGAAAGGATATAAAAACTATATGCGTGCTTCAGCTACAAAATAGCCATCATAAGTTCATCGAGAGCAGATTCTAACGAATTTTTTTTTTAATTATCCACCAATAACTTAATTCGATAGAGAATTATTGAACTCGTTTATGGCTAAAAATAATTACCACTTAAGAATTTTCAACTTGAACAAATAATCAAACTTCACATTAAGCTTTTTTTATTATAATTATAGTATTAATTAATCTTCAACTGAATTCAAGGCATGATATTTAGCTCGATAACTTTTTTTTTTTTTTTTTAATTTTTCCAAGATGTTTAAAAAATAAATACTATTCGGTAAAAAATATAATTAACGCGGAGGCGCGTTCTATTCTTGAGTCGGAGGCGTCGAAAGGGAGGCGATGCTAATGCAGCCTCAGAACGTCTTGATGAACTAACCGCATACCTCAAAGCGATAAATTGAGGAGTAATGGAAATTGCGGCGTGGGTTTTGTTTCTGAAAGAACCGTTCTGAAAGAAGAGTGGATAGAAAAAGAAACGAGCACAAAAAATACTAGTTTACAATTAAATATTGCGGGTTGAAAGGAGATCCCAGGAAACGCCAGTGAGCGAGAAAGTTAACTCCGCCTCCCACGCCTCTCTTATCCTCTCGGCTTCTTTTCCCTTCTGTCCTTTTTTTTCGCCCCCCCCCCACGAAAAGTTGAGGATTACTTTTTCTGCATTACGTCATAGAATTTCCTCTCGGAATGTAACTTCCAAACTACGTAAACGTGATGGGAAAAAAAGGGGAAAACGAAACTCTTCCCGATAATTTTATTCAGTTCTCTCGAGGGGATTATTTGCTTAGTCGAACCCAAATCAGCATCCCCGAGATGTAAAACTTTAAAGGATATTTCTCGTAGTGAGAAAAAATCTGATGGAAAATTTTACGCTGAATGGCGAATGAATTTCAATGTTTATCGATCGATGCAAAACAGCTTTAGCGCAGTAATGGTAAAAATGTTGTTGTTCTAGGATTTGTGTTTCCGTTCCTACTATAAAGCCAGTGTTGTGTTCACGTATTACAACACTATTAATTAAAAAAACAACCAAGGTCCAAGTTGTATAAGCAAGTACTTATCGATTTAAAAATTTATTTTGATTTTTTGGCTATCAGTGTAATCCTCGCGTGTGAAATGAAACATCAAATAGAATGTCTATTCTAAAATCTATACAAAACGAAAAATATTTAAGCTTCAAAACTGTATCCGGAGCTATGCTGTAGCATATAAAATCTAGCGTTTTATATTTAATACAGCGTCAGAAATTATTTCCTCTCATGATTCTAGTAAGTGACTTCGATAAAAGGAAGACATTTAATAACACCTGCCGTTAAACAAAATATGAAAAAGAAAACTATAAATTTAGCATTATGATATTTTGTAGCCATTAATGCGTAATTATTAATGAAAATTTTGTGAAACGGCTTCAAAATCCGTTTTAAGTAAACCTAATGTACCTTTAACAGAAATGTCCACCTGCAAAATTATAGAACTATCTCGTTATGAGGTACGAAATGCGAATCCATACTCTACGGAAGAAGAGGAAGTTCGCGCAAGGAAACAGCTTTCGTCTCCCGATTTTAATCGGCAAAACTTCGTGGAGCAAAGGCACGTTTCAGTCACAAATCACTTGTTACCCGCCGAGAGTGAGGTCGGCGAGGGCGGGCGGAAGTGTGAAAACGACGATCGAAATCAAGTCATGCGAAAGAGAAGAGAGAGATTCAGGAGCGTGAAGAGAGGATGGCGAAGGATATATATATTGAATGACGGAGAGAAAATAATGGGCGGTAATGGAGGACATTGAGAAGGAAGGAGGATTTGAGACATATACACGTATAAGTAGGAGATAACATCAGAGAAACGTAAGAAAACAAAGGAGAAAATGTGCGAAGGAAGGAGAAGCCTAAGAGAAGTGACGAGGATAACCTATATTGATAAGATAAGAAAAATTTAAAAGGACAAAAGAGAAAGTAGAGAATAGGAGTAGTCATTGAAGAGGAAAATTAAAAGAGAAGAGAAGTTGAGAAGAAAACAAAGAGAAAGCGAGATCGAGATCATAGACATGATCGGAGAAATACTCGAAATCAAAATGAAGAGGAAATTATAATGCGAAGGAAAGTAAAAGGAGATAAAGAGAATTAAAGGAACGATAAATGAAAGATAGAGAGAAAAGAGAGGCGGAGAGGATGTGAACAACACAAGGATGTAATTGGAGCAATAAAGCCTAAAAGATAATAGGAAGTGGATGCGAGGTATGTAACAACAAGCATGTTAATTAAGGCAACGAAGAGATGGCGAGAAAAAATGTGAAAGCAAGTCGAGTGGATGGAGAAGGTGGAAGCTATAGAGGAATAAGAGAGGAAAGAGAAAGCTAGGTAAAGGAGTAACAGTAAAGAGATGGAGTATTTTTATCAGATGGGGGGATGCATAGTAGAAATACGAATAGATAAGAAAGGGGTAGAATTGAATAAGGCGAGAGAGGGCTGCCAGAACAACATATACGTGTATGTGTATATATATATATATATATATATACACATACATACACATATATATATACATATATATATGTATATATATAAAGGTGGCTACAAGGTGATGGAAGCCCAGTGGACACTTACCTAGATTGGAGAGTACATGTCTCTCCGTCGCTGAAGAAGGGCGTCAGCCCGAAAGCTCCATATTTGTATTGTTTTTGTGTTTTTCGTGTGTCTTCAGCACCCCCAGCGGCTCTCCAGTCTAGGTAAGTGTCCACTGGGCTTCCTCCAACACCTTGTTGCCACCTTTATTATTACCTTTCCTTTTATTTGGGCATTTATATATATATATATATATATATATATATATATATATATATATGAGATACGTGTGAGGTGAACGCGTGAGTTTCTACAGGGAATGTAGAGAAAGATGGCAAAGCAAGGGTGGGAAAGGACGCACCTCCCCCTTTTTCCTCTCTCTCTCTTTCTCCACCTCCCTCACACACCGTTCTTAACAGGCTCGCATGAGGGATGAGAGTGCCATCTCTTGGCGTGTTAGGCGGAATGGCGGAAGTGGAGACCGGTGGCGCCAGGAACGGAGGGTAGCGGCGGTTGAAATCGAGTAAAAGGGGAGATCGAGAGGTCTTGTGAATCGGAGTGGAGAGAGAGAGGGGGAAAGACGGAGAGGGGAGGGGAAGACTAGGGAAAGAGAGAGAGAGAGAGGAAGAGATGGGAGGGAGAGTGGGGAGAAAAGATTATGGGAGGGGAGAGAGAGAGAGAAGTGTTTAGGGTGAATAAGCGGAGGGGAAAAAGGTAGACACCGATTGCGCTGGGAAAGAGAACATGTGAAAGGGAGAAAATTAAGAGGGAGAGAGGGAATGGTTAGGATAGGAGAGTGTAGTGGGAGGAGAGGGGAAGGATGAAGAACCCTTTTTAAGGCACACTCATTGATCCTTTTCGTTCGTGTGGTTGCGAGTTTATGTGAGAGAAAGGGTCTTTTTTTTTGAATGAGGAACGCCTGGAGCACGAAATGGGATAGGGGGGGAGGGAAAGAGAGAGAGAAAGGAAGGGTTTAAGAGGATGAAAGGGGGAGGAGAGGAAGAATTGGCGGGAGACACTCGTAATGCAAGAGGGACAAGGGAGAGAAGGAAGGAAATCATCTTGGCTCGTCTTGAACTATGAACGACTGGCCCCTTTAGACTTTTAAGCGTCCGCGATGAGTAGGCCTACACCGAGGTTTTCTCTAAGAGAATCTAATTTTCGTCTAAAAGGATGATTTATCGTTAAAAAGTTCTCGGGAAAGCTCTGCGTTGGAACGGATAAATGTGTTTGCGTGCGTCTGGGGGTGTTTTATTTATGTATGTGCGTATATATGTACGTATTTGCGTGTGTGTGCGTAATTGTTTAGGAAAATCCACGTGCTTTCAAAGCGATATTTTTAGTGCGCCAACCATACAAATAAACGAAACTTGAATGTCGTGTTAATAATTTGCGTTATTATTATTTAAAATTCTTCTTTGGCGATTTCTTTCAAAGCTTTCAAAAGTAATAATCAATGGTAGAAGTTTTCATGTGGTGGAACTGCGTCATATTTAATAAAATCCGTAAAACCGTAAAACAGTAAAACCATAAAAACAGTAAGACAATAAAACGGTAGAAACTATAATTTATAGTTTATACCGTTTTATGGTTTTACTGTTTTACGGTTTTACGGGTTTTATTAAATATGCTTTCAAAAGTAACGATATTAGCCAGGTTCCCCCGGTCAATGCCGGAATCAGCAAGCTTCGGACGTTATCCGTAACATTTTCATACATACATATCCATACAAAACACATACAGATTGATGAATTTGGTCAGTCACGCAAATTAATCCGACCCAAAGCTAAATGTATTCGAAATATCCGCAGTGTTATAGAATTGAAATGCATTTGAATTCCAAAATTGCTTGCCTCTACGTATAGAGAGAATGGACTCACGCGATTCTCTTGGATAGTCTATCTCTGCACGTTACGTAACTTTATCGCATTTCGATCAAGTTTGATGGGAATTCAAAGAGTTTTAGGTTGATTGGAGAGGTGAAAAAAATATCCAATAATCTATTTCAAGGTCTGCATGGCTGGCCATCGAAGTTTAAAAAAGAAAAACATCCGATGCTTTTTTTTCCCGATGAATCAATAACGCCTCTTATTCGGTTTGTGCGTTGAGGAGCCAAATATTTGAGATATTGTTAGCAAAACTCGTTCGTCAAAATAATTTTGTTACTGCGACAGAACTTCGCCACCAAATTATTAATTTTATAAGCCAGGCAATTTTGGTTCTCCTCGCTTAAATAGCAATTTAACGACTTATGAATAAACAACGCAGTTTAATCATTCGCGAAATTGTTAATTCAGTTAGTGTTAGCTTTGTAAATAAGTTAATTTGATTAATCTTTGGAGTCGCAGGGCACACAAGATGGTCATTTATCGTACTGTTTCGCTCGTTAACTCCTGAGAGAATCTGGACCGGAAAACCATCCCGAACCATTACAGCGTTCAGAGCAATGCTCTTTCTCTTACAATTTTAATGCGTTTATCCGTTTCTCCTATGTATAATATGCAGTTCCGCTGAGCTAAAATAATTACCGCGAATTTATTAAAAAAGTCTTCCTGATTGTCGTTATTTTCCTCGCGACATAACAGCAGAATAATACCTTTTTTTTCGTTGGTTTTGATGCGAGCTTTTTCGCGGTTAATGACGGAACGGAGATCTCACGGTCGCTATTTATCTTCGGTCATTTCAGAAATCTCGAACGCCGTTCTCGTTCACCTTTTCGAGCCTCCATTTCTTTTTTTATTTGTTCTGTTCTCCGTTTGCAGTAAAGAGCATAAGCCCGTCATCTCTATTCAAGTCGTTTCCGTCACAAATGAGTTAGTGGCTCGACTGGCCCTTAATTATAATCTTTCGCGAATCAGGACGCGTTAGTAGTTCACGTTTACCCGTGTAGATACGTAGTGGGATGGAGTGGTTGGGAGGTGGGGGGAGAGGGAAGGGAGAAAAGGAAAGGGGGAGGGGGAAGTTGGAGGAAAGGGGAGAGCAGCTGAATAATTCATCCCGCGGTAGGCGATCTGCCACTTTACCTTTTGTCCGAAACAAAAATTAAACCGTAACCGCTAATCAACCTAAGAGATGGATGCATCCGAATCATACATCACACACGGGAAAGGAGGACGTGGTCCATTGTGTTGTTTTCCCCCAACAACTCGGTCGAAAAAAATAAATAAATAAAACGAATGAAGAGACTCGAGACCTTCCCTCCGAAAGTTTAATAGGTCATCCGCATTCGTCCGATTGGAATTAGATCAGGACGGTTCCGGCTCAAAAAAAAAATAAGATAAAAGTTTTGACCTCGAGGGGAGAGAAAAACGTCAGCAGCTGACGTAGTTTTATACTTCTCCGTCCTTTTTCTCTCTCTCTCACTCGTTTCTCTTTATTCTAACGGTGAGCGGTGGAAGAGAAATAAACGGAGGAGAGAAAGAGATGAGGGTTTTTGGGCAAAAAGAAAGGACGGGGAGGAAAGAGACGAAATAAAAGTCAGAGAAGGAGAGAGAGAGTGAGACACACAAGAAAAAAATAAAATGTCGCCCACACGCTACCCATAATTTGAGTCGACTCGCGCTGAAAAATTGGGGTCTTTTTAAGGGCGAATTCTGAACCCGAGGTGGTGGCGAGGGCAAAAGGAAGGGTTTCCGACGAGGGGGAAGGATGGTAAAGGAGAACGGAAGAAGGGCAAAAGGAAGGGAGGAAAAGAGAGAGAAAAGAAAAGAAAAAAAAAGGGCAAGTAAGGGACGTCCTCGGAGGGATGTCCTTTTTTTTTCTTCTTCTTTTGGTAGCCGGTAGCTAAGCAAGAGAGATGTTAGGAAGTGAGAGAAAAGAAAGATGGAGGGGGAGGAGAGATAGAGAGAGAGAGAAGATGCCGGGGAATAAAAATGGAAGGGGAGGAGAGATAAGGGTGGAGGGGGGGGGGGAGAGGAGATCTAAGAAAGCGACCAAAGGAACGAAAATGATGGGGTGTTGTCGGAAAGGGAGGAAAATGATATATGCAAAGTTCAGGAAGACGTGAGAAAGGTGGAGGAGGAAATGGGAGCAAAAAAAAGGGCGAGAAGTGGAGAAAGGAAGGAAATTGGAAGGATAGAGAAGGAAAGAGGGGAAAAGAGGGATAAAAGGATGTTGAGATAAAAGGGAGACAGAGACCAAGAGGGAGTGGAAGAGGTAGGACCTGGAAATAAGAGGGGAAAGGTGGGAGAGAGGGAGAGGAGATAGAGAAAAGAGGTGTAGAGAGAGAGGGGGGGGAGGGGGGAAATAGAGGAGAAAGAGTGTATTAAAGAGGTAGGATTGAAAATAGAGGGGGAGAGTTAGAGAGGATATTGGGGTGTAAAGAGGGAGAGAGGCAGGGAGAAAGAAGGGAGAGAGAGGTAGAAAGAGAGATGTGGATAGAGAGAGAGAGAAATAGAGGGCAAGGGGATATGAAATAATTAGGATGGGAAATGGAGAGAGGGAGAGGAAATAGAGGTAGAAAGAGGGAGGGATGGAAGAGGTTGAGAGAGTGAGAGAAGAAGGTTGAGAGAGGCAGAGAGAAAGATGGTGGAGAGACAGACAGACAGACGGACAGACAAACGACTTCATTTAGGGCGAAATTGAGGCTACATAGACCCTTCTTACAGGGAGATGAGATAGACATAAAAAGAGGTAGGAAGAGTAAGAGATGTGGGAGGGAGAGGCATGGTGAGAGAGGAAGTTTAGGGAGACGGGTAGATAGAAGAGAAAAAAGGCGGAGAGAAATATATATATATATATATATATATATATATATATATATATATATATATATATATGGGGATGAAAATGGGAGAAATAGAGGGAGGGAAAGAAGGGGAAAAGGAGAGAGGAAAGAGAAACGGAGGTAGGTCGGTAGACGATAGGCCAATAAATTTTCCCATTAACTATATAGAACACCGGCCGAGACTTAAAATGAACATTCCAACGAGACGAGGTGACTAGATAGCGACCAAAACTGACAGTCTTATTTCACACTTAACAACACGCAATAAGACGGAATAAAACGGAACAAATTGGGCGGAGAAAGATTATGATGGAAACGTCAAGAGACGGGGAGAAAAACAAACAAGTTATGAGCGGTGGGAAAAAAAAGGGCGGAGAGGAAAAAAAGAGGTAAAAACAAAGCGAAGATGCGATTCGCGGAGGAAAGAATTGGGTAATTTAACCCGTACAAAAATTTGGGCAAGCCGAGAGAGTAATGGGGTAGGTATTCCGTAGAAAATCGGGGTAATTCCGCGGCGTAATAAGGATTTGCGGCAGGGAAAAAACCGCGGTTTCTCACCAGAAACACCCCCGCGGAAAGGAGAGGTGGGGGGGGGGGGGGGGACCGAAATGAACGTGGCGAACTTTGGGAGGAGATAATATGGAATAAATGAGATTTCATCAAGCAGAAAAGGTAACGAGGTCTGAAGCTAGGGAAGACAGGAAGATTCGGGTGAAAATAATAAAAAATAAAGAATGGGAAGGATTGGAGTGGAGATAGGAGAAGCCGACGCAAGAGATACGAACGGGTGAACATAAGTTAATTGGATCGAGTTGCAACGGAAATAGGAGAATAAAGGAAGACAAAGATGAGGACAGGGGGAGGAAAGAGTGATTTCTAAGTGAATTCATGAAACCGTCGACGGATTAACGGCCTAGTTGTCGGAATGTGTATAAAAAAAAGGAGGGAAGAAAAAAGTGCGGTCGAAATAAAATGCAATGAAAGTGGAATTACCAGTAGGGGTTTTTTTTCCGTGAAAGATAAATAATTGATAAATCGTAAATTTAATTTTTTTCGATGCGCGGATGTATATTGAATATAATTGTCTATGAATAAATAACATGGACACCGATATTGGCTCAAAAGAGTTTAGTTAACTTGTAAATTTGAAAAGGGGGTAGGTTTCGAGATGAAATGTTGGCGTGTAAAATTTGGTGAGAAAAACGGGGTGAAAGCTGAACGTGATGGATTAATCGCAACTTAATTGTGAAATTCATGCATTGATTTTCGTGTAAAGAAAATAACCGTTTTATATACAACGCCAATACCAAAATGATTGAATTTGCCAGCACGGCCAACGTGTGATTCTTCCGTAAACATGGAAATATTAGACAAATATTTTTTACATAAATTTACTTGTAAAAATGACTTTCAAATGACCTAATGTCTGGATCTTAATCTGATATTAAAGCCAAAACAGAAAAATTGGCTTAATCTCTGATTAATTTTTATTTTATATACTAGCGTAATTGCCCGTCATTATGACGGGATATCTTTAGTTAACCTTACCTCCCTCCCTCTCTCTCCCTCCCTCCTCTCTCTCTCTCCCTCCCTCTCCCTCCCTCCCTCCCTCTCTCTCCCTCCCTCTCTCTCCCTCCCTCCTTCCCTCTCTCTCCCTCCCTCTCTCCCCCTCCGTTACAATCCCTCTCTCTCCCTCCCTCTCTGGTATTAAAAACATTCAAAGCACGCTTACACCCATAAGAATTGAATTAACAATAGGATTTTGAGGTCTAACAATATAATTAGTCAACATGACAACATTCCGTTAAAATGGCAATATTTCCATAAAATATGTAAATTAAACGTTTAACATGAGATATTTCGAACTGTGGGCGAAAAAAGATGAACAGAATAAGAAACTTCATAATTTTTTCTTCGAAATGGTTCAAATCCGAAGGTCGTAGATTAATTCCTTCTAATTTTAATTTCCAAATGAATAAAAGCCTGCACGTCAAAAAATCGCGTTTACATGTTAAGTAATGGGAAATGTAAATGCCTCCATTGGAGTCGAACCAAGGAATTTTTTCGAGATTTAAATTCGTCATCACCTGAAAAAGTGTTAATCAAGCATCCCTGCCAAATTTCGAGTTTCTATCTTCATTACTTCTAACTACTATTAACAATAGGATTTTGAGGTCTAACAATATAATTAGTCAACATGACAACATTCCGTTAAAATGGCAATATTTCCATAAAATATGTAAATTAAACGTTTAACATGAGATATTTCGAACTGTGGGCGAAAAAAGATGAACAGAATAAGAAACTTCATAATTTTTTCTTCGAAATGGTTCAAATCCGAAGGTCGTAGATTAATTCCTTCTAATTTTAATTTCCAAATGAATAAAAGCCTGCACGTCAAAAAATCGCGTTTACATGTTAAGTAATGGGAAATGTAAATGCCTCCATTGGAGTCGAACCAAGGAATTTTTTCGAGATTTAAATTCGTCATCACCTGAAAAAGTGTTAATCAAGCATCCCTGCCAAATTTCGAGTTTCTATCTTCATTACTTCTCGAGTTATTAGCGTTTAAGTTAGCGTTATAGACAGAGAATTGCTTTTTATTATAATGATGATTGGGAAGCATTAGAGAAATTTTTACCTCCTACAGTAATATGTATACTTATCATGAGAGCCAAATAGAGAGGAGGGGCAGCAGGGCCATTTGGCCCGGGCCCAGAGGGGCCCCCAAATTTATTCTAAAGGTTATGTGTTCAATATATTTATTCAAATATATTGAACAAATAACCCTGGCGCAAATAATCACCGATCAACAGTTAAAGGGGAAGGGAGGGTTGGACTATGTAGAGATAGAGAAGAAGATAGAGAAAGATAGAGATAGAGATGATCGCTTATCGGCTACCGCTCAAAAATTAAATTTTGTCATATCGGTGGAGTTTTGTTGCGTTTTCGAACAAATGAAACTGAGGATGGCGACAGGCATTCTCTTATTACTTACCCGTTGTATTGTAATCGTGAAAAAATTCGACTTCCGGTTTTTGACGGAGTGGGGTGGGGCCCCACATTTGTGGCTGGTCCGGGCCCCATCTCACCTCTCTTAGGCCCTGCTTATCATAGAAACACTGTTTATCACAACTTCTGCACTGGATATCCCGTATGTTTCCACTCGTAAATTTAAAAGCAACTCGGTAGCAGGTAGATATAAAGTAGGTTTGTCAGCTCCACGAGTTGTCCACGAGAGTTGCTCTTACCGTGTTTGTCGAATCAGGAATGAAGAGATTAGAGGCACGAGATAAGTCGTTCTTAGACGAGTAAACACGCCCGCTTCTACGTAACTCACTGACCGTTTGTAGTAGATTAACCCCTAGCTTTCTCGCACACAAAAAATAAATACGTCCGCTCGACTTTTTTTTTGTCTGGTGCATTTATGGAAGAGAAGAGGACGAGGTGCGTTACATACGTCAAAAACCCTTAGCGGAAAAGTGCCACTCAAAAGAGTCGCGTAAATTCAGTCCGAAAAGAGAGAAAGAGGGCCGTTAAAATAAGATAAAAGGGAAGGGGATGTAAAAAAAAACGAAGCGCCTCGAAAGTAAGGCGTCGGTTTTACTATTACTACTCCTTTATTTGCCCTCTTTTTTTATATTATTATCCCTTTATTATATTCAGTGTATCATTATCTCGTCTTTGTTTTTTTTATCCTTCTGTCACTACGTGTTTTTTTATTGTTCGCCTCTTGATTATATTTTTTGCTTATTATTATCTGTTTATTGCTATCCGCGCGTTACGGCTTTCTCCCTCGCGATAACGATATCTCCCCCAGTCATGGCATTGCTTCCATTCAGAGAATATAGTATATCTCGGCTTGCGGTATCAGATACGAATAGTCGTTTAAAATAATATATTAACCCTTATCTCCAGTAAAAGGGGGGAGAAAAACACAGTGTGCCTATCTTCGATTTGGTTAGTTCACCCATGAGCATTGGAATCGAATTAAAATAAAAAAATTTCAATCAAGCTGGAAATGTTTATCTTTTTGTGACCTTTTAGCCGCTGGGCATCGTGACTCAAACGGTCGAAATTCCTCGCATTCTATCTCTAATACGCGCTAATGGGGTAAGCTAAAAGCCATCGTGTCTTTATTATCGAAGCACATGGTAATTATTTTCATCACAGCGCGCTGCCTCATCGGATTCATTTATGCGTTAAAGGGTTCGCAGTTAAATTCTAACCTATGTATTTTCAATCTGTCGATGTTACATAATTGTCTATGTGCAGAAAATTGGAAAAGGATTTATGTAATATTATACGTACATATGTATAAATGCTGTACGCGCATACGTGTATATTTATATGTACGTATATAGGTTTGTGCGAGTTTGCGTTTGTAAAGTTTGCTTGCGTTTAAAGGCTCAGAATAAGGACTCGGTGAGAGAAATAAAAAAAAACAATCGGTTTTTCTACCAGCTTTCGGCTCAAACTGTCGATCGCCAATCATAAATAAAACCTAAAGGCGCTATAAATGAAAAAAATACGGACATAACGAAATACATTCTTCCCCGTGAGCGAGTTTAGGCACGCTATTTTTACTTCGCTATTCCGGAAAAATCCGACGCTATTACGCGATATTTCCGTTTTTTTTTAACGTTGTCGGGAGTAAAGGGGAGTGGGAGAGGGAAGAGGCGGGAGGATCCTGTTGTCACACGAAATGCAACCCGTTGGATTTTCGGTTTTTTTAAAAATAGTACGGTGATAAGGGGGAAAGAAGGGAGAAAACCTCCGTGTGGGGCCGTACATGTGTTTTGCGTGGTACTCTACTAGCCGGGTGAGGATAGGTTTATAGTGAAGAATACATGTATGTATGTGTATACACACAGACACATTCTCTCTCTCACACACACACACACATATATATATACACATACATATAGTGGCACGCATGTGAGGAACATTTACACACACACACACACACACACACACATATATATATATACATACATACATATACATATACACACACGTATATATAAATGTCTTCACATACGTGCCTCTAGGAGTGTTTGCTTTGATTTTCATCGGTTTGTGTTTTGTCATTCTCACGGCTTCTGCAGGACCGGACACGGATCGCCGTTTGTTTTCCTTTGCTAGCCGATCGGTGGTCGGAGAGACGTGTATGCGTTACGGGGAGCTAAAAATAGGACGATACGTTTGTGTACCTGACCTACTTAAGTGAGAAAAAGCCTAATTCACTCCGTACCTTACGGATAGGGATGCGCCAAAATAACTTTAAAGAGCAAGGCGAAAAAATTGGATGGCTTTGATGAATCTCCTGGTTTAAGGTTTTTTGTCGTGAAAGTTGTAAACATTTCGTGGGGAAAATTAAAAGAATATGTTATTATTTTTTTAAATTTAGTTTGAATTAGCCACGTATTAATAAAATTTATAGTTAAAGATGAAACAATGGCAGATGTGATTATGCATATCTTCAAACCTGTTCATTATATATAGTTTTAAAATTTATTTGGAAAAATAAATTTTAAGTATTCTTGTTCATATGAATATTTTCAATTCGACTCATTTACTTCTTAATAAAATTTACTTTTCCAAATATATTGCACTTAAGCTGTTTGTAGTACTTTATTTATCTATTTTATTTAGGGATTTCTTCTACACTTTTAGGTTTCGGTTACTTTTAACTCTTGAAGGATATTGTATGAGTTTAACTCGGAAATGGAAATTATGATGATTTCGATTTGTTAAATTAAATCCAATCTAATTAAATTTTTCGTCCCTACTCTGAAAAACTTATTAATCATGAAATTAATGGATTTTTGAAAATAATAATGTGCTGTTAACACGTTATTCAATCCATGGGCGTTGACGATTCTCGCAAACAGAGCATCACGGAACAATTCAAAATTTTATTCCATTAATCTCGAGTATAATATCACTAATACCATTTTATCTCTTTTATATTAATACGCTCAATGTCAGCATTAGTTTTACATTTATACCAGTTTTTTGTTAATGTTATCGGACTTTTTTTCGAAACCTTAATTTTTGCATATGGTTTATTTTTTGTGTTTTTATTCACCCGCAATTAATTTTAATGGTAGATTTTCATTTCTTTCACTATCAAAGTGAATTTTCGCAGGAAAATCATAGGTGTCAATGATTAATATAGGCTTAGCATTTAGTATTATTGCAAACTGAAGTATAACTGACAAAATATTTCCCGTTCTAATTTAAAAGAGCACATTAGGATGACATACAAAATTTTTTATATCTATAACGGCTTGTTGGATATGACGGACATCTCGTGAAGTTTTTGTTTTCTTAACTTGAAATACAAATATTTATAGATCAACAAATCTGGAACCGTGAGTCATATTATGGAAAAAGATGGTGAAAATGTGGAAAAAAATGTTTTAGTTCTGTTTTTTGCATTCGCAGATACTATTGTGATAGAAAAATAATCAATCATCATTATGTAAATCTTCTCGGGTTTCTAGCCGGGTGGTAACGCACATATTAGCCGACGTTTCGGCGACTAACTCTGCCGCCATCTTCAGGGAACCTGAGTGCCGAGGGATGGTCTGGGCTGGGTTTATATATCTGCCTGGGGATGGCAGCTTGTCGTTGATTGGCGGTTGGTCAGTTGGGCGATCCCACGCCTTGTTCAGGATGAATCCTGCGTCTTTGTTGAAGTTGTTTTGGTTCATTCAGATTTCGATGGCTTCTTTCACGAGGCGGTCCCAATAGCCTTTGGCTCTCGATAATAACTTAATTTCATCAAATAATATGCGGTGGTCTGAGCCCATACTGTGCTCAGCCACTGCGGATTTTTCCGGTTAGTTAAGACTGACGCATCGTGAATATTCTTTGTCTGGTCTCGATGGTGCGACCTGTTTGCCCAATGTAGTCTTTGCTACATTCACACACGGTATTTTGTAGATGCCCGATGTTTTTAATCCTAAGTCATCTTTAGCCTGGGGTAGGTAGCTTTTAATTTTCCTTGGCGGCCTGTGCACGGTTTTGATGCCACGTCTAGATAAAATCCTGGCGATCTTCCCAGAAACCGTAGAGGTGAAAGGCAAGCACGCCGAAGCTATGGGATAGAAACCCGAGAAGATTTCATCATGATCATCCGCCGGGAAATAATCAAATCATTAATCAATAATCATTTTGTTAAAGATCCATATTCAGACCCGATGATAATCAATGACTTCTTAACCCTTTGATAAAGACCCATAACGAAGCAGAATATTACGCGATGATTGCTATAAGCCTTTTGAATATTTATTTGAACGCAAAAAAGAATTTTAAAATATGTATTTTATCGGTCCCGTGTGATGAGAATGTTTCGAGAAATCATCTGATGCTGTTTACCCAAAGAAATTAAATATTCCATTTATAAATAAACCCATTCGCAAATTTGAGACAAATTAGCGGAACAAATGGAAATAACATTTCAATGAGAGGCACGAAAACCGTTAATAATTGTATCGAAATGTATCTCGCGTTTCATAAAAGTGAGTTTTGAATGCGGAAGTATAGGAGCTATATAAAGGTGGCCGACTCTATAGAAACTAAGTTTCGACAAAGGAATGACGTCATATTCAGAGGCAGTGAAAAGAGAAGAAGAGTCTAAATTTGCCGCCCAATTCGACCGGGAGAAAAAGGGCGGGAATAGAAAGTGCGGGAAAAAAGAGGAACGAAGTTGCCCAAATGGGGAGCTGACGTAAAAAAAAAACTGAAGGCAAACAAAAAAGAAACCCTTTTAACGGCCATAAAACCTAGAAGAGCAGTATCAGGTCGAAGAAAACGATCGGGAGAGGTGAATGGGTGGAAAAGGAGAGATTGTTTTCGGAGAGTTAAGGGCTGAAGGACGAGAATTATTGGGCGGGTTTGATATCCGGGTTGGATAAAGAGGAGTGAGAAGTGACGGGAGGGTTTGCGAATGTAAGATAAATTAGGTGTAGGAAGAGAAGGAAAGTTTGAGGGTGGGAGAAATGTTAGAGAGAGCTAGATGAGAGCGTAGTATAAAAAGATATGGAATATAAGAGATAATATAGGCGAAATGTAATGCGAAAAACAGGGATATAAATGGTGAGGAACGGGTCGTAAAGGAATAAAATAGGGGATAATAATGCAAAAGTATTCAGAGGAAACGTAATAATGGTGGATAGAGATAAAGGGACAAATCAGAGGCAATTGGGGAAATGGGTGAGGTAGGAAGACGTCGATGGAAAAAAGAATAGAGGAGAGAAAGTAGCAAATGTAGGAATAGTTAAAGGAAAGAATGGAGAATATTAGAAAAATAGTACAGATGCAGAGTAAATGAAAACGTTTAATATAATATACAAAGTAAAGTGAGTAAAATATAATATGTAATGGTAAAACGATTTGTGATTTTAGGCATAAGATAACAAATTTGTATAAAAGGCGAGAGAGCGTTGCTAACTGCTTTTAAGGTAAGATAAAAATTAAGGTATAATCCTGAGATGGAGTAAAAAACGCCGCCAAAGAAACATTAAGAAGGGGTAAAAAAATATATATATATGGGACAAAAAATCAATGTCTTATATTAGGATAAAAATTTATAATAGGAAAATGAGACGTAGGATGGAACGAAAATATAATACGAGAAATTTTAGGAACAAGAAAAATAAAGGAGATTGCAAAGAACAGAAGGACCAAGAACGTACAAAATGGGCCGAAAATAACATTGGGGGTAAACATGGGTTATCGGAACATGGTTACAAACGAGAGAAGGGTAAGAAATAGGAGGAAGTGAGGGGATGTTTGGAGAAGAATAACGGCCGAAGAGAATTAAAAAGGATGGGAAGAGGAAGAGACGATGACGAATGTAAAGGAGGAGGGAGAGAGAGAGGGGAGGAAAAGGAGGAGATGTGGAGGAGGATGAGAAATATGTACGGTAGTAGGTAGGAAGGAGAGTGAGTAGGGTGGGGTGGAGTCAGAGAGGGGGAGTGGCGTCGGGAGGGTGAGGTGGAACACGGGGGGGATGGACGGTAGATGTAAGTAGGAAGGGGTCGGAGGAACAGTGTGATGCTGGAGCCCCCTAGGCGGGAATCTGACGTCACGGCGCCGCGGCGTCGCCGTGCCCTGGGCTGCGAAAACAGTGGAGGGGAGAATGGTTTATGGAAACCCCGCTGTAGGGCGTCGCTGCGCCCTCACTGCTCGACGGACCGTCGGAGAGTAGTCATATACAGTGTTCTCCGTCGTGTAAGCGGAGGTGCCGGAAGGACGGCGATGCACGTACAAGAGAAGGAGGGCTCCCGATAATAAGTTCTTTTTTTAAATTATTTTTTAACGGGGAATTATTACTCCCTTTTTACCTCCCGAAAAAATTCGCGACAGTGCCCCGAAGTTTAAGCGGCGTGTTATTTCTTTTTCAATAAGGAAAAGAAAGACTCCAGTGTCGTGTCGTTCTGTTTTTTTAAAATAAATATAACGAGTAAGGGAGATAGGGAGGAAAATACCCCGGAGCCGGTATTTTCGAATCGGAGATGCTGAGAAAATTGTGGCTGTGAATTTTCTTTCCATTTCTCAATAATACGCCGTGGTGTCGTTCATTTTTTTTTTCTCCCTCCGAAACAGCGGTGTGTTTTCTTTTTTTATTCGTGTAACGTAACGGAGTGAGGATCGCACGCGGATCATGCCTTCTAGTGTGCTCGGGGCCAATTTGTTGGGAAACAAATAAAGAGGATTAAAGTCGGGCCATAACAATATCGGAAAGTTGGATGAATGATTTGTGCTTTTTATTTCAAATCTGCGAAGGGGAAAAAAAATATATATATATAAAAACGGTAAAAACTCTTGCGTGTGAGATCTCCAAGTCTCGTCGATGCTTCGCGAAGTTGTCTCGTCCGATATTTTTTCTCGCTTCAGCGGATATTTCAGCTGTGATCAAATGAGTTAAGGGAGACATAGAGAGAAAAGGATAAGAAAAAAAACGTCTTTTCGTAGTTTTTGTTTCGAAAGTTTCTCGCGTGCCCGCTTTTTCTCCGAGTGATCGCACGATTCGACGCGCGGATGCAGAAAAATTAAGAAAAAAAAGAATAGGTTTGCATGTCGTCTTCACGCAATTTTTTCTTCATGTCTTTCAAAGTGGGCCGCGTGGCACAATAAAGAAAAGCTTTTCTGTGATCGATACTAATAAAAGTAATAATAATAATAATAAACTCGTGATAATTTAACGCATCTATTTTTCCTAACATCTTCCGATATTTTATACTGTTGAAAACTGTTTCGAACGAAAATAAAAACGAAGATTAAAAGAAACACTTTCTAGTAAAATATTCCTTCCAATAAAAGGACGATTATCCGGCTGTTTTTATTGCGTGGAGAAGATTCGAAAGATCGTTAGTTCTCGTGCGTGACTGATATCGCACCGCGTGAGTTGACGAAACGTGCGCATGAACCGATGATGTTTTATCATAAAAAATAAACCGATCTAAAAGAATAATCCTGCGCGACGATGTTACTCGTAGAACTCCAGTTGCCTTACGACACGTGCGCGACGCTCATTCTAAATGGATCGGCCGATTTAGTCCGTTGAAAAAAAAAATAATAGTAAATAATTTTTTTTTACTAAGTAAACTAAATTTTCCGGCATTATTCTGGCCCGACTTAACCGACCCGTGGGGGAAGGGACCATCACTTACGCTATGGTGGAAAAATCGGCGACCCTGCCGTCCTGCGGGGCGGCAAGGGCGGCCCGGAGGCGGAGGAACAAGACGGTACACTTCGGCGACAGCTTCGTCTACGCCGGGGGCAACGGAGGTGCCAACGGCGTGGGCGGAGGAGGCGGCGGAGGAGGTGGCGGCGGGGTTGTGGCCCACGTGGGGACGAGGGAACCCGTCTCTCACGGCGGACCCCCCTCATCCTCCGGTTGGGGAGGAAGGCAAACGTACGCCTTCCCAGAGGAGGAGATCGTCGAGGTGGCCGAACCATCCCCGCCTCCATTGCCCCACGGTGAAGACCGCCTACAACCCAACGTCCAACAGCTCTTCACCTTCATAGAGACAGTTCTGAGCGCGTGGGTCGAAGATTCCGGCGGAAGTGGTGGTGGAGGAGGTGGTGTTGGGGACGACGGTAGGGGGGGCGTGTTCCGGTGGAGGAGGAGGAGGCGGAGTGGAGGTGTCAGCGGTGGAGGTTCGGCCCGAGGGCCGCGGACGTCGAGGTCGAGGGGAGGCGGTGGAAGCGGAGGAAGCGGTGGTTCTCAGGTGCGACGGGGTGCGGGTGCGATCGCTAAGCCTCCCCTCGTTGTGTCCCACGGACGTCGCGATGCCGCGGACGCTGACCCGCGCTTCGCGCACAACCATTGGCCGTTCAACTCCGAGGAATGCAATACGGAGTTCCTAAGGAAGGTACTGCTTGCTCCGTCTCTCGTTTAAGAGGGGAGTGAGGAGGGGGTTTTTTTTAAGAGGTTAGGAAGGGTCTGAGCGGTAGTTTGGGAGGAGGCCAGGTCCGATTCGAGAAGTTTGAAGAATGATGTATGCCTCGGAGTTATAGGTGGTAGTGATCGATCCGGCGATAGTCTTTAAGAGTACTTTAGATTATCAGAGCAGAAACCTTCCTTATTTCCTATTATGCGATTTTGAAAAAATATCTACATTAAAGGAATCGATCATTTGCCGTAAAAGGTCTTTAAATCTTTAAGCTGCATGAATGGAAAAGTGCGTGCAAAGTGATGCTAATGACGATTTTTTTTTACCCTTAAGCTTCGATTGGTTTCTTGTAATACGACAAAAGCGCACGGGTTCTTTTGTCATATGTAAATTTATGTTGGCGTTTGGAGCGTTGGTTATGGTGATGTATGTGTGTCTGATTAATTTAAATATGAAATTACTGATGGAGATCACCTTAATTTAAATATGAAATTAATGATGGAGATCGCCTTATGTCTCGAATCCAAGAGATGGTGTCCAAAAACCGGTTGAGTGAAATAGGTGAACATTTTTGCTATCGAATAAACATCCTGAGAGACAATTCATTGATTCTTGGTCCTAAAAAGTAATTATTTTCAGAAAATTTCAAAATAAATTCTTCTTAGCATAGACAGTTATTGTATTGCCGATTAGGATGTCTGAAATGTAGTTTTCTTCGTTCATTTATAAGAGCAACCATATCCTTAATTTGTCATGGATTCTATTATAAGATATCTTTAAAAAATTCGTATGAATCGCATTTTTTGCGATATCTTATTTACATAATTAGCTCAAATAGGTTACTAAACAAATTAACGGTTCCGTTAACGAAAATATTTTATTAGAAAAGTATTTTTAAGACTGGAATCTAATTGATAAATTTCCTAGGTCTAAGGTCTATGAAAAGATAGCCGATTTCAGCTACCAAGCATAATTATTATTTATTGATTTCGTTTCCTTAAAAATCTCTTTCTGGATTTAAATATTAGATTCCCTCATTTAAGATATTTTGAATGTTATTGAGTTATTTTTGCGGTACTAATTAATTGCTGTCAATGTATCTTTAACAAGTCCTCTTTAAATGAGCAAATATCTATTTAATATTCACCAGCACTCGTAATGTATTTTTAAATACGCCGGATGTATATATAAATATGTAGTTCATCGTGGCAATGTTAAGTGCAGAAAGAGTAATACGTATTACGCGCTAAGTCGCTTATTTATTTATTTGTTTCACCTACCAAATAACCTCTTTAAATTATTAATCCGTCTACATTTATACGGATCTTCTCCACTTTGTCTATAATCCCTAATGGATTAACAAACATTAATCCCATCTTTTCATGCCTCGGAACGTTTTACGAGAGCCGGGATAGTTCCTGCAATTGCTTCGTTCCATAGTCTAGCATATGGCCCTTCTGATCATAATGGGAGGAAGGGGTTGAAATGCGGAGAGGATAAAGGGATGGAGAGGAGAATGTTAGAAGTTTCGGCTGCATTGACCGAATCAATCCGCTTGCTCCTGCAGCCCAATTGAATATGGAATAGTCCGCGTAAGGACTGGAGGAAGATCCTCCACATCCGCCAATCGTAGCACTTTAAACCTGTTCGCAGAAATCGATAAGCTACACCTCCCCCCTCTAATGATTTAATTAATCCGCCGTACGTGTATATATGGAGCGTTGAGTAAAAATTAAATGAATACGCATTGTTCACTTCCGACCATTCGGAAAACTTTTCGGAATCAGCAATTAACGAGGGGACGGTTCTTGTTTTTTTTTCCCTTTATTTTTCGTAGAAGCCACAGAAAGCAGTGACGCATGCGGCGTTCTCCGTTGTCTTTTTCCCCTTCGTCCGGCCGGAATCAGATTCATTGAGATCGCCCGCATTATATTGCCAGGAAATTCATTAACCTCGCTTGATGCTTTATGTTACGATTATATCCATTAAAAGATAGCCTGCGTTGTGTTATTTAGGGAGTGGAAAATAACGTTCGCTGCTGCGTTGGTCTTCTTTCGCTCGGCACATGCTTCCAAACGAGAGTGTTATTAACGAGGTAGACATGCCCGTCCTTGCGCGAATCCTTTAATAAAAAATAGTAATTTGTATTCCGTTCCGTGAAAATTATATTTCGGGGAATTTAAAAGTTAGAACTTCGGAAAAATATCGAATCCTCTTTGAAAAAACCTCGCTTTTATTAATTTTTAAGGAAATCCTTTAAATTTCAAATGTGGGAGTACCGTTTTTAAAGTAAAATATTCATAACATTGGCTTAAAAGCTTGTCTATTCGATCGCCATTTTATTTCGAATTTATATTGATAATCAGCCGCGTGTGTTCGTTTCTCCTTATCCTTTAAGCCAAAGCTGCACATTTAAACAATAATGTTTCAATTTTACCAGATCTCACGAGTGTCAAGGTTGGCTGAAAACGTCCAACCCACGCTAACATTTAGTTTATAAACAAAAGAAGAACGTATGACAAATCACAATTAAGCTACGGGTCAAGGGCCAAGATTTCTTTAAGTAAAAAGTTCAAGAGTTGAGTTATATTTAACATTCAGAAGAAAGTTACAAAAGAGAATACTTGATTAATTTCCAACTTTTTCCTCCTCGAATTAAATCGTCGAAGATTTTTTTTCCTCAATGGAGCCAGGTAAATCCCTATGTGAATGAATTAATTTCTGGCCAAAATTCAAGCTTTTAATCATAATTCGGAAAATTCGAGAGTATTATAAAAAAAATTCCGAATTTTCGGTCCTCTATCTGAAATTAAACTCTGCACCTCACATTTAACGAGATATGAAACTTTTTCTTTTTAGTTATCTGATGTTTAAGTTCGGGAATGCAAATCTTTCCCGATATGCGCTGCTACGTAAAATCACATTAATTCGTCCCACACGGAGACACAGGAAGAAGTCAATCAGTTCGCGTGGCGACGTTTATTTTATTCTTTTTCTCCCAACAATGTCCTAATTACAGAGACAAAAAAAATGCGTGGCTTCGGTCTTTAGGATTAAAAAAAAAATCTAGAGAAACGATCGTCAGGCATATAGGTAAGGCAGGATGTCACGCGCAATCGAGGAACTTACTGGTAGGTCATTTGTCGGACGCGCCCAATTACATAAGTACAGGACTAATTGGATGAAAAATTGGTCATCTGGGCTGATAGACTAAAAGAATTCGTCGGGAGAAAGGAGTGGAGAAAATCTGTATGATTTGGAAAAAAGCGAGGGAAAGATGAAGTGGGGAAAGCAGGGAAGAAAGTTGAATATGTGATAGGCGGCTCGGGGAAAAGGTCCGCGCGTTTCTTTTTTTTTCTCAAACAGGTCGTCCGAGTTTTTCCTCGGGGGTCTCTGAAATCACTTTGCAGTTTCCTTTCCCTCCGGCATGGAGGAGAAAAATAATCTTTTTTCCTTCCGCTCATAAACGTTATGCCCCTAGAATATGGAGAAGTAGGTTACATAAAGGATAAGACGCAAGAAAATGGGCGGAAAATAATTTTTATAAAGGACATTCGGAGAGGTTTTTTTTATTCGTGAAAGTTTTCATCAGCAGTAATTGAACTTGAGACAAGTGCCTAAAAATTACGAAACGACCCAGAAACCGTTGATGACTTTAAGGGGCCGGCGAAGAGGGGAAAACACTCGCAATAGTATCTCATTAAAACTGATAAACGTAAGTTGCTTTTTTATATTTATTTCCGCTAGGCTTTCTCTATGTTCGGAAAAGGGTTTTTTATTGCTGTAATTGACGGTAAAAGTCTATGCAGTCTCAGAGTTTAAAAAAGTACGTTTTTTTCCTTTTCTTACGCAGTTGTTGTCTCCCCATTTGTTGCGTCATCGGAGATTGTTTTTTATATTTTTATACATATTAATGAATTTTGGCAAAAATTGCGTCTCTCCAGTTTATTTAGGTTCTGATTAAATATTGATTGCATTCATGGAGCTTAGATTCCACGTAAAATAAAAATCCAACCGATATAAGATTCATGTTTCTACCTATTAACGTTGGAAGTTTTTTGTATGCATAGATCTCAGCTCTCTATGTCTCATAAATTGAAGAGAAAGATTCTTCTCTCTGAAACATTAAGGTAAAAAATTTCCGTTGCATTATATAAGTTTTAAATATCATTCTGATATAAAGTAAAATATTTATGTAATGGGTTGAAAATATAGATCTATAGTTAGGTATTATTCGAATATATTTGTAGACATTCCAAATGATTTACCTCACTTTAACATCAAAAGAATTAAGTGTATCCGCAAAACGTAAAGCCCTCAGTTTGAACTAAGCTCATCGGTGAATTAATTATCGTAATGATCTATTTTAATTGAAGTAGTTAATGGGTTGCAGTCATAATTTACACTTCAAGGGAAGAACGTTGCCGTTATGTTTGTAGCACAAATAATTAAGAAGTTTGCATGTATGAATACCCTTTGCTAGATAAATTTAATGTGAAAAAGAACGCGTAAAAACTGATAATATACGTACGTATACAATGTTTTGCTTTGGATTCTTTCCTGTAACTCCACCATCGCTGTCATATTGTTGTATTTATGTGGCATTCATGTAAAATATCGCCGACAATTAATGGCGCTCGAATTACATTTGGCACAGTTCCTAATGGGTATGCTATAAGTTACTAGTATTTCAAGAAAACATTTTTTTTATTGTAAATATCAGCGAAAGAAACGTTATGATGACTACAGCGACATGCTTTTAACGAAACTTTAGAGAGCCAGTAAATTCTTTTAGCTGAATAAAGCCATTAAATAAATTTTTGTGCGGTAAACGTGTTTAAACATTTCGGTGGCACAGGAAGCAGTGATAAGTACACACATGCGGAAAACATATCTGTTCGGTGATACTAGTTTGCTTACCCGTCAAGCAGTGCTGTCATCCGGTTACCGCTGCAAATATTGCTATTTAAAGCCATTCGTTGCTTTAAGTTTAATTCTCGCATTTATGTTTATAGCGGTTAACAATTGTTTCTCTGAAAGTGTTTGAACGAATATTTTTTCGTCAAATTTTTATTAAGAAAGTGTTTACTTTATAATTAACAAACCCCTAAAAAGTTTTTATTTCCTTCAGTTTATATCTAACTGTCCATTTTTAAGATGGTATGTTCACTAATAAGGAAAATCTGTAATCTCCAAACATTGGCGTCGCTTATAATTCAAAGGGATTCATTTTTACCATTGTTTGAAGCCATCGACTACTCCATTGACACCTTTCGGTGTTATTCGTTGCATCTCTCGATACGTCATTCGAACGTACGGTAACAATCGAGGATGTCCATACGACCATATCTTCCAACTACAGAGTCCGGTTACGAAATTATGGTTTGGTGACGTAAGCGAAAGATGATCCAAGATGAAAAGTTTGAGAAAGGGGCGTGTCATTATCTCATTTTTCCCTCGAAAAGTAAGCCTTACGTATCAAGTGCCTTTAATGCAAGGTTCGATGATTCCTCTAGTTATGACGAGTCTCCCCAAAGTGACAATGCTAAAGATGATCACAGTCCGGTGATTCTGATGTTGTTGAGAGTTTGTCCGGGGAAAACGCGTGTAAAAGTTATCCGACCGTATAATGAGTGATGTATGGCAATAGCGGAATACGGTCAGATTGTGTGCCCAATCGCGTTGTTCTGTAGTGCGTGATGGTCGATCATATACTATATCATAATTGCGACATTTTTTTTATTGTCGCATTTATAACTTTTTTCTGTCTTTAACCGTTTCGAAATAACGATTCGAGTAAGTTTGCCTTTTTATACCCATTTAACTTTAAGTACTGTAATATTTGTGAGACGAGGACAAATTTATGACAGCTAAAAGTAAAATACATCACGTTTTAATGCTTTATTCAGGATAATTAACATTTCACGATTGGATGTAATTTTATACGTTGCGATGTCTCATACTCCTATTTTGCATTCGAATAAAAATTGTTTTCGAGTTAAATATTGCCCATCAATTAAATAATTACGATTACGTCCATAGAATCATATTCCTTAGCATACGAGTGTTTTCTATTTGAAAGTTTGATCTTTCATCATATCATCAGCTCGAAATTTGCGTCAATCCTGGTATTACAACATATTTTACGCATGGGCAGCTCTTAAACGATCGTACGCAGCCACGTCATACGGTCCATTGTTACTAATTTAAATTCAATTAAAATACGCTCGTCGCGAACGGAACGAAATTCTTTATCTACGTCACGCGATCGGATCACGTAACAATTGACCATCGATCCAATTTGGATGATTTGCTTCCCCTAAATCCACGCGTTCGATTCATCGGTCGATATAGGGAATCATTCATAGGACTTCTAAAAAAAAAGATTTTCCGTCTCACTAAGCACGTTTCCTCCTTTGTCAAAATTCAATCACTGATCTCTCTCCCCCTATTTTTTCTCTCTCCCCTCTCTCTCTCTCTAACAATGCTTCCTCTCTCCCCCCTCTCTCTCCCTATCTCCTCTTTTCATTCTAAAATTGAACCAAAATCGGAGAATAGCTATTGTATTTTTCGCGTGATAATAAAAATTAACTATTCTGGGTTATCTGTTTAAATACAGCTATGTTGCTGGTACTGGGCTATTCAGAATCAAACATTCCCGGTACTTTTATTAATCGGTATGCCGTCTATTAATTGGATATATTTGCTGGAGGAGTGGTGGGTAGTACCACTTCATCGATGGGAAAGCTTTACCAGAAACTAGCTAATATCGTCGTTTAACCTATCTGTTCGCGTTCGTTCAACTTTTGTTTTCAGAAATGTTACAAAAAAGTTATGCGCTGTGGGAGTTTACTGGATTCCAGTTGCTAGGCTAGGTATTTTGAGTATGTCCCTCTGAAATAGCTTTTATATAGAAACCATACTTCCTAATCATGACAAAAAGCAATATGTAATTCTAGATGACAAGTATTTAAAATGTTCATTCCATTGCTATATTTTAGATTCCATCTTAGCGTAATCCGCACTAAAGTATATAACATTTATTCAAACAAATCTTTATTCTCCTTACATAAATTAAATCTCATGAGAGAAGTATTAACTGATACTTTTAATTATAAATTGAAATGAATTTAAAAATAAAAAATACCAATATTAAAATACAAAACAATATCTTAAAAGAGGACTTAGCTCCTCATTGTGTTATGTGATGCATAATTTCTGTAGGTATTTCAGAGATTTTGAATTTTGTAACATAAAACCAGGTTGCATGCATGCATGCATAATTTCTGTAGGTATTTCAGAGATTTTGAATTTTGTAACATAAAACCAGGTTTATTGTTTAAAGCTTGCCGAAAAAGTTTCAACTCAAATTGAAGTCAGATCGAATAAAATTGATCAATTTTATTGCGTAATAAATTTAGCTACACTTTTTTATAGCATCAATTTTTTGCACTGTTTAACTTACCTCCTTCATTTCGAACACGAATGTAATGCGATGTTTATCTTTAGTCAGGAAACGTGTTCTGAGTCGCTGTATCTTGCCGAAAATTAGGAAGGGACGACTTAAATCATTTCTCCGACGTCAGCAAAAAATGCTGCCGTCTCGCTTGGGAAACAAAAAGAAAATAAATTTTTCCTTTAAAAAAAAACGACTCTGATTAAAGATCCGACTCGCCCTCTTCCGGTTCTCCCTTTCCCTCCCTCCATCTCCTCTACTCAGTCTTGTCCCATTTCCACCCCATAACTAGGGATTACTCCAGTTAATCTGGTGAAAAGGCTTAAAGATGAAGAGGGGGGGGAGAGGACTGGTTTACGGAGTGAAGGGAGGAAGAAGGTTGGAGAAATTCTCGCCGTAAATTATCAAATTACCCTTCGCCTCTTCCTCCTGCCATCGAACCATTTTCTCTTTCTTACCCACTCAGCGATCCGAACGACTTCTGATCTAATTTAAAAAGACGTTACAAGTGAGAAGAGTGAGTGAGAGATTTATGTAGTTATCTATTTATGTATACTCGTACGCGTTTTCCTCGAGATAGTTTTTAATGTTTCGGTACATTTCCTGTCGTTTCCCGAGCGTCATAAAATATTCAGCGACTGAAATAAACATTAATTCTAGGGTCCGAAGAAAAGTGGCTTTGAAGACGCCTTTAAAGCGTGTCTTACGTCGCAGTTTAATCTATACCTGATTTTTCATCTCGAATTCTATATATCATTACTCGATTTTTCAGAGGTATTTAGATACTTAGCGGTAAAATTTGAGACGCATAAAAAGATGACGTGTGTTTTTTTTATTAAAATTTTCTAATGTATCATTTATTTCAAATTGAGTGTTTTTCGAGTTTTTTGCATCGTCTTAAAATAAGTTACATACGTCAATTTAAATTCAGTAGTTTTCTAAGTTTAATGGTATTACCATTTAGGCCTCAGCCATTTCTATGCGGTCGTAGAATTTGCTCATTAGATACTTCCGTCTTTACTTTGCCTCACAATTAAACGTACATACGTTTAAATTATCTATGTTCTAAAAATCTAGCCATTTCAACTAAAATTTATTTTCCATTCACGGATGTTGTGTGAGAGGACCATTCAATGGTTTAATTCGTGTATTTTCAGTCTCTCAGTAAATGCCTTTTTAAAAAGTCACTGATCGGGAAAACCGTCAACGAGCAGAATACATCAAAACGCGGAAGTGACGTCTTGGAATTCGGAGCAAATTTCGCAGGTTATATATCGGATTTTTTTTCGTAAAAATTGACGTCCGAGAGGTAGAATGAGGGAAAGAATATTTGACTGGAAGTTTCTTTGCGCGCGGAAAACCGTCGATAAAAACGGAACCACGCAGTTTCGCATTCGATCAAATCGTTTTTCCCATTTCGATATGTTCGTATCTGTCGGTTGTTTCTCATTTCGCAAAAGAGTTGCGTCCAACGGCTTTCAAAAATAATGGTGCGAAAGAGGAGCGGAACGAAACAAGGTCGTATTTGCGTGAGTCGAGTTTGTTTTTACATAGGAGAACCTATCCTAAAGGGAGTTTTTTCCCCCTTGACACTTCAAGCGGCGTTTCGAAAAAGTTTTTGATCGTTCGTTTCGTTAACGATCCCGCCTCCCGCTCGATTTACGGGGATCTAGCTTCTTCCTTTTTCTTCCTATGTAGTTTCAATTTCGCCCTAAATAAAGTCGTTTGTCTGTCTGTCTGTCTGTAAAAGGACGCTCCTCGTCAAGGAGGAGAAAAAGATAAAGAGAGGGACGGCGAGGAAGAGATACGAGAGGAATCACTCTTCCCCAATCCAGCAGCCAACGTGACTTATTACCTTCTTAAAAAATAAAGATTTTTTTTTCACGTTTCGCAGCCGGAAACGAGGGACGTAATTTGTTTTTTTTTACACTCCTTTTTTTTCCTCTATTCGCTCCCGAAAAGTCAATTGCCCTAAGCCGTTGAATCGATCGAATGTGAAGTTTTCCACCGTTCGCTCTGTTAGGTGTCGGAAATTTTCGGATTTGTTCTACTCACGTTGTTTGGAGGCGTGCGAGGTGCGTATTTGCAGTTTGGAAGGCAATGACTGTGTTGCTGCAAATCACAGTAATCATTTAAATCGGTTGCCGTTGTTGCAAAGTGCCGCATCGCTGTGATTAATTGGAAATGTATCGGGAATTATACGGAAGAGGGGAATTACGTGCCCGTTGAAACAATTTGAGCGTCGTCAATTTCTGAAATACTTAGTACAGAAGAGGTGAATAAATATGTGGAATATAGAATGCATTTCGTTGGAATTTCGATCAGAACTATTGTCGGAGTTTCACCCCCACATATTGTTTAAGATTGCACCATTTATTCACATTTCTTGTGTAGTGTATCTTAATTGTTTATGACACATCTAGTTTACCGTTTTATTTCACATATTCCTATTTAAAATGTTTATTGTTTTCGAAATTTTTCTTGAATAATGTATATTTCAACCTTTATGATTATTCCTGGATTATTAATATAAAAGTTTAAAGCAGTTATGTGTCAGTATTGGCTCTATAAATTTCGTTGCACACATTTAATTATGAATTAAAGTATACCACATTATAGAAAAAATTGCAAAAGTATTAATATTACGTCCATTTATTTATGTAAAATTATATGCATTAAATGCGATTTAATGCCTTACTCGTGTCTAAACATTTTAAAATCATTTCTCTGTGGTGTTACGTAATTTTTATCTGTGGTTATCTTCTGAAAATATATCTTGAGCTTAGTTTTAAGTCCTTAAGCATATAAACGATATAATTTACGATGACGTCTCTCGTTAATTTTATACTTGACCTATTTTGATTTTCTTATATACACAAATTGTGTTACGTAAAGATACTGGGGTAAGAATTTCTTGTTTCATAACTAGTTAAGTGTAGCTTTTAATTTTATTTAACTAATGGCCATAATGCCACTGTAATCTAGGCGAAATTTTTTCAATGTACGTCAAGTTACGATTTGTCTTTGATTTATCCTTTTCAGATTGATTTTAAAATGAAAGAATTGTTTACTTTGCTAAAATTATCGGTATTTATTGCCAGCATCCATAAATATTCGATTAATTAAATAGATACGTATTCTGTTAATATGCGATGCTCCATACGGTATTACATTCGCTTCTCCACGTCTAGTTAACTGCGCGATTCAATGTGTTATGTAACTTATGCCCTCTCATCACCCGGGGCATTTATCATCAACGACGGCTATATCGAAATCATAAAGAAATTAGGAGGAGTACACTTATCCTCAAGGCTTCCGTAATTCCTCCCATCCTCTAACCACGATTCCCTCGTGCCATAGATACAAATTACTCAAGTAATGCGTGCATTGAGATGTCTTACACCCAAATTAGTTGCAACGACGAGTTATGCACGAGTTTTTTAGGCAAAATTTTCACTTGGGGCTCTTTAAAAATAGGTTTCCTTTCTAATCTTGAATAAAAAAAATGTCACCCATATTTTCATACGTTATTTTCGTAAATTTAACAAATTATTTGGATCATCTACCACATAGCAGTATTTTTACGTCGCTATTTCTGGGCATGAAAATGTTCTCATTTTTGTTTTATTCGGAAATCGGACGTTGATAAATATCTCTGGATCCAAATGTTTATCCAAAAATTAATTTAAAATAAAACAACACGCACATTAGCTTTAATAAATCATAATATTATTAAATCGGTTTTGAACACCCGGTGCACTTAAGTTTATGTTGTTCGGTAACGATAAAATTGCCATTTTCCGAGAGAAATTCGCGCTTTTTCATTTCCCCATTTATTCGCTCTCTAAAATTTATGACAAATTTAATCATTGAGCTATCGTTATTTTTAGTGAACTCGATTGATTATAATTCACAATGAATCAACATCTAGTAAAACCACTCAAAAAACATGAATTACTTATGCTGAAGCTCTCATTATAAATAATGGAATCTCGCAATGTAAAAATCATTTACACTCATTTTTACGTTAGTGTAATTGAATTAATTTTTAATTCAATCGAATTTAACGACATCTATGGACAATGTCGGTTGATTTAATGTTAAAGTGCCCCACGCATTAAACTCTCAGCAGTTGTAGAAAAATAAATAATTTTCATCGCATCATTTTCAGTGTCGAAAAATCACGAATGGCGAAAAAACACTAGCTGCTCGAAAAACATTTCCTAAAATCCGCACTTATTATTTTTTTGATAAATAGATTTCACGGACGAAATAAAAAAAAACGAAATACCCACTCCTATTTGGCCTACATCCAACATTTTCCAACAACCTCTTGTTTTCCCGCTGTCTTCTCGCAAAAGTTTCTTTCCTCCCTCCCCCCTCCTTTTTTCATCATTTTTCCCTCCGGCTGTTGAAATCCCGCATTAGTGCCTCGTGAAACTTCTAGAAATTCCGTTTGGCTTTTTCCCCCTCGTATTATTTACGGTGGGATCAACAGCTTTAAAAAAAAACACACGCACACACACCGACTTTTCCCTCCCTTGTGTTTGTTGCGTGTGTGTCTGTGTGTGTGTTAGAGAAATAGAGAGAGAAGTCGGATTCGCAATCTCCTTTGAATCCCCGGCTCTCTCGAGTATTTTCCGCAGGTGAGATTCCGTGGGTAGAGGCATCCACACGACCCGTCTGTGTGTGTGTGTCTGTGTGTTTGTGTCTGTGTGTTTGTGCGCGCGTCTCTCACTGCAGCTTAAGACGCTGAATGAATCTTCCTTCTCAGCAACACGTATCCTCAATCGGGGGAGCTTTCTCGATTGGCTGAGCCGGGAAATGGGTTTTCGATCCTTACGCGTTTTCCTTCCCTCCTCTACTTCCCCTTCTTCTTCCTATCTCCCATCCCCTCCCTTCTCTCTCTCTCTCCTCTCATATCTCTCCCATCTCCCTCTCTCTCCCCGTTATTCTTTCTCTCTCGAAGACGAAGCTCTGCGGATAGGTTGACGCCGTTGGCACCGCGGATAGATACACTCACCCCCTTCCATCCCACAAACTCCTCTCCTGCTCAAGATGGGAACGTATTGCGGAGTTAAAGGACTGCGTTACGCTCATTATGGCTTTAGACGAGGTCATCGTAGTTTTTTTTTTAATGCGAAGATAATCTCCGTCATAACGGGAATAGATGAGCTAGCTATTTCTTCTGGCGTCCTAATTTCGCTTCGTGGATAGAAAGGAAAAAGGACCGGGAGCGAATAAGGAGAAATAAATGAACGTTATAAGGGATTAAATATAACCTCCGGCGGTGAATCCGGGTTGATTTGACAGAATGTTGGCGATGGATGGATTTTATGATTGATTTTCAGTCGTTTAACATTTCGTGTTTGAACGATTATATCGTAACTCCCGTAGGTCATGGAATTTGATGAAAAGAAAAGTCTATCTATCCCGTTCCCTACTTGTTGGAGTGATTCCGCGTTTATTTTTGGCATCGTTAATAGTTACACGCTTAAGCAGTCTTGATTATATTTTTCTTCGCTATTTATCCTTAAATGAGTATTTTATGAATGCATTTTATTCTAATTGTGACTGAAAATAACAGTTGTCTGTATATTCCTTATTAAAGAAATAATATTTGTGCCCTGAAATAATATTTTAGTGTCGCCGGACTCAATAATAGAATGATATTTATACTGCGAAAGTATAATGTTTAAATAATCCATGCTTATTTTGTTGTAATCTTAAAGATTATTCTTATCATATCTATTCAAATTTATATTACACTATGCCCATACGTTCGATTTACAGCATTTTCTGATCTAATCCAAAAATACATCTAGTTATAAGGTTAGTGTCATTTATTTTACCAAAATATATTATTGGTATTTCTAAAAACCATTAATTGATATCGCTAATCGGTTTAGCACCGCAAATCTACATTTCTATCGCCTATCCAACAAAAATTGCTGGACGAAACTAAAATACTAGGAGGTATTCCTCCAGGAATTACAACTAGATTGCGTTGTCTTTTTTCCCTTCCGAACACGTCAATTATAAAATAAAAATAGCTAAATCCGTTTAAAGCAGATATACTGGTACCGTAACCAGACGAGTTAAATGGATGGCTTGCCACGCGGATCTAATATGTTGATAGGCTTACGGTCTTCCATCCTGTCATGCGTGAGGAGCCAAACCCACGAATTTTAAAATATATTTATCTGAGATTTCAATTAGACATAAGATTATCTCTCCGTATTTTTTTAATCCGGATATCGAATTGTTTTGTATCAATAGCGTTGATGTGTGAATCCTTTTTGCTAAAATGATTTCAACTGTATCTTTATACATTATTTTGATGCGTAATATAAAATTACCAAGCGTGCGTTGCGTCAATTAATAGTCATTTAATCTCAGAATAAATCTCCTTGATGGCCTGTTTATTTCTTTGCGGATTTAATTTAATTATTTATCGACTTGATTTATAGTTTTTTGCTAAATTACAATAAATTTGCTTCATTATGGTTCACTGTCTTCAACCCTGGACCGATTCTTTCAAAGGGAAATCATAACTGCTAACGTAGCTTGAACTGCTGCAACGCAGTGTGGAATTTTCCTCTCTTATTTTTATCTCGATTCAGTTCTGAAATCGATTTTAAACAGTTTCTATCCGTTTTCCTTCCGTTGCAGTGAGAGAGGGATAAAATTTATAGAAATGCTCCTCGCAAACCTTTTAGTCTATCCTGTTATCCAACTGATCCCAAGATAATACTTTTCTTTTTCTGTTTATTTTTTCATACCCTGAAACTCTTTAAGAATTAACTCTCAAGAGCATCTTTAACCCCCTTCTCCTTATTCCCCCCTTTCCATTCTCCTTAATTCCCATTCCTTCCGCTTTGGCTCAAAATCTTGTAGTGAAATTAGTTCAGCGATGCGTCTTAAGGTTGCGTATAGTAATTAGTCACGCTAGTTCCGAAGTGAAATTTTGAGATTGAAACTGTTTAGGAAAGGCGATGGGAGGAAATACAAAGTTTCGTTTTTTTTTTGTTTCCGTTTCCGAGGATAAGTGAGTAAATAGCAAAGGTTTTGAGGTTACGGGGTGAGGCGAAGGGATTTAATATAGCCAAGCATGTTGTAATTAGAAACTCGCCTGTGTTTGTATAAGCTCGAGTCGATTTTTTTATCGTGACCACGGGAGGTACTTAAAATAGTTTCAAGTGGATCGTCGTCGAAATTCTTATTTTCGACTTTCTGCAAAAGTGAAACTGCATTCGCTCGTATAAAGGTACCTACATGAATTAAAAAAGTGAAAAAGAAATCTAGATCAAACTTTGCGAGAATTAAGTTTTTCCCGGAGTATATGTACCAGACAAAATTCTCTGAACGTTTGAAAAATCAAAGATTCGCAACTTTTCAAAATAATTGGTTTTATTTCGACATTTCTGAAGATAGAGTCCAAATTATAAGACCTGAAATATTTACATTTCCCTTGTATTCCCTCACCAAGCCTGAACTTAAATTATTCTTTTTACCACACGGAGATAGTATGATACACACAATAGAAAATACCATACACGTGTATGCTATTTTCGTAACTCCCGAATATATTCATCAAATTTATTTCTGAACTGTTAAAGATGTTATAAACCTTCGATTTATTGTTTGATACTTCCTCCTTCGATTAACCCATTAATGCCCAGAAATATTTTTTTTGAGAATTGATGTTTTCTTTACATAATCTATATTACATACATTAATGTACTATGGGGAAAATATTATTAAAAATCTCCGACTGCCAGAAGTATTTGCTTTTTAAACGTATCTAAAGATTCTGGGAGAAAAAAGGCAAAAATTGTAATTTTAATGAAAAAGATTAGTTATTGTTAAAAGCATAACGTATATTAGAAATATCGACATTAGTAGCAGAGTTACTTACTTGTGAACACGTACAGCTCCGGCAGCAGAATGAAGGGTCCGGGACTAGGGTAATAAAAAATCTGCTGGCGTAACGGTACTTCAGTGTAAGGGAGAAAGTTGGCCGTATGGTGGGAAAGGAAACTTCCCTAAATAGAACCACGAAGGAACGGTAGAAAAATACCGTATTCGAAATTTCTTATGAATTCTTCAACTCAAACGTATCTAAAGATACATCTGGGCATTAATCAAGATGCGATAGGACAGAAATGAGTCGAATTGATTTCGACGATAAACCGAGTTCAGAGGAGATGGTTTTATACTGGCACAATCGAGAGTCGAGGCGCTTTCTTTTTTACGGACCGACGGAAACTGTTTTATATCGGCGTGAGATAGGCGTGTAAAAATAAAAGGTAGTTTATTAGATGTCTGAGAGGAGACGCACGGAGATGGTTCGCTACCGTTAAAAACCTTCTCGCAAGAGTTTGACGAGTTTAAACGAGCTCTTCCGAAAGGAAAGGGAAACGGCGACATAGAAGAAGGGGAGAGGAGCGTAATAAAGAGGGGGTAGAAGAAGAGACGAGGAAGAAGTAAATGGGGAATTCCCAGAATCCCTTTAGGGTGGCGTAGAAATTCGCTGCGCAGGCATATTCCCCGGATGCGGATTATTCCGATGGCAATATGGCTACCTGGAGAGAAATTGAGAGGTTTTTCCTATTAGTTCCCTCTTAATTTATTGCCCCGTAGGCCATTCGGGGAGGGAAGGGGGAAGAAGGTGTGGGGGAGGAACGCGGATGAGAAATTGTGTTAATTAGGGCTTATTTTTCGGACGGATTCTGGAAGGCTATTTATATATTCCTAAACGTTATCCCGAGGAAATAAGTTTCACTCGGAGGATAAAGTGCAAGCGCCTTTGAAACGGGAGGGGGGATATATATATATATATATATATATATATATATATATATATATATATGTATATATATATTTCTTCCCGACCTAGGGTTGGTTGCGTGCGTGAATCATCCACCTGCTTACCGCGCAGTTTGCAATTTCGCATGCCTCGGATATTTTGTTTAAGAGCGTTTATTCACGGTTAATTGCCACGTAATAAATTTCGGTCGAAAGTGTTTAATTAAATGATTCGCGTATCCACGGTAATAGACAAGCTAATTTTGGGAGCTAATTGGAGTTGGGCTGCATATTTCAAGGTGCTCGGTTAAAATTATCAATTGATGACTTGCGTTTCACCTAGGCAATTTTCGATGAACTTCCATTGATATTCGTAATCTATAATGGATTAATTGCATAAGATCGTTGAACAATCTGTAAAAATTCTCGCAAATATGTGAAAATCGCATCTCACACAGCGTGCTTGTAATGAAGTTTCCGTACCAATAAACCCTTGTATCCTGCATCATATGCAACGCAATGTGCACGTCAAGCGTGCGGGAATGCCTGTGTTTTAGGATGGCCAGCTACGCTGCGAGGGCAATATGTACGCTCTGATTTGAATGCGAATTATGCGCTTCGTAAATTGTTTCTAGGAATTTGCCATTAATCAAAGCTTCCCCAGTAATTAAATTTATCCAATTATTTTAAATATATTTCTGAATGCGCGTCTTTTATCTTTGAAGCGCGTTCGAAGATTATATAATAGTGGGCCATTTCATGAATTGTTGATGAGCAAAAAGTGAAAGGAATTTGATTTATTTTCGTAACATTATGGAAATTGTTTTGGAGCTGAAGCGCTCCTACTGCAGGCACCGTATTGAGAAAGAATCCGCGTTGTCATCGAGGTATTTATAATTTGGCATTTGACGTGCTCGATACTGTACAAAAATTTTCATTTCCAATACGACCTTCTTTTTTCGGTAGCATAATAAAGAGGCACCATCGCCCTCTTTCTAAACTTAACTCCGGCGAGAGAAGGGTTCTATAAAGAACAGGGAGACGGGAGGCTGTGAAGATAAAAAAAGGGGGAATAAAAGACAAGGCGACATCAAAGGAATCGTGATGTTTGAAGGCGAAAGAGGAGTGTAGGATGTCGAGAATTTGTGGGCACAGCGCCCGGAAAGAAGGAAAACAAAGGGTATTCTGAAAGGTCAATGGTTACGCGCTTAACATTGGAGGAAGTAATTGAATTAAAAGCGTTGCCCAGAAAGGAAAAGAGCGCGCGTGGGAGGGAAGTAGGTTACGAAGAAGGAGAAGAGTGAAAGAATGGATGAATAGGGAGATGAAGAGAAGACAAAGGAAGAAAAATATGTCGCACAATGTCATGCAACTTTCAAGGACCTCAATTCACTTTTCAGGTTTTTATTTAAAACCTTACGTCAAGATTAAAAGCGATTGCTCATAAACGTTTCCCCCTGTTTCTTAGGAGTTCTTCGATGTAGAAGGAGAGAGAGAACGAGAAAAAAAAGTGGAATAGTTTGTCCAAGTACTTTTCCGCGCATGAATTTTTCATCAGGTAGCTCGTAATTAAACTCGTTCCCCATTCCGGACTTTTGCACGTCAGTGCTCCTCAGAGACCTTTACTTTTGGAAGTATGCTCACAAAAGTTTTCATTCATAACATTGAATCCGAATTGCAAAATCATTTTCAAATTTGTTAACTCGTTTCATAGTTGTAGTTGCATTATCTCCGCTCATATTTCGAGGAAAATATTTTTGGGGTTGGCCCAGCTCATTAATGCAAATTCTTCATGAATATGTAACCTGGCTTTAAATATTTGGCGAAAACTTGCGGTGTAAATCTGATTTTTTAATGGACGCGAGTCGTTATCCACAGTATATCTTTCCAATTTCGACCGGCATTATTTTTCATTAGCAATTGTACACACAACTATGTATATATACACACAAGAGTCCCAAAAGTTACTTTCATAATACACGGAAATTAGTTTACACAGAATGTTACAATGCCTTTAAGCGATGGAAAGATTTTGATTTGTTTCTTCGGAATTTTGAAAATAATGAGACATCTATTTGTGATACAACAAGAGATCACATTTTTTCCCGTTCGGTGCTTTCTATTAAATACGGATTACATATCAGAAAGCAACGCCGATACTGTTGGGACAGCATCGCCTAATCGAGTTCACCGCCGGAAGTAATATAAAATAACTCTTGTAGCTATAAGTAGCTTTTATGGTGAAGCCTTTTCTCTCCTTGCTGTATACCGCCGATAACATAGAGCCGTTACTTTTTGGTGCGCTCGACGAAAGATGATGGTGCGTATGCTCGGCACATACTGTGGGAAAATAAATTGATACAGATATACTAAGCCTCCGCTTAGAAGCTTTGACTTAAGGCGAGGATATAACAATCTAAGATGCACTGTTTGTTATTTGTACAATCTGCCTCCACTCACAATGCGTTTATTTCAACGAAAAACTTATTAGCTGTCAATCGGGTTACAAATTCCTCAGGAATATTTTTCCCTTAATCACTCAATATTTTTCATCCAATTTACATTAAAGATAAAATGTACACTTATTACACTAGAGCGCAATTATCAGTTATTTATTGAGTGTATCACTTTTCACCAATAGCCCATAAAAAATTACTAATTTCGGAACAAGCTGAAGTATTTTGCGTTGTCCGTAAAAATTACGTCGATACTTTTTTGTCCAAATAAAACACTTTGAACCTACTGGAGTACGTCAAACAAAAATTTAACCTTTCCCTGAAAATTATTAGCAAAGTTTTCATTTCAGACACGCACGTAACAATTTGTCCCCAATTTTATGCTCCTTTATGAAATCCTTTATCGGCGTCGAAATAAAAAGAAATTCACCCTGAGGGCGATACCAAAACTCTATCATAATCGCTTACTTCTCGCGTATAAAATCAACCCTTAAGGTCGCCCCTTTTATTTTACGAGAGCAATAACAAGGAATTTATTCGCAGCTTCAATAATACGCGCCAATGGATAATTATAAAAAAAAGAGATTACACCGACGGCCCTTAAATAATAGCGGAGATAACAAACGTGGAATCGCTCGCCATTTACGGCTCGATTGATTTCGTCTCTCTCGTTTTTACTGCAATAAGTCATTAAAACGTTGCAGCGAAAAAAAAATCCTCTGTTATCAGGCTGCGAGAGAGAGAGAGAAGCCTCTAAGCTACCCCATTCACCCCCCCACATCGCGCTTTTCCCATGGCTGCTCGCATCCAAATTCTGCATCCGTATTTCCAAGAGGGAATTATACGGCAGGATATGGTAGGCGTATGGGAACGTGAGGATGGGGAGGGAGAGGGGAGAATCGGGGGAGAAGTTCATCGGGTGGAGTGGGACTAGTAGAACACGAGAGGATATTGAGGGTGAAGGGTGAAGTCGAGTGTGGCGGGGAGAAGGGGGGTGAAAAAGGGGGGGGAGTAGAAAGGGGTATGGGGAGATGAAGTTACGACCCTCTGGTGAGCGCAGCTTGGTGAAAGTGGCCGAGGAGAAGAATTTTCGTGGGAGTGGGGGGGGGGGAGGATTGGGGCTGGGATTGGAATAGAATAGGGACGACGGAGATGGTGTGGGAAGGGGGGTAGGGGGCGTTCGAGGTCGGGTGGCGTGAGGGGGGTGGGGAAGAGAGGGGGACAGCGGAAGTGGAAGAGGAGGAGAAAATGGGGGAGGTGATGTCGAAGACGTTGGATGCTGTAGTTAGGAAGGGGGTGGAGGGGTGGATAAGGGGGTCGATTTAGGTGGAGACTTGGGGGGAGAGGAGGAATATAGGAAAGGAAAGGAAAGAAAGGTCCTGGTGAGGACGTCGAAGGCTAGGGCGATGCAGATGGGGACGATGCAAAAGATTGCGGGATATATGAAGATGGGAGAAAATTGAGAAGCTTAACCGGTCTGCGGCAATATAGCAAATAGGGTGCGTTCGGAGGAGAATGGAGTAGGCGAAGGGAAATCAGGGTGTTATTCACGGACAGTATGAGGAAGATGAAGTTAGCAATTGCTTATATTACTATTAAAGGCACACTCTTTTGCATTAAATTATGGCTGAAAATTTATGGAAATACGTATAGCGGAGAAAATATAGATAAATTGGATAGGAAGGTAAAATTATATTTTAGGAATAGAAAAAATATTTTAAAGCATGTAAAAAAAAGTTTTATTACTGTCTTGCATACTCGTAACGAAATGGGCGAGGTAGCAACTAAGCATTTAACAGAATATCATTCCAAAATTACGATTAAATATTGATCATAATAAATTACGTGCATCTTCTAGGATTTTTGTGGATCATAGTAATTCTTTATGGCTACCGAAATATTCATGGTGCACGCAAAGTCTTCACCGTACTTCACCCTACCTATCAAACCATTACTTTTTCCCACACTGACTTTAGTGCAAAGATACAGGACAGATTACAATTTATAATGAAAGAAAAACTTACCGTAGTGCATTGATTTATACGTATTTGTTACATATCGCGCGCGAAGCTCATTAATTTTAATGCGATAGGCCTGCGTAATAACGAGAGCATAAAAAAGTATTCGGTACACATAGGCAGGGAGAGAATCGTATTATTTTTTCTTACAAGCGTACCATCCGCAGACGTTCCGCTCGAACGGCGAAGCGGGTAAGGGCAAGAGAGAGGAAGAGCAAATTAGCGTGCAGATGAGTATGGCTGTTACGTGCGCAAAGTGATTTCACTGGATGGAAGCAGGAGGATGGAAAAGAAAAATTGTTACGGAGCGGAGAGGAGGAAAAAAATACGTAGGTATATAGACGAAAGAGGGTTAACAACGGTTGATAGAGATGAGGCCCTTGGGAATATGGACGTTATATCCTTTTTGCTGGAGATGAAGAGAGAGAGAAGGAGATAGAAATTGCGGAAGATAGAGGGAGAGATAATTGAGTTGGTAAGTTGAGGGCGAGAGGAAGGGAGAGAGGGTGTTGGGATAATGTATGTTAGGTGAGGCGCGAGATGGTGATAGAGGATCGACGTATGCCTCTTAACCAGCCTCCATCCCGACTCGATTGTCCCGTCGAGTTTTTGAGTAATAGTAGATCAAATGGTTTTGACATGTAGACGTAGACGCGCAAAGACCTCTCCATATCTCTCTCTCTCTCTCGCCCTCGACCAAAAATCCCGTCGGAACCATCTCGGAAGGGTATGTGCATTGCTCGCGTATCCGCACGAAACCCATTCCTCTACGTCGAAAATGGAAGCGGGGAATACACGTCGGGGGAGTGGCTTTAAAACGCTTATTGAGTGATGGAAGGATATATCTTGAAGTGGAAGGCCGTGTTAGGGGCGAGAGGAAAACAGAACGCCGGCGTCGATTTTGTTTTATTTTTTTCTTCCTCTCGGCCCTCGTAAATTAAAAGGGGCTAGGAAGGAAATTTTTACTCCCTTCCTGACCATAAAAGTAGGTCACGTGCGAAGAGGAACACCTGGCGACCGGAGGGGGGGGAGGGGGGGGGGTAACACTTGCGGCACTTTCTACGTCAAACCGGTGTGATAAGATTAAGGTGAAGGATTTAGCGATCGGATTGAACTTTGACGTGATCGGAGGAAATTTTGGGCGTTCGTTAGAGGCGAGGTTTTGTATAAAATGTTCGAAAAAAAAATCAAGGCACTTGCTGGGTAATAACATTTACAATTTAAGTCTGATGTAAGAGAGTTTAAACCGTCCATAAACACTTTTAACGCCTGTTAACAGCTAATCAAACAATGCCGTGTTTTATGTCGCGTAATCGTGAGTGAAGTACTGTTTATTTATGAGAAGCCGATTGACTTAATGCATTATTCTCCTATTAGTTCCATTTTTTCTACTATAGCAATAGTGTACGCAACCATTTCACAAATGCGCAGAATGAATATGCAATCAGGAAGTTTAAATATAATTTTCTCCCTTCAGCTTATGTAAATCGCTCCCCTCTTTCATTAATATGAAACATATGACAATGATATATAAATAACTCTTCAATTAAAAATAAAATCAAAGATTTTTTGTATACTAGTTAGTCCCATGGGATTCTATCAAAAATTGTGCCAGCTTAAAAAGACTGGGGGCACCAAAAAGTTTATCTTCGTAGATATTTATGAGGAAACCAACGCGAAATGTTTTTTATAATGCAAAAAATAAAGATAAACAGGTTCGAAGGAATGCTAGTAGTTCAACGCGAACCAAATATAACCTGTTAATTCGCATAAACACGAATGTTTGCTTATCAACTTCTGCATACCAGCGTAATGCGTTAAAGAGGCAACTTACCTATTGGATTACCCGTCCATGCCGTATATAAAACGGGGTATTTCGGTCCAAGGTAATACGCTCGCGGATGGTACACCCGAGAGATCTCGATTTCATGTTATTCTTCCGAATGAGCAAGACCTTTTAGTTTAGAAGGGAAGAGGACGTTAGAGGACGGATCACAAAAGAATCGCTTTCTTTATCTCCCTCTCCCTCTCTCTCTTTCCGTCTCCGTTTTCGGAAGGGCAAAAAATGGAAGAGAAGTGAAGGGTTTCTGAAAGAGGGAGAGACGAGGGGAAGAGGCCGAGTGATTGTTTGAAAATGTGAAGAATGTGGTGTAGGAGGGATTGAAAAAAAATCAAGTGGATGTTTCAAAAAGGTCAAGTTTCTATCCGTTTCAAGTCAGTCCTCGAATAGTGCCTCGTCCACTCAACCAACGAACTCCTTTCTTTAAGGTCTTCCAATTTGTATCAAGTGAAGGTATTATTTTTTAAACGCCTGAAATTATTCGGAGGAAATAAAATTTTTGCTGTGATTGACGCATGAATTTCCAGCTACGCACTTACCTCTGGTTACATATCGTTTAAAAGGATTTCTGTGAACTTGAAGGTTAAAATTAAAGGGCGTTGATTTTATGAAATCTTTCATTCAGTAGAACCAATAAGTGCTCAAATTTATGGCGAACTCTTGAAGATTTACATCATTTGATACGAGCTAAATGACGTAAATAATTTATCATAGCTATTTTATAGGAAGAAGCATATGATTACGTAAAAGGTCGGCGTTTGATGTCCAGTTTTCCAGTTTCCGTTTATCCAATAATTTCCTAGATTATAGCCCGCATAATTTTACGCTAAAAATTCTAAGGTTAATTACTTACAAGTGGCATGTTTCGGATACTTTTCTTTTTTCTCTCTATGCCTCCTTCAAAAGCGAGCTAATAGATTACTCTTTTAGAATCTCCATCCGATTCCAATTATAGCCCCTTTTAGACGCAGCGAGAACTTCTTTTTAAAACGGCTCACTTGAAAACGTGAAAAAAAACAGAATACCTCAATTTTTTTCGAAACGGCCCAAACATTTCACGTTAACCTTGGCGCCCTATTTTTAGAGACTTTGAACGTTAGCAAACTTGTATCGTATTTACTTATCCCATCTCCTTCGTCCGGTTATTTTTTTCTTTTTCTATTTTCCATTTTTATGGATGTATTTTGCATTAGCATGTATCCCACCCACCTTCAGGAACATTTCGCGTAAAAGCACGTCACGTCCGCGGCAGCGGAATTAACCGATTCTAGAAAAAAAATGGTAGATTCTCTCGCGTTTATATATTCCTTCTTTTTCCTAATAACATTTAATAGTTTTACTTCGGCAAAAATGCGTCACGGACATGGAACTATTTTTTTCTCCTATCCCCGCGTTCATTTCGCGAAATACGGCGATTCGGGGAATTTTTTTTAAATAAAAAAATTGAAACTTTTTTAAAGCTGCGATCTCCTCCTCCTTGACGGGCGCATTCTTCCAGTGAGCCGTGTCTATTCTCCGGGAGGACGCTATATGAGCTTTTAGAATGCGCCCCTTCACAGAGTAAACCTCTCCACAGGAGAGGGCATTATCATGCAGCCAGAGAGTTAGAAGAGTCACTTAGTATGCATGGAGATTGGGGCCGACAGAGTGAGGGAGAGAGAGAGAGATGAAGTATGGGAAGGAAAGGTGGAGGAGAGAGAGAGGGAGGGAGTGACGTGGAAGCAGCATGGAGACGCCAGAGGTCAGAGATGGGAGGTGGAAAGGGAAGGAGCGTGAGTAGCAGGAGGAGAGAGGTTCAGACGGGTGAAGAAGATCAGGTGAAAGTTCGAGGTTCAAGTTTATCTAAATGAAGATTACTACGCAGGAGGCGATGGCACCCTTATATGAGACGGCATAGCCATTGAGGACAGGAAAAAGGATTTGTAGTAGAACGATGGGTGAAACCTGGTAGTTGGGAGGTAAAAACAAACCTTTCTATCCGTCGAACGGCTTATATGAAGTCGCTTGTCTGTATGACTTGCCTTGCTCGTAAGATTTGCCGAATTTATACGGATCCTCCTGGGATCTCGGAGATTAAATCGGCGCAAGTGGAACGGAATTTGAAAAATAAATGATATTCTCCCATTTAACCCTTGATGTCGTACGAACCTGAATCTCACTTGCACACTTATTTTGCTTAAATGAATTAAAAGCTACATCGTTCTTTAGTTTAAAATATCATGTCTCCCTAATTTGGATTAAATACATTTATGTATTTATTTACCTCCGTACTATCGATAAAAATTATTTGACATATTCAATGTGTGAAAGCGTGCCTCATTTACTTACCACTTCTCGCTGTTGGTTAATGCAGAATTTCACACGCGGATCAACATACGTCTCGTTGATTAGAAAGCGGTGCGACGTAGCGTCCTGGTAAGCTTTTGTCAGCTTTTATCATTTCTTTTATTTATAATAAAATTTTGCGAGGTACTAAAAAATACATAACATGGAAATTGTATTGTATTTATTGGCATAAGTGTATCGCTTTTCAGCTTTGTTAAGGGTGAATGTTTTTATTATTATTATTATTATTTGTGCTTCAATTATATTTATAATCCTGCGTAATTTATCTTCATATCACCTTGGGGAAGGATTACTCAATTCATATGATTCTACATTTTTTATTTGGCATAATAAAAATTTTAATAGCGAAAACAATATTAGTCATACGATTATTATGGTGGCTAACAATCTTTCAAGCTGTGAACATTTTGGTCCTAGGATATAAAACGATAGAAATTTCCTCCGTGTTTCAACTTGCGATTCTAGTATATTCGAGACGATGATGACGTTAGTTCAGATAGAATGCAGCTGTTTTGTTAGTATGAAACCAGACTTTGCATATTCCATAATGGCGGTATGTTGTATTAAATATGATCCTTATTGGTGTACGGTGTCTTGGAGAATGTGGAGTTACCAGCTTACATAAGTACTAAGATGATTATCCCGTTTCCGCGAAGTTAAAGTTCCTTAACTTATGAACTGTTTACCTTACGATACTTTCATGTTGGCGTATCTCTTTCGGGAGTTCGCATCTTGTTCCTTTGAGAAATTAAACCGCTTTGAGGCATCGAATATGCAACTTTGCTATATCTTGCCTTCATTCTTCAGATAAAAGCCTCATTGAATTCGCATCCTGTTTTTAATGAAAGTAATCGATCAAAATTGATGGCGGCGAGCGCAGGTATCGTATTTCATAATCCGATGAGATTTTTTTGACAGGCATTCCAGAAATAACTCGGGGTCCTTTTCCGATTTACGCTACTGATCGATACGACACTCATAAGTTATGCTACAACCAGGATAACGTAAGAAAGGCATCTCTAACTTCACTTCAGAGACAACTGTAATATCGTTTCACTTTGTGCCAATTCTGTAGACTCGCGGTGTTCATGCTTTAATCGGCATAATGTTTTCTTCAGTAGATTTAGAAGAACAATGGGATGTACTACCTGAATAATGGAGCACGGCCTTTCATTTAAATGTGTTAATTACACAAATTGCCAAAACGAAATATTTTCATCGTTATGAAAATTGAGTCATAATGTTCACCATGTCGAATTTTCGACGTACGAGATAAAGAAACTTACTATTAGTGAATTTTATGAAAGTCACCTTTACTTCGGATTAAGGAAATTCTGTATAAGGTAGACTGTCCGGAGCATGTATCAAAAAAAGGTAGATCCGATATCTTGTAGCAACCAATTGCTTTGACGAAGACGGAGCAGACAAAACTTTTAGATTCTGAGTGGTAGAATAAGGCACGAACAAATCATTATGTTCCATTATTTGCAGACCTCGGGAAACGGAAAATAAGTCGATAAGGATTCATGAGATTAGAATAAATTGAATTCGGAAGATATTTCGATACCATGTTTTCGTCTGGCAGTGATTTAGCGCCCTACGATCGATTGGGAAAAAAGACCTTTATTTAGTCTTTTGATAAGATTTTTCCGTCGTGGATCACGTTAAGTTACGTTTGATTGATTCATGAAAATGTCGTACGTCAAACTTCTGCGAATCAATTCGTCTTAGCATTTTTTCAATGCGAATGAATTAAAATTATTTGGAATAATGTTAATGTAACAGTGTAATGTATTTATAATAAATGAGTAGTTGTTTGAATCTGAGGAGAATGTTTTGTTTGACTGCGGAAGCATATTTTTTTCTTCATGTTTTGCAGCAGTAAATAATCGAATTAATGTGAAAATGTGGTTTGAACACAGTTAATTTAGCGTGTTTATTATTTTGCGATAAATTTTAAAAATAATTCTTCGTCTTTTTTTAAGGTCGACATACTAATGAGCGCAAAGAATAATAGAAAACAAGCGGAACCGAGTGAATTATGCTGTTAAGAGACCATAGTGTGAAGTTCTGAAGTTCGTCCTTGCGTGATGTGTGGTATAACAAGTCATCCATTCCTTGCCTGAGTTTTTGGAGTGGAAAATTAACTCACGGCCGTCCATAGAAGGAAAATTTTCCCGGAAGTATCAATAGGGGGACAAAACTGAGTCGTATATATATATATATAGTTGGCGTTTGTAGTGATTTTGGCCTAGGACGTCGCGAAGCAGCAGCCACAACTTAAAATAAACAAGGAACCGCGCGTTACGCTAGCGTATCGTCGTTTCCATTTAGGTGACGTTTGATGCTGTCACGTAAAAAACGACATTGTAAAGCATTTCTGTGGATTTTTTGTCCCAGTTAGCATTTCCAACCTAGTAAAAAAATTTATAAAGAGATTAGATATGTCGAGATGAAAAATAGATCGGTTTTTATAAACGATTCGCAAAATGTATTTCGGGAAAAAACAGATCTTTCTGAATCGTTAAAATTAAAGTTAAATTTCACCGATGGGGGAAATTAGTTTATATCAAAGAAGGATCAAAGACATTAACTGACAACACATTTGAATTGCAGATATTTATTTAGTAATATAGCTATATATGTAATATTTTAAGTTGCTGCAAATTGATAAAAGTCGACGTTGTATTTACGTAGTCCATTACTTCCGCCAGTTTCTTTACATTAAAGACTTCTCCTCCATATAGCTCATGAGAATCACGCTGTATGCAAATAACAGAGAAGCACCGAATAATTTAACACAAACAAAACAGCGGGAACGTTAGAGCTACCAAACCTCTCTGTTTACGTGGACTATTAGACATCTAACAAGTAGGGGTAATGCACCCAAGAAGCGTAGCATATATTAAGCATGTTTCTCTAGGACTCTCAGGCATTGAAGTTTATATTTTCCTTTACGGTTAGGTGAGCAGCCCTGATTAGCTGTATTTTTATCACTGCGGAATTATAATTTCTGATATTTATTTAGGATTCTGTTGATGCCCGTTTTGAGTGATACGTTCCAAGGATACCATCTTCATCCATATTTAATACAAGTGAAAACGTGCAATAATGAGTGATATTCCCAGTTTATTGCATTTTTGTCTTATACGTGCTAAATAGAACTATATAAAATATAGTACGCTCAAATGGAAGCTTCTATACGAAGACAATGTTAGAGAAAAATTTTCAGACCGCCATTATGTTAAGAATTGCATAGTCATTATACAAAAGTAGCTTACTGCAGGCAAATTTAAATTTAAGACTTTTAAAACTACATTATTTTTGGGTTAATTATTTAAGAATTAAAACAAAGAGTTCTTTTACTGATTCCAGGAAAGTGGGAACCCTGTTTCAGTGATTTTAGTCAAGTTCGCTGTATAATTTGATAAAGCAAAATAAAAGGGGCGGTTTTTCTCTTAAAAAATGCTTCTACTGATTGAGACGAGTTGAAAAGAGTAATTGTAGAGATCGCTTTGCATAGTAAAATTCATGGCGAAGATTATATGGGTAATAATTATCTACCATATCAGAAATTGTCGGTCGTTCAAATTCTATTAGATGTCCTATAAATGATCATCTAAAATATATTTTTAAATGTCTTAATAGCAGTATATGAATAAAGCTGCTTTATTATAAATTGTAAAGCTATCGTATGTTTATGCAAAATTCAAATGAATATAACACGACAATCAGAAAACCAGAGTGGATATTCAAATAACCGAATCAGCAGACACACTCAAGTTGCCGAGTAAGAATTTGGTATTCACTTCTCACTTGCTAAAAATCCAATTTTTAAATTTTTATTTGGATTCTTCGTTATAAATTCTACCGTGCGAGGAAAATTTATGCTTTATAATACAATGGCCCGAGTAGAGCCCTTTATGTTATATTGTTTTTCTTATCTCGGAACTATTCATTGTTAGTAGTTGATACTGGCGATAGAGGATATGGTGTATTGAGTTTCGTGAAAATATTTCCCAATACTTTTTTTTATCCAATATCGGTGATATTTACAAAACATAATTAAGGGGCCTGATACTTCTTTCATATGTGGAATTCAGTCTCACGCTATTCCCTTACAGTCAATATCCATAAAAATTTGGGTATAACTCGAGCCTTAAGGATGGAGGTTAAAAATCGATTCATAGAATTTGATGTCGACGTATATAAATACTAATGGGGTGAAATATCTTCTTCGGATAATCGAAAATTCGAGTTAAAGTTATAGTTACATTCAAATGCTGCTCGTTTTTGCTATCGTTAACTCGCGCGTATAATAGTAATAAACCATTTAATCCATAGAGTAACCAATTTTAATTGCGTGGTTAAATGATTTCATACTACAGTGGCTGAGTTCAAGAAATTCGCTTAGCCAGATGCGGGGAGAATCGGTTTAAAAATTAACGGATAATTTGAATAGATTTCCTAAGTTTGAAACGAAACTAAGAAAGCTTTTATAATATTAATTGAAAGATCATGTAAATTCTCAGTGATATATCGAGTTATACCACCCATCTTTATAAGGTGTCACTCGAGCCAAGTTGGTAAGCATGCAATCACCAAACTTTACGTAAAACCAAAATCAGATTAATTGCGTAAAAAGATTGTTCGAAACTTTAAGTACACGACGCCATGAAAGTGCCTTATAACTTAACTCTTTTAAACCGTATCTTCTTCTTAGATCCAGATGGGGCGCAGATGAAACTTAATTACGATTTTTTTCCCTCCCGTAGGCCTGACAGTTTTTCAAAAAGTTTTAATCATTAAAATAAACTTTTCATTCGTTTTATTGTTCCCTCGTCCTATTTCCAAAAAAAAAAGAAATGCCTCATTAGTTCTAAACTTACCGAATTTCAAACCTCGTTAATATTTTGGTTCCCTTCGATGGAAGGGAAGCCTTGCGCGACCTTTTCGCTCGCGTTTCATATTCCTTTCTCCTTCCCCCATTCCATGTTTTCCCTCCCCTCGCATCCGAAATCGGGCCAATAAATATTATGTTTTCGGACGGAAATTAAAACGGATTGATGGCACGTAATTGATTCTCCCACCTTACCTCTTTATCTCGTCTTTACTCCTTTTCACCTTTCTTCCTTTTTCGTTACGTTACGTTCGAAGATAGACCCTGTCGTAATCAAGCTTGAGGAAATCCGTAGTCTCGCTCGCTCACGCGCTTTCATTTCATTACGTACGTAGTAGGCACTGCTTGCAGCGCTGTTTTACGGAGCTCCCTCGTTTTCTTCCGTACGTGTTTTTGTGAGTAGGAGCGACATACGCGTGAATTTATATTAAATACGTGAAATGTACCGTAAGTTTATCGAATGTCGTGCTGATGGAAACTAGCCTTAATTTTTAAGTATATTGCAATTAAAAGAGGAGGGAAATTTTCAAAAATGTATCATTAAATTGTTCCGCAGTCGAATAAATCCCGTGTCTATTGAAAATACGGTGAACGTAGCTTTTATACGATTATTTCCATTTCGAGACGTATCCTATATAACGAAAATTATAGTAATATTTTTGAAGATAAATAGGTATAAAAAGATATCGCGGGTGTATAAATGTAAAAGAAAAGAGTTAGTCTTCATTTCATCCGTTTGAATATTCGTGAAAACGGCAACACTATCTTGCATCCTCCGCCCAAAAGAACGGAAGATAAATTGGATTACTAAAAAAGAAACGGGCTACTTTAAAATTTGATTCGGAGAATATTTTTTGATTCGGTCTTTATTGGATTCGTTTCGAGGGCGTCTTCGTTGCGTTTAAATTGCAGAAACTTCTGAGGCAAACTTTAAGAAAGTAGAATATAGTTTTTTTTCCGGTTTTTGAATCGAAGAACCGTAACTCTCAATGAAACTCGTGACAATTTCTCCCGGCTTTATGACATTGTGAGGCAATCCAGATCTTTCCCGCGGGGCCATAAGTGCCCTGTGACGCAAGCCTCCCATTTATCATCGACTGATATCGGAGGGCTCATATCTTTCCCACCTATCACGCCCCTCCCATCCCCCTCTCTGTCTATCTACGTCCCTCCCTCTACCTCCGCACCTACCCCGTTTAGCCTATCTCTAATCAGAGGCAAAGTGGCCGTAAATCGCTAATTAACGGATCGATGGAGAGTTTTGCTGGAAGGATGTTGCGTTAGTTCGTGATGCTATTGTTAATCGTGTATATAAAGCGCTTGAAGTTGTAGCGTCTTTATGCTGATGCCGCATTACTCGATGCTTTATTATGTTTTAGCTTCCTTGACGCTTTTTACCTGGTCTCTCGCTTTATTTTTAGTTGCATTTTGTTTAACACCTTCTAAACGCGACCCAATGGCGTTCACCTTGATTCTTTTAAAGATGAGTTCATTTTTTAATGAATATAAAAGTTTTTCCGTTGTATTTTTCTATTTAAGTAGGGAGATTTTTTTTACAATATGAATAAATACCGCCTAGTCCTTCAGTGCAGTAAGTTAACTTCTATGCGAATGCAATTTTTTTTCTAGCTTCTAGCAACGCGTAACTTTGAAGTCCTCTAAAAATTAATTGATATTTCACTTTTATGCACAATTATCAATTCGAGTAATGAATTTGGACGCAAAATTTAAGAGCGTATAAGATGGTGATTTACCTTGAGTGTAACCACTTTCATTTCGGAAAAATAATAGCTTTTAGCGCAGTTTTTTTTACATAACACAATTATTTGTGTAGCTGTGAACATAAATTATTTTATTTTAGTGTTCTTGTATTACATATATAATTACATACGCTTCCTTTCTGTATGATATGGATAACGACCATTAAACATTTATAAGCACTGTTATAATAATACATCTATAGTTATTGTGATGGTAACGTTGAATCGTTTCGATGAAATATCTCATGCATAATTCTAGATTGATATTATTGTTTGAAAAATGTTATTTATGACAGAAACATATTCGCAATAAGATGAACTTAACTAAGCTTATTCCAGCTCTATACGTCGTTTTCGCAAAGATCAACGTCTTTTCAACTGTAATATAGCTATTTAGCCCGAGTCCAAAATAGATCTTATTACGAACCGTATATAGCGAACATCATCGTCACTGGGAACACCGAAACTTCGCTACAAGATAATAAACCATCATTTCTAAGAGAGGCTTTGCTTCGCCATCTTAGGAACCCTAGTCACGCCTCCCCTTGTTAAGGTTCGTCTTATTCCTCCATCCACCTCCGCCTCCAGCCTCATTCCCTTCTCCACCTCGAGCAAGTTGGTGCACACATACACACACACACACACATGACGACTCTCCTTTGTCCCTTCCAGACTCCTAGTTCTATGCCCCGTACATCACACATTCCTTAATGATCCCGCCAAAGTCAAACCACACGACCCCTACCCCTTTAAGACTCATCCCTCCCCGACAGGAAGCTTCAGCTCCTGCCATACGCATTTTCCTTTCTGCTCCCCTCCCTCCACCCACCTCTTCCTTTTCCCCTGGCAGAACTTCCTCGCATCCACCCTTAAGTCCCCCTCATTAACCCCTGTGTTGAAGGATAGCGTGGGTAGAGAGAGAGAGAGGGGGAGAAAAAAAGGCGAAGTAGGAAGGGTTCATCTCTGCTGCCGTGAGATCCGACGAAACCTAGCAGCCTTCCTCACCCGTCTCCTATTTCCTTCCCTGCCTCCCCCACCCTCCCCGACCCTCGCAAAACCTTGTTCCCCCCACCCACCTCACCCCGTCTCTACCTTTATGCCTTCCGTCCTTATTGCTCTTCCCTCCCTCCTTCATTCCTCCGCTGACCCATTTCTTACGATGTCTCTCTTTTTTTTCCCCTCCTTCCTCTAATTTTCTCCTTTTGACTTCCTATGCGTTTCCTCTTCCCTCTTGTTTTTTTCCGTCTCTTCTCCCTTTTATCCCTTTCTCTCTCTCCCTTTTACTCGTTCCGTATTTTTTCCGCATCGCCTGCCAGTAGTCAGCCGCTCCTATTTCTTTTTTTTTATGAAATCTCCCTTCATCCTTTTCTCTCTCTCTCTCTCTCATATTCCATCTCGAATGTCTTCCTTTTTTTAATATTCCTATTTGGTCCTGTTTTCCTTATCCATTATCCAAATCCATCATCCTTTACAAAGCCTTCCGCAAATATCTCCTTCAAACCGTTCCGTCTGTCCTCCTTTGGCTTCCTTTTTTCTCTCGATATTTCTCGAACGTGAGTCGAGGCTGCGCGGAACACGCCACTAAACTACGTCGCTCACGCTCGCACAAAGTACGAGCACTCCCATAAATATATGTGTAGAGGAGCTATTTATTTATTTTTTCGGTTTTATTTGTTTGTTGCGGAGAGAGACGTAAATGAATTTCCGAAGTAATATGTACGAACCACGGTCCCGAATTTCGGTCTAGCAATTTCCTTTATCTGTGCATTTAATTATCTGACTCCGCTCATACCCTAGCTCTGCTGCGCGTTATTTTTTTTTCCTCGGGTTATGAGAGCAATATGAGAGAATGGGAGAGACAAAAGACATTGCGCAGCTTCGATGAAAAAAGGGAAGAGTTAAAAGGGAGTTGAACAGTTAATAGGAAAGAGATAGAAATGGTGGCAGAGTATTAGAGAGAGAGAGAGAGTTACTGAGAGTCATAGAGAGAGAAAGAGGTGAAGCGTTTGGAAGGATGATGAAAAAGAGATGGATAGTGATCAGGAAGAAAGAGAGAAGATATACATACACACACAGACACACACACACACATATATATATATATACACTACGGAAGAGGAAACGTATATGAGGATATTTAGGACAACTAGGTGTTGAAGGAAACCCAGTGAGCACTTACCGGAAGGAGAGACGCTGGGGTGTTGGAGAGACATTTGTAGAAGTTATTGGAGCTTTCGGGATGATCCCTTCGTCAACATAAGAGAGAGACAACTGATTATATATATATATATATATATATATATATATATATATATATATATATATATATATATACATACACAAAGGTATATGTAAGGATGTCGGAATGTAAGGAAGGTGAAATTGAGATTATATAGAAAGGTAAATGTCTTTATTTGGCGAAAATAAGGCTAAAAAAATGAAGCTCACTCTTCCGCAAAAAAAATATTAAAATTTGTTAAATTTACGGCATGAATTTAAATCTTTTCAGCTTATTGTTAGGGATGGCACAGAAAGCGTTCTTTTATAAATAAATATACGATTCTGAAATGTCATTAGGTCATTAGGGCAAAAAACTTTCCTCATAAATTATGCTAAGGCGGCAACAAATGAATGCTTCCAAGCGTCGCGATACAAGTATGGATAAATGTACAACATTGTTTCGAGTTTGCTGGTGCTGCCAAATTCTATTTATCTTCGAAAATGTATCGCGCCTGAAAAAGAAACGTCGGAAACCCCTGATTTATGGCATAAAATTCGCGTGAAAAATAACGCTCGTAGTCTTTGATCGAATTCGAAACAAAAAAAACTCAATTAGAAAGGATCAGAGTGAAAAGGATAAGCGAAAGAGGAAAAAGAGCAGCGAAGAACGCGTGGGAGGAGAAGAGAGGGGAAATAGCTGGAGAGGAAAAGAGAGACACGTAATAGAGAGTGAAAGGATAAAGAGATAGGGATAGAAATGAGAGCGGCAGGAAAAAAACGAGAGGAAGAGGAAAAAGGAGGAAGAGGGAGAGAGAGAGAGAGATATGAGTAGGAAGCAGAGGAAGGAAGGCAGATGACGTAAAAGAGATTGGGAAACGGGAGCGGTGAGTGAGTTGAGGGAGAGCGAGATATATGTATAGCGGAGGATGGTATGAAGAGTTCGGAATTGGAAACGGAAGCTGTTTGGATGGGGTAGGAGTCGTAGAGGGAGTAGGGAGGGAGGGAGAGAGAGAGGAGGAGGGGGAAGGGAGAGTAAAGGGAGAGGATGCCTCTACAATCCGCCATTTTTCACCAACCTCTACCGTATTTTGTAAAGCAGCTCACCGATCTCTTTTCATCGTAGGCCACGGGAGGATGCCGAGAGTGAGAGAGAGAGAGAGAAAAAGAGAGGGAGAGTGAGAGGAAGGCTTGGCAGGCAGGCGATATGCCCCATCGGGGCGCTTCGATCTGTCTGAGGGAATGGTAGAGAGAGGGAGAGAGAGAGAACCACACATCCCATCAACCTCGCCCCACTCCCTCCCTCTCCATCCTCTAACCTCTCCTCTTTGAGGCGGGAGGCGGAAAGGAGGAGCGGAGGAAGGGGGCAGCAGGAACGAGGAGATTGGTTGTTGAGGTTATGGAAAGAGGGAGGGTCGGAGGGGGGAGGGGGAGACGTTGAACGAGGCGGAGGAGGGTGAGGACGGGAGGAGGGAACGAGCGGCGGGACGGAGGATTGACGGGCGGCTTGATGGGCGAAGTGAGGATGTTTGGGTTCGAGGCAAAAGTGGGTGAGCGACGGAAGAATGGGAAGGATGTATGGATGCGAGGAAGGGTGTGTGGGATGGGGGTTGGGGAGGAGGAAGAGGAGAAAGGGAGTGGAATAAAATGGGAAGAGCAAGTGGTGGCGATGGCCTCTCGCGTTTTTTTTTATTATCGCTGCGTTTTTGTCATTTTTTTTTCATCCTGTTGCCTCCCTCTAAACAGCCTCCTTTCCCATCCATCCATTCCTTCCTATCATCTCTCTCTCTCCCTCCCTTGTGTACTGGAATGCAGGGGCGGTGATTCGACGTCCTCGTGTGCTCGTTACACACGCGTGTGTGGTTTGATGCGTCGGCGGTCGTCCGGGTGTGGTCGTACGCGACTGTGTTGGTGCTCATGAACCTATCGGTACGAGTGAATGAGAAAGGAGCGAGAAATGAGAGAGAAAGATGGAGAGAGAGAGAGAGTATATGTGGGTGAATATGAAAAAGATGTTACCTTTTCTTTTTTCGAGATGAGAATGTTTGCTCAGTCGTTATTTGCACTCGCTTTCTCCGATGTTTGTCCTTCTTTATTGCTTTTTTTATAGCAAAAACTAAGCGAAGAATGGCTTTGTTTTTAATATCGGTGTTTCCGTGTTACTTTTGCGTCCATTTTTTTCCTCTTCTCTTTCTCTCTCTGTCTTTTCTCTCTATATTCTCTCTCTCTCCTATCTGGAGAACAACATTGGAGACGTCGGAGGGTACGTCAACTCGGGTTAATTTTTTCCCCGCGTCTATTTCCGTCGAAAATGTTTTTTTTTTCCGTTTACTCTCCTTCGAGCCTTTTATTAGATATTTTCATCACGCGTTCTAGAGCTCGGGCTTTATTGCGGGTCTCGTTAATGCGTTGTTGTTTTTTCCTCGCAACTTGAACCGACGCGAGATATTAAAAAAATCTGATTTTCTCGTTGTCGCGCAATTGTTGATCTTTTTTGTAATGGGTGGATAGGTGGAATGAACATGATTGCGAAAAGTGACTGAATGTGGACTCTTTGAAACGTTTTCACGTTTATCCGCCTGAAATATTAGGAAGAGCTTAGCCTCGATAATACGTCGATGAATGGATGAATTATGAAATGCTCTTATAGTGACATATTAAAAGAAAATTTACAAATTTATTTATTATTTTGCAAGGTTATGGATAATCGTCGTCATAGTTATGAGGCTCCGTTTACAATTTCGGTCCAAAAGTTGTTGAAAAATAATCTTGTCGATGGTTATTTACTAGCAAAAATCTTCCCGACCGAGTATAACTCATACAACAAAACTAATCAGTGAACCACAAAATGTTTACCTGAAACAGTACTTTAGTTGTCACCACCACAGAAATGAAGATGTGTTTGTGGGGTCTGAATTATTCAAATTATGCTTATTCGAAAGAATACTTCCAATACCTTTTCTTGACTGCAGAATTGTTCAAATCCTCCTCAATATATGGTGCTTAAGGTATCTTCAAAACAATTGTGCCACTGGGAATCCTATGTTCAGAAAGGTTTAAGTTTTTTTAAAATTCCATTGTAAAATATGACCAACTCTTGCTCGAAGAAAATTACAGCTACTCTTATTAAGTGTATTAATACGTATTTCAAATAAGATTTTTAACCTTTCTGAAAATGAACAATAGGTTGGAAATCCTTTTAATATAATTCACTACGCAGGTCTACAATTAGTCGAGATCCATTTTGACAAGAAGAAAGAAAAATCTGTTCTTCACTTTAATATGAATAGGTTAAAACGCATAAAAATTACGTCTCTCTCTTAGCGAATCTTCATTCAAACATGACAATAAAAGTTACAGCACATATTCTAGCTGGTACAAAGAGTGAAAAGAAAAAACTGATTGTTTAATCATAATGAATATAAACTTGCACGCGTCCAACCGCAGTTTACACTCGCCCAATTAAAAGGCAGATTTCATGAAATATATTGTTTGTATTCAAATTTTGGTCCTGCGTTTACCGACACAATGCTCAAACTTACTCCGCACGTTCATTTTCGAGACAATGGAACAATCGAGAGAGAGAAAAGGGATATAAATTGAACCACTTGATTCATTCAACGTTGCGAGTACGTTTAATGCACTCAATGTTCATTATTCGGTGGGAATATTCAGTTCGTCTGCACTCTACAACCATCACACCCCTCCTCTCTCCCTACGAGATATTGTTTCTGTTTTTCAGAAAAGAAAATTGTACGAAAATAAGAGAGATCCGCGGAGATAGAAAATAAACCTCCCATTAAGTCAGCAAGCCGAGGAAAAGTCCCATTACGGATAAGCGAAATCGCTCTTGTATTTTATTATTATTATTATTTACAAGAGAGGGGAGGATAGCGAGGGAAGAGAGGGAGGAGGAGGTTAAGGGAAAGGGAGTCATATCGCAGTCGAGCGCGTACATTTTTTTTTTTTAAACTCCTCCGAGGAGAGTGCTCCATCTAGGAGCAAGAGATGGAAAAAAATAATAAAAAAAACAATAACAAAGAAGGAGACTCCGCTTTACAAATAAAATTTAACATCTCGAGTTATCCGACGTCCGAGAGTTACGTGAGCTACATCTATTCTTCCCCATTGTATGGGAGGGTGTTCCCTCCCCCCCCTCCCCCCACACGCACACACACACACGCCAAAGGAGAGTGAGGTAGGAAAACTCCTTTCCCTTCCATCGTTCGCTTTTTATAATAAAAAGCAACCTCCGGGCAACTGAGTTAGGAGTCGTAGATGGAATGGATAGAGGGTAAAGAGGAGGAGGAAGAAGAAGATGTTATGGTAAAGCGGGAGGAAGATACGGGAAGAGGAAGGAATAGGGGATTGAGTTGCTCTTAAGATACTCGGGAGATGCAGAGGGAGGGAGGGAGAGAGAGTGTTTGGAGCATGCGTGGGAAGATTAAGAAATGGTCGTGTTTCGCGCGGTGTCTCTTCCATCTTCCTTTGAGATTCCCTCGGCGACGCGGTCGCTTGGAATTGACGGTCTCTTTTACGAGAGGTAGGGAGCGATCGAGGAGAGGAAGAGAAGAGAGTGAGAGGAAGGAAAGAGGGAGGAGGGAAACGAGAGGGAAACATGGCGACAGAAGGGGGAAAAGAAGAGAGGAAACGACGTAAGGGAAGGAAATAAGGAAAATAAAACGTTGTGGAGGATAAAACTGAGGTAAATGAAAAGAAGACGGAGGCGAAAGGGAGAGTGGAGGAGATGGAGGAAGAGTAGGGAATTAGAGGAAGAGGAGAGAAAGAGGGATAATAGAATTACCTACGAGGGAAGGTGGAGGGACAGGTGGAAGATGGCGGAGTAAGATATGAAAGAGGAGGAATAGCGGGCTGGAGCGGAGTGAAAAGTTGATAACGAGAGATAAATTGAGAAATCGGGTGGAAATATTGCTTGATTAAATTGTCGACCGGGCTATTATAGCTTTTGAAATCCACGTTTAGGATAATTTTTATTCGCTTGTATCGCGTTTTCCGAGAAAACATAAGAATAAATCAAATAAGGAATTCTTATATGTGCATACAAATAGAGTGTCTCAAAAGTCCCTCTACCTCCAGGAGGAGGGCAAGTAAAACGTGATATTATCATTACATTTATTTTTTATATTTACCGTCATATTAACGATTTATTTAGTCTCGATTATTTTAAATATAGTGACCCGAAAGGTTATCATTATCGCTACTCTCTGGTAACTCATCTTTACTCTGAAAAGCGGGAATTTAAATCGACACGTCGAATCGCATTTTCAAATCCATAAATATAGAAATAATTATATAATAAAAATAAAGCTGAATATAACCAAAACGAAGTGTTTTAGTGTTTGTTGATCAATCTATACACTTGGGGCTAAAGAGGCTTGAAAGGGCCTGTACGTACATATCTTGTTTAACTCGTTCCAGCTAAATCGAAATTTCTAATAAATATCTGCATTCTTTATACATCAACAGAATGAGTTACAGGATAAATTGTGTTAATTAATCTCCGCTTTGAATTTTAATTGCGCCAACATGCTCCGTTATGAAAAATGGCTTCGTAGAAAACAGTTTCGGCTCGGAGTTTAACTTAAATTAATTCAATCATAAACCCGGCGTTGAAAATTACATTATTCATTCGGAAATTGGGTCACAGTCTATTTTCGGCGTCGACGTGAATGATTTATGCTCCGATAACTTATTGTGACGACGATTATGAGCGTTAGATTAGAGGCATACTTTTGGAAAACGTATCATTCTGATATAGTTCGGGGAAGTTAGAAAATATCACGCAGCGATAAGATATTTTTAAATGGGAGGATTCGAGGAATCTTGCATATGTTGTAAAAGCATAGCATAAGACAGCGCAAAATGATACAGTTGAGTGAAAAGGAAATTAAAAGACAAGCTTTACTGGAAAAGAGTGAAATTGGCCCATAAGATGAGAGAGAATAAGTGGTTAGAGCAGCATTATATAATTAATATCACCATTAAGTTGGTATGGAATGGAATAAACGGGGTTACGTTTCTGTACGGAAAACTTGACGGCAGTTTGGCTTAAAAATCTTTATGATATATTTGTCACTGGACATTACATACTAATTTTTCTGATATATAGCTTTTAAGTTATTGATCATGATGTCGAGCTATATAACTGGATGAATTTTAATCAAAATTAATGAAGCTATTTTTTGATAAGTCGGCCATAAACTACCGTCCGTTATATTTCTTCAAGACTTCTATTCTGGAAAATACCCCACGTAAATACGTAATATATCTTCGTAGTATGTTAAACCGTTCACCCTCTATCGAAAAAAAAGCTTTCTCTGGCCCGAGATGGATCAAAAACGCGCATATTCATTAAAATCACTAAGCCAAATTTTACACAATCACGATAAATTCACTATACACTTGTTAAATAAGAATAAAAATATTATGGCTAAATTTAGTGAGAAAACAAAGAAAAATGACACTCTCCAGAGGAAATTTCGGAGTTTTTAGCATCCATCTGTATAAAAACATTTAAGGCTAGCAGGAAGCTTTTATACCTTTACGTCACAATACCAATAACAATTATAAAATATGACTACATTATTATACTTTCAATTTAACTCCGGCAAAGAGGATAAATATCATTTTTCATAGGCTAAATAATAGCGAGAAAAGCCAACTTCGGAAAAACTCCTTCCATGGTGGTGGAGTGCTTGGAGCGATGAAAGGATACATGAGAATGGATAAAGAGAAGGACGCCATAAAAGAGGAGATGAAGGAAGGGCCTAATTAAGGAGGAGGGAAAGGACGTAATAAAACGAATGATATTACAACACGGGAGATGCACGAGGGGAGAGCGTGACGATGCCCTAAGAAAAGAGACGAACATTGTCAAGGAGGAGAAAAGGCGAAGCGTTTATTTGTGGAAGGAAGAAGATGCCCGAAACATTTCTCTCTCTCTCTCTACCCATTCTTTTCATCCCAAAAAAACTGCCAAACTCGGTGGCAAACAAGGCAAAAATTATTGTAATGAATATCTTTCCTCTTCAAAAAAAGAATAATCCGGAGGTTTTCGAGCGAGAAGAGTGCCGGCGGGGAGGGAGGCGGGTGAAGACCGGGAAGCAGCTGAGATAATGGGACTACCGGCTGTTATGCTCGGAACGAATGGGAAACTTTAAGTTTAGGAGCGAATGCGGAGATGCGAAACCAAAGGGATGGATAATACGGATGGGCCGCATGATTTTTACGGGGAATGCTTTTGTTGAAGAGTGAACTTATTTATCTATGTATTTATTGTGTGCATGTATAGATATACGTATATATAAATACAAAAACACACAAAATTGCAATCCTTATCTTACCTATTCAAAAAAGAAAACTGGTATTATCAATTTCATTATTTATATTATATATTTTTAAATGTATATATATATATATATATATACACACACACACACACACACTTGTAGAATAGGAAAGGTAAATAAGGATATTTAGGGCAACTAGGTGTTGAAGGAAACCTAGTGAGCCCTTTCCGGAAGGAGAGCCGCTGGGATGTCGGAGAACCACATTTGTAAACGTTGTTGGAGCTTCGGGATGATCCCTTCGTCAGCACAAGAGAGACACAACTATATATACATACATACACATACATATATAACAACACACATACATACATACACACAAAATTGTAATTCTTATCTTACTTCCAGTCAAAAAAATTATAAAAATCCGGCAAATTTATTCTCGTCGGATTAAATTAATGGGGAATTGCGAAACGAGAAATTTCGAGATTGTTTTTTTTTTATGGAGAAGGACAGCAACAAGAAAAAAAAGAACTAAGCGGCTCTTATTTTTAAACGGACGAAGCGTCGACATGGACAGAGTGGGAGAGAGAGAAAGGTATAGAGAAGGACAATCGCGGAGAGTCAGAAGAGTGTAAACTGGCGATAAATTAGGGAAGAGAGAGAGAGAGAGAGGGTAGGAAGGAGGTGGGAAGAGGAGGAAAAGAGTGGGTTGAAAGCATACGCAAGCTGACGGACCCAGGCCGTTTTTCATTTTTTTTTACCCGCGTGGTATTTCCTACCTGTCATTTAACGCAATTTCGTTAATTACTCTCTCGTGTTTCCGTTTCGTCGTTTTTTTCGTACACAAGTGAGCCATTTTTAGGGTATTTTTTTTATTTGAGCCCTCCCCATACACTCCGGGATTTTTTCAAAATTTAATACCGGACAATGAGAATTTTTTTGCTTAAATATCGAAAAAGGAACTTTAAAAAATTGAAATATTTCGCAGCCAATTTATTTTACTGGTTCTTTAAAAGATTTCATGATAGCGTCATTGCGCTTAATTAAATGGAACCTTTTACGCTCACTCGTGCGTTAATTACTTTACTACTGAGAATATCTCGATTTCCGCTCTTCTAAATTTAAGGGTAAAATTACTCTCAATTTGTTTTTTTTTTATTTGAGGTCCTTACCATTTGAAGTAATGTTGACACAATGAATATGCAGTATATTTTCAATATGTACCCAAAAGGTTATTTCTCTATCCATCTAACAACAAATAATGTACGTGTTTATATTCCGCATAAATGATATCATAGAAAACGTGAAAGAGGACCGTAAAAAATGTCTCCAAAAAGCAAATCAATCAGTGGTAGCTCTCGTAATTTTGATGTGGTTTTTCGTCGTGTCAACATTCGTTTATTTGCGCAAAAAAAGAAACGACTCCTTGGTTCTTTAAACGGTCACGTTCTATTCCCAAAAATTATGACGTCGTTGTAGTTTCTTGAACGATTAGATACTAGCCTCTCTCCCTCTCTCTAGCCACTTCATATATAATTGAACGAGTCGTCAATTTAAAATTAATTGTGCGAAACACTTATAAATAATCTACTTTGTTCCCTGTACGCCACAAATCCTGCGGACCGAACACGTGTTCGCTCTAAGCCACTACGAAAGATTGAGCCCCGAAGCAAACACTCGGTTGTTTCACCGCATTTTGGCCCCCTCCAGTGTGTTTTAAGGTCTCTAGGGTTTTCCTCCGTAGGCCATCTATGTAGAGGGGAATCAGTTACAATATGCTCCCAGTTTCGAGGAAGAGATGTCTCCGTATTCGTTGAGTGGATGTCAGATTTGTCAGAAACTCTCAGAGAAAGCTTTTGTGCGTCTCTTCGCGTTTTCGTACCTGTGCGCGCGCGGATTTCCTTTTTTTTTTTGTTTTTCGCGAGCGTGAGTGCGCGCGCGTGCCTTTCCGAGTGGGAACGTCTTGATAGGGGAAGACATCGAGAGGGTATTACTCAGCGAAATGGAAGGTAAAGAGAGGAATGGGGTAAGGAAGATGCGATTTAATCCTTCTTACCATTTTCCTCGTCCCCGTCCTTAACGTACTCCACCTCGAGGGAGAAGGCTCATCAATGTTATGTCTCTAGCGTGAGTGCAGCAAAGCGTCTTACGGTCGTCGAAGGGGTGGGGGTGGGGGGGGGGGAGTTTGGTTGGGTGAGGCGGCTGAGAGGAAAGGGGAGAAAGAGGTTGAAAGGCTAAAGGGGGAAGGAGAGAAATTAATTTGCGAAGGAAGCTGCGTGGAATGAGATACACAAAGAGAGAGAGAGAGAGGCTTAAGGACGAGTCTGAAACGGTTTCCAGTTGTCCCATTCCAGTTGGGAGTAGTTCCAACGCTCCGGCAATGAATAGCTTTCAGGAAAGCGAAGTCACCGGTCTTAACGTCTTCCCCTCTCTTTCTCTCTCTCTCTCGAGGGAACTGTAGTACGTGTTGCATACAACTTATGTACTCCGACGCTGCAACAAAACTTCTCTCTTAAGCTAGCGAACAAAATGGCCGTGGTGGAAGGGGATTTTTTTTTTGGGAGAGGGGAGGTTTTGAGGTATAGGGGGAGTTGGGGGAGGGGTGTTTCTTGAGTCACGAAGGAATAAGTTACCTTGATTAATTTTCCAAACTCGTAAGTAGTGCAAAGAAGCCGGTTTTTTCTTTCTGAAGAGGGACATTAGGAAAGACGGTCGTATTAATTTGTTCTTATGAATTTCGCGCGCGGACAATGCTTTCTCGGTTTTCCATCGCGAGAGAACTTCTTTTTGAAATAAAAGATATTGTTATGATAACAAAATGAAACGGGTATACTGTTACCTGACGCTAAGTTAATCCTTTACACCGAGTACTATTTGAGTATGCTTACGCGTCTTGGAAAATGGCGATTTCTTGTTTCAAGATCATTTTATTAGGAGTCGGTTCTTATCAGAGATATTTCAGATACATCAGAGCTAAATTATCTAACTTTCAGTGTACCTTATACTTTATTTGTTATCCTAAATTCAGAAACAAATTTAATAATATGATATAAAATATACAAATTAATCGTGAATTTATATAAAACCTCAAAGAAGCCGCATGATTCCACGTCACTCCCTATAAAAGTTACCCATAAAAACGTACAGTCTCCTGTACGAATTTATTTCTACGGCGGAAAACTTGGTTGGTCCATTTGTATGTATAAAAAACAGAAGAACAGAGCAAAGAGATAGGTAGAGGATAATGAAACGTAACCGTCATGGAAACACGTCGTCCGTCGAGAGGGGTGAATTAAAAAGGAACCATTCGGAAAAAAAGGGGAAGATTCAACAGTGTTAGAGAGAAGAGATAAGTGAATAAATCGCACGTAAAAAAATGCAAAGCACAAAGTAGCGGAAGACATAAAGATAAGGGTGGGAGAAAGGAAATAGAGAGAGAGTGGGATTGAGGAGTTAGGAGAAAAAATATCTTGTTCAGATGGTGAGCGGCGTTTGAAAACGATGATAAAAGAGGTCTGTATTGAATAACAAAATGTACCCTTGCCTTATATATATATATATATATATATATATATATATATATATATATATATATATATATATATATATATATGTATGTATAAACACAAATTCCAGAAATGGATTTTTCTTTCCTCATGTCCTTCAAATTCGTCATTTTCTCCCATGAATAATAATTTCAGTGTTCATAGGAAAAACCCCCAACGTAAAGAAAAAGGAAACGAAATATGCAAACGTTTGTGTGCGTGCGTGCGCGCGCGCGCGCGCGTGTGTGTATATACGCATGTTTATAAATGCGTACGTTTTCGTGTACATATGAGCTTGATGGTTTTGCCCATCAACATCCTCTCTCTCGCTCGTTCAAACAAATTATTCGAGTTTTTGATGACTTTGTTGGTGAGCGGATAAAAATATCGAAAGGGCAGGTGTGGTTTGATATGTGGCATAGAGTGCTGTCATAAAACTCGCCTCCTTTTTTTTATTATTTGCGAAACGAATAATAATAAAAGGCAGCGTGGGCGTATTTCTGGTCGAACGGACTCTCTCTTTCTCTCGTACACGGCAGGGAATATGCGCCTGCTTTCATGACTTTGTTGTTTTATTTTTTTCTCCTCTTTTGTCTTTCGCGTCCTATTGAAATGATAACAAGTACTAACAGTTCCAGAGTTTCGTTTTTTGGTTGAGTTTAAAATAAAAGAGTTTTATACGATTACTTTGTTTTATTAAAAAAAATTGATCCGTTGATGAGTTTATATAGATAATGCCAGTTTTTTTTTTTTCGTTAAAGCTTGATCCATTACAAATCATTTTCTACTGAAATTTAAAAGCTTTACAAAATGCTCAGGAGTCCGTAAAATGAATATAATAATTGAGTATACGTTATCGTTTTAAAAAGAAATATTTACCTTATAATAAATATATGCATGAACATGTGAGCATTAGATTTTTAACAACGATAAATTTTTAATGTAATATTATGCCCACGGTCTGAATGCCTTTTGAACAGATATTTGGTGCACATTTATTTAATTTTGGAATTTTTAAAGCACTGGTGAATCCATACAATGATATTCCATTTACAAGATTATTATTTCAAATTCACTTACGTCCTATGTTTTCTCCTGCGTTTGAATGTCAAAATAAATATTTTACATTGAATGATTTAGAATTACGAAAGTTCTTTTTGTTATTTAATGTTCCAAAGAAGAATTTTGCTTTTTTAGTTGGCTCATGATCGTATTAAAGGCAGTAAAATGTTACGAAATTGGATTGGATTGGATTTTTACCTCAATAGGATTTGAGGTAAAAACAGGTTAGTACGTAATTGGAATGGAAATTTTACCTACTAACGAAAGCTGACTTAAATTTTCAATCTTGTTTGAAATGAGAATTCTAGAAAATCTTTCAGTTTGAGGTACGTACTTAAATCCCGAATCAACCAAACACACTTTGGGAAACAAACAACTACGGAAATCAGTTTAAGAAGGATATAATTGATTTCATCAAACCGTGCAGTGGCGTTTCAATGGCAATGTGTTTTAGCGTGCAGTAATTGTGCGTTTTCTTAATGCTGCACTCAATAAATTAACATGTTATTTCTATTACCATTATTACTTGCAAACATGGAACATGGCACCGCTCAAAAATATAATCTCGAAACTAATTGAATCCTTCATTATATGTTCATTGAAAATGAAAGATTACTCTGGAGAGTATATGACAGATGGTAATCGATTTGAGTTAATCACAGCAATTTCTGAATTTTCAAAAAAAAACAAGCAATTTCCCGAGATTGATGAGCGAATGGGGGAGCGGTTTTTTTTTTTTTTTTTACCTCTCCGTACACATGATTTCCCAAAAAATCCGTCACGAATCTTGTTTTCTCTAAGCTTTTTAATTATTTTGAGCATTTTTGTAACGCTTTAACCTACTGTACCGAATAATGATGCAGGAGATAAAAATCTCGCAAATGATCTCGTTATCGATTTATTTGTTTTTGCTCAAATGCTGATTAAATTTCCGGATATTGGAATGCACTTCCTTTCACCGTAATGATGTCCATTTTCAACTGAGAGCGTTTCGCTGTTTCGAAATAGCGATGACTTATATTTTCCTCCACTTCTCTTTTTTTTAATAACGTCCGCCGTCACATTTCGGATCGCTTTGTTCGAAAATATTTTTAATTTGAAAATGTTTACCGATTTATTCTTGTTTACGTCTATATCAGGGGTTTGAAAACTTCGGCTCTGCATGCGGCTTTTTAAGAACTCGGGTGCGGCTCCATAAATCAAAATCTCCTATATAACGTACCTAGAACGTCCAATTTGCTGGCGACTTCGATTTATGCTTACTAATAATGATGTTCTAAAACGCGTATTTAAATGTTATTCACGAAGAGCCGTCTTATTATGCAGTACTGAGTCTCTTCTCATGTTTGGTTTTATATCGAATCTTAAAAAATTGCTCTTCCTGTTAATTTGGATCTATATTAACGACCAATCATTCCTTTCCGTTCTCCTTCAAAAAAATTCAGTCCTGAAAATACCGGAAATTATTTTCCAACAACTACACAATTTTTACGCCTCGTGTGTGGCAAACTAACGCCGAGACATGTAAAGAGCATATTGATCAAACCTCCGTCAAAACGCATGTTTGTGTACGCCGTAAATTCCAAGAAAAACTCTATAGCGATTAATCTTTCCCTCCGTTTGCTAAAAACTGATTCGTTTCAGGTATCTCACTCGACTCGTTATTGCCGGATTTTACGGCGAGGTTTTTTTTCCCCCCCGGTTCATCACTTTTCGAAAACGACGTAACAGCTAACAGGGGAGAAATTTCAAGATTACCCACCGCGGGCGCAGTAGTTCGCTTCCCTTTTAATGCTTTATCCAATCACACCAAACCGTTTTAACGACGTTCGTCACCGGGATTAATGCAAACAGTTAAGTATCTCGTTGATTTTCGCGGAAGTTCCCCTCGCTTCGAGTGAAACCGAATCGGATGTCTCCATCCTAACGCCCCCTGAAACCCCCCCCCCCCCCCCCCACACTCAGGCGAGCCGTCATATTTGTTGTTCTACTAGGGAAGGGCGTTGTTTTCCTGCCGAATTGGATTTTCCGTGTATGAGTCCGCATTAGACTGACCGCAGGAGCTGTCCCTCGCCCTTGTCCCGGTCCTGCAATCCTACCTCGCTCGTGGCCGCACACTGACGTTTCCCTTATGCACGCGAGCATGCGTGAAGGGAGCACGAAATCACGGTCTGGTGACCCGGACAACTCGACAACCAATGCCCTTTTCGTTCGCTTCGACGATAAGCGAAGGGTAACCCACTATTTCCGTCTACTCCTCTCACCCATTTCATTCCAACCTATCGTCCTATTTCCCCATTTCTCTCTCTCTCTCTCTATTCTATCCACCCCTATTTCTATATTTCCATGTACTGCCCTTTCTTCTCTCCCTACCTTCCTTTCTCCTCTTTCTCTATCAACTTTCGCCTCCCCATTTCACTCTACTACTCTCCTCTCCATCAAATTATTCCCTCTCTCTCACACTCAGCCTCTTTCCCTCCTCCTGTGATACCCTACGGGTTTAGGTATAAAAGGGGGTTGGCAAACCTCAAACTCGTCCAAATAAAGATACGTCAATCAATCAATGAATTTACCTTTTATGGACACGTTTTCATAATCTAGTTTTTGTAATTGGTGGCGCGTATCTTTGTAATGTTACATGTAGTACTATAAGTTGGTTCCACTGTTTTTTTTTAACACGTTAATTTTCGTGTGGATGTTTACCTACTGCGGGGTTTTAATTTCCTAACGTGTAATTGGGTAATTTTCCTTATTTCTCTGCCGCAAATTTCTTCTACTTTCACTCCCAACAACGTACCGTAATACACGTTGAATTTTTTCTTTTTTATTATTTCACATTTTTATACCTTAAGGATGGTTAAGATGTAGGAGATGACTTGCTAGTACCAATATCGCCCAATTAATACGTAATATGTATCTATCCTGCATTTCTCCGTCCTCTATTTTCTTTTCCTCTCCCCATTCACTTTCTCCCTCTTCTCCCTTCATATTTTTCTCTTTCTCCTTTTTCCCTCTTCCTTCTCCTGCCTTCTGTTCTCCCTCTCTCTCTCTTCTCCCCTTCCCTTCACCATTCGCTGTTTTGTCCCATCTCGGTCCCGTCTCTCGGCAGCCGATTATGCTCCAATTAACGTTCGAGTTTCCAAACACAGAGGGCAGGCATATCGGCCGCTCATTTTTTCCACTCTCCCTCTCTATCTCTCTCTCTCTCGCCCAAGTAATCTGCCCCTGTAGTGTAAAACGCGATAAGGGGTGAGGTTCGGTATGAGGCCCCGAAATTGCGTGGATCGTTTTTCGTAGCTCCGGGCTGGATTATATGTCCTCCGGGTGAGAGCGAGTCATTTCTTTATGATGAGTTCTCCCGAAAGTTCTCTACATATTTTAGAGTCTACGGGGATGTTTACGGAGGACCGAGGAACGTTTTCCGATCGTTAATGAAAAAATCATTAATAAAAAAGCTTGGGGAGACCTATTTGATCCATGAGTGGGTTCTGAAGTTTAAAAGCCACTCCGATGAAAGTTTATTCATTTCAACGGAGTTCGGAGTTTTTCCTGCAATTGCATCTCTGAAATTCGAATTTTAAAAATCGCGATTGAAGGAACTATAATCATATGAGCTGAATTCGCTGCGACTTAGATGAAATACTTTAAAATTTAATTGCGAATATTCATTTGTATTTGTCTACTTTGTTCTACTTTTTAAGAACCGCTAATTTAATTTATTTTTCCACATTTGAATGTTTTTCAGCTGTTGCGTCGAAATTTTTTAATCGAAATTTTCGAAACGCTTTCGCAAAATACACGTAAAACGTAGAAATTGGAATAAAATGCGAATTGGACTTTATCCTCCGGCGAAAAGAATAATTTAACATGATGGACCGTAGTACCACGAAAGATAAGAATATTTTAAACGGCATTCTTTCAATTTTGTAATTTCATTGTTTTAATTATTCTATATAGCCAAAATATATCGTAAAGGTTAAAAATATGCATACCTTAAAATAATGTTTAAGCCTGAGGTTTTTTTTTAGGATCGTCAACCTGTGTTTCGTCATTAACAAATAAATGTGATGATTATAGTACATGTAGATCAAAGATGTTTGAACGGCGTCTTATTCCATAGTATACGCAATCTGAATCAATCTTTCTTTCTGGGTTAGGGCGTTCACATCAATTTGTTTGGCAGCTGAATTATCGTACGTACGCATTTAAAATTCACATGGCTAAAATAGATATATTGAGAGTCAGACGTTATCCTCAACCTTTTGATTTTCAACGACGGCCAAAGAAACGAATTAAACTACCATAAACGGAAACATTGAAAAGAAAATACTTGCTCTTAAAAACAAGAAACTTCATCGGCCAAAGGATTAATGTTAAGCGCGCAACATAAGGTAACCTTACGCGTACTATATTGGCAATTTCGCCAGGAATTTTCCCTCGCTTTAAAAAGAAACTTACGGCGTCCCTGGAGACTACGTTTTTTTCCTCCAAAAACGGGCGAAATTGGCTGCAGTAGCCGATGGATGTCGGAGGGTAACTGATGGATGAAATGGAACCGTTTTCGGGGAGTATCCAGATAAATTGCGTCGCGAGATATGGGAAAGGCGAACGTGATATAGCGAGTTAGACTAAGTATGGGTTTAGAATGTCGGACGAGTGAGGGTGGGGTGAACGGGATTATAGAGAAGATAGGTCGGAGAGAGATAGAGCGAGGGTGGGAGGGAGGGGGAGAGCAAGAGGGTGAGAGAGATGGGGGAGAGCAAGATGGAGAGGGTGGGAGAAAGAGGGAGGGTGAGATGGGAAGAGGGAGAGAGAGAGAAAGAGGGGGGAGAGAGAGTGTGTGTGAGTGGTGGAGATGGGAAGGAGAAGGTAAGAGAAAATAAAAGTAAAAAGAGTGAGGGGGGTAGAGAGGACAGTGTGTCAATATCAGGACGACGCTGGGAGGCGTAGATAGGGTAGAGTCACTCAGCGGAGGTGCGCTGGAGGGTAGAAAGAGTCGGGAGGTGTTCCGAGAGGAGGGTGATGGTGTGTTTTTGGCTGAGAGGGTGTCCGAGGAAGGAGAGAGGCAGAGAGGAAGGGGGGGGGGGGCAAAGGGGGAGGAGAGAGAAGCTGGGTGGGGGAGGAGAGCTAGGCGCTCGGATGAAGCGTTTTAGCGGCATTTCGGGGAAAAAGGGAAACGGGGAAAGAAGAGGGAGGTGAAGGAGGGAGAGAGGAAATGGGATAGGGCGCGTGACCGTGTGAGTTTATTGGAGAGAAAGAGAGGAGGAGGAGGAGGATAGTGGGAGCGAGGAAGTGTACAGTTTGAACTCCATGAGAGGCTATTAGATTCTAGTGAAGATGACACACTCCTTATGCGCATCCTTTCAAAAGCGTGGGTTCCAATGAAAAGGTATTTTCGGAGGATGGGGATAGCCGGCCTGTTAAATTGAATGCCTGTTAAAGTCTTTGAAGAGGACGACTTTATTTTTCGACCTATATGGTAGCATATTTCCTACCTGAAATACTTCTTCTGTTTTAATTTCTTTCTTCTATTTTGGGAATATTAGTGTTAATGATTTATCTTTGTTATTGCTGCCGCGTTAAATTTTTCAACGCTAATTTTTTGTACAGATTTTCTAACCACCTTGAATTTATCTATTTCTGATTAAGACGCGCAGTTTTCTCTCAGACGTTCCCATTTTTTATTTTCCGAATTATACCTTGGAATTTTCAACTATTAACGCCAATTACCACGTTGCTAGAACCTTGTTCGTTGCACACGAAATACAAATTTATACATCTAGAAAATTTTATTTTTGCTTGAATTCTGTTTAATTCAGTGAATACTGAAGATAATAAAAGAGACATTACAATTTATTTACTCAAAATAAAGCCGTAAAAGGATTTATAAACCTTTGATATAATTGGCTTCAAAACTCGGCCGTACGAAAGATAGAATTTGTGAGCAAATACAAACACTTAAAAAGTTTAAAATTGACAATTAAATATTGTATTATCTCTTTTTCTTATGACTAAATATTTACAACTTCTTATGCATTTAAATACATCCTCGTATTTTTTGAGATTTTCTTCTCAGATAAAAATAGATTAATATCCGACCCTTTTGAGCTGAAATTTGTACGTAATTAATGCCTGAATATGACGCAAAGCATTTTTCCTTAGAGTGACGCCAAAATTTGTTATTTTGACGTGAATGGCAAATTCGTCAACGGTTCGCAATGCCCTTTCGTTTTCAATCGTTCAGCGAAAACCAATTATTATAATTAGCGTTCGTCTTTTATATGATGGACAATCGTTGTGGGTCTAATGACCCGGCTGTATAATTTTCCCCTTCCCCGGTAACGGTATATGCTAAAGTTATTCAGAAACTGTAATTTGAAGTCATTGTGCGTCCCTTCGTCTTGGAAACCCCACCGCGAGAAGAAATTTTGCAAAAGCCACGATGAATCTACGCAATGGACTTTCATGGCAAAGGAAAAGGGAGAGATCCGGAAAAAAGAGGATGTGGGATAGTGAGGCAGATAAGTTAACTGCTAAAACTCATTGCATCGTTGTCGAACATTATTTCTCTTTCGATAGGTACTCGACGCATACAATAGAAATACGGACTCGAGGATACGGAAATAATGTATTTGACGGACAGATGGAATTAAACTTTAATTAGATGCGCCGGGATCTCGTGTGTGTTATTTGAATAGAGTCACACAAATAATCAGAGATGACAAGTTTTGTAATTAGGAAGAGGAACAAAATGTTCTCCAAATGTATGTTATAATTTCGCTTCAGAGTGACCGTGAAGTTTTTCTTTTCTAAATAAACCTGAGAATTAAACAGAATATTTGTTTTAGTATACGAATGTTAATCGCTACTCGTTGTTAATTGATTCCTGGAAAACGGTATAATTAGCGAAATAACTATTAGCGAAACTCATACTCCCATAGGAATAGCAACGCAACCTCTATGAATAGATATTGCGTCGCTATGGATCCAAATCACAAAATATATAGAACATATTGTAACCTAAAAACAGTTTAAATGTTATAAATCTAGATATATTACGATAAAAATATTAATTTTAAACGACGCATGCGCGCTTCTCGTTCTGGATTCGTCCATCGAATCCGCGGAGGAGGGTTATAATGTCGTAATAACGATTTATCACAGGCAAAAATTATCGAGGGATGTCCATAGTTATGCAGTGTTATGTTATTTGTTGTTTGCTCGCACTTAAAAATCTGCAGACAATTTAAACCATAATTATTGCCCCGTTATATATATTAAATATCTATCGCGTTATATACGCTCTTATGGCGTTAATCTTCCCGACACATTCGTAATCCACCTATTTACCTAATAAACAGCCGTAAGCACCTCTTATAACTTTGACACGGAACGTTCTTCTTGAACACGACTGCGACAAAGCAGGACGATTTCCCTTTAGAATTTAATATACGAACGCGACGAAGAATCAAATGAAAGAAGGTAGAAGAAGTGGAAGAGTACGAACGGGAAGAGAATTCATAGTAGTCAAAAATAGAGATTTTTTTGTAACCCGTGTTATAAAAGAGGCCGAGGGTAGAAATTGTTAGGAAGGATTTTGACAGGAAAGGATATGTCGAAGAGGCTTATCGATGGTAGGATTCTGGGGATGGAGATGAAGGGGAAAGGAACATGAAATTTCCGACAGTTTGAAAGAACGGGTTGGTCTCGAGGAAAAAAAAAGAAGTAAGGGAAGGAATACCTAAGGAAGAACGATGGAGCAAACGGAAGTGGCAATCTTTGAACGAATCGATTCATCTATTTCTTATGCATTCCATAATCCATATCTCTTCTCCCTGTGAAATATTCTCTACCTCTTTGTCTCTTCCTCTGAACGTCTTCCTTCTCTCAACGTTATCTCAAACCCCTGCCGCTCTAGTTTATGTCTTAAGCGCATTTTTCCCACTCTTTTTTTTTCATCCTAATAATCCCGGCTTATGGCTTCCAACATATTTATCGAGTCAAAGATATTTTTGGGCATTTTTACATACATTACGATTCAAATAGTCTGTCTAAAACTTGAAAATTATTGTAAAAATCACTGCAAAATTGTCGTGGAAATAATAGTTAAAGTTGAAATTGACAGAAAAATCTAGGTTATGTAATAGAATGATTAAATATTTTGTGCTTTCTAAATAGGAAATTTAACCATGCATAAGCAAATCCGCGTTGGACAATATTTTTACGGTACTTAACATCCACAAGAAACCCGTTATCCATACGTGAATGTTTATGCATGTACTTTTTTTATACGTAGGTGGCTTGCTTTTGATGCGAGATGGGTTTGCTATGGGCGTATTGATAAAAAGAGAGAGGGTTTATTTTTTGCATAAGGGCGGGTCATGGAGATGACTCTAAAGCGCAAGAAGTAGAGCGACCAAGTTTCAGGTCGTGGTTATAAGGAATAAAAAGGAGGAAATTACAAGGGCGTGTATATACAAGAGAGGTGTACGAGAGCGGAGAAAGAAGAGAGCGAGGCGAGGAGGAGAATGCGGTGGCGAGGGAGGGAACATCTGGGTCCAACAGTGTTTGAACAAGTTTAAGGAGGCCGTCGCAAACTGCGGAACTTCCTCTTTCTTACTCACTTCCCATCTTTACCCGATTCCTTTCTCGTGGCAGTTTCCTCCTTCATACAATCCATAACTTTGAGAAACCAAGCTTCCCCTCTCTCTCGCGCGGACCCTGTATGAAGCACGGGCGTGCGCCTTGCACGAATTACTATCTTTAACCTCTCGGACTCCTTCCTTCGGTTTTAATTTTCGCCCTCGTAAATTAAATGGATGTGCCTCTTGCACCTGCAATGATTTCCAGAAGTATATTCCGCCTTTGTATGCACGGGATTGCAAAGTTTTTCAGGTATTCTACATGCTTGGGGAAACGTCAGTCTTTTCGAATGGAATGGTAGGATTGGAGGTGTTCGCTTGTAAAGCATTACGTTCTGCGCAGGAATTAATTCCTACGTCTTTCTAATTTCGCATCAATGGAGGCATTTCTAACTCAAAGCCATGTTTTACCAGAGGACTTAACTTGTAATTGTTTACCTGCTAGTTTATGAACTAATGGCTAAGGAATTATACATCAGTTAAAATGCCGTGTATCGTTACGGTTTTGACTTTTGATCCGTGAAGTTTTCAGTAACAAAATACGACTTGGTTACGCAATTAGAGTTTTTGCAATTTGTGGGAAATGTGAAATATTGCATTGCTTTTTCCTTTGATCCGAGGCGAAAATGTTTTCTAAAATCTCTTAAATTTTAATAAATAGGGACGTCTATGCGAATTCTTTCCTCGCTTGTGAAATCTCTGTCTAATTATTAATAGCTCCTTGCTTTGTTTCTCTGTGGCTCCCACGTACTTTTCATGTTTTCCGCTGTATTTGTGCATGAGCTTCATTTCGTTTGTTTTTGTCCCCCTCAATATCCCTCCAAATATCTACTGCAAAAATGAATAATTTCAATATAGAAACCATGTTAAGTTTATCGATTTATCGATAAGAGAGCGAGAAATAATTCGTAGAGACTGAAAGCTTGTGGGGTACAGAATAAATATTTTTACGCCCCGAGTCTCGCGATAATGACGCCATCTATCTTCGTTTCCTATCACTTTTCTCCCGCCATCGCTTTTTTTCTTCAGATCCCTTTCTCCTTCCCACTCGACCGGCTCCTCTGTATTTCTTTTCTTATCCTTTCTCTCTCTCTCTCTCTCTTCGCTCACTTTTTTCTCTTCCCCTCGCTGCTTCCTTCAAGTGTGTCCTCTCCACGCTAGTGCCATCTAGAGGGTGCCAGGAGAACCACTCCTCGTGACCTGCTTCCTTCCTACACTCATCTCTTTTTCTCTCTCTCTCTGCATCTCCTCTTCACACCCTCTCCCTATCAACCGCCATCTTCCTACCCTGCGCTACCTTTTTGTTTCTTCGCTGTCTTTTATTTTTCCTTCGCCCAGACCTCGCCTCCACCCCCCCTCCCCCCCTCTCTCTCTCCCTCTCTTTCCATCTCTCGCTCGCTCTGAATCTTTCTTAAACCCACCTCCCACACACACATACACCACACATCGCTCTGTTTTTAAAACGTCTTGTTTTACGGAGGGGTAAACGCTTTTCGTCACTCTTTTTTTTTGCACACTTTCAAAATGAATTCCTACAGACGCGTATGGTCTCGTTCTGAAAAACTGCTTCTTCGCGTCCTCCTACCTTTAAGTTTTTCCGAGATGGAAACTAGGGAAAAAAATCTCGACGTCTTTTTCAAAAGGTTTAGACATGGAGATACATGCAGGTATGTCATTCCAGAGTCATTGACGTTACGGGGAAACGCGAGGTTTTTTTCCCTATTACTGTCGAATAACATGACGGCATTATTCAAACAGTATGGCGTAACTCAGGTTAAATGATAACTGGAGTTAGATTTATGTTTTTAGCTATTCATTACATTAATTCTAAATGGAAGAAATTATTTAACTACAACGAATTTAAAGGGAGAATTCCGCATTTAGCACCCAATTTTGGAATTGGTACAAGCTTATACGTATAAATCGCATTTTTATGGGATTATTACATACAAATTAATGTGCGTATCAAATAAATCCGTACGTTATATCTCCAGTTTGGCATATGGAAGTTATTATCGGTCTCATTAACATTCGATTAATGCGAAAAATTAAAAATATGCCCTCACAGGAAATTGTTTTTGATAACAAGAGTGAAAGGATGGAAGTACAGTAAAATGCCCCAATTCGAGAATGGAGAATTAGACTGTAGTTGATCGAAGCACCTTTCCGGGAATTGGGTTCGATTCCCGGTCAAGTTCAGGATTTTTCTCCTCTATCTTCACATTTGTTTTTTTTTATTTACGCCTAATCATCGTAATTTTCGGTGAAATCTGTATCATTTGGCGAAAGAAAATTTAGCGTTTCATTGGCGATTACCAGAAACACAGTATTAAACGTTAATTACAGCTCAACGTTTTTAGGTCACTTACGGCGTTAATATGCTGTATTTTATTGTAACTCATCATTTTATATTATTCGAATAACTTCACTCTTCACATTTTTGAAACGATGGAGCGATAATTTTAGACGGTAAATGTAAATATATATATTAGGTATTTTCTTTCATGATCTTTTGATTTAAAGGCTTGTGCGGCATACAAATACAATATATCGACAAAGACGATTTTTTTCACTTTTCAATGGTCGTAAACAAAACTTAATGTGACTAAATAGACGGGAAAGGCTTTCATTCCACCCTATTTATATCAACACCGAACCCTCGTGGAGACATTTAAGCATCTTACAAAAATTTTAAAAGGGAAATAAATTCTGTGTAGAATAAAGGTGATAAATTTCCTAGTTTCCACATCTTTAACCTTGAATGTCACCCGTTCTTTTGGTCACGATGGTTTGGTTATATGTAGTATATACATATATGGACCCTATATGGGGGAGCGGAGGGTATGATGGAACCAACTTCCTGCATAAATTTACGCGCAAAGCGTCTTACGAAGCAAGAAGTGAAAAGAAAAATAAATTCCGCAGAATCGAGAGTCATTTTTAAATTTTTTCATTCCTCCGCATTTCTAGACGATTCCTTCCCCCTCCCCCCTCTTCCGTTCTCCCAAATTTACGTCCTCCTTTCGAGGGAATCGACAGCGCTTACTCTCAAAAGACCAAACGCTTCGGAATATCTTCGGTGGCCGGTCCATAACTTCTCCATCCTTCGACGTCTCCTGGTTCCCTTTTGCCCATTCTCTCCCTTCCTCTCCCTCTTCCTTTCCCTTGTTCCTTTTTGCACTCCTCCTCCTTCCTCCTTTATGTCTCGTCACTTAGCGCTGCTTGCTCATTTCCTCCGTCATCCCTTTACCTCTTCCAACCCAACCCACACCCGTCCTCCTCGACCCGATGGATCCGTCTACGACTCCTCTTTTCTCATTTCCCGCCTCGGCCCCTATTTGCTTTCTTCTCCCGCGTCTGTCCTATTCCGTTCGTCTGATCCAATCTCTCTCCTTCCTCTGCTAACCGAACTTGTAAGTCGTATATCTCTCACTTTCTTCCTCATATATTTATATATATATATATATCCTATAATATATTTTGAAGAGTGTGTTTGTTAGTTTGTTGGTTTGTTCATGGAACTCCTCCTAAACGATAAAAGCTAGAATAACCAAATATGGTACGATTCTTCCTTACATCCTAACTTAGTGAATGGTCAAGGTTTTGTTTCTGTCCGTCACATTGATTCGAAATGGCGAACGATTTAATTATCGAACGTCACGTATTTTGCCGCGTCCTGCAACTGAAATACAGGGATGAGTATAGACTACTTTGAATTTACACTTTAAAATTACTTAAAATCACGATACTAACTTGAGACTTGGATACTTCGTTGCGGGAAAGAACAAAGTTTATTTTTATTGAAGACAGATTCCGAATCCTGGTCGTATTCACGTAGAAATGCGGTTAGAATCAATAAAATACGTGATTTTATCAGTTTTACTACAATACCAATTATTAGCTACCATGACAACTCCCATTGACACCGAAATTGAGAGTTCAATGCATTTATATTGAGTCTATATAGTCCCTTCTTACATTTAAGTGAGAGAGGGAGGGAAGAGGAAGGAGTGAGGGGGAGGGCGTCAGTGGGAGAGATCGAAGGGGAGGGAGGACGGGAGAGGGAGCGAGCGGAAGGGTAGGGAGGGAGAGAAGGGAGAGTGGGGAGGGAGGGGGAGAAGAGATGGAGAGGGAGGGGGAGGGGGTTTATACGTTATTTTCGATTTTTCACAGTGCAAGATTTTCTTCCTTCATTCATCTAAATAGGAAAATGCGGAGCCGTTTTCTTCATTTTTGCTTTATTCGACGGTTATAACTGTGTACTATCTTATTCTTGCGATGCTTACATGTTACACGGTCGAAGTTTTAGATTCACTAAATCCGTTGAAATTCAACGGGCACTCCAGTTAGTATATATATATAAACACATTTGTATGTGCAAATGTGTAATTGAAAAAAGATTTAAAACTTTCCCGGCGAATATTATTAGTGAATTGTTCTCGGGTTTCACACAGGGTGATGTCTTGAATAGAATTCGACGTTTCGGCGTATGTCACATGCGCCATCTTCAGGAAAACTGAGTGTTTTCCTGAAGATGGCGCATGTGACATACGCCGAAACGTCGAATTCTATTCAAGACATCACCCTGTGTGAAACCCGAGAACAATTCACTACAAATGTGTAATATTTCCGCCTGACTCTTCCCACCCAGTCCTTGGAACTCTGTTTTTCCTGTGTACTCGTTTGCTATAATCGTTATCATTTGCTTTTCATCTCTTACTTTCCCCGACTTGTGCCGTGCCATAATTTTTTCTTGCCCTACCCGCGATTCCTTGTTTAGCTCTCTTCTTTTTCAGCTTACTTTGATGTTCCCTTCTTATCCGCTGTCATTCCTCCAAATGATTGTTTGTCAGCATCTCCATGGGTTGCTTCTCACTCGCTTCTCGTCGTGTCTCTCGCATTTTTCCTTAAATATATTTATATACATACATACATATTTATATACATACATACATGTATATATTCCTTCTTCTCACGGATTCTTTGCGATTCTCTGTCTTCCTTTTCTGAACTTTTCTCCGTTATTCTCTGCTTTGATCTTTTCGCTCGGATATGAATCATGAAGGATCTCGGTTGTCTCAGTTCCTTTTCATGTGCATAAAGTATTGTCCTTGCACTTAAATCATTGCTGTTTCTCCTTTTATTCATGTATATAATACTTCTGTCTGTATGAACTACATAGCCTTCGTCTATTTGTAAATACAGGTGGTGTGGTATGGAAAAAACCTTGATTTTGGACATTATGCGAAAATTGGCTCTTAATTATTAGGAAAAGCCATAATTAACATTTTTTTCATACTGAAGATCATATTTGTCCAATTCTTAACTAGTTAAATTGTATTTAAGGTAAAATAATTCTCCTTACCAACACGGCTTAAATAAACTTTTTACATATATTTTGCATTATGCAAATTACCGTTAAGGAATTTGTATATTTCTAACCAATCAAAAGTTTCATCATTTAAGCAGTCGTTCTGTTTATGCACATTATTCTTTTCATCTTTCCATTTGTGACCTTTTCTGCATCGGTACCATTTTATTTACAAGTTTCCTGAACTTCGCTCTTTAATCATGCATTAGCCCTTTCTCCCGTTCATAAACTAACAAATTTTAACGAAAACTTATAGCATATAATCATTTTTTAAAAATAAACAGCTTTCCATTCCTTTAACCAACTTTCTCTTTTCCCTTCTTTCCTTCAGGCTAGAATTATCCGCCTTTTTCTTCCAATCCCCTTCACCGCTAGCTGTTTTTTTTAGTATAACTCTCATAAATAAGAAAGGCGGATGTTTTATCGCGTTATAAATTTACCGAATATTTCCCTTCTTTTCCCCTTCCGCACGGTTCTATTTTTCTCTTGGCCCAGCCATCCTTTCTTTCGCCGCATTCGCCTTCTTAAATCTCTCCCTTTTTTTCCTCTTTAGCAATCCTCTGAGCCACTACGGCGCAAAGCCAATATTTCCATCCCCTAACGCTTCCCTTTGCATTCCGTTTTTGCGGTCCTTTTACTCCTCGCCAATACTTCTTATTCCCTCCGTTAGCTTTCTTCTTCCTGTACCTACCAACCTCTCGGAGCGAAAAAAGGAACGGGCGCTTTTGGTGTCGACGGACGGATGACTGGTATTACTGAGTCTTTCCGCGACTTTCTCTTAAAACGCTAACGGTAAAAGTCGCACTACGTAGAGTTTTTGAGACGCGTCTGACAGTCGTAATATGTTTCCGTAGGTGCGTACGAAAATCTCCAACAAAATTGATTATTCCACTGGAGCAGTGGTGTCCAACCTACGGCTCGCGAAGGGTTTTTGTGTGGCCCGCAATGTCATGATGAAAAAGCAATTCGAAAAATTTAACACACAAATTTATATACATTTTTATGAGAATTTTGCTACCAAAACTTTTATTATCGGAATTTTTGCCGTAAAAACCTCATTTAGACTATATTTTCACTTAAATGGCACCTCCGAATATATAGATACGATTTAAATTCCAATCCGGCCCGCGGAAGAATTGGCAACTTCCAATGCGGCCCGCCGAAGGATTCACAATCACCGTTGGGCACCACTGCACTAGAGTAAACCTATCTTCGAGATAAAAACACATGTTTATACTTATTTCTCGCAAAATGTCAACCCTTTATGGCAGGGGTTCCCAACCTGGTGTTCGCGAGTACTGCTGTGCTCTTTTCAACCCTGATGGTGCTCTTTGACAGCCTGACTGTGCTCTTCTTCGGTGCTTAATGTTCCATTTCTTAGGACCAATAATTTAATTTGCTCGGTTGATTTCTTTCTAAGCGACTTCAAGACCATTAAGAATAACTTTGATGTTGGTTTGATTTTATTCATTATCATTACTACTATTTCGCAAGTTTGGTGGTGCTCTTTCGATATTTTAGGATACAACTTTCTGCTCGCTTGATATTCTAGGATACAACTTGGTGCTCGCCACATCCCCTGCTTTATGGTCATGTGTGCCTAATTTGGTAGATACCTCAATTTTTTTTGTTAACGAGTACCTCTTTTTTGGCAAATTAACCTGGTGATACAATTATTTCATGCTATGGCTAAAAGTATTTGAAACTTTAGCAGAGAATTATGATAAAAATTAACGGAAATTGTATATTAAACAATGGCAAGTTTTATCGCAGAAAATATTTTTCCAAGCAAAAAACATACGATCCAGAAAGGGTTAAATAGCTCGACATATCATCAAATATAACTTTTCAAAACTGAATGTGATTTTTGAAAAAGGGAAGATACAACCGTGATTAAACTCTAGACTTAGTATTCCGTATGTTATACATACAGCAGAACTCTCCTCTTTTACTTTTAAAAAAATCCCCTTGAAACGTTTACGTTTGTGTTAACGAACTCGAATAACTAAAGAACCAAAACTTTTTCGGTTACGATATTGAACTAGCTACTAAGCTGCGTTAATTAGAAGTTGAGGAAAGTTAAGGATTCTTTCGGGGGCTCAGGGAAAGCTACACGTGTTTAAACATAGTCTTATTCCTTCATTTGCCGGCGCAATTAAGTCTTTTGAGTTCAATTATGAGGTTTATTTTCCAGTCGAGGCGACTAGTGGTTCTGCATCCGCGTTTCATCTCCTTATTGAAACCTTCGCCTTTCCATTTGATTCCTTTCTAATTCTATATTAATTTTCTCATTCCCTCGCATAAATTTCGCCGTCTCGGATGTTCTCCCTCTCCTTTTCCGTCCCACCCTTCTCGTGTTCGCCTCTTTCCCTCCTCGTCCTCCTCCTGTTCCTACTAAAATTCCCACTTTTAATTTCCTCTCTCACCGCTCCTCTCTAGTTCTCCGCTTTCATTCTCTTCTCTTTCGGGGCAATCTCCTGGAGGAAGCGATGCATCCCAGCCCTCCTCTTCTCTCTGTTTGAAAACGATCCATGGGAAGAGAGAGAGAGTCGAATTCCCTCACGCTTCCTCTACCTTGTCCTCCTCCATTCATTTCCACAGTTTCGTTCCTTCGGAGCAAGCACCTTTGTCTTTTCCCCTCCTTTTCCTCCCCCCCCCCCTCTCTATCTCTCTCCCTCGCTCTCCCTTTACTTCCTCCCACTTCCTTCCTCTCCTTTCCTTTATTCTGTTTCTCTGCCTCTTCTCTCCCTAACTCCATTTCCTTTCCTCTCCTCCTCTCTTCCTCCCTCTTTTTTTATCCTCCTTCCTCTCATTCCTCATATCTCTCCTTCCCTCATCCTCCCGCTGTCTTTCTCCCTCTGTCTTTCCCTCCCTCTCACTCCGTCTCCCTATCTCTTTCCCACCCCCTGCATCATCCCTTCTCTCCTCCCCTTTCTAGCCTTCTCCCTCATTTCCATATTTACTCTCCCTCCCCCACCTTCCCTCTCTCTCTCCTCACTCTCACTCCCACCCTCTCAGGTCGTTTCCCTCTCCCTTTCACTCCCCCCTCTCCTTCCCTTTCCTCTCCATTCTCAATTTCCTCCCCCTCCCACTGCATCACCCTAGCTCTCCCTCCGTCTCTTCCCCCCTCTCTTTCTATTCACTTTCTTTCGTTGTTGTCCTCGACCCATCCCCGATTGATTCTGTCGTGTAATTCTTTCAACTCGAGGGAAACTCCGCACCCCTTCTCTGCACCAGTCTCTTCGACTGCTTCTCCCCTCTGCCCCCGCTTCCTCTTCCTTTCCCACCCCCGCTTTCCCCTTCCTCTTCCCCACCCACCCCTCCTCTCTCCATTCCCCTCTGCCCTCCCCTCCACTCTTTGTCAGCTTCCATCCTCCTCCCCTTCTCCAATCATTAGTCCAGCGCTTTTTCCGCTAAAATAAGAGGAAAAATGGGCGTGGAGATATAACAATGCTAAGGAGGCATCCCATTGGAGATAGGAGAGAGAGAGAGAGAAACGAGAGGGAGGTTAGAGTTTGGAGGGAAAATAAATTTTGCGGAGATTCCGATGGGTTCTCCTATTTATATATATATATATATATATATATATATATATAGGTATATATTTATTTATTTCGGAGATGTTTTTTGTTTGAACGAAAAGGGTCGGATTTACAATTTTTTCCTCTTTTTCCCCTTTTTTATTTCGTTGGCGCTCTTAAATAAAAGCCTAATACAGTTGAAGTGGTATTTATGTGGTCTCTTGTTCTCCCGTTAATAACTTTCTTTTTTGTTTGAGAATCCCTCCTCCGTCAATTTCGCTAAATTTGGCAGGGAAAAATAAAAGAGGAAAGAGGCTTTCTTAGGCCGCACGCTGCTAGGCGTAACGGATACGAAAACTTATTAAAATAAAATGTTGTCTAAAATTGATATTATATCACAAAAGAGTATGCAGCCTTTCTCTGACGGAAATTTCAATAAGAATGTCTGTTAATCTGAGAATTTTTCGCGAGAATATTTTTTAAAAATATATAACGACGGTCCATTCATCGAAGGCAAGGAAAAACCACACGTGGATTTTTTTAATATAATTAATGCGGTACTTGAAAGATATATATATAAATACTACGGAAGAGGAAAGGTAAGTAAGGATATTTAGGGCAACTAGGTGTTAATTAAATGAAACCCAGTGAACACTTACCGGAAGTAGAGCCGCTGGGGTGTTGGAGAGACACATTTGTAGAGGTTAGAACTTTCGGGATGATCCCTTCGTCAGTACAAGAGAGACACAACTCTATATATATATATATACATATCTACATATACATACCTAAGTCTTCATATGCTTTACGTTCTCTTCGGAGCTAAAAGTGACTGCCTTAATTTCTGCAGCAGTTCGAGGATTGATTGGGAAAAATAATATCTCAGAGGGGGTTTTTCAAATGTTATGAAGGAGGTCTTTTATTTAAAGCGGAAACTGAGAAAATCATTCTTGGTTCTCGGAATTTACGCGAGAAGCGCGGAAAATAATATCTTTCGAAATCTTCTTTCCGAAAATAAATTTTAATTTTGTAAGAAAAAAATTGAAGTATTAGAGAGGCTTTCGTATTTTATGAATTCGCATCCCAATGACACGCTGGAGTAATTGAATTTGGAATGTTATTCTCCGTAAAAAAAATACCTTCCTCTGAATTTTTCATTATAATTTTAAACCTCTTTCTATCCGTTGGTATAGTACCCATTTCGTTAAGGAGACCACGAAATTATTTAGGCTATTTTTTCTATGTAAGAGGTTATCATATCATATTTCTAAGTCTATCGAATCCTCGCATTGAAACTTGTACGGTTCTAGATATCGTGTCTTGCATTTTAAAAATTACGACGTTTCGCCTAAAATTAAAAGAAAAAGTTTGCATTTTCTTACAAGCGCACGTAGCAGCAAGAGACCCCGTTTTTTTGTTACCTTGTTACCAATTTATTTACACACGAATTCACATGTACACGTAGAGCATACAGATTCTCAAGGAGCTCCAGAGTTGGTTACGATGGAGGTCCGAGTCCTTAAAGCAGCAGTGAAGGAACTCGGTAACGTGCGAAAAGTTCTTATTTTTATAATTCGAGACAGAGGGAGAGAGATAGAGAGAGAGTTGCATATCCTTCAGTCTTTCGCGTCTTCGCAAGCTCGCGGTCACTGGCCGTCCGGGGACGAGTGGTACGCCCTCATTAACAGTAGAGCATCGCGTCGCGGACTCTTCCCCCCTTCCAATTTCGCTGATGACTCTTTCCTCCATCTCTTTTGCCTTTGCTGTCGCATCGCTCGGTGAAGAGTCGCGCGTGTAGTCAAAATAATAATAAAAAGAAGGAAAGAAACACGAGCCGCGCTTTCGGTCCCTCACATCTTTTTTTTTTACCAATCTCGACGAAAATGCTCGGACAAAAATATAAATAAATAAATAAAATAAACGTAACGATGAGCGCTTGTGCTTCAGATTGTGCCCTCCGTTCGAGGAAAATATAAAAAGGACGAATAAGGGATTTCGACAATTGCCGCATGCATACGTTCGCCACAATATTTTCCGAGGAATTAAAATTCGCATATCAAATCCGACCCTTTATTTCTCTCTTTCTCTCTCTCTCTCCCTCTCTCTCTCTTGATCTGATCGGCGAAATATATTCGGTTAAATTCTCTCTCTCTCTACGTCTCAGATTCCCGTCCATACACTATGGGAGGAGTCCCTTTCAGGTTCGTTAAGCGAAATACATTTTCCCATCCGACTTCCGAGGATGGATTTCTTGCGTGTCGTCGCAAAATTTTTGCGGTACTGGTGAATGTTCTTTAATTTATACAAACTGACCGCAAACCGAAATCCTCCCATACGTTTTGAGAGATTAAAAAAAAAGATTTTCGTTTTTTTTTAAAGAGACCAAAGGAAACCGATATTTTTTCACAGACTTGGATATTTATTCCTATAAATCTTTAAAGATGATATTTTTTTGTATTTTAGCTTGAATTTGTGATCTTCGAAGCATAGATGCTACCCGCGCACATTTAAAAATAGCGGTATTAATTTAAATGATATTATATGTTTCAGGCGTTATTACCTATCTAACTAACGTCGTCAATATAGCATCATAGTCCACTTTTTTCTGTTAAACAGAGTTCTACACATTATTCTGTTCTCTAGGTCGTTCATCATCTCTTCATAAATCTTTTCACTAGTATAAAATGAAACCTTTCCTTCCTCTTTTACCTTCAACTTTTCCTTCGCAAACCTTAAGCTTGCAGGAAATATGATTCTCCACATTTTCTTCTTAATTCTTTCTCATTCCGTACCTTATCCAGTCATTTTATTTTCGCCGTTCTTCTCTACGTCTAACAAGTAAGTTTTAAAATTTTCCAAGATTTGCATACCTATATATCCCTCTATGCTTCCACATTTCCTTCCAGTGCATGGCGAAAGGCGCTTCCTCCCGGGGAAAGTTTCACCATCTACTTTCTCAATTTTCCATTTATTTTAATCGTTTTCCAAATTTTCCGCCTTCTGAAGACGAAATTAGGCAACTCGAATCGTTCCTATTTATATCCGTTAAAATTATTTTATTAAGTTTTAATAACTCAAACTTTTCGCGTCTTCTCTTGCGGTTCGAGTTTACGTTTCTTCAAATACTAGCAGACACTAATATGCAAATGATCTTCCTTTCATCTTATTAAGGAAAAACCCGTTCTGATTTTCTCCTTATGGATTTGATGTTTTCTTTAACGAGAATTTGGTAGTCGTAATTCGCGCTTAGTAGAGCTTGGATATTCATCGTAAAAACCCGCCGGCGCCTCTTAACCTCCTGTCAAGTTACTGTCGGGTTTAAAAGTTTAGGCATGAGGAAAGCGATTTGGAAGGACCGGGATAGGGATATCACAGCTCGAGGAATGGACACAAAAGAGAGATTTAAAATATACGATAATATGTCGGCAGTAGCAAATGGGAAAATAAAAATGAGTCAAATATGAAAAGTGCATAAGGAAAAAGTGCAGAAAAGTAAAAAGGGGACGCGTCGACGCGAGAATTCCAGAACATTCATCGGAATATTAAAGGGCGTTTAAATGTTAGTAGCACGTTTAAACTTATACTTAAAGTTAAACAATATCACGTTTATCACATCTATCTCTTACCAGTAAGCGTTCCTTAATTTATTGTATTATGAATCTCTTTTAGTGAGTGATTAGAATCATTAACGTATAAAATATAAAAATAATTTTGGTGAGGGAAATATAACATTTTCCGTAAGGACTGAGGGAGTTATGCTATAATGTGATATTTTTATTAGAAAAAAGGTTTTTTTAACGTAATGATGGCGATGTGATCGGGAGTCTAGCGATGTAAAAGAAGTAGAATCGGTGTTTAAGTCGAAATTGAATATGTATTAGGGAGAAAATAAACGAATACGGATCCAAATGTGAAAGTAATAGGTATTACAGCTGAAAAGAAGGGCAGAAAGGTGGTAATATGCAATCATGCATGAGAAAGGTTCACATTTACGGGAGAAAGCAAGCGGAAAGCGTGGATAAAGGCGAGGGAAAGAGAGAGAGAGAGAGAGAAAGACGCGAGAAGCAGTCTACGGAGGATAAGGGGAAAGGTAGAAGGAACTTTTTCGAAAAAACGGCCTCTTTAGCGCGTTGCACGGTGAATTCATTGCACGTAAAAAGCGCTTCTCAAGTGCGCAAAGCGCAAAAAATAAAAATAAACCTCGCGACCATAAGGATCGAATGAACGACAAAAGAAAAACGGCGAGCTCAAAATGGTGGACGCACGTCGTCGAGGACGGGGGACTGCGGTCTCGTGGAAGTTAAAGAAACGGTTGTCGTGGTAAAAAAAAAAAGAACTTGTTCTCCTTGGATCTCCCCCATCCACGGCGGTCGACAATGATGATGCCTTCAATCGACGGTCTCCTATGAAACTTCTTTATGGTCCCGCTAGGTGGACGCTCGTTCGAGTGGCTAGCCTTTCATTTGCATCCGACTGCATTCCTCTGTTATTCCTACACCGACTTTTAAGTCTCCGAGACGCTTCGATTAAGTTCTTGGAGGTATTTGGAAAGTGGCTAGGCAAAAGTCCATTACGGTTAAGCTGCGGTTATGATGCGTGGTTTAATTGCTATCGTCAAAGAAGACGTTATCGAGATTACTGAGTAAGCCACGCCAGTAGCCGTATAAAACGCGACTTATGTCGCTGTGGGATATAGGCGGTAGAACATCGGTATTACCATCTCCAAGGGAGCTAACTTTTTGCGACTTCGTATTTACGAGGTTTGAGAAAACAAATCAAACGAAATGAAAAATCTGAAATTACTGATTTTATGTATTTAATGTTTCGCAAACTCATCGTAACACTGTAAGCCTCTTTTAAATGCAAATTTTATTAACTAGGAACTTAAATATTAAAAACCATTAAAAAATGTATACTGCGCTGAATAATGAACGCATCAACCTCTCATCTAGTATTTCATTATCTAATTTTATTTCCGTAAATTTGTTATCATGTTTCAAGCAAAATTCTCCGTTAATTATCTCAGTGTATAAAGGCCTTTCGGTAATTAATCACTTGAATATTTTAGTCCATGCATAAATCCCACTGTATAACTCGGAACTGCAATTTGATAGATTGACTATTCCAGGTTTCTCGGCGGTTAAAACCTCGCCCAATCATGTCTCGCTTCAACAGCGCAAACGATGTGTGTAACTTCATATCGATGGCATATGGCGTAGTATTTTTTGAACGAAAATGTCTGGTATTTTCCAAACTGATTGTCAGTTGGCATTCAGATTCCTATTAACCCTTCATAAACGTACGGATATATGACCCAAGGTGCAGACATCCACGGCTTCATATGTCATATGTTTTTCGCTGATAAATGAAGTTTTTAACGTACATTGACTCATCCTTTCGGCGTGGGAATAAATTATGCTTTTCATGAGGAATTACTTTGTGTAAACCGAATTTTTTAAAGAGATGTATACGGACTCATACACGCACTTATTATTCATACATTGGTAGATATGTACTTACACATGTCAAAGTGAAGATAAATGGAGTTTTCCTCTCTGAACATGGAGAAACATCTTAACAAATGTATTCCAAAGAAAAGGGGAGTACAAAGAGAGGCTTTTAGAAGTCTCATAAATCGGATGATGGCCGTTTCTTTTGAAGGCATTCCCGTTTCATCTTTCGCACGCGTCATTATTCGAATGCCTAAAACACAACGGCGAAAAAATATCAAGGAACATCTAACGTTCGGCCTATTAGTATTTCCTGGGTATTCTTTAAAAAATACTAAAGGTTGGGTTTAAGCAGATTATGACTATACGAGACTATATTCCTCTCCTTGAGAACACGAAACTCCAAATTTACCTGGGACGAAAATTAAACAATTTGATTTCTCAAAAAGACGAAAATATTAAAGAAATTCCTTTTCTATCTCTCGCATCTTTGATAAGTACTTCTTCGGGTTCTTTCCATCCGATCGACGATTTTTTTAAAGACGGTTTCAAAAATTTTTCGCCATTTAGAGCGGATTTTTTTTTTCGAAATGAGACTCAGGTGCCACTCGTTATATGCCGCTGTCTTTATTATAGGTACGAGACGAAATTATTGCTTAAAATTAGAACAGGAATATATAGAAGAGTTAGTGGTTGTGAGCGATTCTCAAGGGATACATGGTTATACGAGCGTGTGTTTTAGTTTATCCATATATTTATGTGTATACACATTGACGATATGAAGTGGAGGGCTGTGATAGGAACGATACGTTCGGAATGAATGGGTTGGGATGGGAACTTAAGCCGTCGGTGGGGGTTAGGAGAATAACTCCGGCTCAAGGGTCTTTTGTACCCTGGGAGACAAGGAGTGCTGAGAGAGAGAGAGAGAGGCAGAGATGTATATTGAACCGAGGAGACGCGTTCCACATCTCCGAGAGTGAATTTGAAAACTAAATTCATGCTCATCGATCTGAGAATGATACGATGTACAAATTTGAATCTCATTCGACTCCGTCGTTCTCTCCAAAAACCCTTGTCTCTTCAACGATCCCGCCCCTTACCGATATATCTCATCCCTTTCCGTCGCATCTCCCACCCTCTATCCCACCCACTCTCTCTCCTCTCCCGGCCTCTCTCTCTCCCTCTCCTTTCCCCGTTTCTCTCTCTCCCTGCATCCTCATCTTTCTCTAACCGGCGCCCTTACCACAATGAGAGACATATATGTATATATGTGTGTGTGTATATATATATATATATATATATATATATATATATATGTGTCTCTCATTTTTCTCCCCTTTCTTTCCCTCCATCCCACCTCCTCCATTTCTCACGGTAAAATCCCCTCCCCTCTCAATTCCACATCCAGCTTTTAACCGCATTACAGAACATTGCGGAGGAACGCTCGCAAATGCATTCGAGGAGTTATTAGAGGCGTTTTTTCTCTACCATTAAGGCAATCATTCCCTTAGAGACATTAAAGGACTTTGAGAATGTTTTGACGTCCAGCTTTAGTGGTGTGAGGAGGAGGGGGGATACTTCGGATTTTTTGTTCCGTTTCGGATATGAAAAAAATGACGGGTTCGCGATTAATAACGTTAATTCTCAGCTCAGCGGTTTTCACGGGGGTGAGAGGGAAAGGAAATCGAACGGAAAATATTTTTTTTCGTTTCTAAATCCGTCGTTAACACGAGGGGTGAGGTATAAAAAAAAGGGAAAAGTTAGTTATATTTGAGGCGGTAATTGTTAATTTTTAAATCGATACGGCGCCTCGTGAAATGACGTCGGGTTTCCTATGGATGGCGGTCCATCATAGCATTATCTAAAGAGCAGCGGGAAAATTTTTAAGTTTTTGCTTTGCCAAATACGCGAGTGCATTCTTTTATAGGCTGTGACACAGTCATGCATAAGTATAGCATGTTTGCAGCGTCTTGCAGCCTTTAATGATGAGTTTATGTCATTTTGAATAATTTCTTTAGGCTAATAATTTCTAATTTAGATAGAAATGCTGTAATTAAACGATAATTACACGAAGTCTTACTAATCTTTTCATGATGATGATTTTAATGTCGAATTTTAATAAAACTCCGCAAATGTATGGATAATAGCACTTAAGGTATTATAATTTTCATTACTTAATGAACTATGCATTTTATACTTTAATATGACCATCAGACTCGAGTCATGGGAGACAAGAAAATGAAGTCCGTTGGGCGTTTCCGTGCCCCAGGGGAAAAATGCATATGGCTACAAGATTTAGACAGACTAATAGTTTTCTGCCAAATAAAAAACGATTGAAAGTTAATACTTTGTACTATCGCCTTTTTTATTAATACTGCAATCCGCTTAGGTATTTACATAGCGATTCTCTGAATAACCTCGCAATTTATTTCGCTATTCCACACACGCACAATGACTTCCATGAGTTGAATTATGCTTGGTCTTGCCAGCTCAACCGTGATAAATTTTACAAAGCGTTCTAAACTTTTTCACACGTTTCCCTTTAAAATAAACGCATACCTAACATTTAAAAATATCTACGGAATTCCAGTAGTGTTTCTCCATATCTCTTTCCCATCACAATTTCCTGTTCTAATCTTCGTATACGTGACCTTTTTCGACATATATACCTCTCTCTCTACCTCTGACCCCTACTCCATATCCTTTCCCATTTTCTCTGTCCCACCCACTGTCACACTTCGAAATCCATTCCCTCGCCATCTGTCTCTTTCATATCCTTTTTCCCTTTCTCTATCCCTACGCACCTGTCTCATATTCCTTCCTTTTCCCATTTTCCCTCTTCCATATCGCTTTACCTTCTCTTCCTCTCTCTCTCTCTCTCTTTGCCTCTCCGCAAACCCTTCACTTCCCTTAACTATTCATCCACCCCCTCACGGCGTGCCTCTATATCATTTCAGCTTCACACCTCTTCCCTCGATATGCACACCTCCTTCCCTCTCTCTCTCTATCTAACTCCCCTCCTCCCCCATTCGAAACAGACCGTTAGCCTTTTGTGTATGCGTCGCGCCGAACTCTTTTGTCTTTCGCCTTTCTTTTTTTTTTTTAAGTGTCTCCATCGCCTGCCGACATGTAGTAGAAATTTCTGCCGTTGCAACCCTCTATGAGAAAATAAAAGGGGGTTGGAAGAGAGGATAATGTTGGGGAATGAATGTCATTCTCTTTCGCTCGCTCTCTCTCTCGCTCGCTCGCCGCTGCCGGCATTCATTTGCGTTGCTTTCTCTCCCCCTCGCAATTGTACGTAAACCTTCCGCGATGATTGAAATTCGATTAGAGAATTTCGACGCCATAAGACCAGAGGATTAATTTTTCGATACCGTCGCCTCAAAAAGGTGTGAAATAAAAATAAATAATTCCGGGCTGATGAAAATGTTCGGAGGGTTATAAATTCAGCGAAATTCTGCAGTGTTTTTTTTTTCATTCTTTCAATTAACCCCTGGAATTTTACTATCTCTCGCGAGTTTCCATCCTTTGTTTCACTTTCAAACATTATGAATCGTTTATTAGGTGACGTAAGAGGCGAAGTATTTAAATTCGAGAGTTTTGGAGCTAGGAGAGTTTTTTTTTGGGCTCTTTAGCGTGACATAAATTCTGCGGTTTTTCCTCGAGAGTCCGAAGTTTTGATTTTATTTAGGTCCCGTTCGGTATTTAGAATGTTGCTTTCGACTCGCTGAATGGTAAATTAAGAGGAATTTTGGAGTAAAAATTCCGTCACAATGGAAGATTTTCTGAATCGTGAAGTTTAACGAGGCGTATGAAAGGAAAGTTTGTATATCTGAAATTGTTCATCAAGGAAATATTTTCTTTTGAGATTCTTGTCTATTTTTCTTGATTAATTAATTTCAATTGAATTGATCGCTTTTGTCAAAGTGTTTCCCAATTTATTAATTTATCGGTGTCTATATTTACTATTGGTAATTGAGCAAATAAGTCGAGTAAGAGATATTTTTTAGTGAATCTAATCAAGTGGATCAGAAGAATTTTGATATCATACAGCAGTTTTATTTTAACTTCAATTAATTCAGATTTGTGCCTTATCGTTTTTGTAGTGGATATCCAATCTTGAAAGTTTTAGAAGCTTTTAAACGACCATATTATATATATATATATAAATGTTGATAATAAGTATTTCATCTGGACATATCGATGGATCAATTTCAATACCTTAATGGAAATATCTACGCTCTTTCGCGTTGTATTAGAATAGCTTATCCACAGACAGTGGTTTCTGGTATTTATTTCAATTTGCTCTTTCACGAAATCGTCCGATGGATTATTTGGACCGCAGTAAATATCACACTTTCAACAGTTAATCAGTGTCTAAATTGTTTTGAATTTATATTATACTGAATAAACTGATGCGTTTCCTTAAACACTAGGTCGAAAATCATTATTATCCACAATGGAAGCCGTAACACAACAACTATACATATTGGAACTGTTACAACGTTTGTTGTGTTATTACTTTCTCCATATACTTACAATTAGTATAGAGAAAGTATTATTTTCATGAAAAAATTCGAATTCGAGATTTCAACGGAAATACACATTTTCAGGTCCCCTGAACACGTTTTGACCGTTTTCTCGGTGATGTCTGTGTGTCTTTGTGTCC